>OX451736.1:1663040914-1663640914 GCA_948472305.1 Vicia faba
AAATATGTACAATAAATAAAATATATACAAAATAAAAATATATTTTTAAAAAAATATTTTCAGTGTGGATAAAAAATGAAGAAAAATATAAAAGTATAATTTATATATTATTTTCAAGTTTTAATAAATAAGATAAAAGGAATTAAATGCTTTTTATGTTAGAAAAATAAAAATAAAATGCAAAATAAATGTGAAAAAATTATAAAAATATTTTTGAGTATTTTTTATATTTGGGACTAAATAAATAAAGTCAGAAATGAAAATAAAAATTCAAAAATATAAAATAACAAGAAACTGGGCCAGGGGTGCAAAAAGGGAAAATGGGGGTGTCAATAGTGAGTCAGGCCAAGCCCAACCCACCACTTCATCTTCAACCTTCAGATTTTTGAAAACGCGCGCGCGCCCTGTACAACCACCAGATCCTGTATACGAGCTCTATTGCAAAAACACATAACATCAAACTTGTAGAGCATTTCAAGACGATCCAACCATATAAATAACTTGTCTTAACTCTCAAAGACCAGAGAGAATTTCTCTGGCCCTAAAATCTAACCTAGTTTTTTCAGTATGTTCATGGATGAAATTCTCTTAGCATGCTTAACATAAATGAAAACTGAGCATATGTACAGCTTCATGGCAATGAATACTACATTTCTTATTCACAAACCTAAGGCTAAATGTTCCTAAATAGAGAGATAGCAAGTTGAAAAAAACATGTTTCAACTGACTTCGTGTAGGGCAATGTGGAGCTTTTCAACAAGGCTTGAGATGTTTGGGAGCTTGCTTGAACTTCACTTGACCTTCTCCAATAGCCTGCTTGCCTTGAATGTACTTGAATCAGCCTATAGAACTCAACCTGCACAAGCTCAAAATGAAAATGGAAAACTCTGTAAATGGAGTTACAGTTGGTGTTTGAGGTTTGGGATAGCTTGGATGAGTTGAATGGAAGGTGTTTGAAGCAACTTGGGGTAAAACGCACGAGCCAATTGAGCTATGGAACTCAAATTGCAGGTTCTGCCCTGTTTTGCCAATGGAAGGTGATTTCTGGCTATGGGGTGTTTAGAGGCTCAAGCAATCGTGTTTCTGGCTCAAAGGGGTGTGAGAAAGATGTTCAAAATGTTTGCAAAAGTTTGTTTTGGCTGGTGTTCAAGTTCTCATGTTTTGGACAAGTTTCTTGTTTTTGAAGCAAAATGTGGAAGTGATATGTAACAGGCCTGTACAGGCTATCCAACACCCTGTAACCTCTGCCCTTGACCCCTCTAATTTGTGGATTTGATTAGCTGCAAAAGATCTGGACCAATGCTCAAAGATTATGGTTTGACATAAAGCAAGATTATGGCAAAAATGGAAATGTGCCTTTTTCTACTTAGGGCTTAATTTTGTGTACAATGTCCAAATGACCAAAACAATGGCTTAGACTGATGGATTTGAATTTAATTATTGAGTGTGAAGTGGTTTGAAGGCCTGTAATCTAGTGCAAAACATGCTGGCTTGAAATTGTAACTTGGATGAACATGAATATGCCATGGATGAAAAGTGAGTTTTTGCCAACTTCAAGCCTTCGATTCTCCCTAACTACAAATGTGTTTGGAGAGTTCTTGGACAATTTGGAAATCTTGAAACATGATCTATAATCCATATTTGAAATGCAACTTGAGATTACAAGTTGAACTATGTGAAAAATGGCCATGAAGATAGGTCAAAATCCTGCCTAAACTAGGGCAAAATTTCACTAAGTTAAAAGTTTTAGGGACCCTTGTTCCAAAAATAATAACCTGAGATCCAAGCTTCTTTTGAGAAAACTTTTTGAATCAAAGTTGTAGACTTTGTGGAGGAATACAACTTTCATGTTGGAAGTTTTGTTTGAATCCAAATGCATCATGGTGAAAATGTTGGGCAAATTTAGGAAAAATTAAGAAAATTTCATAACTTAGAAAAATTCTAAGTTATGAAATTTTTCAACTTTAAATCCTAATTTGCAATTTTGGGTTTCTTGATGAACATGTTTCATGTTTTGACACATCTTGATGAAAAATGACCCTTGGCACTTGATTTTGACCAAAAAGTCAAAGTTTGACTTTTCAGTGTACAGTCAAATTTTGATCAGTTGACTGAAAAAAATTCATCTGTCAATCCAATGCAATTGAGGTCTTTTGAACTTGTTGAATAGGTCAAGATGATGCCATTGAGTCATTGAGTGCATGGTTGAGCCCAATTTGCCATTGGCTAGGTCAAATGTCAGATATTGCCCTTGTGCAGTCAAAACCTTAAAAATGACCATTTTGCCCTTTTGGTAATCTGATCAAATTTCTTCTGGAGTTGTGGTCCAAACTTGATCAAATGGTTCATATGAGTTGATAATGTTTATGTGGGTCAAAATTCATGAGGTTTGACTGTAAATTGGCCACAATTGACTTTTTCCCCCCATACAACTGATTTCTAGGTCAACTGTCCAATTGACTGGGCAAAAATTTGATTCAAGGCTTGAAACTTGGTATTGACAAACTTATGAGTCCAACATGAAGTATGAAAGTCACTTTGAGTATTGGAAGTCAAACAATCCTTGTGCAAACTCAAACCCTAATTCAGGTCATCAGTGCAAGGAGATGTCTTGGGCAGTGCAAAACCCTAATCCTGTCTGGAGTTCAAGGAGCTTTGTGAGGGGAAATCTTGATAAAATGAGAGGGCAAATTTTGGGCTACAACAACTTCCCCTGTTCAATCTTCTTGAACCTGAAGAGTTAGATTGGCAAATTTTTCCTTTCGTGACTCGAAGGTAAAAGAGGATTGGACACTAGAGTGCCCGTAAATTTGCACTCGTCAAAACTGTAAGTTGAGGGAATGGGCTTAAAGATTCCATTTGGAGATGATAGAATCTTGCTGGAGATGGGCTTAGAGATGCCATCCAAAATGTTTGTTTGAATACCAGGAGAATGAACATCAGAATGGTATCCGTATCTGGAACGTATCTGAGTTGTATCTGGAGATTGGATTTGTATGAGCAAAAGAATGGCATCCGTGTCTAGAGCATATCCAAGATGTAACTATATTCGATTCTTGAACAAATATCAGAATGAGTGCCGTGTCTGGAGTGTATATGTATTGTATATGAATTCTGAATGGATGACAGAGAAACATCTGTGTATGGAGTATCTCTGGGCTGGGGAATAGGTTTGAATGAGTGACAGAATGGAAACCATGTCTTGGAGCGTATCTGGACTGTATCTAAAGTTGAGATCTGTATGAGTAGCAGAATGACTTCCATGTCTTGGAGTGTATCCGTACTGTAACTGGGATCTGAAAAAGTGACAGAATGATTTCCGTGTCTGGAGTGTATCTGAACTTGAAGTTGATAGTTGAATCTGAATGAGAAATAGAATGGCTTCCAGGTCTGGAGCGTATCTAGTCTGTATCTGATTTCTGAAGTCCGAATGAGTAGTAGAATAACCGCCGTGTATGGGGTGTATCCATACTGTATCTTGACTTGAAATTCTGAATGAGTAATAGAATGACCTCCGTGTTTGGGGTGTATCCATAATGTATCTGAGATCTTTGAATATTTGTTAACGATAGCTTTTAATCTTATCCTGAAAGTGGTAAGATGTTAGCTGAAAACACAAAGTTATGTTGCATGAAATGTATGATGCAATAAAGTGTGTTCTATCAATGTTTATGATATATGAATGTAATGTATGCGCATGTAAGCTGATTAGCTGTCTTGTTGAGGAAAATAAATCCTTGATAGCTGGAGATAATGAAATCTTTGACTGTTGCTGGGGAAATTAAATCCTTGACCGATGCTGGAGATTCCAAAAATCTTTGATTGCCGAAGATGAGAAATCCTTTGGACTACTGCTGAGGATTGAAAATTCTCGGTGACTTGTGGGGGATTGAGAATCCTTCACGACCTTCTGGGGAAAATGAGGACAGCTTCGACGATTTCTACTGGGGAATTAAAACTTGGGAGGCTTCAACTAGAGAAATAAGAACAAGAATCTTCATTCTGTTGGGAAATAACTCTGTGGGGAGAATACTTATTCCGTTGGGGAGTTTTCGAGAGCTTGGGTTGTATGCCAATCCACTGGGGTTTTAAGAATGGTTGGGGATAAAAGTTAACTTTTATTTGATTGATTTTCAGGTTTTAAGATAACTTGCTGGGGAATTTTGGAGAAACTGGATGATCTCTACTGTGGTTTAAATGTTGAAGTCTTGGACTCCGTTGGGGAAGAAAGCTTCATCTTCACTGGGGATTTGTAGTTCAAATTTTTCTGACTCCACTGGGGATCGGGAGTTTGGACCCATCAGTAATTATCCTTTCTCCTTTCGTTTTATTTGTAAGCAGTGATTATATTCAAATGCATATGCTCATTTAACAAATCATTGGACGTTTTCAAATAAAACACAAGTGTAAAAAGAAAAGGCAAGCAAATTTTTGCACTTTGAAGTATCTTTGTATTAAATTTGTGTAAGTATTTTGTACAAAGGAGACAGACATCCTAGTAAGATAATGTTGTCATAAAAAATGAGAAAAATTTATACAAAGAAAGATGGCTATGTGTAATAATTCCATGGGGTTCCCATTATTCTATAGTCTTCGTAACTCTGAGTATCTTGTCCATTCATTGCTTCGCCCGCAGATGATTGAGTTGATCAGAAACCCGGAACTTGTCTGTGAAGAGATTGTCTTTAAAGTGATCCGACGAGACATAGTCATACGCTTTAATTCCCTAACTTTTTCCTGGACCGCCCTTTCGGGTTTTCGATCCACCGGGAAACCCTTTTTTGCCCAAGTCGCCCTTTCGGGTTTTCAACTTGCCGGGTGTGCAGATTTTTTTATTTATCCCTAATTTTAGCCTGAATCGCCTTTCGGGTTTTCGATTCACCGGGATTCCCATTTTTGCCCAAGTCGCCCTTTCGGGTTTTCAACTTGTCGAGTCGTTTTATGCGTAGTATCTTTTGACTATGTCTGTGTTCGCAGGGTGCGGCAGGTCATCACCGTCCATGGTGGTCAGAATCATTGCCCCACCAGAAAAGATGTTCTTGATCACAAATGGTCCTTCGTAAGTAGGAGTCCATTTTCCCCTGAGATCACTTTGCGGCAAGATGATTCGCTTGATTACAAGATCTCCGACTTGATATATTTTCCTCTTGACTTTCTTGTTGAAGACCTTGATCATACGTTTTTGATACGCCTGACCATGGCAAACAACAATAAGTCGCTTTTCGTCAATCAAGTTAAGTTGATCAAACCGGGTCTGAATCCAATCGTCTTCACTTAAACCAGCATCTTTCATGATTCTCAAGGAGGGAATCTGAACCTCGATAGGAAAAACAACCTCCATGCCGTATACCAAAGAAAAGGGTGTTGCCCCGATTGAAGTGCGTGCCGTGGTACGGTACCCGTGCAGAGCAAACAGTAAGATCTCATGCCAGTCTTTGTAGGTGACTGTCATTTTTTGAATGATATTATTGATATTTTTGTCCGTAGCTTCAACAACACCGTTCATCTTTGGCCAATAGGGAGATGAATTGTGATGTTGGATCTTGAACTGCTCGCATAGAACGGTGATCATAGTATTGTTCAAATTTGTACCGTTGTCCGTAATGATTCTGTCGGGGATACCATACCGGCATATGAGGTTCTGCTTGATGAAGCGGGCAACCACATTCTTTGTAACGGAGGCGAAGGAAGCTGCTTTGACCTACTTGGTAAAGTAATCAATGGCCACCGGGATGTAACGGTGTCCGTTGGATGTTGTAGGCTTGATCTCTCCAATCATGTTGATTCCCCACATCGCGAATAGCCAAGGAGCCGTTAAGACATTGAGAGGAACTGGGGGAATATGTACCTTGTCAGCATAGATTTGACATTTGTGACAAGTACGGGAATGTTGATGACAATCAGCTTCCATGGTAGACCAGTAGTAGCCTGCCCTTAGAATCTTCTTAGCCATCGTGTGACCGCTCGAGTGAGTGCCAAAGGTGCCACTATGTAGCTCGGCCATGATCTGCTCAGCTTCAACCTTGTCCATAAAACGGAGTAGGACACAATCAAGATTGCGCTTGTATAGGATACCATTGCTCAGAAAGAACTTGGCTGCGAACCTTCTTAATAACTTTTTGTCATTGACTGAAGCTCCTTCAGGGTACTCTTGTGCTTCGAGATACCTTTTGATGTCATGAAACCAAGGTCGGTCCATCATTTCTTCGGTATTAATCTCGTGACAATGTGCAGGTTCGTCCATCCGTTCAATGGTGATTTGGGGAGCCTCATTATCCCAGTTGAGTTTAAACATGGAAGACATTGTAGCCAGAGCATCTGCTAGCTGATTTTCTTCTCGTGGGAAATGCTCAAAGGTAATCTGCTCGAAATGAGGCAACAATGTCAGGACATGTTCTTTGTATGGGATAAGATTATGATATTTAGTGTCCCACTCTCCTTTGATTTGACTGATAACCAAAGTTGAGTCCCCAAATACAATCTGATATTTGATTCCCAAGTCAATAGCATCCTTGAGACCAAAGATACAAGCTCCATACTCGGCCATGTTGTTGGTGCAGCTGAAGCAGAGTCTAGCAGTGAAAGGTGTATGGAAACCTTCTGGAGAGATAAGTACTGCGCCGATACCATTGCCAAGTGCATTTGAAGCACCATCAAAGTACAGGGTCCATCGGGATCCTTGTTCAGGTCCGTCATACGGTTCGTTACCTTTAATGTTGTCCAGAGTCATGATATCCTCGTCAGGGAAGTCGAACCTCATAGATTGGTAATCTTCGACGGCTTGATGAGCTAGATGGTCAGCTAGTACACTCCCCTTTATAGCTTTTTGGGTTGTGTACTGGATATCATACTCAGTCAGGATCATCTGCCATCTAGCAATTCTTCTGGATAAAGCAGGCTTCTCGAAGATGTACTTGATCGGATCCATTTTGGAAATCAGCAAAGTGGTATGTGTCAACATATACTGCTTTAGCCGGCGAGCAGCCCAAACCAAAGCGCATCAAGTTTTCTCGAGCAGTGAGTAGCGAGTCTCACAGTCGGTAAACTTTTTTCTAAGGTAATAAATGGCATGCTCTTTTTGGCCAGACTCGTCATGTTGGCCCAAAACGCACCCCATTGAATTATCCAAAACAGTCAGATACATGATAAGTGGTCTTCCTTCGACGGGTGGCATCAAAATAGGAGGCTCCAGCAAATACTCCTTGATCTTATCAAAAGCAACTTGACAATCATTATTCCATTCAACCACCCGATCTTTCTTCAACAACTTGAAGATTGGCTCACAGGTAGATGTTAGGTGAGAGATGAACCTCACAATGTAGTTTAAGCGTCCCAAGAAACCTCTGACCTCCTTTTCAGTGCAGGGGGGCAGGCATTTCTTGTATAGCTATGACTTTGGCAGGATCAACTTCGATGCCTTTGTTACTCACGATAAATCCCAAAAGTTTATCGGACTTGACTCCGAAAGTGCACTTGCTAGGATTCAGTCTGAGCTTGTATTCCTTTAACCTGACAAACAACTTTTGCAGATGGTCGAGGTGTTCTTCTTCTGTTTGTGAATGGGCTATCATGTCGTCTACGTAGACTTCAATCTCATGATGTATCATGTCATGAAACAAAGCTACCATGGCTCGTTGATAAGTTGCCCCAACATTCTTCAGTCCGAACGGCATCACTTTATAGCAGAAGGTACCCCACTGTGTAACAAAAGTAGTCTTCTCCGTGTCTTCGGGGGCCATTTTGATCTGGTTGTATCTCGAGAATCCATACATGAAGGAAAATACCTTGTGTTGAGCTGTGTTGTCAACCAAGATGTCAATGTGCGGTAGTGGAAAATCATCTTTAGGGCTAGCCCTATTTAAGTCTCTGTAGTCCACACACATTCTGACTTTGCCGTCCTTCTTAGGCACGGGCACAATGTTAGCAACCCGTTGTGGATAGGAGGTAACAGCCAGAAAGCCAGCATTGAACTGTTTCATCACCTCAGCTTTGATCTTCTCAGACATATTGGGCCTCATTCGGCGGACTTTCTGTTTGATTGGTGGACAGTCTTCTCTTGTAGGGAGACGATGAACTACAATATCTTTATCTAGTCCCGGCATGTCTTCATAGGACCAGGCGAAGATCTCAACATATTCATTCAATAGCTGAACTAAGCACTCTTTGACACTTGGCTCCAGGTTGGCACCCACTTTAACCTCTTTTCTGTCTTTGTCTATTCCCAAATTGATAGTCTCTAACAACTCTTCATGGGGCAGAATAGCCCTTTCTTCCTGTTGCAAAAGCCTAGCCAACTCTCCGGGCACTTCACAGTCTTCATCACCTTCATATTCGACATGATTGACCAGATCTTCAGAGTCACTGAAGGCCATAGCAGAATTGTTCCCCATGGAATTCGGAGTGGATGGGTACCTGCATTTTGTGAGTGTGGGTGTGTGTAAGGGATAGCCATCCTTAAACAAAATAAAATGTAAAAATGAAAGAAAATGAACACAAAAAGTTTATAGATGAAAACGTCCATGATTCATTAAAAATGGCATATGAAAATGAAGAATCAAAACCCTTACAAATGGACCTATATGCCTCAGGTAAGGCATAAGGCGAAAAGAGTGTACAAGTTGTTTAAAAGTTATTACAGACCAACATAAATGTTCAAAAGATAAATTACTGATTGATGAAAGTAATAGGAATGAAGTCTTTCGCCTCCCAATTGTTCAGTCCCCCTTTAATGGTTGGGAAGATCCAATCTTCAAAGTTTCCTTCTTCATCATCATCTTCTAAGGCATGAACTCCATGGTGAGTAATTTTTAAGGGTGGTCCTCCAGCCCGGGAGCGACGCACAACTTTCTGGCCAGTAGCAGTGAAACCCAATCCGAACTTATCTATTTTGTGAGAAAAATCAGGCAGTTAACCCCACACCGTACTTCCTCCTTCCTTGACTACAGCCTCCGCATCTTTAAGGGATGACATCCGGGATACAAGCTTGGTAATGATAGGCACATTAGTCATTGTTTTTGCTACCGCGACTTCAGGAGAAACATCTTCAAAGTGTTGGAAAGGTGTTTCTATGAATTTGCCATCTAATTCCACGTAGCGGAAAGAGTTAAGGTGGCTTATCATATACTCCTCCTCACCATAAACTGTTATAATCTTACCCTGAACTGGGTACTTGAGCATCTGGTGTAGAGAAGAAGTGACTGCCCCAACATTATGGATCCATGGCCTTCCCAACAAGCATGAATATGAAGGACGGATGTCCAGCACAGAAAATGTAGAGTTGAAAATTTCCGTTCCCACCTTGATTGGAATGTCCACTTCTCCGTGAACCATCCGCTTAGAACCGTCGAAGGCTCTAACAATAATATTACTGGGCTTTAGTGTCAAACCTTCACAGTCCAATCTGTCCAATGCTTTCTTTGGTAGAACATTCAAAGATGAACCGGTATCAACCAGAACATGAGCAAGTGTGGTCCCTCTACACTCTACCGAGACATGCAGCGCATCATTATGCTTTCTTCCCTTAGGGGTCAAATAAGCATCAGAGAAACCAAGACCATTATCGGATGTAAGGCTAGCCACGCACTCTTGAAACTGGTCCGTAGAAGTTTCTTGAGGCACGTGTGCCGTCTTCAAAAATTTGATCAAGGCTTTGCCATGAGCCTCAGAGCAGAGTAAGAGAGCCAGCATATAGATTTTTGAAGGAGTTTGCCCTAGCTGCTCTACGAAATCATAGTCGCTCTTCTTAATTATCTTTAAAATCTCCTCCATCTCTTTTTGGGTGGTCTCGGGGATAACCAAAGTCTGAGCCCTCGTCCTGACGGGCTCTTCTTGGATCCCCTTACCTTTATTGGTGGTAACAGCAGAGGGTTCAATTTCGGGAGTAACAATTTCTTCAATTACTGGACTTTGCACAGATGTCTTGACAGGCATAGAAGCACTTGAGGGTCCGAAGACTGCCCGTGGAGGAGCAATATCCGGAGAGAAGATTCTTCCGCTATGAGTTATCTTACTTGTTCCCGCAATATTCCCTATATCAGGAGTTTCTTCATCAGAATTCTCTTGGACTGATTCGATATGCTTAACACCATGGTATAAGATCTCTCCTCCATAATTCCATGGTATCGTCTTGTTGGACTTATATGGGATAGGCCCCGGCATGGTAATCTTCAGCGGTACAAACTTAGGATCATGCGTAATCTTAACAGGCCTTTTGCAGGTCTTGGAAAGATTGTCGAAAATGGTGATTATAGCAATGTCATTGACAGGAGTAACAAAGGTAACAGGATCAACATGAGTGATAGTAGCAACAAGAGTTTTCTGAAAGAGGATCTCTTGAGTATCCATCAGGCGTTGGATGCCTGATTTCAACAGTGGGCAATCGGATTGCAAGGTTGAACAGAAGTAACAGTCTTTTTCACATCCCGAGAAAATCCCGACTTTCAACAGATTCACTTTAATCATTGGCAACAGAGTCATTAATTCGTCAACAGCGGTAACATGAAGATCTTCCACAATTGCATGGACATTATGACCATGTGTTGCCATAGAAGCGGATATCACATTAGGTTTTTCGGGGGAATCAAACTCTACCTCCTTGGCGTCTATCAAATCTTGGATCTTGTTTTTAAGAGCCCAACAGTTGTTGGTATCATGCCCTACACTGTCCGAGTGGTATGCACATTTTGCATTTGAATGATAATAGGGAGAAGAGGTATTTGGGTTTTTCGACGCTTCTTTCAAGTTGGTAAGGTTCAGCTTTAATAGGTGAGGTAGGACTTGAGCCGATGTCATATTGATCTGGGTGAATTGCCGTTGTGGCCTTTCTACCCTTTGCTGGTTAGATCTAGGTTGATTGCTTCGTGGTTGATCGGTTGTGGAGTTCTGGATCATCACAGCCCCCACCGTTGGTCGGCGCTCCATTCTCCCTTGATTTCTCTGGGTGTGAATAGAAGAAACTTCCTTCTTGGCTGGGAAGGTCTTCTTAATAGCAGTGGAAGCGGAGGCATCCTTCTGAATTTTACCACTCTTAATGCCAGCTTCGACCCTTTCACCGGTCAGAATTAATTCGGTGAACCCTGCAGATGAGCTCCCGATCAAGTGATTGAAGAATGGACCTGACAGAGTCCCTAAAAACATGTCAACCAGCTCTCTATCCGACAATGGTGGCTGCACCCTTCCAGCCAAATCCCGCCACTTCTGGGCATACTCCTTAAATCCCTCATTAGAGGCCATACCCATACTCTGTAGCTGAGTACGAGTAGGCGCTAAATCCATGTTGTATTGATATTGTCGGTAGAAAGCAGCCGCCAAATCTTCCCAGTTATGAACATCAGATCTCTCAAGTTGATAGAACCAGTCCAATTGCGTACCCGACAAACTATCTTGAAAAAAATGGACCCACTGATCCTTATCAGAAGAGTGAGGTTGTATCTTTCTGACGTAGGACCTCAAGTGCATCTTCGGACAGGACAAACCGTCGTATTTAGAAAATGTAGGTACTTTGAACTTGGGAGGAATGACGATCCCAACAACCAACCCTAGTTCTTCGAAATCTAACCCAGGTACCCTTTGCAACTCCATGGCTGCCAACCGATCCTCAAGATTTTTATACTTATCATCCGCCGGAGGGTATTGCTGTTCGGAGTAATCTTCATCCTCTTCCTCTTCTTCTTCTTCAGCCTCGGATTCGAAGGGCATTGCAACTCCCTTTCCTTTACCAACCCCTTCGTCAGACGTCGAGGGGAACTCCAAAACTCTCCTAGCCTGATGCTCAAATCTTCTTCCCATAGTGGCCACACCAATTCTTTTCTTTTTCTTCTTTTCTGGTTCCTTCTCTTTCTCTAACAGTGCTTTAAGATCCTCTTGACCCTTTGCTAAGGTCATGAGGAATTGTTGGAATTGCGAATTATGTGCTTGCAGATCTTTAACCATCTGCTCTATATCCATCTTGCTGAAATAAACAGCAGAAAGATAAGGAAACTTGGTGTGAAGACCTGTTTATGCATATGATGAATGATATGTTATTCATGTAATGCATTCAAGGATTTAGAAATTCAAATTTGTTGCAAACAAAAAAACACACGTCATATTAATAAGAAGAAATTTGTTAGTACATAAATGCCCCATGGGCAAAATATTACAAAGCTTCTTAATGTAAAAAGACGTTGTGCATCCTCTTTGGTGCGATGTAAGTGTTAAGAGTCTCCTCTTCGTGAAGTCGGCGGGTAAGTTCCAAAACCTTCTTCTCACTGGCATAGAAGCTGGCTTCAAAAGTGTTCCGTTCTTCCTTGAGTTGTATCCAACTCTTTTGTAATTCTTCCAATGATGTTGGCATGTCTGGATGTAAGAGGGTGTATGGAACCTCTCCTTCCATAACAGGCTCTTTGATCATAGGGAGAATGTGAGGATATGGCATCATAAGATTCTGTGCGCGGGTTCGTACCCACTTGAGGTAAGGCTCAAGGGGGATGGAATTCTTGTGCCCCAGTGTCTTACTATCCACTTTGTTAGGCATCCTCCAAGCTCGGATAAACCTTTTTCGAAGTCCTTGAGCGTTGTTGTCGAAGTCAAAAACCAAGTCAGGAATCAGCATATCATGAGGGCCATCCCTTCGGGCATACCCAAATTTTCTCAGAGCTAAACAGGGGTTGTAGGTAATGCCTCCCTTAATGCCAAGTAGTGGGACATTATGGAATTCCCCACAACGATCAATGATGATGACATTTTCTCTGGACTGAGAACACCAATGAACATCAGAATGTGTGAGGGTCATCAACCATTGTGACCACCTTAAACCATGCTCATTCTTCAAAACTGATTGGGGAAGGTGAGAAATAAACCACCTTTCTAGAAGAGGAGTACAACACATGAGAACACCTCTTTTCCTCATTGTTCGTGTGTGAAATGAGTGTAGGATGTCCCCAAGCAATGTAGGCACAGGATTCCGAGATATGAAAATTTTGACAGCATTCACATCTATAAGCTGATCAGGGTTTGGGAACAAGACCAACCCATAGATGAGGAGTGCTACAATCTCTTCAAAAGCTTGCAGATCTAGAGAATTCCAGCAGTCTTGTGCCTTCTCAAACAGAAACTTTTCCAAGAAACCCTTGACACCACTTCTGATTTCCCAATGACCTTTGATATCAGATGGTTGCAAGTGTAAGGCTTGAGCAACATCTTCAGGCTTTGGTTCTCTTTCCGTACCGTTGTAGGGTAGTTGATGAAGAATAGGAATCCTCAGGAGTTGAGAAAATTCCTCCAAAGTAGGTACTAGTTGGTTATCAGGGAATGTGAAACAGTGGTGTAGAGGGTTAAAGAACTGGAAGAGGACTTTCACCATGTCTTCTTCAATGTTGGAGTTGACCAAGTTGAGAAGTCTACCATGTCTTTCACTGAAGAGAGAATTCTCTGGAATCTTGGAAGTAAGCTCCTTGAGTTGAGGAGGGATTCTCACAAGGTTGACTTGAACTATTTTCCTGCGAAGGGATTCCATTACCTACAAAACAAGAACAAAGATGAAGATCCAAACCCTTGAAATGGTTAGTGGATGCATATGATGCTTTATGATGTTCATGATGTATGCACAAGCATATGTACAAACAAATCACACAAGATCCTAGTTTCAGGCTTGCATGGGGTTTCATAGGTAAGTACCCTCTTGAAGTTAGTTGGCTCAACCTGTCCTATAAATAGTAACCGGGTTCTAAGGAGCTCAATATCACTGGATTATTTTATGTGTTCATTGTTTCAGTTTAGCCACTTAACTGGCGACCGAAATATTGCAAGAAAACAACCCTCAATGAGTGTAGTATTGAGTATCTACCAACTTCGGACTGCACCAAAGCCGGTCATCTCAATACCCCTAATAAGGCCAAGATGGTCAAGTAAGGTTCTAAGAGTTCATTAGTGCTTCATGACATCACTAAGCGGCCCCGTATTCTCTTTGATTGACTCAAAGGCTACCGGTACTCACAAATATGTCGCACTAATATAGCTATTACTTCAACCATGTCGGTATACCCGGCACAGTTTCCACAACGTATTGCTATTTACGTGGAGGATTCAAACCCAAACAAGAGAACCAAATGTAAAGCAATCAAAGCAAACAAGATAAAAATTCAAAGGTAATCTAAACCCTAAGGTTACTCCACTTTTAGTTTTTTCCCAAACAGAGTCGCCAGTTCTGTGATACGGTGGGAGAACTGACTTGAGGTTTTGCGTTTTGTGTTCGCAAATGTTTCGGTTTAGCAAGAGTTGCCACCGACTTTTTATTTTATCCTAAGGAAAGGTCAAAAGGCACAGGAAAGACCTTTGAGATGTTTTCTTGGGTTCAGGAGTAGATTATGAAAAGGGAAGGTGCAAGCACCCTTTTCATCCATGGTTATCCATGGGCTCTTAGTTACTTGTTTAGATCACTTGCTTTGCTTTTCCAATTGTTTGAAATGGTGCTTTGTGTGTGGTTTTGAAAGATGTTTTGAAAAGAAGCCATCGTTGTGGCAAACTTTGTAATGATTCTTGTTTGAATGTATACAAATGTGTTTTTGTCTTTTGAAAAGATTTCAATGTTTAAAAGTTTGATTTGGGAAATGTTTTGAAATTGTGTTGTGAAGTGTGTTTGAAAATAGCAAGGATGTTTTTGCAAGTTTTGATCAAGTAACTAAGAGTTATCTACCCTATTTTACTCAAAGATCTTTCCTATGTTTTTAACCCTTTTGACAGTGTTATTTTACCATTGTATTTGGTGAACAACCTTGTGTTAGGATGTTAAACGGGACAGGCGCGGGTCATCGTGCAGACCATGATAGCAATTGTGTTAAGTATCTTTGGCAAATTTTTGAGGGACTTGATCATTTTGTTTTAGGCAACCAAGATAGCGTCATCGAGGGACTATGATCTTTTGTTTTGTTTTTATTTTGCCAAAGTACCCAACATGCATAACATGGCCCATTTTTAAGGCAACAAGTGGATTGTAACCCTAGGAGTGCAAGTGTGGATTGTGTATTGATTTTCATGCATATTTGTCTTTGCATTAGGTCAAGCTACTTGTTGATTTTGGATTTTTTGCATACAAACCCTAATCTCTAATCATGGCATAATTGAAAGCGTAAAGTGCGAGAATTAAAAGTCTAAGCTATTACAACATGATTATGGGGATGGAGGTACAATCTTTGAATGGGGGTGTATTTGACAAGAAATATAAACCCTAATTTACTATTACATCCAAATTGAATTCAAATGCATAAATATTAAATGGACAATATTTAAATAAATAAAATAAATAAATATATCAAATAATATGAATTATGCAAAAAGGTTTTTGTATGTAAAAATATTTAATGTAAAAAGTAAAGAAATAAATAAAAAGATTAATTTATTTGGCTAAGGGTAAAACCCTAATTTTCTTTAAGAAAGTAAATATATTAATTATTTTATTTATATACAATAAAAATAAAATAGTATATGTAAAAAAATAAAATATATTTAGAAAAAGTATTTTTTAGTATATTTAATAATAAAAATAAAAGTGTAATATTTTATATTTTTATTCTAAAAATATCTAATAAAAATATCTATATATATTAAATATGTACAATAAATAAAATATATAACAAATAAAAATATATTTTTAAAAAAATATTTTCAGTGTGGATAAAAAATGATGAAAAATATAAAAGTATAATTTATATATTATTTTCAAGTTTTAATAAATAAGATAAAAGGAATTAAATGCTTTTTATGTTAGAAAAATAAAAATAAAATGCAAAATAAATGTGAAAAAATTATAAAAATATTTTTTGAGTATTTTTTATATTTGGGAATAAATAAATAAAGTCTGAAATGAAAATAAAAATTCAAAAATATAAAATAACAAGAAATTGGGCCAGGGGGTGCAAAAAGAGAAAAGGGGGGGGGGGGGGGGTGTCAATAGTGAGCCAGGCCAAGCCCAACCCACCACTTCATCTTCAACCTTCAGATTTTTGAAAACGCGCGCGCGCCCTGTACAACCACCAGATCATGTATACGAGCTCTATTGCAAAAACACATAACATCAAACTTGTAGAGCATTTCAAGACGATTCCAACCATATAAACAACTTGTCTTAACTCTCAAAGACCAGAGAGAATTTCTCTGGACCTAAAATCTAACCTAGTTTTTTCAGTATGTTCATGGATGAAATTCTCTTAGCATGCTTAACATAAATGAAAACTGAGCATATGTACAACTTCATGGCAATGAATACTACATTTCTTATTCACAAACCTAAGGCTAAATGTTCCTAAATAGAGAGATAAGAAGTTGAAAAAAACCAGTTTCAGCTGACTTCGTGTAGGGCAATGTGGAGCTTTTCAACAAGGCTTGAGATGTCTAGGAGCTTGCTTGAACTTCACTTGACCTTCTCCAATAGCATGCTTGCCTTGAATGTACTTGAATCAGCCTATAGAACTCAACCTACACAAGCTCAAAATGAAAATGGCAAACTCTGTAAATGGAGTTACAGTTGGTGTTTGAGGTTTGGGATAGCTTGGATGAGTTGAATGGAAGATGTTTGAAGCAACTTAGGGCAAAATGCACGAGTCAATTGAGCTATGGAACTCAAGTTGTAGGTTTTGCCCTGTTTTGCCAATGGAAAGTGATTTCTGGCTATGGGGTGTTTAGAGGCTCAAGCAATCGTGTTTTTGGCTCAAAGGGGTATGAGAAAGATGTTCAAAATGTTTGCACAAGTTTGTTTTGGCTGGTGTTCAAGTTCTCATGTTTTGGACAAGTTTCTTGTTTTTGAAGCAAAATGTGGAAGTGATATGTAATAGTCTTGTACAGGCTATCCAACACCCTGTAACCTCTGTCCTTGCCCCCTCTAATTTATGGATTTGATTAGCTGCAAAAGATTTGGACCAATGCTCAAAGATTGTGGTTTGACATAAAGCAAGATTATGGCAAAAATGGAAATGTGCCTTTTTCTACTTAGGGCTTAATTTTGTGTACAATGTCCAAATGACCAAAACAATGGCTTAGACTGATGGATTTGCATTTAATTATTGAGTGTGAAGTGGTTTAGAGGCCTGTAATCTAGTGCAAAGCATGCTGACTTGAAATTGCAACTTGGATGAACATGAATATGCCATGGATGAAAAATGAGTTTTTGCCAACTTCAAGCCTTCGATTCTCCCTAACCACAAATGTGTTTGGAGAGTTCTTGGACAATTTGGAAATTTTGCAACATGCTCTATAATCCATCTTTGAAATGCAACTTGAGATTCCAAGTTGAAATATGTGAAAAATGGCCATGAAGATAGGTCAAAATCCTGCCTAAACTAGGGCAAAATTTCACTAAGTTAAAAGTTTTAGGGACCCTTGTTCCAAAAATCATAACTTTAGATCCAAGCTTCTTTTGAGAAAACTTTGTGAATCAAAGTTGTAGACTTTGTGTAGGACTACAACTTTCATGTTGGAATTTTTGTTTGAATCCAAATGCATCATGGTGAAAATATTGGGCAAAGTTAGGAAAAATTAAGAAAATTTCATAACTTAGAAAAATTCGAAGTTATGAAATTTTTCAACTTTAAACCCTAATTTGTAATTTTAGGTTTCTTGATGAACAAGTTTCATGTTTTGACATATCTTGATGAAAAATGACCCTTGGCACTTGATTTTGACCAAAAAGTCAAAGTTTGACTTTTCAGTTTACAGTCAAATTTTGATCAGTTGACTGAAAAAAATTCATCTGTCAATCCAATGCAATTGAGGTCTTTTGAACTTGTTGAATAGGTCAAGATGATGCCATTGAGTCCTTCAGTCCATGGTTGAGCCCAATTTTCCATTGGCTAGGTCAAAAGTCAGATATTGCCCTTGTGCAGTCAAAACCCTAAAAATGACCATTTTGCCCTTTTGGTGATCTGATCAAATTTTTTGTGGAGTTGTGGTCCAAACTTGATAAAATGGTTCATATGAGTTGATAATGTTGATGTGGGTCAAAATTCATGAGGCTTGACTGTAAATTGGCCACAATTGACTTTTTCCTCAATACAACTGATTTCTAGGCCAACTGTCCAATTGACTGGGCAAAAATTTGATTCAAGGCTTGAAACTTGGTATGGACAAACTTATGAGTCCAACATGGAGTATGAAAGTCACTTTGAGTATTGGAGGTCCAAAAATCCTTGTGCAAACTCAAACCCTAATTCAAGTCATCAGTGCAAGGAGATGTCTTGGGCAGTGCAAAACCCTAATCCTGTCTAGAGTTCAAGGAGCTTTGTGAGGGGAAATCTTGATAAAATGAAAGGGAAAATTTTGGGGTACAATAGTGTACAAGAATAAATCTGATGAAAAAGGGATGGTCACTAAAAATAAGACAAGATTAGTTGCACAAGGATACACTCAAATTGAAGGAGTTGACTTTGATGAAACCTTTGTCTATGTGGCCAGACTTGAATCACTCAGACTACTCTTGGGAGTTGCATGCATTCTGAAATTTAAATTGTTTTAAATGGATGTTTAGAGTTCCTTCTTAAATGGCTATCTAAATGAGGAAGTTTATGTGGAACAACCTAAGGGATTTATGATCCAAGTTTTCCTAAACATGTTTACAAACTGAAGAAAGCTCTGTATGGATTAAAGCAGACTCCAAGAGCTTGGTATGAGAGATTGACAGAATTTATTGGTGAGAATAGATATAGGAAAGGTGGCATAGACAAAAATCTTTTTGTCAAGGAAGAATAATGGATGATCATGATTGCACAAATTTATGTTGATGATATTATGTTTGGTGGAATGTCAAATGAGATGGTTCAAAATTTTATCAAGTAAATGCAGTCAGAATTTGAGATGAGCCTTGTTGGTAAGTTAACCTAATTTCTTGGTCTGCAAGTTAAACAAATGGAAGATTCCATATTTTTTTCTCAGAGCAAGTATGCTAAGAATATAGTAAAAAAATTGGGATGGAAAATGCCAGTCACAAAAGAACTCCTGCTCCCACACATCTGAAATTGTCTAAAGATGAAAAAGGAGTAAGTGTGGATCAAAGTCTTTACAAAAGTATGATAGGAAGTCTTCTATACCTCACAGCTAGTAGACCTGACATTGCCTTTGATGTAGGGGTGTGTGCTAGATATCAAGCTGATCCTAAAGTTAGCCATGGCAACCATGTGAAGAGAATTCTTAAATATGTGAATGGGATAAGTGACTATGGTATACTATATTCTCATGGATCTAGTTCTGCTTTAACTGGTTATCATGATGTTGATTGGGCAGGAAGTGCTGATGATAGAAAAAGTACATCAGGAGGATGTTTCTTTCTGGGAAATAATCTCATATCTTGGTTCAGAAAGAAGCAAAATTGTGTGTCTTTGTCCACTGCTGAGGCTGAGTATATTGCTGCAGGAAGCAGTTGTTCTTAGTTGGTTTGGATGAAACAAATGTTAACAGAATATAATGTCAAACAAGATGTCATGACATTATTATGTGACAATCTAAGTGCCATAAATATATCAAAAAATTTTATTCAACACAGTAGGACCAAACACATTGATATCCGTCATCACTTCATAAGAGAGCTTGTTGAAGAAAAGATTGTTGCCTTAGAACATGTAACTACTGAATTACAACTTTTTGACATTTTCACTAAGGCTTTGGATGCAAACCAGTTTGAGAAATTAAGAGAAAAACTAGGGATATGCATATATGAGGGTTTGTAGAAATTAAGGGCGTGTGGGAATATCATTAAAGTGATATTATATTATTTATGTTTCCAACAAATCAAATTTCGAAAGCAATCATTTCAAGACTGTCTCAAAAATTTTCCTACAAGCTACGAAATCACTTCCTTCTATTTTCACAAACTCTTCATTTTCCTTTACAGAAAAAGAACCCTTGTCATTCTTCATCTCTTTGCTCAAAAATCTTCAAAGATGTCTCAACATTATGCATCGTCTCCCTCAAAATCTATCAACCATCCTAATGAGCTCTCCCTTGCCAGAGTACTTGACGTTACTCCTTTAACAACAATTCCACCTCTTGAGAAGAAGGTCAAGAAACAAAAATCGTCACTTGCAAAGAAATCCAAAGACGAGTTTGACACTTCTAAAGGTAATGTTTCTACTACTACTGATGATAGGACAAAAGAAGACATTGTTAATGTTGATAGAAGTATTAGAAGGCTGGTAGATAGGGTGTTAAATGAAGGTTTTGTTGTGCCTGGAATTTCAACTCCTCTTGCTCGAATGCCTGCTCCGGCTGACAAAGGAAATGATCCTAAAAATGTTGTTGAGTCATCCATCTTCAAGAAAGATGCTGCTGAAAGAAAAATTGGAAAGCTTTCTACTTCTGCTCTAGAAGAAGTGGAAGTTGATGTTGAACAAGATGTTGAGAAGGAATCTCCTTCTAAGGAAGATGTTGTTGGCTCCAAAGTCGCAGAGAATCAAAATATTGAGAATGTGGTTAATGTTGATGAGTTATCTGACAATGAGCTCATTTCTAATGTGGTTCTTGGAATTGCTAAGAGCATAAATATCGATGTGGCTTATGTCTATGTGTACTACTGTAGTCAGAGTAGTATTGATAATAGAAGACAAATGATAGTAGTATTAATTGGCACCGTATCCAAAAAAGGGATCGTAGCTTTTAATAAATATATTAGCTTGTAGCATGTATAGCTGTTGGATTAAATTTTCAAATAAGATGTTACCGTCCAAAAAACATAATGTAATTTTGTGGGACCCATGTTAGAGTTTTAAGTAAGTAGTATGGATATTTAGAAAATATAATTAAGTGGTTTAAATAATTGAGAAGTGTAAAGTAATATATTATATTAGATGGGACCCACTTATACTATTAATATGAGTAATATGTATGTGAATGCTCTAAAAGGCTCAAGACTAGAAAAAGAAAATTTTGGATGTCACACCCCCTTCCAAGAGCATCAAGAAGAAGACTATGTATGGTACCCCAAAGCCCTGGAGTAAAGTGGTTCCTTCCTCTGACAAAAGAAAAGCTAGACCTGATATCTCCATAGATGATGATGATGATGATGATGATGATAATGTCCAGAACATCTCACCTGTGAAGAGATCCAGAAGTAAGAAGAAAGCTGCATTAGTAGAAGAAGCTGACTCTGATTATGATGTCGAGGAAGATGTCTGGGACATTCTCCTGTGAAGAAATCTGCAAGCAAGAAGCTTTCTATTAGGGTGTATGATGCTCCTCTTGACAACATTTCCTTCCATTCTATTAGAAATACTGAAAAGTGAAAATATGTATTTCAAAGAAGAATTTCCCTTGAAAGAGAGTTGGGAGTTGGTGCACTGGAGTGGAAAGAGATTATAGAGTTGATTTCTTCTGCTGGATTGATGAAGACTGTCACCAAGTTTGCAAAATTTTATGATACTCTTGTTAAGGAATTTATTGTTAATATTCCTATTGACTGTGCTGATCATAAAAGTAAGAAGTACAGGAAGGTGTTTGTTAGAGGTAGGTGTGTAGATTTTTTCCCCTCTGTCATCAATAGATTTATGGATAGGTCTAAAGATGATTATTGTGAGCTGGAAGTAACTGATAATCAAGTGTGCAAAGCCATCACTGAAAACCAAGTGAGTGAGTGGCCCGTGAAGAATAAGATTCCTGTTAGCAAGCTAAGTGTGAAATATGTTATCTTGCATAGAATTGGAGCTGCTAACTAGGTTCCTACCAATCATACCTCAACCATTACAATTGGCTTAGGAAAGTTTATCTATTTTGTTGGAAATAAGAAACTGTTTGGTTATGGTGCTTACATTTTTTATCAGACTATTAAGCATGCAGGAACATGTGCTATCAAAATTCCTATTGCCTTTCCATATTTTATTTATGGAGTTCCTCTTAATCAACATCCTAGAATTCTGAGTAGTAATGATGTAGTTTGCAAGAGGGAGTCTGCTCTGACCCTTCACTTCAAGCTGTTTTTAGGAAAACATGTCTCAGACATTATTTTGACATCTGCATCTTCTGAAAACAAGACCTCAACCAAGGATGACATGATTACTGAATTAAGGGAAGCCTGCAAAGAAATGATGATGTGATCAGAGTTAGCTCAACAAGAAAGATAATTTTTGAAAAGATGATCAAAGAGCTACAGAAGGACAACAATTTTGATGATAGAGTGAGCAATGAAGGAGGAGATTCTGATGATAAAGGAAGTTCTGACTCTGCCAAGTCTACTGGTCATGAAGACAGTTAAACCATTTGCTGCTTATTTGTTTTGACCCCTTTGTTCCTTTTTGGCACTTGTATGTGCTTGACTCTTGGATTCTATGGTTTGTATTTATTTGGCATATTATATTACTTCTATTCTCTTGAATGCATGTTTTATTTGGCATATTATGTCTAAAAAGGGGGAGACTGTAACACCCCATTTCTACCCGGCGGATAATAATAAAATCAGAGTTCAACATAAATAGGATGCTACATTTTTCAACTTGAAATCAAATTTCATTTAATTGCGTATAAAACATATACATAACACTTAATTCGGATGAACCGATAACAACCTGATTTATTCTTCAAAATAAAACAACTTTTTATTGATAAGCAGCGGAATATACTTATTCAACTTCAACTCACTTAACATCTTTATTCAACTAAAACAACTTCAAGACAACAGTTACTTCATGTAAACAACTTAAAGATTCAGAAACCGAAATAATAATCAACAACTAAACATCAAGCGTTCATCCCCCCTGAGTGCTACATATCAGAGCGATAACACCGACTCGATACTGATGAGGGTAATAACTATTCTTCTTGATTACCTGCACGTTACCAACAAAGGGCAACATTCAAACAAAAGAGGTGAGATATCGAACTATATAATTGAATGTATGATAATTAATATATCAGAATTAGTTCATATAAAATCACCACTTCACAACTTTAAAATTTCTTTAATCTCAACCAAACATCAACACGACATAACAACTGATTCACAACCTTTAGATGATACCTGTTACAATAAGTCAACAACATAAAGCAACAACATATCTATCTTCACCATGACTCAAGATGCAACATCAAATGTGACTCAATTACAATGCACATGCATGTGGTACCATTAGAGCAGAACTCCCAACTTAAAAACATTTTCCAGTAATCTCGAGGCACAAGGCATAAGCCTTCTTCACAAATCATTTTTCCAATACAGGCCTTCACAAAGTCCGCCAATACAGGCCTTCACAAAATCCGCCAATACAGGACTTCACAAAATCCGCCAATACAGGACTTCACAAATGCAAATGTATGAATGTACAACACATGCAACAACATCATTAAACACTTCACGAGGCATACTCCTATATAACTACTTCAATGGCCATAGGCCTACGACGTCATTAACGTAATTAATAACAATTCATCATTCATCGCAAGGCATAAGCCTACATTACCATTTTTACCAGTAAATAGAGGTAATTCATCATCATCTAAAATTCTCTGCAACTTCACATTATCAACAAGAATTCACAGTGAAAATCACAACAATACAACAACTCAACATAACTCAACTTTGGCCATAAGCCTACAACTTGATATTTCAACAACGACAATTCACACAACGTTGGCATAATCCTACAAATTAGTATATCAAAACAACAATATCACAATAACGTGTCAACAACCATTCGACATTGGCCATAGGCCTACTACATAATACTGCCCATAATTATTCAGACAATTCTTGACTATACCGGTTAATTACTTATCTAAATGCTTATTTCCAATTACAAACTTCTAAAAATTGTTATACTATAATACTACATCATCATTATCATTAATATTATTATTATGAACCAAACATTATCATAAGATCGTCATGTCATCATCATACTTCATCAGCACAAAACATCATGGCGATTCAACGCGGGAAAGCTAACTCTATCCTAACTTGGGTACTATAATTATCCTAATTATCCTTAATTTTACTCCTTATAAATTTAGTTCACCGCATTAGCTTTCCAACACTTCGAACGGCGCATCAAACAGAGTTACGGTTCAAAAGTTATAGAGTTTTCAAGTTTTCAAAAATACTGTCAAACAGTGAGCAATCGATTGCACTAACATGCAAATCGATTGCACCTTGTTTCAGAGGCCAAAAATCACGTTTTTAAGCAGTGCAATCGATTTCTCTTCTGCTGAAATCGATTGCTTACAGAAACAGAAGCAAAAATCCCAATTTTTAAGCAGTGCAATCGATTGCTCTTCTACTGCAATCGATTGCACCCTGTGAAAAATAGTTTTAGGAATTCTGTAAAATGCAGTACGAAAACCCATTTGTTTCAATTCTAAAGACACAAATTTCATGAAATAATACACAATCAAACATCCAGTGATCATTGCTATCAACATACATCAATTACCACAAATACACCAACATCAACATAAAATAATTCTCCAACTACAGAGTCATCAATTGAATTTCTGCAACTTTATCAGGATAATTTTACACAACCTTTCACACAAAATCACACACGATAATTTTATATAACCAACCCCGCATATCATTTATCATATATCCAATTATAGAGCAAGAATCCCACCCTTACCTTGGATTGAATACAACTCTAAGAAATTTCAATGGAATTTCTGGGAATTTGGCACTAGTAGCAACTTCCTCTTGTTCTTCTTCTTCTCTCAAAACCCTATTCCTCTTTCTCTTATTTTTCTTTTCCTGATAACACTATACTCTCTTTCTCCTCTAATTTTCTAATAATAATATAATATTATTCTATTAGTCCAACTAAATCCAATTGAGCCTAAATGTTACACCCCACTCTTACTTCATACAACCATATAATTAAGCCCAACTAATTCTATTCTTATTTCTAATAAGTTAATACTATAATATTTCATTAATCCCAATATAAGAATTGTTATTAATCAACTAATTAATTAATTGATAATAACCCAACAACTTTTACCAATAATTCTTAACACCTCGCAACATCACAAATAATCCAAAATATAATTTAATTAAATAATTAATCAAATTAACGGGCGTTACAATTCTCCCCCCACTTAGAATATTTTCTTCCTCGAAAATCTATTCGATACTACCACTCTTAATACGAGTTTCGCATCCAACACGTTGATTTCCAAGTCGCATCTGGAAACACTTCGACTACTACTTTCCTGATAACTCAATAACTCAACACGATTCAAATCGATTACTCACATGCTAATCATTCAACACTTCGCGACATAATCGGTACTAGCATCTCAACTACTCTACCATAATCTGACATATCAACGTTTAAAGTAGCAACAACTATAAGACACTTATACTTGGATATATATATATCATTGCAATATCCTCTTAACACTCTTTTCAACACCAAAACACATACACAATTTCATCTCTGTATGTCAATTATCAACGAAATATCAATAACTCTACTCATATCGTCGTATCACTCTTATAGTGACATCCACACAACCAACATAATCAACTCTGTCACGTTATGGAGTATCATTCCTTACTTATAGAAATCAACAATAACATCTCAATAGCGACAACAAAATCATTGCAACATCAACTTAACTGTATAACTCAGCAAGCATACCCATAGCTCACCATCAACCAACAATCCACAACAATCCTCTTATAGTACCCTGGCACACCATCCCTATATCAACAATCCACCAAATCAAGCATGTAGCATCGTATACTCATAGCAAATGCGCCACATATACTTCAGTTGTGCAACTCTGATAATCCATCTTAAGTCACCGTCCTCATTAAAGTTTTTTCCAACTATACAGTTTACAAGTCTCATTCCAGTTTCAGACTTTCCTCAACATCCACCATAAAACCATTGTTCAATTGATATTCTTAATCTTTCACTTTGCAATGTTAGCTCGCATATAACTTGCCACTCCGACTTATTCAACACGTCTCAACTCTTTCTTAGCCACTCCTCAATTAATTCACACAACCTGGTGAGCAACTATCCTCATGATATAACATCAATCACTTTACATAGCATTAAGGTAGCAAGACAAGTCTACACTATCCAACATGGTCTCGTCTACTATCAACAAGAGACTAAGGGTGATCAGTTCCTCAATTTGTCAATAGATAGTTGTTGTACCCCAAAATTTTCCCTCTCATTTCTCAAGGAATCATTCTGGACTCTCGATTTTTCTCTCATATAAATTCCAAGCATTGAATTATCAATTTTTTCAAGCAAACCATTCACAAGGGCAAAATGGTCATTTGCACGCTAAGAGGTCTAACTTTGACTTTTGGACCAAAACCAAGTTTCAAGAATCATATTCCATTAAGACATGTTGGAATATGAAGTTTGTATCATCAAAAAGTTCAAAGTCAAGTTTACTATGGAAAAAGCCAAATTTCTAAATACTTGGGTTTTTTCTAAGTATTTAAGGAAAAAATGACATTTCAAAACTTCTGAGCCAGCCTCCAGGCAGGTGAATTCAGAAGTTGTAAACACGGTTCAGCACATAGTCTGCAGTCAGAATATGGCTTTTCAGCATCCACGTAAGTTCGGTCAGAATTTGCTAAGGTAATGCAAAGAAGATCACAAAGCGTGTTGCAACCTTAATAGAAAGTCTGAAAGCTCTTTAAGAACATGCTGGAGCCCGAAGGTAAGAGGATCAGAAGATGATACATTGAAGTATAACTTCTAATCCATAGTTTTCGAAGATAAATCAAAGAAGGTTACTGGAAAGCCTAGGGAATCCTTCAGAATATGCTGAGGCAACAAGGTACAAAGATCAAAAGTTGGATGTTTGTCCTAGATAGAACTTCTGATCCAGAATTAAGCAATGATGCAAAATCTCAAATTACAGGATTTCTGATTTAGACAAATCTCATCATCATTTAATGCTCATTAATGCTCACAACCACTTTTAAGTCTTTTTCCAAAGGACCTCTCCATGTGTGGCATAGAAATACCCTTGTTCTCCTTAAAAGAAAACTTCTATACAGAGTATAGGAGGGTCCATGCGTTACTTTTTGCTTGTAGGTTTACTTTTCCTTAATCCCTGCTTGCTGATCCAGTCTAGACTAAAAAACTGTTAACCATCATACCTTTTTTGAACTTACTTCAGGAACAAGTCAGCATCTAGCGTATGATGTTGGCGCTACTTGATCTCTTCAAAACTACAAAAATCGTTGCCTATAAATAGAACACTTTTGGCTATTGAAAGGGGTCCCAAAAAATTTTGAGAAAGAAAAGCCTTAAACCCCTGCCGAAATCCCAAGAGCTCTAAGAACTGTAAACACACCACATAACACCTTGTTAACTTTTGATTCTTTGCATTCAAAACTCCATTTGTTCTCAAATATTTCTTGACTAAAAAAACCATTCATACAGTCTCTAATCTACACGTTGGAAACTGCCTAAAACTTCTGTATTCATACTACTGCACACTCTCCATCCATCCACTCAAAGAAATCAGCACATCACCTCCTTACCATCCCCAGAAGTTGAAAACTTCTAGCTTAATGAGTACATGAAGGAACTGTTCAGAACATCATCAGAGTTGAGGTTAACTCTGGTTCATAGAACTTCTTCCAACTGCAAGGTAAATTTCTGCTGACCCTCACCATATTACTCAAGCATTACCAGATTTGCATGCTCAAAAATACAATGTAGATATCATGTTTCTGATGTTGAACATATTATGAGACTTCATATGTCTTCCTTCTTAAATAGAGAATAAATCAGTTCAGGACTTCTTGGAGAGACTAGAACTCAGAGTTAGGATTAGCCAATGCATGCTTGCCTCTCATTTATAGTTCTAATATTTCTTATCTTCTGAAACGCTATGACATCTGCTATAACTGTTCTGTGCATGTCTTCTGTTTTGTGGAGAAATAACCAAATTACAGATGTTCTGTGTAGCTTGGAGAGAGAGAGATCAAGTTTTGCCAATGGTCTCAGAACTTCTGAAGTCAGTTTTGTTGCAAGTGGTACCAGAACTTCTGAGGCTTGTTTTGCTACCAGTGGTATCAGAACTTCTGAAAGTTACTGTGTTCCCAGTGGGTTCAGAACTTCTGACCCTACACATTTTCACTAACCAGTTTCTGTTTTGCAGCGTGCCAGAGTCAGAACTTTTGACTTCATTTTATAAGCAACACGCTGATTCTTTCTTTTTTCTTTCTTTTCCATTATTTTTGCTATCACTTTTCATTCCTTTAATCAGCAAACAGCAAAAATATTTCCTTCACACCCCTTTTTTCAGTCTCTTAAAAAAAACAAAAGATCAAAAACATCTTCTTAAAACAAAACAAGTTTATTTCACATATTCCTTGTACATTATTATGCATTTCAATATGGTTGTAATAGTAACTTAGGACTTATTTTTACTTGCAAATCCCCATTCAAATTTGTATTCCCCCCTCCCATAAATTGTTGTAATAGCTTAGTAATATTTACATTACGCAATTTATCGCTTTATACGCCATGATTAGTAATTAGGGTTTGTATGACAAGAACAAAATAAAGAAAAAAAATAGAAAACCCTAAATACAAGACAAAATCAAAGCATGAAAATGATACACTTTCACACAAGCACCCTTAGGGTTTCTCCACTTGGTTTCCTAAAAAAAATAGCCATGTTACGCGCGCTAAGTATCTTGGCAAAACAAAACAAATATAAGATCACAGTCCCTCGATGACGCTATTCAAAGGTTGCCTTACAAAATGATCTTGGTCCCTCAAAAATGCTAAGATACTTTGCAAGCATTTCTAATCATGGTTATATGACGACCCACACCCTTCCCATTTACATCCAAAGATAGGGTTGTTTACCAAATCAATGGTAAATCAACAATGTCAAAGGAATATAAAATGCATAGGAAAGACATTTGAGTAGGTAGATAGCTTCTAGTTACTTGCTCCATTTCAAACAAACAATCCTTGCTATTTTCAAAACAAACACACACACTTCAAAAACATCTTACATTGAAAACATTTTCAAAAGACAAACATCTTTGTATATATTCTTACGAACGAGAATCATTACAAAGATTTCCTAACAATGGCCTCTTTTGCAAAAAACTTTCAAAACCACACCAAACATATTTTCAAACAAACCAAAGCAAGTAACTAAGAGCCCATGGAAAACCATGGATGAAAAGGGTGCTAATACCTTCCCTTTTCATAATCTACCCCCCGAACTCAAGAAAATATCTCAAAGGTCTTTCCTGTGCTTTTTCACCTTTCCTTTTGGATAAAAGAAAATTTGGTGGCGACTCTTGCTAACCGCAACATTTGCGATAAAACGCAAAACCTCAAGTCAGTTCTCCCACCATATCACAGAACTGGTGACTTTGCTGGGAAATTTTTAAAAGTGGGGTTACCTTAGGGCTAGATCACATTTATTTGCTTACATTTTTTGACTTGTTTGCTTTACATTATGGTTCCTTGTTTGGGTTTGAAATCCTCTACCCAGATTTGGGAAACATTATAGGTAAATAGCAATACATTATGGAAACTGTGCGAGGTATACCGACATGGTCTAAGCAATAGCTATGTTAGTGTGACATATTTGTGGGTACCGGTAGCCTTTGATTCAATCAAAGAGAATACGGGGCCGCTGAGTGATGTCATGAAGCACTAATGAACTTCTAGAACCCTTTACTTGACCAACTTGGCCTTTTAGGATGTAGTGAGATGACCGACTTTGGTATAGTCCGAAGTTGGTAGATACTCGATACTACACTCATTGAGGGTTGGTTTATTGGGATATTTCGGTCGCTATTAAAGAGGCTTGAGCTGAAACAATGACAAAGGAAACAATCCAGTGATATTGAGCTCCTTAGAACCCAGTTACTATTGTTAGGACAGGTTGAGCCAACTAAACTTCAAGAGGGTACTTACCTATGAAACCCCATGCAAGCCTAAACTAAGAACTTGTTTGATTTTTTTGTATATGCATGCTTGTACATAACATTATGGACATCATGAACATCATATGCATTCACTAACCATTTCAAGGATTTTGGAGATTCATCTTTGTTCTTGTTTTGTAGGATATGGATTCACTTCGCAGAAAAACTATCCAAATCAACCTTGTAAGAATTCCACCACAACTCAAGGAGTTAGCTTCAAGGATCCCTGAGAACTCTCCATTCACCGAGAGACATGGTCATCTACTCAACTTGGTCACCTCCAACACAGAGGGGGATATGGTGAAGGTTCTCTTCCAGTTCTTTGACCCTTTGCATCATTGCTTCACATTTCCTGACTATCAACTTGTTCCTACTTTGGAAGAATTCTCTCAACTATTGAGGATTCCTATTCTCAATCAACTACCTTTCAACGGTACGGAAAGAGATCCAAAGCCAGAAGAGATTGCTCAAGCCTTGCACTTGCACTCATCTGATGTCACAACTCATTGGGAAACTAGAAGTGGTGTCAAAGGCTTCTTGGCAAAGTTTCTGTTTGAGAAAGCCCAAAGCTGTTGGAATTCCCTAGACTTGCAAGCATTTGAGGAGATTGTGGCTCTTCTTATCTATGGGACGGTCTTGTTCCCCAATCCTGACCAACTCATAGATGTGAGCGCTGTCAAAATCATCATGTCTCGCAACCCGGTGCCTACATTGCTTGGGGATATCTTACACTCTTTTCACACTCGTACAATGAGGAAAAGAGGTGTTCTTATGTGTTGCACTCCTCTCCTGGAAAGATGGTTTATTTCTCATCTTCCCCAATCAGTCTTAAAGAATGAACAAGGTTTGAGGTGGTCACAAAGGTTAATGACGCTTAAACATTCAGATATCCATTGGTGTTCTCGATCCAAAGAGAATGTTATCATTGTTGACCGTTGTGGGGAATTCCCTAATGTCCCTCTACTTGGCATTAGGGGAGGCATCACCTACAACCCATGCTTAGCTCTAAGACAGTTTGGTTATGCTCGAAGGGATGGTCCACATGACATGCTGATTCAAGGTTTGGTTTTCGACTACGACAGCGACGATCAAGGTCTTCGCCAGAGATTCATCTGAGCTTGGAGGATGCTAAACAAGGTGGATATCAAGACTTTGGGACACAAGAATTCCATCCCTCTTGAGCCTTACCTCAAGTGGGTACGAACCCGCGCTCAAAGTCTTATGATGCCTTATCCTTCCATTATCCCAGTTATTATTGAGCCTGTTAAGGAGGGAGAAGGTCCATACACTATCCTACATCCTGACATGCCTACATCACTCGAAGACCTACAAAGGGATTGGATACAACTCAAGGGAGAGCGTGATACTTTCGAATCCCAACTCTACGCAAGCGAGAAGAAGGTTTTGGAACTCACTCGGCTACTTTATGAAGAGCAGACTCTAAATACCTACATTGCACCAAAGAGGATGCGTAATGTCTTTTTATCTTAGAATTTTGTATTATTTTGCCTAAGGGGCATTGATGTACTCAAATTCTATCTTATTAATATAACGTGTGTTTCTTCTTTGTTTGAAACAAATTTGAATTTTTAAAATCCTTGAAAGCATTGCATGAATACATATCATTCATCATAAACATAAACAGGTCTTTGCAACAAGTTTCCTCATCTATCTATTGTTTATTTCAGTAAGATGGATCTCGAACAGATGGTCAAAGACCTTCAAGCTCAAAACACACAATTTCAACAGTTACTCATGACCTTAGCCAAGGGGCAAGAGGAGCTGAAGACTCTGCTAGAAAAAGAAAAAGAGAAAAAGAAGAAGAATCCAGCTGGTGTGGTAATCATGGGCAGAAGGTTTCAGGGACAAGCTAGAAGGACCTTAGATTTTCCAACAACATCTGATGAAGGGGAAAGAAAAGGAAAAGAAACGGCCGTTCCGTCAGACTCTGAAGAAGAGGAGGAAGAGGAGGACTACTCTGAACAACAATACCCTCCGGCTGATGATAAGTACAAACACCTTGAAGAGCGTTTAAGCGCTACGGAAATCCAGAAAGTACCGGGTCTAGATTTTGAAGAGTTGGGGTTAGTGTCAGGAATTGTGATCCCACCAAAGTTTAAAGTGCCATTATTTGCGAAATATGATGGGGTGTCTTGTCCTAAAATGCACCTCCGATCATATGTCAGAAAGATTCAGCCGCACTCTACCGACAAAGACTTGTGGGTCCACTTTTTCCAAGACAGTTTATCAGGAACGCAACTTGATTGGTTTTACCAATTAGAAAGGGCCGACGTCCACAATTGGGAAGACCTGGCCGCAGCTTTCTATAAACAATACCAGTACAACGCCGATTTGGCGCCTACCCGTACTCAACCTCAGAGTATGGCTATGGTTTCCAATGAGGGCTTCAAAGTTTACGCGCAAAAGTGGAGAGATCTAGCCGGAATAGTGCAACCCCCTCTTTCCGAAAGGGAGTTGGTGGACATGTTCTTGGGAACTCTATTGGGCCCTTTCTTCAATCATCTAATTGGGAATTCCTCTATAGGGTTTACTGAATTGATATTAACTGGCGAAAGGGTGGAAGATGGTATAAGAAGTGGGAAGATTCAGAAAGATTCGTCTGCCTCTACGACTGTGAAAAACCCTTAACTGGGAGGAAGGAGGTATCTGCTATTTATTCACAAAGGAATCAAGGAAGAACTGAACACCGACCGGTGGTGGGGGCTGTTATGATCCCAAAGCCCACATCTGATCAACCTAGAAATAACCAGCCAAGGGTGGAAAGGCCAGTCCGGCAATTCACCAGGATTAACATGACTCTAGCTCAGGTTCTACCCCATATTCTGAAATTTAATCTGGCAACTTTAAAGGAGGCCCTAAAGAATCCCAATACTACTTCCCCTCATTACCATCCAAATTCCAGATACGCATACCATTCTGAAAGTCCAGGGCACGACACTAACAATTGTTGGGCTCTAAAGAACAAAATTCAAGACCTAATAGATGCGAAGGAAGTTGAGTTTGATGCGCCTGAGAAACCAAATATTATTTCTGCTCCGATGCCTAGGAATGGTCACAATACCAATGTTGTCGAGGAAGATTTATTTGTTGCAACCGTGGATGAACTGTTGACTCCGCTCCCGATCATTAAGTTGAATTTGTTGAAAGCTGGTATATTCCAAGGTTGTGATAAATACTGCCATATTTTCTTATCCTCTCCAATTGGTTTCCCTCTGTTGAAGGCATGTATCCAACGATTGATTGACAACCAAGAAATTCTGTTTGAGAATGCTCCTGTTTCACTCGTTCCTGTTAAAGACATTTTAATTATAACCATCTACGCCAATCCTTCCAGGGCCCCTAAAGGACCCATTAGGATTACATCTGCTCCAAAGACTACTCCACTTAAGATTACAATGCCCGGGCCGGTCCCATACAAATCAGATAAAACAGTACCATGGAATTACGGTGGAGAAATCTACTACCATGGTATTAAACAAGATGGGTTGACCACCGAAGAAGAGAGCTCTGAAGAAGACAATTCCGACATTAGCAATATTTCCAGAACTAGCAAGATTACCCGCAGTGGTAGAATCTTCTCTCCAGAGATTGCCTCTCCAAAGGCAGTTTTTGGACAATTGGTCATTTCGAAGATTACCTCTGCACCAGTGATTATACCTGCAAGCGTATCTACCGACAAAGACAACACAATCCCTATCCCTACCAATACTTCCACTGTTGAGAATAAAGAAAAAGCATTCAAGAAGAGCCTGTTCATACGAAGGCTCAATCACTAGTTATCCCTGAAACATCCAAGAAGGAAATGGAAGAAATCCTGAGGATAATAAAGAAGAGTGATTATGATGTGGTTGAACAGTTGGGGAAAACCCCCTCTAAGATCTCTATGCTAGCATTACTGTTGTGCTCTGAGGCACATGCGAAAGCTTTGGTAAAATTTCTGAAGACAGCTCATGTGCCATAAGAGACGTCCGCTGACCAATTCCAAGACTGTGTGGCTAGTTTGGCAGCTGATAACGGCCTGGGCTTCTCCGATGCTGATTTAATACCCAGAGGGAGAAAACACAACAAGGATTTGCATGTCTCTATGGAGTGTAGAGGAATAACTCTGGACCATGTCTTGGTAGACACGGGATCATCTTTAAATGTCCTACTGAAGAAAGCCCTTGATAGATTGGATTGCGAAGGGATGACATTAAAACCCAGTAACATAGTGGTGAGAGCATTTGATGGTTCGAAGAGGATGGTCCACGAGGAGGTGGACATCCCAATAAAGGTGGGAACCCAGATTTTCAACTCAACCTTCTATGTGATGGACATCCTTCCTTCTTATTCCTGTCTGTTCGGACGCCCCTGGATTCACAATGCCGGTGTCGTCACCTCCATACTACACCAAATGCTGAAGTACCCAGTCCAAGGAAAGATCATAACTGTCCATGGGGAGGAGGAGTACATGATTAGTCATCTAAATTCTTTCCGATATGTGGAGTTGGATGGCGAGTTCATTGAAACCCCTTTCCAACATTTTGAAGAAGTATCTCAAGAAGTAGCGGTGACCAAGGCGGTATCCTCGATTCCTAAGATTACAAGACCTCCACTTCGGATGTCATCTCTAAAGGATGCAAAGGCAGTAGTGGAAGAGGGTGGATGCACCATTTGGGGGGCAGCTTCCAGACATTCCGTACAAATCAGACAAGTTTGGCTTGGGATTTACTTCAACTACTCAGAAAACTGTGCGTCGTGCTTGTGCTGGAGGGCCACCTATGAAGATTAGCAACCAAGGGGTCAATGCAATATAAGACAATGAAGAGGATGGCAGCTTGGAAGATTGGATATTTCCTACTGTCAACAGAGGACTTCACAACTAGGAAGCCAGAGACTTTGTCCCAATAACTTTCATCTCTCAGTAATTTATCTTTTACATTTCTGTTGGACTTGTAATATTCACGAACAATTTGCACTTTAAAAACCTTGTGTCTTACCTGAGGCACAATGGTCCATTTGTAACGGTTTTTATTTCATCTTCATATGACATTCAATGAATCATGGACGCTTTTTTCACATATAAACCTTTTGTGCTCATTGTCTTTCTTTTACATTCTATTGTTTAAAGATGGCTATACCCTTACACACACCCACACTCACAAATGCAGGTACCCCTCCATTCCGGATCCCATGGGTAACGATACTGCTATAGCCTTCAGTGACTCTGAAGATCTGATCTACCAAGCCGAATACGAAGGTGAGGAAGATTGTGAGGTTCCAGGGGAATTGGCCAAACTACTACAACAAGAGGAAAGAGCTATTCAGCCTCATGAGGAGCTGTTGGATACAATCAATTTGGGTACCGAGGAAGATAAAAAGGAAATCAAAGTGGGTGCCAATTTAGAGCCGGGTGTCAAGGAGCGTCTAATTCAGCTATTGCATAATTATGTTGAGATATTTGCCTGGTCATACGAAGACATGCCGGGACTCGATACAAACATCGTGGTACATCGTCTACCCACAAGAGAAGACTGTCCACCAGTGAAACAAAAAGTCTGCCGCATGAGACCTGACATGTCAGAGAAGATCAAAGCAGAAGTTATGAAACAGTTCAATGTTGGATTTCTGGCTGTTACTTCCTATCCTCAATGGGTTGCCAACATTGTTCCCGTGCCTAAAAAGGACGGAAAAGTAAGAATGTGCGTGGATTATAGAGATTTAAACAGGGCCATCCCTAAATATGATTTTCCACTTCCACACATCGACATCCTGGTTGATAATACGGCCCAGTACAAAGTATTTTCTTTCATGGACGTATTCTTAGGCTATAACCAGATCAAAATGGCACCTGAGGACATGGAGAAAACTATGTTTGTCACATAGTGGGGCACGTTCTGCTACAAAGTGATGTCATTCGGACTGAAGAATGTCGGGGCAACCTATCAACGCGCCATGGTAGCTTTGTTTCATGATATGATACATCATGAGATAGAGGTCTACGTAGATGACATGATATCCTGATCACAGACTGAAGAGGAGCACCTTGATCACTTGCAAAAGTTATTTGTAAGGTTAAAGGAGTACAAACTAAGGTTAAACCCAAACAAGTGCACATTCGGAGTCCGGTCCGATAAACTCTTAGGTTTCATTGTCAGCAACAAAGGCATCGAGGTTGATCCTGCCAAGATCAAAGCAATACAAGAAATGCCTGCTCCTCGTACTGAGAAAGAAGTCATAGGATTCTTGGGACGCCTAAACTACATTGCCAGATTCATTTCTCACTTAACATCTACTTGTGAACCAATCTTCAAACTGTTGAAGAAAGATCAAGTAGTCAGATGGAATGATGAATGTCAGATTGCTTTCGACAAAATCAAAGAGTATTTACAAGAGCCTTCTGTCTTAATGCCGCCAATTGAGGGAAGACCACTAATCATGTATCTGACTGTTTTAGAGAACTCAATGGGGTGTGTATTGGGGCAGCATGACGAGTCTGGCCGAAAAGAGCACGCTATTTACTACCTGAGCAAAAAGTTTACCGACTGTGAAACCAGATATTCACTGCTCGAGAAAACTTGCTGCACTCTAGTATGGGCTGCTCGCCGGCTAAGACAGTATATGTTGACTCATACCACTTTGCTGATATCTAAGATGGATCCGATAAAGTACATCTTTGAGAAGCCTACTCTGTCTAGAAGGATAGCTAGATGGTAGATGATCTTAACAGAATATGACATACAATACACTACCGAAAAAGCTATAAAGGGCAGCGTGCTAGCTGGTCATCTTGCTCATCAAGATGTAAAAGATTATCAGTCCATGAAGTTTGAATTCCCGAACGAGGACATCATGACATTAGACAACGGTGAAGAAATCAGGCCATATGACGGACCTAAACAAGGATCCCGATGGACCCTGTTCTTTGATGGGGCATCCAATGCACTTGGTAATGGTATCAACGATGTACTCATATCTCCAGAAGGGTGTCATACTCCATTTACTGCCAGACTTTGCTTCAACTGTACGAACAACATGGCGGAATACGAAGCATGCATCTTTGGTCTCAAGGCTGCCATAGACTTGGGAATCAAATCTTTAGATGTGTTTAGAGATTCAGCTTTGGTCATCAGTCAGATCAAAGGAGAATGGGATACCAAGCATCCAAACCTTATCCCTTAGAAAGAACATGTTTTGACATTGTTACCACATTTCGAGCAGATTACCTTCGAGCATTTCCCGCGAGAAGAAAATCATCTAGCAGATGCTCTAGCCACAATGTCATCTATGTTTAAACTTAATTGGGATAAGGAGGCTCCCCAGATCACCATTGAACAAATGGACAAACCAGCACACTGTCACGAGATTAATACTGAAGAAGTAGTGGACCAGCCTTGGTTTCATGAAGTCAAAAGGTATCTCGAGGCTCAAGAATATCCAGAAGGAGCTTCAATCAATGATAAAAGTTCCTAAGGAGATTCTCCGCTAAGTTCTTCCTAAGTAATGGCATCCTGTACAAACGTAATCATGATTCTATTCTGCTCCGATGTGTGGATAAGATTGAAGCTGAAAAGATCCTGGCTGAATTACATGAAGGTACATTTGGCACTCACTCTAGTGGGCATACGATGGCGAAGAAAATTCTACGGGCAGACTACTATTGGTCTACCATGGAAGCAGACTGCTATCAACACTCCCGGACCTGTCATAAGTGTCAAATATATGCAGACATGGTGCACGTGCCTCCGGTTCCTCTAAATTTCTTAATAGCTCCTTGGCCCTTTGTTATGTGGGGAATCGATATGATTGGGGAGATCAAGCCTACAGCCTCCAACGGACACCGCTTCATTCTAGTGGCTATTGACTATTTCACAAAGTGGGTCGAAGCAGCTTCCTTCGCATCCGTTACTAAGAATGTTGTTGCCCGCTTCATCAAGCAAAATATTATTTGCCGGTACGGTATCCCAGAAAGGATCATCACTGATAACGGTACGAGCCTTAATAATACTATGATCACTGCCTTGTGCGAGTAGTTCAAGATTCAACATCACAATTCATCCCCCTATCGGCCAAAGATGAATGGTGCAGTCGAAGCTGCTAATAAAAACATTAAAAAGATCATACAGAAAATGACCATCACCTACAAGGACTGGCATGAAATGCTACCGTTTACTCTCCACGGGTACCGTACCACGGCTCGCACATCAACTGACGCAACATCCTATTCTTTGGTTTATGGCATGGAGGTTGTCTTGCCTATCGAGGTTTAAATCCCCTCCTTGAGAATTATGAAGGATGCAGGTTTGAGTGAAGATGATTGGATCCGGACCCAGCTTGATCAACTGAATTTGATTGATGAAAAGAGACTTATTGTTGTTTGCCATGGTCAGATGTATCAAAAACAGATGATCAAGGCTTTCAACAAGAAAGTCAGACGCCAAGTATATCAAGTTGGAGATCTAGTGATCAAGCGCATCATCTTGCCACAAAGTGATCCCAGGGGCAAATGGAATCCTACCTATGAAGGACCATTTGTAATTAAGAACATCTTCTCTGGTGGGGCAATGATCTTAGCCACCATGGACTGCGACGACCTGCCAATCCCTGCGAACACGATTATAGTCAAAAGATACTACGCATAAGAGACCCGCTAGGTTGACACACCTAGGAAAAACAAGGGCATTCTGGAGAACCAAAAGGTTTGGGCAAAAATTAGGGATAAAAAAAATTTTGTACACCCGACAAGTTGAAAACTCGAAAGGGCGACTTGGGAAAAAAAGGGTTTCCCGGTGGACTGAAAACCCGAAAGGGCGGTCCAGGCAAAAGTTAGGGAATTAAAGCGTATGACTATGTCTCATCGGATCACTTTGAGGACAATCTCTTCAATGACAAACTTGGAGCTTCTGATCGATTCAATCATCTTCAGACGAAGCATCAAATAGACAAGAGATTCGGAGATACGGAGGCTATAGAAGAATGGGAACCCCATGGGATTATCACACATAGCTGTCTTTCTTTGTATAAATTTTTTATTACTTTTATGGCACCATCCTCTTACTAGGATGTTTGTCTCTTTTGTACACCATAGTTATTCAAAGTAAATACAAAGATATCTCTTTAAAGTGCAGAAAATTGTTTGTCTTTTTACTTTACACTTGTGTTTTATTTGCAAAAAAACGTCCAATGATTCATTAATGAACATATGCATTTGAACATAATTACTGTTTACAAATAAACAAAATGAAAAAGGACAATTACTGACAGGTCAAAAGAATAGGAAAACGTCTTTAAGCTATTCCATAAACAATCCCTACAGTACGTCATTAAGATCCCCAGTGGAGCTGAAACTTCAAAACTACTAATCCCCGATGGAAACCATCTAGTTTCTCCAAGTTCCCCAACAAGTTGTCTTGAAACCTGAAAATCAACCGGATAACGGCTAACTTTTGTTTCTTCCTAACCTAGGATAATTCCCCAGTAGAGTGGCAGGTGACCGAAACTCTTGAACTTTTTCCAAATAGGAATAAGCTTTTTCCCCACGAAGTTTTAATTGTTCCCTGATAGAACGAAGATTCCCATTGTTAAATCCCTAGTAGAAGTCATCAAAGTTCTCTAGATCCCCCAAGCAGATTACTCAAGCAGTATATGGCATTGCTCACAACAGAATTTTTGTCAATTACTCCAACTTCAAGACATGAAGAATCCGCATATCCTCAGCAACAGTCAAGGATTTATTTTCCTCAGCGAATCAGCTTACATGCGCATACATTACATCCACATATCATAAACATTGATAAAACACATATATTGCATCATACACTTCATGCAACATAACTTTGTATTTTAACCAACATTTTACCCTTTTCAGGATAAGATTAAACAGTTACCATTGACGATATGCAATCATGATACAGTTCAGATACGCTCCAGATACGGATGCCATCCTGATACTCATTTAAAGACAGCTTTCAGATACGGTTCAGATACGCTCCAGATACGGATGCCATCTTGATACTCATTCAAAGACAGCTTTTAGATACAATTCAGATACGCTCCAGATACGAATGCCATCCTGATACTCATTCAAAGACAACTTTCAAATACAGTTTAGATATGCTCCAGATACGGATGCCATCCTGATACTCATTCAAAGACAACTTTCAGATATAGTTCAGATACGCTCCAGATACGGATGCCATCCTGATACTCATTCAAAGATAACTTTCAGATACAATTCAGATACGCTCCAGATACGGATGCCATCCTGATACTCATTCAAAGACAGCTTTAAGATACAGTTCAGATACGCTTCAGATACGGATGCCATCCTGATACTCATTCAAAGACAGCTTTCAGATACAGTTCATATATGCTCTAGATACGGATGCCATCTTGATACTCATTCAAAGACAACTTTCAGATACAGTTCAGATACGCTCCAGATACGGATGACATCCTGATACTCATTCAAAGACAGCTTTCAGATACAGTTTAGATACGCTTCAGATACGGATGCCATCCTGATACTCAGTCAGATTCAACTTTCAGATACAGTTCAGATACGCTCCAGACACGGAAGCCATTCTGATACTCATTCAGATTCAACCCCTTGATATAGTTCGGACATGCTCCATACACGGAAGCCATTCTGATACTCATTCAGACTCAACATTTGATACAATACAGATGGGCTCCAGACACGGACGCTATTCTGATGTTCAACTTACAGATTACATCTCAACAAGCATTCATGGATGGCATCTACAAGCCCATCTCCAACAAATATTCTATCACCTCTCTAAATGGAATCTTTAAGCCCATTCCTCCTATCATTGCATCGTCGAGTGCAAATTTCTGGGCACTCTAGTGTTCAATCATCTTCCACCTTCAAGTCATGAATGGCAAAACTCGCCAATCTAACTCTTCAGGTTTAAGAAGATTGAACAGGGGAAACTGTTGTACCCCAAAATTTTCCCTCTCATTTCTCATGGAATCATTCTGGACTCTCAAGTTTTCTCTCATATAAATTCCAAGCCTTGAATTATCAATTTTTCCAAGCAAACCATTCACAAGGGCAAAATGGTCATTTGCATGCTAAGAGGTCTAACTTTGACTTTTGGACCAAAACCAAGTTTCAAGAATCATATTCCATTAAGACATATTGGAATATGAAGTTTGTATCATCAAAAAGTTCAAAGTCAAATTTACTATGGAAAAAGCCAAATTTCTAAATACTTGGGATTTTTCTAAGTATTTAAGGAAAAAATGACATTTCAGAACTTCTGAGCCAGCCTCCAGGCAGGTGCATTCAGAAGTTGTAAACATGGTTCAGCATATAGTCTGCAGTCAGAATATGGCTTTTCAGCATCCACGTAAGTTCGGTCAGAATTTTCTAAGGTAATGCAAAGAAGATCATAAAGCGTGTTGCAACCTTACTAGAAAGTCTGAAAGCTCTTTAAGAACATGCTGGAGCCAGAAGGTAAGAGGATCAGAAGATGCTACGTTGAAGCATAACTTCTAATCCAGAGTTTTCGAAGATAAATCAAAGAAGGTTACTGGAAAGCCTAGGGAATCCTTCAGAATATGCTGAGGCAACAAGGTACAAAGATCAAAAGTTGGATGTTTGTCCTAGATAGAACTTCTGATCCAGAATTAAGCAATGATGCAAAATCTCAAATTATAGGATTTATGATTTTGACAAATCTCATCATCATTTAATGCTCATTAATGCTCACAACCACTTTTGAGTCTTTGTCCAAAGGACCTCTCCACGTGTGGCATAGAAATACCCTTGTTCTCCTTAAAAGCAAACTTCTATACAGAACAATAGGAGGGTCCATGCGTTAATTTTTGCTTGTAGGTTTACTTTTCCTTAATCCCTACTTGTTGATCCAGTCTAGACTAAAAACTGTCAGCCATCATACCTTTTTTGAACTTGCTTCAGGAACAAGTCAGCATCTAGCGTATGATGTTGGCGCTACTTGATCTCTTCAAAACTACAAAAATATTTGCCTATAAATAGAACACTTTTGGCCATTGAAAGGGGTCAAAAAAAATTTGAGAAAGAAAAGCCTTAAACCCCTGCCAAAATCCCAAGAGCTCTAAGAACTGTAAACACACCACATAACACCTTGTTAACTTTTGATTCTTTGCATTCAAAACTCCATTTGTTCTCAAATATTTCTTGACCAAAAAAACCATTCATACAGTCTCTGATCTACACGTTGGAAACTGCCTAAAACTTATGTATTCATACTACTTCACACTCTCCATCCATCCACTCAAAGAAATCAGCACATCACCTCCTTGCCATCCCCAGAAGTTGAAAACTTCTAGCTTACTGAGTATGTGAAGAAGCTGTTTAGAACATCATCATAGTTGAGGCTAACTCCGGTTCACAGAACTTCTTCCAGCTGCAAGGTAAATTTCTGCTGACCCTCACCACATTACTCAAGCATTACCAGATTTGCATGCTCAAAAATACAATGTAGATATCATGTTTCTGATGTTGAACATATTATGAGACTTCATATATCTGCCTTCTTAAATAGAGAATAAATTAGTTTAGGACTTCTTGGAGAGACTAAAACTCAGAGTTAGGATTAGCCAATGCATGCTTGCCTCTGATTTATAGTTCTAATATTTCTTATCTTCTGAAACACTATGACATCTGCTATAACTGTTTTGTGCATGTCTTCTGTTTTGTGGAGAAATAACTAAATTACAGATGTTCTGAGTAGCTTGGAGAGAGAGATTAAGTTCTGCCAATGGTCTCAGAACTTCTGAAGTCTGTTTTGTTGCAAGTGGTACCAGAACTTCTGAGGCTTGCTTTGCTACCAGTGGTATCAGAACTTCTGAAATTTATTGTGTTCCCAGTGGGTTCAGAACTTCTGACCCTACATATTCTCACTAACCAGTTTCTGTTTTGCAGCGTGCCAGAGTCAGAACTTCTGACTTCATTTTATAAGCAACACGCTGATTCTTTATTTTTTCTTTCTTTTCCATTATTTTTGCTATCACTTTTCATTCCTTTAATCAGCAAAAAGCAAAAATATTTCCTTCACACCCCTTTTTTCGGTCTCTTAAAAAAACAAAAGATCAAAAACATCTACTTAAAACAAAACAAGTTTATTTCACATATTCCTTGTACATTATTATGCATTTAAATATGGTTGTAATAGTAACTTAGGACTTATTTTTACTTGCAAATCCCCATTCAGATTTGTATTCCCCCCTCCCATAAAATTGTTGTAATAGCTTAGTAATACTTACATTACGCAATTTATCGCTTTATACGCCATGATTAGTAATTAGGTTTTGTATGACAAGAACAAAATAAAGAGAAAAAAAATAGAAAACCCTAAATACAAGACAAAATCAAAGCATGAAAATGATACACTTGCACACAAGCACCCTTAGAGTTTCTCCACTTGGTTACCTAAAAAAAATAGCCATGTTACGCACGCGAAGTATCTTGGCAAAACAAAACAAATATAAGATCACAGTCCCTCGATGACGCTATTCAAAGGTTGCCTTACAAAATGATCTTGGTCCCTTAAAAATGCTAAGATACTTTGCAAGCATTGCTAATCATGGTTATACGATGACCCACGCCCGTCCCGTTTACATCCAAAGATAGGGTTGTTTACCAAATCAATGGTAAATCAACAATGTCAAAGGAATAGAAAATGCATAGGAAAGACATTTGAGTAGGTAGATAGCTTCTAGTTACTTGCTCCATTTCAAACAAACAATCCTTGCTATTTTCAAAACAAACACACACACACTTCAAAAACATCTTACATTGAAAACATTTTCAAAAGACAAACATCTTTGTATATATTCTTACGAACGAGAATCATTACAAAGATTTCCTAACAATGGCCTCTTTTACAAAAAACTTTCAAAACCACACCAAACATATTTTCAAACAAACCAAAGCAAGTGATCTAATGAAAGTAACTAAGAGCCCATGGAAAACCATGGATGAAAAGGGTGCTAATACCTTCCCTTTTCATAATCTACTCCCTGAACTCAAGAAAACATCTCAAAGGTCTTTCCTGTGCTTTTTCACCTTTTCTTTTGGATAAAAGAAAAGTCTGTGGCGACTCTTGCTAACCGCAACATTTGCGATAAAACGCAAAACCTCAAGTCAGTTCTCCCACCGTATCACAATAGCCGACAACCATAATGAAGTATAAACCATTGTTACCGAACTATAATAGTGTTCCTTTATAACTTGTACTCAAGTCACCTAACGCACCATAATCCAATAATTTCCAATGAGGTTTACAAATACTTCCATAATTTCCCTCTCATTCGATTTTGTCGGTGAGACACCAACGCTCAACAAAACTTGCACTGTCGCCATCAACGGCATACAGAACTAACATCTTACAACCGAAACATATCCGAGAAGCAAAGCTTCTCCCCCACTTATCTTCAACCTAACTCCTGCATACAACTTGATTAGAAAAACAACAAGCATCGGTAGTGTTTCACACACTTGTCGTGCACTGAGGAACAAACAATAATAGACAACTTGGTCGGACGGACGGACGTACTCTGATACCACTATTGTAACACCCTATTTCTACCTGTGGATAATAATAAAATCAGAGTTCAAAATAAATAGGATGCTACATTTTTCAACTTGAAATCAAACTTCATTTAATCGCATATAAAACAAATACATAACACTTAATTCAGATGAACCGATAAAAAACTGATTTATTCTTTAAAATCAAACAACTTTTTATTGATAAGTAGAGGAATATACATATTCACTTTCAATTCACTTAAAATATTTATTCAACTAAAACAACTTCAAGACAATAGTTACTTCATGTAAACAACTTAAAGATTCAGCAACAGAAATAATAATCAACAACTAAACATCAAGCGTTAATCCCCTCCCCCCCCCCCCCCCCCCCCCGAGTGTTACGTATCAGAGCGATGACACCGACTCGATACTGACGAGGGTAACAACTATTCTTCTTGATTACCAGCATGTTACCAATAGAGGGCAAAATTCAAACATAAGGGGTGAGATATCGAACTATATAATTGAATGTATGATAATTAATATATCAGAATTAGTTCATATGAAATTACCACTTCACAACTTTCAAATATCTTTAATCTCAACAAAACATCAACACAACATAACAACTAATTCACAACCTTTAGATGATACCTGTCACAACAAGTCAACAACATAAAGAAACAAAAAATCTATCTTCACCACGACTCAAGATGCAACATCAAATGCGACTCAATTACAATGCACATGCATGTGGTACCATTGGAGCAAAACTCTCAACTTAAAAACATTTGCTAGTAATCTCGAGGCACAAGGCATAAGCCTTCTTCACAAATCATTTTGCCAATACAGGCCTTCACAAAATCCGCCAATACAGGCCTTCACAAAACCCTCCAATACAGGCTTTCACAAATGCAAATGTATGAATGTACAACACATGCAACAACATCATTAAACACTTCACTAGGCATACACTTATATAACTAATTCACTGGACATAGGCCTACAACGTCATCAACGTAATTAACAACAATTCATCATTCATCGCAAGGCATAAGCCTACATTACCATTGTTACCAGTAAATAGAGGTGATTAATCATCATCTAAAATTCTCTGCAACTTCACATTATCAACAAGAATTCAGAGTGAAAATCACAACAACTCAACATAATTCAACTTTGGCCATAAGCCTACAACTTGATATTTCAACAACGACAATTAACACAATATTGGCATAAGCCTACAACTTAGTAAGTCACAACAACAATATCACAACAACATGTCAACAACCATTCGACATTGGCCATAGGCCTATAACATAATATTGTCCATAATTATTCAGAAAATTCTCGACTATACCGGCTAATTACTTATCTAAATGCTTATTTCTAATTACAAACTTCTACAAACTGTTATATTATAATACTACATCATCATTATCATTGATATTATTATTATGAACCAAGCATTATCATAAGATCGTCATGTCATCATCATACTTCATCACCACAAAACATCATGGCGATTCAACGCGGTAAAGCTAACTCTATCCTAACTTGGGTACTAGAATTATCCTTCTTATCCTTCATTTTAATCCTTATAAATATATTTTATCGCATTATCTTTCCAACGCTTCGAACGGTGCATCAAACGGAGTTACGGTTCAAAAATTATGGAGTTTTCAAGTTTTCAAAAATACTGTCAAACAGTGAGCAATCAATTGCACTAACATGCAAATCGATTATACCTTGTTCCAGAGGCCAAAAATCACGTTTTTAAGCAGTGAAATCGATTGCTCTTCTGCTGAAATCAATTGCTTACTGAAATAGAAGTAAAAATCCCAATTTTAAGCAGTGCAATCGATTGCTCTTCGGTTCCAATCGATTGCACCCTGTGAAAAACAGTTTTACGAATTTTGTAAAGTGCAGTACGAAAAACCATTTGTTTCAATTACAAAGACACAAACTTCATGAAATAATACACAATCAAACATCCAGTTATCCTTTCTATCAACATACATCAATTACCACAAATACACCAACATCAACATAAAATAATTCTCCAACCACAGAGTCATCAATTGAATTTCTGCAACTTCATCAGGAAACACAACATTGCCGTAGCAACAAAACAACAACCTTTCACACAAAATCACACACGATAATTTCATATAAACAACCCCACATATCATTTATCATATACCTAATGATAGAGCAAGAATCCCACCCTTACCTTGGATTGAATGCAGCTCTAAGAAACTTCAATGGAATTTCTGGGAATTTGGCACTAGTAGCAACTTCCTCTTGTTCTTCTTCTCCTCTCAAAACCCTATTCCTCTTTCTCTTCTTTTTCTTTTCCTGATAACACTATACTCTCTTTCTCCTATAATTTTCTAATAATAATATAATATTATTCTATTAGTCCAACTAAATCCAATTGGGCCTAAATGTTACACCCCACTCTTACTTCATACAACCATATAATTAAGCCCAACTAGTTCTATTCTTATTTCTAATAAGTTAATACTATTATATTTCATTAATCCCAACATAAGAATTATTATTAATCAACTAATTAATTAATTGATAATAATCCAACAACTTTTACCAGTAATTCTTAACACCTCGCAACATCACAAATAATCCAAAATATAACTTAACTAAATAATTAATCAAATTAATGGGTGTTACAACTCTCCCCCACTTAGAATATTTTCGTCCTCGAAAATCTATTCGATACTACCACTCTTAATACGAGTTTCGCATCAAACTCGTTGATTTCTAAGTCGCGTATGGCAACACTTCGACCATTACTTTCCTGATAACTCAATAACTCAACACGGTTCAAATCGATTACTCACATGCAAATCATTCAACACTTCGCGACATAATTGATACTAGCATCTCAACTACTCTACCATAATCTGACATATCAACGTTTAAAGTAGCAACAACTATAACACACTTATACTTGGATATATATCATTGCAATATCCTCTTAACACTCTTTTCAACACCAAAACACATACACAATTTCATCTCTGTATGTCAATTATCAACGAAATATCAACAACTCTACTCATATCATCGTATCACTCTTATAGTGACATCCACACAACCAACATAATCAACTCCGTCACGTTATGGAGTATCATTCCTTAATTACGGAAATCAACAATAACATCTCAATAGCGATAACAAAATCATTGCAACATCAATTTAACTGTATAACTTAGCAAGCATACCCATAGCTCACCGTCAACCAATAATCTACAACAATCTTCTTATAAGATCTGAAATTATTTAATAACAAACATAGTACCCTGGCACGCCATCCCTATATCAACAATCCACCAAATCAAGCATGTAAAGTCGTATACTCATAGCAACTGCGCCACATAAGCTTCAGTTGTGCAACTCTGATAATCCATCTTAAGTCACCGTCCTTATTAAAGTTTCTGCCAACTATACAGTTTACAAGTCTCATTCCAGTTTCAGACTTTCCTCAACATCCACCATAAAACCATTGTTCAATTAATATTCTCAATCTTTAATTTGCGATTTTAGCTCGCATATAACTTGCCACTCCGACTTGTTCAACACATCTCAACTCTTTCTCAGCCACTCCTCTATTAATTCACACAACTTGGTGAGCAACTATCCTCACGATATGACATCAATCACTTTACACACTATTAAGGTAGCAAGACAAGTCTACACCATCCAACACGGTCTCGTCTATTATCAATAAGAGATTAAGGGTGATCGGTTCCTCAATTTGTCAATAGATAGCCGACAACCATAATGAAGTATAAACCATCGTTATCGAACTATAATAGTGTTCCTTTAGAACTTATACTCAAGTCACCTAATGCACCATAATCCAATAATTTCTAATGAGATTTACAAATACTTCTATAATTTCCCTCTCATTTGATTTTATCGATGAGACACTGTTGTGACTGGTTTTTAAATCAGAGCTGCCACTATTAGTTTTTATCCTAGGGGAAGGGAATCTAACAGAAAACCCTAATTCAGAGATTCTAGGTTTCATACTACAATAGACGAAAGGAAGGTGTTAGGCACCTTTCATGCACCTTATTTACAAGGATACTAGGTTCTAGGTTTAGGTTTGGCGTAAACAGGATTTTAAGTTTTAATTAGAAAGACTCGCCACGATTTTTGACCGTATGCCTACGTATCCTCTTATGAGGAATCAGAGTCTCAATTCATAGTTCGTATAGGGTTGGTGTTTTTTAGGGGTTTGCAAACATATTTTGAATCACCTCCCACTTGGTCGGGAGTAGTGATTGTGGAGATTTTGACTAAATACGCAGCAAGTCAAAACCAATTTGAAACTCTTTTGCAAAACAGTTGATTAGCTTAGTTTATTGCGAAAAATAGTTTGATGATTTGTTTGTATTTTTTAATCATATTAATTGCAAAGATCTTGATTAATGCATGATTAGGAAATATTTTAATGCAAATAATATATAAAATAACATATGCAATTTTGATATAAAATAAATTTATTTGATAATATAGTAATATTTATATAGTAAATAAAATATATTAATAATAATATTTAAAAAAAAAGATTATAAATAATAAATGATAATTATAAATAATAATAAAACATTGAGTAATTATAACGATATATAATAATAATATCAAAATATTATAATAATAATAATAATAATAATAATAATAATAAATCACTATTTGACAATAATAATAATTATTGTAAATAAATAATATATATGTATATTTATAAAAATTAGAAATGATAATTGAATTATAAAAGAAAATAAATAAATTAAATTCAGGGGGTGTAAATTCTAACTAACGAGTAAAACAGGGGGGGTGTTAAAAGGAGATATGGGCTAGGTCCATTGACAACTCAGATCAAGGGGTGTATGTTGTTTTGTGGTTTAGTAATTAGGCAGAAGGGGGGGGGGTGCAAAGTAGTGGGCTTAGGCCCAAACATAGTGGGAGGGGGGTCCGGTTGAATCGTGTGCAGCGAGGGCGCATGGAGCTTATGATGTGACTTGGCCTATGGCCTTCTGGTCATGATCAAACGAATGGGATCTAAAGGCGCATGCTAATTATGGTGAACGCACAGACATGGGAATATAACAGAACATAACTAGGTTTCAATTCATTTCATAATTTTTGTTTTACAGTAAATGGTGTTTTCTTATTTCTCTCTCTCGCTGTAAAACCCAACCCTTCATCTCTTTCTTTGCCTCAACCTTAATCTACCTGCCACCCACCGACGGCGGCACCGGTAACCGAATCTCTACCCACCATGAATTAATCCCACACTCAAACAAAAGAAAAGCTAATGCACTTTACCCCTTAAGCGATTGTCTTGTTCTGAACTTCGTTTGATCTGGGCGCTAACACTTCTTCTTCTTCGCTTTTTGTTGCAGGTTAGAGGTGGCGCGGCGGAGGATGATGGGGTTGTCAGTGATGGTGAAGCCAATGGCTAACAGTTAGCAAGGGAGGCCCATGGTTAGGGTTTCAGAAATTGAAATTCCAACCATCCTCTCTCGATCTTCTTCCTTTGTGAATCTCCCTCAATGTTTAAGGCTTCTTCTCGGTAATCTTCGCGACCCAGTTTCCGCTCTTCCTCTCTGTCCTATGTATTTTTCTTCTATTCTTCTCCTTCTGTAAAACCCTTTGTCGTCTCCTCCCCTTTTTTCTGTATTTAATTTTCTATATTTATAGCTTTAGGGTTAGAAATTTGTTACAGTTCGTTAGCCTTAGATTTAGGGATTAGGTTTATAGTGATTTCTGTAATTGATTTATTGTAATATTTTTTCAGATTTTGCTTAGATTTGATTTTGGAATTTTGTTCTAATTTGATATAAGATAAGATTTGATTTGGTTAGTGACTTAGTTTTTTAGAAGATTTGATTTAATTGATACTTGTTTAATTCTGCAGATTGGATTGAAACGAAGATTTGATTTGCTTTATTTGTAATAATCTCTACATTATCAGTTTTTTGCGAAAACCAGCGTAACTTTTAGCCTGATTAGCACAGTAGCTGTTATTGCGTTTGGGTCAGCATTATTATTGTTAAATTGGGCCTAAGAAACTTGATTCAAAACCTCTTTACTAACACAAAAAATCTTTAATAAAATTTAGTATAATAACTTTTAATTATAATAATAAAAAAAGTTTAATCATCAGTAAAATATGTCACGCTTAAGAAAATATTATTTGTTTATACTTTAAAAAAAAATATTAATTAAAATAATGGTAACAACTTTAATAATTTTATTTTAATTACAGCAAGGACATTTTAACCACTAGGCCCAATCGGCCTTTCCCAAAAATATAACATTTGAAACCAACTTAAACCCAATTTTATCAGTATAAAAAATGCATCAAGTTTTCTTTTGAGAAAAAAATATTATTTACTTATTAAAATAAGAATAATAAACAGTTTTCTTTTAATAACAATATTTCTTTTCATTTCCAAACAAAACAACAACAATATACCAAATGGGTTAAAAGAAACCTTAATGGGCCTAGTTTGTAACAAATTACCAACAAAACAAATAAATCTTGCAAATGTTATTTAACAAAACAACTTGTCTCCTAACAAATAAATTCCTCTAGCCGGATTGGGCCCAGTATTGGCCCGTTTTTGCTTAAAAAAGATTTTGAACAATGATGTTCTCTCTCAAAAAATAGTAAAAATGACAAAACGTTAATTGGGTTTGATGAAATGGGTCTTGAATACTGTAATTTCATCTTTCCTCTTACTGGCAACAATAAAATTGAAAACTTAATTTCTCTCTTGAAATAATCTTCATTTCTGAATCACATGGGCCAATGGCCAACATGCCTCGCGAATGGATACACGAGTCTTTTTTATTTAGAAAGCCCCATTCTCCTGGGTTGATATACACCCTCTAAAAAAATGGGCCAACAGATATTGGTGTACCATCCTTCATTAAATATTTCTTCTTGAAAAAGAAAATCATTGAGTTAGGACAATTTTGGGTACGACAACTGTCCCTATTCAATTATCTTTCAGTCGAATAGCGCGAGAAAACTTGAGTCTTGCGCATTCTGATTGGAAGTTGTGTACCCAAAAATTTGCCCTCTCATTTTTCAAAGGATCACCCTGGACCCTCGAGTTTGCTTCCATCCAATTCCAAGCCTTGAATTACAAATTTTCCAAGAAAGTCATTCAAAAGGGCAAAATGGTCATTTGCACACTAAAAAGTCAAACTTTGACTTTTGGATCAAAATCAAGTTTCAAGGATCATATTTCATCAAGACCTATTGAAATATGAAGTTTGTTTCATCAAGAAATTCAAAAGTCAATATTACTTTGGAAAAGTCAAAATTCTAAATACTTAGAATTTTTCTAAGTGTTTAAGAAATATGACAAGCTCAGAACTTCTGGCCAGATTATCACCATGATGCAAGCTGATTCTGGAAGAACTTCTAACACAAGAGTTATAGATCTCAATGAGATCTAAAACATTGTAGAACAGAACTTCTTCTAGAAATGCTGGGATTTCAAGCTATATGTCTTCAAAGACACGTCTCTGAAATTTAGGCACTTAGTAAATTCTGAGCATTTTCAAGTCAGAAGTTGTCTACAACTTCTGGGCCAGTTTTGACATAGGTTCAGTCATAAGTTGTAAGAGTAATCCAAAGAGGGCTTACAAAGCATGTCATGAGCTTTCTGGAAAGTCTGAGAACTCGCTCAAAATATGTTGGAGGAAAGAGATTAAAGGATCAGAAGTTGGATGTTGGTTCTAAGTTACGCTGGTGATGAACTTCTGAACCAGAGTTAAGCTATGATGCATAATCTCACATTGCAGGATTTCTAGTTTGATAAATCTCAGCATCATTTAATGCTCACAACCACTTTTGAGTTTTTATCCAAAGGATTTCCCCACGTGTGACATAGAAGTACATTGTTGTCCTTGAAAAAAACAAACTCTTGTACAAAAGTATGCAGGGCCCATTCTTTGCTTTAGCCTCTGAGGGTACTTTTCCTTAATTCATTCTTACAAATCTAGCTTAGGCACGGCTAAAAGCTGCTAACCACCATACTTTTTTATCTTGCTTCAAGAACAAGCCAGCATGCTAGCATGATGTTGGTACTTTTGACTTCTCTAAGCTACAAAGTTCTTTCCTATAAATTGAACTTCATTTGCAACTGTGATGGGGGTCAGTCAAAAAAATTAAAAGGAAAATCTTTGAAACCTTGCTAAAATTTCCAGAAATCCTAAACTGCAAACACAAATACAAAACCTGCTAGTTTTTTATTCTTGCATTCAAACTCTAATTTCCCTCAAGTTGTTTCTTTACCAAATCATGAATTCACCATTCATTGCCCAAGTTGAGGGTTGTTCCAGCCTGCTAAGCACGTGAGAAAGCTGATCAGAACATTACAAGCAGTCAGAACCAGACTCCAGCTCACAGAACATTTTTTAGCTACAAGGTAAACTTCTGCTAACCCTCATCATATCACTTAAGCATTGTTAGACTTGCATGTTTAAAACACAATGTAGACATCCTGATTCTGATGTTGTACATATTTTGAGGTTTCATGTATTTGCCTACCTAAATAGGAAGAACATCAGTTCAGAACTTCTTAAGGAAACTAGGACTAGCAGATACATGCTTGTTTCTGATTTACAGTCTTGACATTTTTTATGCTTGTGAAACCATGATGGAAAAACTGCCATAATTGTTATGTTTGTGTTTTCTTTTCTGTTGAGATTTAACTAAGTTGCCGATTTTCTGATTAGCATGAAGAAAGAATTGGAGTTCATCATCAGAGTTTACTTTGTGATACATGTTTATGCTTTTGCTTTTAATACCGGATGTACAACCACACCAGTGGAAGACAAACGCGCGCATAAGACATTAGTGCTAAGGGTCCTAGGTTCTAACCCCAGAAGCATCTTTTTTAGGTTTATTTATTGACATTTTTACTCATTTATTTGTCAGACGATACTCCCAAATCAGAACTCCTAGATATCCTCACCTAACAGTATAATCACTTTATTCTCTTAAATAATCAGAACTTCTGACTTACCATAGATGTATGAACTTCTAGGTTCCCAGCTACGCTACAGCTTCTGAACCCCTCAACTTCAGAACTTGGTTTACCCAAGCCCAGAACTTCTGACCCTCCATTTTTCTACTAACATTTTCTCTCTTGCAGCGTATCAGATTCATAACTTTTGTTCCTCTTCATTTCAGCAATGTGCTGATTCTGACTCCTTTTTCTCTTATTTATCTTATTTTAGCTTTTAATAACTAAAAACACCAAAAAAAACATTTTTATATTTACATACTTTATTTTATCTCCTTTTAAACCAAAAGATCAAAAATATTTTCTTAAGCCAATTTATTTCTTTTCTTAACAAAAACAAAACAAGTCCATTTCAATCCTTGTACATTATTTCAATATGGTTGTAATAGATAATTAGGACTTTTAATTTCTTGCAATCCCCATTTGTAAATTTGTACACCCCATCCCCCTAATGATTGTAATAGCATAGGACTTTACATTTCCGCAATTTATCGCTTTCAAAATGTAAATGCTAGTAATTAGGGTGTGTATGGCAAGATATGAAATCAACAAATAGATAACCCTAATCAAGACTAAATGCATTTAAACCAATACATTTACACACTTGCACCCTTAGGGTAAACCCACTTTGTTGCCTTTCAGAAAATAGTCATGTCCCTCGAATATGAGCGTTTTAGAAAAGACCCTCGATAAAATATCATAGTCCCTCGATGACCCTCGATGTTGCCTTCGGTAAACGATCTAGTCCCTAAATGACATTGCTAAAATTTCCCATAGGTTTCCTTCTATGACTATACAAACGTCTCACGCCCGTCCCTTCATATCCAACGATGGGGCTTCTTACCATAACAATGGTGAGATAGCAACATCTAAAGGAGGAGGAAAAGAACATTTAAGACCTTTTTGAGTAGGTAGATTCGCTCCTAGTTGCTCGCTTGCTCATAACAAAAACATTTCATACATCAATACACTCACTTTGAAACATTTTCAAAAGACAAACACTTTGTACGCGTTCTTATAGAAATGAGAGCCATTACAAAGAAGACCCCTTTTCAAAATCACTTTCAAAAACACATTCCACAAAACACCTCTTTGAACTATTTTCAAAACAACACTTTGTACGCGTTCTTATAGAAATGAGAACCATTACAAAGATAATTTCAAAATACTTTAAAAAACCACACCACAAGCATACATTCAAACAAAAGCAAGTGATCTAGCAAGCAACTAAGAGCCCGTAGATAACTACGGATGAAAAGGGTGCTAATACCTTCCCTTTTCATAATCTACCCCCCGATGAAAAGCGTGATACTTTGGTCTATACTAATGTTCCTTGAGTCAGTTAAGGATAACATTAGGCTTCCTTAGTGTCATTAAGCGCTAACTAACCTTTAGAACCTTTTAATTGACTCATCCTTGGCCATTAGGAAGTAGTGAGATAGCCGGCTTTGGTTCTGACCGAAGATTGGTTGATACTCGATGCTACACTCATTGAGACTGGACTTTTGGGATATCTCGGCTGCAAGAAAAGATTGATTGAGCTGAGACAATGCCTAAAAGAAAGGTCAGTGATATTGAGATCCCTTAGAGCCCGGTTACTATTAACTAGGACAGGTTGAGTCAACTAAAATTCAACAGGGTACTTACCTACAAACTCCATGCAAGCATAAACCTAAGGACTTGTCTGCTTTGTGTAAATATGATTATTTGTATATAAACTTGCTTACTTTTCATACTTATACATAACATCACAACATCATACCATAACATTTTCAATAACCATTTCAAGGACCTCCAGGGCCTTTGATGCAGGGTTACATTGAACCAGACATTTATCAAGGGGAAAGAGGATTTATTTTCCTCTAACCAGATGTCGTTAAAGATTAAATACAGCAAACTTGAGTCAAGGGTTACAACCCACTTGACATGGTGAGCTAATTCTCGTGGAAGGACATCCACCAATACAAAGTTCTCCAATCAAAACTATAAGTGACTACTAACCCCGTGAGATACTTGAAAACATGCATCCACATATCATGCATCATATCATAACAGGTTTCTTCCATACGGACCTCCTTATCGTCCCACTGTTTATTTCAGTAAGATGGATATGGAAGAAACGGTGAAAGATCTCCAAGCTCAAAATGCCCAATTCCAACAAATGTTTCTGGCTTTGGCTAAGGGGCAAGAGGACCTGAAGACTCTTCTCAAAGACAAGAAGAAAAAGTCCAAGAAGTCAGTAGGCGTCCTGAACTTGGGAAGGAGACTTAAAGGACCACTCTAGGGGGACTCTAGATCTTCCAACTCCATCCAACATGGGGGATAGCAATGAAGAAAACAACAGTTTGGATATTGATGAAGTCGAAGTTGACTACTCTAAGGAACGATATCCTCCCGCTGATGATAAGTACAAACAGTTGGAGGATCGCCTCATTGCTATGGAAATTCAGAAGATACCTGGCTTGGATTTAGGAGACATGGGATTGGTTTCTGGAGTGGTCATCCCGCCAAAGTTCAAAATCCCCACCTTTGTCTTGTACGATGGAGTCTTTTTCCCTAAGATGCACCTAAAATCTTATGTCCGCAAGATTCAACCATACACAACCGATCCAAAGCATTGGATCCATTTTTTCCAAGAGATCCTAGTAGGGACTCAACTTGAATGGTTCTATCAATTGGAGAGTTCTCGCATCCACACCTGGGAGGATTTAGCTGCTGCTTACTACAAGTAGTACTAGTAAAACACTGATCTTGCACCAACTCGTGTGCAATTGTAGAACATGACCATGGGTTCCAACGATAGCTTCAAAGGATATGCCCAAAAGTGGAGAGATCTGGCTGGTAAGGTGCAGTCCCCTTTAACTGATAAGGAGCTGATTGACATCTTTATGGGAACCTTGACGGGACCTTTCTTCAAACACCTAATCGGAAGCTCCTCGGCCGGGTTCACCAAGATAATATTGATCGGTGAAAGGGTCGAAGCTGGCACCAAAAGTGGAAAGATCCAGGGAGCTACACCCTCTGATGCTCAGAGAAATCCATACAATGGGAAGAAAGAGTCCAATGTTATGTATGGTCAAAAGAGTCATCATGATCAACATGTAGGGGCAATCCTAATCTCTAATCCTTGACCTGTTCAACAAAGACATGGCAATAGGCGTAGGGTAAGATATCAAGAAAGGAAGTACACTAACATCAACATGCCTTTGTCTCAAATGTTACAATATTTTCTAAAGTTGAAGCTGATCACGCCAAAGGATCCTCCTCAAAATCATGATACCTTCACTTCTGAGTACAATCCAAGCATAAGATGTGCCTACCATTCTGATAGTCCCGAACATGACACTGACAATTATTGGTCTTTGAAGAACAACATTCAAGATTTGATTGACGCCAAGGAGATTGAGTTTGACCCTCCGGAGACTCCAAACGTGATCACTGCTCCTATGCCAAATCATTTAGATCGTCTTGTTCATTTTGAATTTTCAATTGTAATTTCTCTTGTTATTCAAACAATTGTCTATTAATGTCAAACTTTGTTTCATTAATGCATTGCATATGTTTGTCTTGATTTGATCCACTCATTTTCATTACATTTAAACTATGCTTTTTACTCACTTTATGACATTCAACTCTTGCTAAAAGTTACAAGTCTTTAGAGGGAGGATGATAAAAACAATGCTATAATCTCATACAATATGCTTTTGGACAGAACTTGTTGACGATGTATAGGCGTTTCTTTCAAATCCTAAACATTGGAGTTATAAGGAAGATAATCCCTAGTCAACCCCTTCGAGCCAAAGAAGTACAAGTTTTCTTTTTTACACACAATTTGAAACCTTTAATCAAAACCTGGTGCAGGGTAGTCTCTGAGTAATTTAAACGCGCGTTTAGCCGCAAACTCTCATCTCATAATACAACGAATGACATCAAAAACATTTATCTGGAATTAAAAGACAGTGATAGTTCCCTATCACATAGGCATTCATTATTTATCAAGAGAAAAGCCCACTAAGTCAAAACCTACAAAGGAGACTTAAGAAAAAAAACTGGGGCATCCCGCTGACGTAATCTCAAAACGAGAACAGTCAGGCAAAAATTAGGGATGACAAATAAAAAAAAGGGTCACTACAAATCCTCAACAACATGAAAAATGTTGCAAAAAATGACTGCCTTCCGATAAACTAAACTTGTCTGAACCATCACCAAAATGTCATTGGAGTTCAAACGCACAATAACTGAGTTTAGGGTTGAAGAACATCACGAAGAACAGGTGGGTACAAATACACTTTGAGCCTTAATCCTTTGTTTCTTAAACCATGAACCAAGCCACACTACAACCCTTCAAAAGTCCTAATTGAAGCATGGGTTAGTTCGAAAGCATACTGTTACAAAAGGTATCTTGACTCTTGTAAGGCTTTATTCTAAGTTCTGAAGTTTATTTCATATTCTTACTCTTTACTTGCTAAAACGCATTTTCAAAACTTCAAGACAAGCATAAACTTTGCATTATTTGAATATCGTTGTTTGCATATGGCTATTTGTTTGACAGTGGTGAAATTCACACAACGAACATCCGATGAACGAAAGCTCTCTCGATGAATAAAATCACTTCAAGTGGGATGACACTTCCAATGACAAATCTCCATATGTATCACTTGGGGCAGTCAAGTCAAGATTCCCAGAAATCTCTCAAGAAATGCAGAATAACCAGGGGCAGGTCTCCATCTCCATCACTTGGGACATTGAATGGGTTACGTACAGTCTAACATTTCCTGGCAGTGCCACAAACACTTGCTACTAGGGGAAGTGACAAATCTCCCCAAAATCCTTCTCATAGGATGGCTCCCAGCCAGAGTTTCAATCTCTGAAAACCTTTTCCCAACTGAGTCGACCTCAAGAATCCTCGAGGATCTTTCCCAATGAAGTCGCTACCTCTCTAACAGACCGACAACATGGTTTATTTCCCCAACAAACGGCAGGATTACCAACTTGAGTTTGCCTTTCTGACTACTACAAATCAAAGGACCACAACTCCTTTTCCTCAGTAGACTACTCTACAATCCCCATCAATTTACTGTGAAGCCTGGACCCGACCAGACATCAGTTCAACTTCGACTCCCCAGTAGAGAAACAGACAACCGAGACTCCTGAACCCTTTTCCCCAAATAAGAATCAACACTCTCCAAAGAGTTTTCAACATTCCCCGGTGGAGTTATCCTCAAATAACAAAATAGGAATCCCCGGTGGAAACATTCTAAGCAAAGTTTGAAGACACACCTACTCTTCAACAGCAGTCTGGGATTTAATAACTCCCCAACACTTGTCAAGGATTTATTTTCCAAGACAAAGTTACATTTCAACAACACTGATACCATATGCACATAAAATATATATAACACAAATCTCATTTATTTTGAGAACATCATTACGCAATGCATACATCATGACATTGCATACAACTAACTCTTTACCTTTTAGGAAAGGTCAATCAACAGACAAAGATCATCATCTTTCTGAGGTAGTAATTGTCCAAGATTCCTTCATCATCTGTTTAGAGTAGCAATCGTCCAAGATTCCTTCATCATCCTATTGAGGTAGTAATCGTCCAAGATTCCTTCATCATATGTTGAGGTAGTAATCGTCCAAGATTCCTTCATCATCCTGCTGAGGTAGTAATCGCCCAAGATTCCTTCATCCTCTTTTTGGAGTAGCAATCGTCCAAGATTCCTTCATCATCCTGCCGAGGTAGTAATCGTCCAAGATTCCTTCATCATCCCTTTGGAGTAGTAATCATCTCAGATTCCTTTATCATTTGTTTGGAGTATCAATCTCCCAAGATTCCTTCATCGGCCTACTGAGGTAGTAATCATCCAAGATTCCTTCATCATCTATTTGGAGTAGCAATCATCCAAGATTCCTTCATCATCATACTTTTGGGGTAGTAATCGTCCAAGATTCCTTCATCATCATATTTTTGGAGTAGCAATCGTCTCAGATTCCTTCATCACACATCATTATCAAAAAGACCTCTAATGGTTCAGTTGAGATCTCTCAACGGTTTATTATGATCCTTTCCCGCATACGTCTTCTCTGGTTCAGATAAATCTCTCAATGATTTGTTCTAATTCTTCTTCAGATCCCTGCCGGTTCAGTTTAAATCTCTCAACGGTTTATTCTGATGCTTTCTCGCATACGTCTTCTCTGGTTCAGATAAATCTCTCAATGGTTTGTTCTGATTCTTCTCCAGATCTTTACCAGTTCAGTTTAAACCTCTTAACGGTTTATTCTGATTCTTTCCCGCAGACATCTTCTCTGGTTCAGATAAATCTCTCAATGATTTATTCTGATTCTTCTCCAGATCTCTACCGATTTAGTTTAAACCTCTCAAAAATTTATTCTGATTCTTTCCTGCAGACATCTTCTCTAGTTCAGATAAATCTCCCAATGATTTGTTCTGATTCTTATCCAGATCCCTGCCGGTTTAGTTTAAATCTCTCAACGGTTTATTCTGATGCTTTCCTGCAGACGTCTTCTCTGGTTCAGATAAATCTCTCAACGGTTTATTCTGATTCTTTCCTAGTAGGCATTTTCTCTAGGCCATATAAATCGCTCATAGATCTACTCTGATTCTCCCCAGTTAAAGAATATTCAAGACCTTTTTTGGTTCAGTTTAAACCTCTCAACGGTTTATCCTGATACTTTCTAAATGAACACTCCAAGATTTATTCTGATTCTTCCCAGTTAAAGATTATTCAAGACTTCTACTAGGTTCAGTCTTAAATCGACCAAAGGTTTATTCTGATTCTTTCCTCAGTTGAAGTTAAGTTTAGACTTAGTTTAATTTCTGTCAACAATCACCTCTAGATGGCATCTATAAACCCATCTTCGCCAACGCTCCAATATTTCTCCAAATGGCATCTTTAATCCCATTCCTTACACAATCAACCACCACATCATCGAGTGAAAATATATGGGCACTCTAGTGTTCAATCATTTTCCACCTTCAAGTCATGAATGGCAGATTCGCCAATCTAACTCTTCAAGCGTAAGAAGATTGAATAGGGGCAGCTGTTGTACCCCAAAATTTGCCCTCTCATTTCTCAAAGGATCACCCTGGAACCTCAGGTTTGCTTCCATCCAATTCCAAGCCTTGAATTATAAATTTTCCAAGAAAGTCATTCACAAGGGCAAAATGGTCATTTGCACACTAAAAAGTCAAACTTTGACTTTTTGATCAAAATCAAGTTTCAAGGATCATATTTCATCAAGACCTGTTAAAATATGAAGTTTGTTTCATCAAGAAATTCAAAAGTCAAAATTACTTTGGAAAAGTCAAAATTCTAAATACTTAGAATTTTTCTAAGTGTTTAAGAAATATGACAAGCTCAGAACTTCTGGCCAGATTATCACCATGATGCAAGATGATTCTAGAATAACTTCTAACACAAGAGTTATAGATCTCAATGAGATCTAAAACATTGTAGAACATAACTTCTTCTAGAAATGTTGGGATTTCAAGCTATACGTCTTCAAAGACACGTCTCTGAAATTTAGGCACTTAGTAAATTCTGAGCATTTTCAAGTCAGAAGTTGTCTACAACTTCTGGGCCAATTTTCACATAGGTTCAGTCAGAAGTTGTAAGAGTAATTCAAAGAGGGCATACAAAGCATGTCATGAGCTTTCTAGAAAGTTTGAGAACTCGCTCAGAACATGCTGGAGCAAAGAGATTAAAGGATCAGAAGTTGGATGTTGGTTCTAAGTTGCACTGGTGCTGAACTTCTGACTCAGAGTTAACATATGATGCATAATCTCACATTGCAGGATTTCTGGTTTGATAAATCTCATCATCATTTAATGCTCATAACCACTTTTAAGTTTTTATCCAAAGGATTTCCCCACGTGTGACATAGAAGTACATTGTTGTCCTTGATAAAAGTAAACTCTTATACAAAAGTATGTTGGGCCCATGCTTTTCTTTTGCCACTAAGGGTACTTTTCCTTAATTCATGCTTACAAATCCATCTTAGGCATGGCTAAAAGCTACTAACCACCATACTTTTTTTATCTTGGTTCAAGAACAAGCCAGCACACTAGCATGATGTTGGTACTTTTGACTTCTCCAAGCTACAAAGTTCTTGCCTATAAATTTAACTTCATTTGCAACTGTGAAGGGGATCGGTCAAAAAAATTAGAAGGAAAAGCTTTGAAACCTTGCTAAAATTTCCAGAAATCCTAAACTGCAAACACAAATACAAAACCTGCTAGTTTTTTATTCCTGCATTCAAACTCCAATTTCCCTCAAGTTGTTTCTTGACAAAATTATCCAGTCACCATTCATAGCCCAAGTTGAGGGTTGTTCCAGCTTGCTAAGCATGTGAGAAAGTTTATCAGAACATTACAAGCATTCAGAACCAGACTCCAGCTCACAGAACATTTTTCAGCTACAAGGTAAACTTCTGCTAACCCTCATCATATCACTTAAGAATTGTTAGACTTGCATGTTCAAAACACAATGTAGACATCCTGATTCTGATGTTGTACATATTCTGAGGTTTCATGTATTTTCCTGCCTAAATAGGAAGAACACCAGTTCATAACTTCTTAAGGAAAGTAGGACTAGAAGATACATGCTTGTTTCTGATTTACAGTCTTCACATTTTTTATCCTTCTAAAACCATGATGGAGAAACTTCCATAATTGATATGTCTGTGTTTTCTTTTTTATTGAGATGTAACTGAGTTGCAAATGTTCTGATTAGCATGAAGAAAGAATTGGAGTTCATCATCAGAGTTTACTTTGTGATACATGTTTATGCTTTTGCTTTTAATACCGGATGTACAGCCACCCCAGTGGCAGACAAATGCGCGCATAAGACATCAGTGCTAAGGGTCCTCCGTTCTAAACCCATAAGCATATTTTTTAGGTTTATTTATTGACATTTTTACTCATTTGTTTGTCGGGCGATACTCCCAAATCATAACTTCTAGATATCCTCACCTAACAGTATAATCACTCCATTCTCTCAAATAATCAGAACTTCTGACTTACCAGAGATGTATGAACTTCTAGGTTCCCAGCTACGCTACAGCTTTTGATCCCCTCAACTTCAAAACTTGGTGTACCCAAGCCCAGAACTTCTGACCCTCCATTTTTCTACTAACATTTTCTCTCTTGCAGCGTATCAGATTCAGAACATCTGTTCCTCTTCATTTCAGCAATGTGCTGATTCTGACTCCTTTTTCTCTTATTTATCTTATTTTAGCTTTTAATAACTAAAAACACCAAAAAAACATTTTTATATTTACATACTTTATTTTATCTCCTTTTAAACCAAAAGATCAAAAATATTTTCTTAACCAATTTATTTATTTTCTTAACAAAAACAAAACAAGTCCATTTCAATTCTTGTACATTATTTCAATATGGTTGTAATAGATAATTAGGACTTTTAATTTCTTGCAATCCCCATTTGTAAATTTGTACACCCCATCCCCCTAATGATTGTAATAGCATAGGACTTTACATTTCTACAATTTATCGCTTTCAAAATGTAAATGCTAGTAATTAGGGTGTGTATGGCAAGATATGAAATCAACAAATAGATAACCCTAATCAAGACTAAATGCATGTAAACCAATACATTTTCACACTTGCACCCTTAGGGTAAACCCACTTTGTTGCCTTTCGGAAAATAGTCATGTCCCTTGAATATGGGCGTTTTAGCAAATACCCTTGATAAAATATCATAGTCCCTCGATGACGCTCGATGTTGCCTTCGGTAAACGATCTAGTCCCTAAATGACATTGCTAAAACGTCTCATAGGTTTCCATCTATGACTATACAAACGTCCCACGACCGTCCCTTCACATCCAACGATGGGGCTTCTTACCAAAACAATGGTGAGATAGGAACATCTAAAGGAGGATAAAAAGAATATTTAAGACCTTTTTGAGTAGGTAGATTCGCTCCTAGTTGCTCTCTTGCTCACAACAAAAACATTTCATACATCAATACACTAACTTTGAAACATTTTCAAAAGACAAACACTTTGTACGCGTTCTTATAGAAACGAGAGCCATTACAAAGAAGACCCCTTTTCAAAATCACTTTCAAAAAACATTCCACAAAACACCTCTTTGAACTATTTTCAAAACAACACTTTGTACGCGTTCTTATAGAAACGAGCACCATTACAAAGACATTTTCAAAATACTTTCAAAAATGACACCACAAGCATACATTCAAACAAAAGAAAGTGATCTAGCAAGCAAATAAGAGCCCGTAGATAACTACGGATGAAAAGGGTGATAATACCTTCTCTTTTCATAATCTAACCCCCGAACTCAAGAAAACATCTCTAAAGGTCTTTCCTGTTCTTTTTTGCCTTTCCTTTTGGATAAAAGAAAAGTCGATGGCGACTCTTGCTATCCGCAATATTTGCGATAAAACGCAAAACAACCAAGTCAGTTCTCCTACCGCGTTACAAAAGTTTATTGAATACTTGAAGTATCCCCAAAAAATTTTCGAAAAACATAAGGTTACACTGATATAACATACCTTTACGAGTCTTTAGGAAAGTAGGTAAAGCTGGCGATATAATCACTTACCAGGGTTTGATAAAGAGGCAGATGGTTTTATGAGCGCAATTTCGTATGTCTTGGTTAGGTTTATGATTACTCATCCATTTGGGGGATGAATACAACAATGATTGATGATGCACAGTTTCTTGAAGACTGGGGCCATGGATTATGCTCGCGAATCGCTGCATGACGTCCTAGGCGGTGGGCTAGAGTTTTGTTTTCTTTTGAGCATCACAGCATGAAGTCTGAGGCGATGATGAGTGTTTATGGAATAACGAAACGTATTTCTGCATGAAGTATGACACAATGGGTTAAAGTGATTTTCTTATGAGCATCGCAGCATGAAGCCTGAGGCGATGATCGGTGTTTGTGGAATAAAGAAAAGTATTGATGCCTGAAGTCTGATGCAATGGGTTAGATTTGAAAATCATTACGCAAAGTTTGAGATGATAAGCTACATTTGGTTTTAGGACATTGTTGCATGAAGTCTGAGGCGATGGTTTGTGTTACGGAGTAAAAAAATGTACATTGTTGCATGAAGTCTGGGGTAATGAGTTTGGTTCGCAAATCACTGCGTGAAGTCTGATGCGATAGGCTGGATTTTATGGAATAAAAAAATACATTGCTGCATGAAGACTAAGGCAATGGTTAAGGTTCGCAAATCACTGTGTGAAGTCTGATGTGATAAGCTGAATTTGGTTTCGAACATCACTGCATGAAGTCTGAGGCGATAATCTGTATTGTGGAATAAAAGAGACAGATTGTTGCATGAAGTATGTGGAAATGGGTTAAGTTTGCAAATCATTGCGTGGATTCTGAGGCGATAAGCTAAATTCGATTTTCGAACATCGCTGCCTGAAGTCTGAGGCGATCTCTAGGCTTTTCGAATACATTGCGGCTTAGAGGCAATGTAATGAGTTCGGATAATATATTGCAGCTTAGAGGAAATGTAATGGGTTTTGAGAATACATTGCGGCTTAGAGGCAACATAGTGAGTTTTGAGAATACATTGTGGCTTATAGGAAACATAGTGAGTTTTGAGAATACATTGCGGCTTAGAGGCAATGTACTGGGCTTGTAAGGAACTTATCACTGCGGGGAGACTAAGGTGACGGGTTGAATCGTAGGTGAAGTATTGTGTTGGTCGACCCTTATATAGTTGAATCGAGGGTGAGATTATTTGTCTGTTTGCTATGTGATACATATGTATGCATGCGTATTGAATGTTGTATGTATGAGAAATGTATGATGTTTGACATTGATATGGAACCCTGAGTGTATTGAATATTGAAATGTATAGGGTATGTATGCTTTAGATATGCAAAATGTATGTGTGAAATATGTGTAAAATGTGTATATGCCTCGAAATGTTATGAAGACCATTTCTGGAATTCTCTCCTTTAAACCATTGGCTTAGAGTTACCAATTCCTGGCTTTGTATGTTATGTCGTCGCAACTTTGTTGAACTTTGAACACAGTGGACAATGTTAGAAAAATTTGAACATTGATTATGTATAGTGAGCACGAATGTAGACGTAGACGTAGGTAATGGCATATGTGTAGATTTGTATGTTGTAAGCGCAGGCATGGACGTATGTATTGGCCTATGTGTGGCCTTTGTATGTGCAGGTGTAAGCGTAGATGTATGTAGGTTCGTATATTGTAAGTGCATGCGTAAGCGTAGATGTATGCATAGAATTGGCAGGAGTACACATGCGTATGGACGCGTGCGAATGTAGACCTCGTGTTGCAAGTGTAGGTGTTGTACCCCAAAATTTGCCCTCCTTTCCTTCAGGAATTCATCCTGAACTCTCAGATCTTCTCTTAAACAAAGCCAAGCCTTTTATTATCATTCCTTTCCAAGTAAAAAATTTACAAGAACAAAATGGTCATTTGCAAGCTCAAAAGTCAAAGCTTTTACCTTGGGAAAATTAAATTCTAAATACTTAGAATTTTTCTTTTAAAAAAAAGGGAAAAGTGTTTAAAGGCACCTCAGAGCTTCTGAATCAACCTCCAGGCTGAAACAGTCAGAAGTTGCAAATTTGGCTCAGCATATAACATCCAGTCAAAAGGTGGCTCTTCAGCAGCTACACCAACTCAGTCAGAGATTGTAAAAGTGGTTCAGCACGTGATCTTTAAACAGAACATGACTTTTTCAGCAGTTACGCAAAGGTTCAGCCAGAGTTTGTTAGAGAAGTGTAAAGAAGGAAACAAAGCCTGAAACTCCTTCAGAACGTACTGGGATCAGAAGGTAACGGGATCAGCAGATTAGGTCAAATACTGAAGCAGGATCACTAAGTCCATAGTCTTTAAAAGCAGATCAAAGGAGCATACTGGAAAACTCTCAGAGCTTGCTGAGGCAGCAAGAGGCCAAGGTCAGAGCTTGGTTTACGTTATTTTTGGTAAAGCAGAACTGCTGGCTCAGGTTTTAGGTAATGATGCAAAATCTTCTATTACAAGATTTTTGATTTTGACAAATCTCATCACCATTTAATGCTCATTAATGCTCACAACCACTCCTGAGCAGTCATCCAAGGGGTCTCTCCACGTGTGGCTTGTTAAACACCTTTGTGCAGGCTTAGGCATGGGTCTATGTGCCACTTTTCGCCTATAGGTGTCATTTCTCCTCAATCCTCGCTTACTGTTCCAACCTAGGCTGAAAAGTTGTCCATCATCACAACTTTTCATGAACTTCCTTCAAAAACAAGTTAACCTCTACTGCATAATATTGGCGCCATTTAACATTCAAAAATACACAAAGCCTTGCCTATAAATAGGACACCATTGTCCATCACAAAGGGAGGTGAGGAAACATCTAGAAAAAATTGCTAGAAGAGGAACAGAAAAATCTAGTGAAAGAAACCTTGTGAAAATCTGCCAAAATTCCCAGTGTTTCATAACTTTGAACTTCATACCTCCAAACTTCATTGATACTCAGTTTGTTTCCTGACTAGAGAACGCCCATACAATTTCTAACCATACATACACATATCTTCTCCATCCACCCATCCTAAAAAGAACTTGTCCAGAACACCATCAGAGCTAAAGTTAGCTCCAACTCACAAATTTTCTTCCAACAGCAAGGTAAGCACCTGCTGACTTTCATTACACTGCTAAGCATCATCAAATTTTCATGCTCAATAAACACAATGTAAATATCATGTTATTGTTGTACACGTTCTGAGGATTTTCATACCTCTGAATGCTTAAATAGGAAGTGAATTAGTGTAGAACCTGTTTGTGACCTTATTGGTTCTGCCTTCTGAAACACTTTGACACCTGCTGAGATTATCCTAGGCATGCCTTCTATTTTGTGGAAAAAGAATAAAACTGCAGATGTTCTAGCTAGCACAGGAGGAAATCAAGCTCTGACTTTGACGTCAGCATTTCTGAGACCTGTTTTGCTATCAATAGTATCAGAACTTCTGAAAATTATTGTGTTTCCAGCAGGGTCAGAACTTCTGACTTCCCCACTAACAAACTTTTGTCTTGCAGCGCGTGAGGGTCAGAACTTCTGACCTTCCCACTAACAGGCTTCTGTTTTGTAGGTGCCATAGTCAAATGTTCTGACTCATACATTTTCACTAACAGGTTGATAATCCTGCAGCAGGCCTGGGTCAGAACTTTTGACTTCCTCTCAGCAGCGCGCTAGCCCTCTCTCTCTTTCTCTTTTTCTTCCCCTTGTTATTTTATTTTCTTATTTATTTTTCTCGTTGAACCACCCCCATGTACAAATGTGTATCCCCTATCCCCTGAATGTTGTAATAGCTTAGGATTTTACATTTCCGCATTTTATTGCTTTCAAATGTAAATGCTAGTAATTAGGATATGCATGGCAAGATAAAATCAATGAAATAGAAAATCCTAATTCAAGATAAAATCATGCATGCAATAAAACAAACTTGCACACAAACACCCCTTAAGGTATCTCCACTTGGTTGCCTAAACAAAAGGGCCATGTTATGCATGTTGAGTATCTTTGGCAAAACAAAAACAAAACAAAAAGATCATAGTCCTTCGATGATGCTATCTTGGTTGCCTAAACAAAAATGATCAAGTCCCTCGGAAAATTGCCAAAAATACTTGACACAATTGCTATAATGGTCTATACGATGACCCGCGACTGTCTCGTTTAACATCCTAACACAAGGTTGTTCACCAAATGCAAATGGTGAAATAACACTGTCAAAAGGGTTAAAAACATAAGAAAGATCTTGAGTAAAATAGGGTAGACAACTCTTAGTTACTTGATCAAAAACTTACAAAAGCATCCTTGCTATTTTTCAAACACACTTCACAACACAATTTCAAAACACTTCCCAAATCAAACTTTCAAACATTGAAACACCTTTTCAAAAGACAATACACCTTTATATACATTCAAACAAGAATCATTACAAAGGTTGCCACAACGATGGCTTCTTTTCAAAACATTTTCAAAAAACCACACACAAAGCACCATTTCAAACAATTAAAAAGCAAAAGCAAGTGATCTAAACAAGTAACTAAGAGCCCATGGATAACCATGGATGAAAAGGGTGCTTGCACCTTCCCTTTCCATAATCTACTCCCCGAACCCAAGAAAACATCTCAAAGGTCTTTCATGTGCTTTTTGACCTTTCCTTAGGATAAAATAAAAAGTCGGTGGCAACTCTTGCTAAACCGAAACATTTGCAAACAGAAACGCAAAATCCCAAGTCAGTTCTCCCACCGTATCACAGAACTGGAGACTCTGCTGGGGAATTCAAAAGTGGAGTAACCTTAGGGTTTAGATCATCTTTGCATGCTTATCTTGTTTGCTTTGATTGCTTTACGGTTGGTTCTCTTGTTTGGGTTTGAATCCTCCACCCGGATTTTGGGAAACATTCATAGGTAAATAGCAATACGTTGTGGAAACTGTGTGGGGTATACCGACATGGTTGAAGCAATAGCTATATTAGTGTGACATATTTGTGAGTACCGGTAGCCTTTGAGTTAATCAAAGAGAATACGGGGCTGCTAAGTGATGTCATAAATCACTAATAAACTCTTAGAACCTTACTTGACCATCTTTTCCTTATTAGGGGTAGTGAGATGACCGGCTTTGGTGCAGTCCGAAGTTGGTAGATACTCGATACTACACTCATTGAGGAATGTTTTCTTGGAATATTTCGGTCACCGGTTAAGTGGATAAACTGAAACAATGAACACAAAAAATAATCTAGTGATATTGAGCTCCTTAGAACCCAGTTACTATTTATAGGACAGGTTGAGCCAACTAACTTCAAGAGGGTACTTACCTATGAAACCCCATGCAAGCCTGAAACTAGGATCTTGTGTGACTTGTTGTACATATGATTGTGCATCCATCATGAACATCATAAAGCATCATATGCATCCACTAACCATTTCAAGGGTTTGGATCTTCATCTTTGTTCTTGTTTTGTAGGTAATAGAATCTCTTCGCAGGAAAACAATTCAGGTCAACCTTGTGAGAATCCCTCCTTAACTCAAGGAGCTTACTTCCAAGATTCTAGAGAATTCTCTCTTTAGTGAAAGACATGGTAGACTTCTCAGCTTGGTCAACTCCAACATTGAAGAAGACATGGTGAAAGTTCTCTTCCAATTCTTTGACCCCCTAAACCACTGTTTCACATTCCCTGATTACCAACTAGTACCTACTTTGGAGGAATTTTCTCAACTCTTGAGGATTCTTATTCTTCATCAACTACCCTACAATGGTACGGAGAGAGAACCAAAACCTGAAGATGTTGCTCAAGCATTACACTTGCAACCATCTGATATCAAAGGACATTGGGAAACCAGAAGTTGTGTCAAGGGTTTCTTGGCAAAGTTTCTGTTTGAGAAAGCACAAGACTGCTGGAATTCTCTAGATCTACAAGCCTTTGAAGATATTGTAGCACTACTCATCTATGGGTTGGTCTTGTTCCCAAACCCTGATCAGCTTATAGATGTGAATGCTGTCAAGATTTCATATCTTGGAATCCTGTGCCTACATTTCTTGGGGATATCCTACACTCATTTCACACACGAACAATGAGGAAAAGAGGTGTTCTCATGTTCTGTACTCCTCTTCTAGCAAGGTGGTTTATTTCTCACCTTCCCCAATCAGTTTTGAAGAATGAGCAGGGTTTAAGGTGGTCACAACGGTTGATGACCCTCACACATTCTGATGTTCATTGGTGTTCTCGGTCCAGAGAAAATGTCATCATCATTGATCGTTGCGGGGAATTCCCTAATGTCCCACTACTTGGCATTAGAGGAGGCATCACTACTTCAGCAAGAGGGATTTGGAGCAGACGGTTAAAGATCTGTAAGCACAGAATTCGCAATTCCAACAACTCCTCATGACCTTAGCAGACGGTTAAAGATCGTTGTGGAAGATCTTCATGTTACCACTGTTGATGAATTAATGACCCCGCTGCCAATGATTAAAGTGAATCTGTTGAAAGCCGGGATATTATGAGGCTGTGAAAAAGACTGTTACCTCTGTTCAACCATGCAAACTGACTGCCCACTGTTGAAATCAGGCATCCAACGCCTGATGGATACCCAAGAGATCCTCTTTCAAAAGACTCTTGTTGATACTATCACTCATGTTACTCCTGTTACCTTTGTTACTCCAATCAATGACATTGCTATAATCACCATTTCCGACAATCTTTCCAAGACCTGCAAAAGGCCTGTTAAGATTACACCTGATCCTAAGTTTGTATCGCTGAAGATTACCATGCCGGGGCCTATCCCGTATAAGTCCAACAAGACGATACCATGGAATTACGGAGGAGAGATCTTCTACCATGGCGTCAAGTAGATCGAATCATACGAAGAGAATTCCGATGATGAAACCCATGATATAGGGAATATTGCAGGGACAAGCAAGATAACTCGTAGCGGAAGAATCTTCTCTCCGGAGATTGCTCCTCCACGGGCAGTCTTCAGACCCTTAAAAATTGTTGTGCTTGTCAAGACATCCATGCAAAGTCCGGTAATTGAAGAAATTGATGCTCCCAAAGCTAGACCCTCTGTTGTTACTGCCAATAAAGGTAAGGGGATCCAAGAAGCGCCTGTCAGGACGAAGGATCAGACTGTGGTTATCCCTAAGACCACCCAAAAAGAGATGGAAGAAATCTTAAAGATAATCAAGAAGAGCGACTATGATGTCGTAGAGCAGCTAGGGAAAACCCCTTCCAAAATCTCCATGTTGGCTCTCTTACTCTGCTCCGAGGCTCATGCCAAAGCCTTGATCAAATTTCTAAAGACGGCACACGTGCCTCAAGAAACTTCTGCGGACCAGTTTCAAGAGTGCGTGGCTAGCCTTACAGCCGATAATGGTCTTGGTTTTTCTGATGTTGATTTGACCCCTAAGGGAAGAAAGCATAATGATGCGCTGCATGTCTCGGTAGAGTACAGAGGAACCACACTTGCTCATGTTCTGGTTGATACTGGTTCATCTTTGAATGTTCTACCAAAGAAAGCGTTGGACAGATTGGACTGTGAAGGTTTGACCCTAAAGCCCAGTAACATCATTGTTAGAGCCTTCGACGGTTCTAAGAGAATGGTTCACGGAGAAGTGGACATTCCAATCAAAGGGGGTACAGAAATTTTCAACTCTACTTTTTATGTGATGGACATTCGTCCTTCATATTCATGCTTGTTTGGAAGGCCATGGATCCATAACGCTGGGGAAGTCACTTCTTCTCTACACCAAATGCTAAAGTATCTGGTCTAGGGTAAGATCATAACGGTTCATGGTGAGGAGGAGTATATGATAAGTCACCTTAACTCTTTCCGCTATGTGGAGTTAGATGGCGAATTCATAGAAACACCTTTCCAACACTTTGAAGAGGTTTCTCCTGAAGTCGCAGTAGCAAAGACAATGACTGATGTGCCTATCATTTCCAAGCTTGTGTCTCGGATGGCATCCCTTAAAGATGCGGAGGCTGTAATCAAAGAAGGAGGAAGTACAGTGTGGGGGCAACTGCCAGATTTTCCTCATAAGACGGACAAGTTCGGATTGGGTTTCACTGCCGCTGGCCAGAAAGTTATGCGTCGCTCCCGGGCTGGAGGACCACCCCTAAAAATCACACACCATGGAGTTCATGCTTTGGAAGATGGTGATAAAGGAGGCAACTTTGAAGATTGGATCTTTCCAACCATTGAAGGGGGATTGAACAACTGGGAGGCGAAAGACTTTGTTCCCATCACTTTCATCAATCAGTAATTTATCTTTGAACATTTCCTGTTTGGTCTGTAATAATTAAACAATTCGTACACTCTTTTCCCCTTATGCCTTACCCAGGGAATATAGGTCCATTTGTAAGGGTTTTGATTCTTCATTTTCATATGCCATTTTTAAGGAATCATGGACGTTTTCATCTATAAACTGTTGTGTTCATTTTATTTCCTTTTACATTTTATTTTGTTTAAGGATGGCTATCCCTTACACACACCCACACTCACGAAATGCAGGTACTCATCCACTCTGGATTCCATGGGTAACTATTCTGCTTTGGCCTTCAGTGACTCTGAAGATCTGGTCAATCATGCCGAATACGAAGGTGATGAAAACTGTGAAGTGCCTGGAGAGTTAGCTAGACTTTTGCAACAAGAGGAAAGGGCTATTCTGCCCCATGAAGAGTTGCTAAAGACTATCAATTTGGGAACAGATGAAGACAAGAAAGAGGTTAAAGTGGGTGCCAACCTGGAGCCAAGTCTCAAAGAGCACTTAGTTCAGCTGTTGAATGAATATGTTGAGATCTTTGCCTGGTCCTATGAAGACATGCCGGGACTAGATACAGATATTGTGGTACACCGTCTCCCTACAAGAGAAGACTATCCACCAATCAAACAGAAAGTTCGCCGAATGAGGCCCGATATGTCCGAAAAGATCAAAGCTGAAGTGATGAAACAGTTCAATACTGGCTTTCTGGCTGTTACCTCCTATCCACAATGGGTTGCTAACATTGTGCCCGTGCATAAGAAGGACGGCAAAGTCAGAATGTGTGTGGACTATAGAGACCTAAACAGGGCTAGCCCTAAAGATGATTTTCCACTACCATACATTGACATCTTGGTTGACAATACAGCTCAACACAAGGTATTTTCCTTCATGGATGGATTCTCGGGATATAACCAGATCAAAATGGCCCTCGAAGACATGGAGAAGACTACTTTTGTTACGCAGTGGGGTACCTTCTGCTATAAAGTGATGCCATTCGGACTGAAGAATGTCGGGGAAACCTATCAGCGAGCCATGGTAGCTTTGTTTCATGACATGATACATCATGAAATTGAAGTCTACGTAGATGACATGATAGCCCGTTCACAGACAGAAGAAGAACACCTCGACCATCTGCAGAAGTTGTTTGTCGGGTTAAAGGAATATAAGCTCAGACTGAACCCTAGTAAGTGCACTTTCGGAGTCAGGTCCGCTAAACTTTTAGGATTCATTTTCAGTAACAAAGGCATCGAGGTTGATCCTGCTAAAGTCAAAGCTATACAAGAAATGCCTGCCCCCGCACTGAAAAGGAGGTTAGAGGTTTCTTGGGATGCTTAAACTATATTGCAAGGTTCATCTCTCACCTAACATCTACCTGTGAGCTAATCTTCAAGTTGTTGAAGAAATATCAGGTAGTTGAATGGAACAATGATTGTCAAGTTGCTTTCAATAAGATCAAGGAGTATTTGCTGGAGCCTCTTATCTTGATGCCACCCGTCGAAGGAAGACCTTTAATCATGTATCTGACTGTTTTTGATAACTCAATGGGGTGCGTATTGGGCCAATATGACGAGTCTGGCCGAAAAGAGCATGCTATTTATTACCTTAGCAAAAAGTTTACCGACTGTGAGACTCGCTACTCACTGCTCGAGAAAACTTGATGCGCTTTGGTATGGGCTGCTCGTCGGCTAAGGCAGTATATGTTGACGCGTACCACTTTGCTAATTTCTAAAATGGATCCGATCAAGTAAATCTTCGAGAAGCCTGCTTTATCTGGAAGAATCGCTAGATGGCAGATGATCCTGACTGAATATGATATTCAGTACACAACCCAAAAAGCTATAAAGGGGAGTGTACTAGCTGACCATCTAGCTCATCAAGACGTCGAAAATTACCAATCTATGAGGTTCGACTTCCCTGACGAGGATATTATGACTTTGGACAACATTAAAGATAACGGACCGTATGACGGACCTGAACAAGGATCCCGATGGACCCTGTACTTTGATGGTGCTTCAAATGCACTTGGCAACAGTATCGGCGTGATACTTATCTCGCCAGAAGGTTGCCATACGCCTTTCACTGCTAGACTCTGCTTCAGTTGTACCAACAACATGGTCGAGTATGAAGCTTGTATTTTTGGTCTCAAGGCTGCTATTGACCTAAGGATCAAATCTCTGATTGTATTCGGGGACTCAGCTTTGGTTATCAGTCAAATCAAAGGAGAATGGGACACTAAACATCCTAATCTTATCCCATACAAAGAACATGTCTTGACATTGTTGCATCATTTCGAGCAGATTACCTTTGAGCACTTCCCGCGAGAAGAAAATCAGCTAGCGAATGCTCTGGCTAAAATGTCTTCCATGTTTAAACTCAACTGGGATAATGAGGCTCCCCAAATCACCATCGAGAAAATGGACGAACCTGCGCACTGTCATGAGATTAATACCGAAGAAGTAGTGGAACAACCCTGGTTTCATGAAATCAAAAGGTATCTCCAGACTCGAGAATACCATGAAGGAACTTCAGTCAATGACAAAAAGTTCTTAAGGAGATTTGCTGCCAAGTTCTTCCTGAGCAATGGTATCTTATATAAGCGCAACCATGATTGTGTGCTGCTTCGTTGTGTGACAAGGTTGAAGTTGAGTTGATCATGACCGAAATATATAGCGGCACATTTGGCACCCACTTAAGCGGACATACGATGGCTAAGAAGATTTTAAGGGCAGGCTACTACTAGTCTACCATGGAAGCTGACTGTCATCAACATTCCCGTACTTGTCACAAATGCCAAGTTTATGCTGACAAGGTACATATTCCTCCAGTTCCTCTCAAAGTTCTAACAGCTCCTTGTCCATTCGCAATGTAGGGAATCAACATGATTGGAGAGATCAAACCTACAACATCCAATGGACACCGTTTCATCCTGGTGGCCATTGATTACTTTACCAAGTGGGTCGAAGCAGCTTCCTTCGCCTCCGTTACAAAGAATGTGGTTGCCTGCTTCATCAAGCAGAACCTCATATGCCGGTATGTTATCCCCGACAGGATCATTACGGATAATGGTACAAATTTGAACAATACTATGATCACCGCTCTGTGCGAGCAGTTCAAGATTCAACATCACAATTCATCTCCCTATCGGCCAAAGATGAACGGTGTTGTTGAAGTTGCAAACAAAAATATCAAGAAGATCATTCAAAAGATGACAGTCACCAACAAGGACTGGCATGAGATGTTACCGTTTTCTCTGCACGGGTACCGTACCACAGCACGCACTTCAACTGGGGCAACACCTTTTTCTTTGGTATATGGCATGGAGGCTGTTTTACCTATAGAAGTTCAGATTCCTTCTTTAAGGATTATGAAGGATGTTGGTTTAAGTGAAGACGATTGGATTTAGACTCGGCTTGATCAACTTAACTTGATCGACGAGAAACGACTTACTGCTGTTTGTCATGGTCAGACGTATCAAAAACAGATGATCAAGGCTTTCAACAAGAAAGTCAGGCGTTAGGTATATCAAGTCGGAGATCTTGTAATCAAGCGGATCATCTTGTCGTAAAGTGATCCCAGGGGCAAATGGACTCCTACTTATGAAGGACCGTTTGTGATAAAAAACATCTTTTCTGGTGGGGCAATGATTTTGACCACCTTGGACGGTGATGACCTGCCACACCCTGCGAACGCAGACATAGTCAAAAGATACTACGCATAAAATAACCCGACAAGTTGAAAACTCGAAAGGGCGACTTAGGCAAAAATGGGCATCCCGGTGAATCGAAAACTCGAAAGGGCGGTTCAGGCAAAAATTAGGGATAAACAAAAATCTGTACACCCGGCAAGTTGAAAACCCGAAAGGGCGACTTGGGCGAAAAAGGGTTTCCCGGTGGATCGAAAACCCGAAAGGGAGGTCCAGGCAAAAGTTAGGGATTTAAAGCGTATGACTATGTCTTGTCAGATCACTTTAAGGACAATCTCTTCACAGACAAGCCCCAGGCTTCTGATCAATTCAATCATCGACGGAAGAAGCAACGAATAAACAGATACTTAGAGTTGTGAAGGCTATAGCAGAATGGGAACCCCATAGAATTATTACACATAGCCATCCTTCTTTGTGTAAATTTTTCTCATTTTTTATGACAACATTCTCTTACTAGGATGCTTGTCTCCTTTGTACAAAATACTTACATAAAGTTAATACAAAGATACTTCAAAGTGCAGAAATTTGCTTGCCTTTTCTTTCTTTTTACACTTATGTTTTATTTGAAAACGTCCAATGATTTGTTAAATGAACATATGCATTTGAATATAATCACTGCTTACAAATAAAATAAAATAAGAAAGGATAATTACTGATAGGTCGAAAGTATAGGAAAACGTCTTTAGGCTATTCCAGAAGAAATCCCCTACAGTATGTCATTTTGATCCTCAACAGAGCTAAAACCTTGAAATGCATATCCCCAGCGGAGTTAAGTTTCAAAATTCCCATCAGAGTTAAGTTTCTAAAAAAATCCTTATCCCCAGCAGAGCCGTAATACTCTAAACTTTCTTCCCCAGCGGAGTCCAAAATTTCAAATCTTAAACCCCAGTGGAATAACTGTTCAACTTCCTCCGATTCCCCAGTGGAGTTTTTCCACAAAATAGGAATCCCCAGTAGATTGGCATACAAACCAAGCTCCTGATTTCCCCAGAAGGATAAGCATTCTCCCCACAGATTTGCTTCCCAGCAGAACGAAAATTTCTTGTTCTCTTTTCTCCAGCAGAAGCCTCCCAGGTTTTGATTCCCCGGTAGAGATCGTCAGAGTTGTCCTCATTCTTCCCCAAAAGGTCATGAAGGATTCTCACATCCCCACAGAAATTGTCAAAGTTTTGATAATCCCTGCAGGTTGCCAAGGATTTTCTATCCCCAACAATAGTCAGCAAGGATTTCTCATCTTCAGCAATCAAAGATTTTGGAATCCCCAGCATCGGTCAAGGATTTACTTTCCCCGACAGCAGACAAGGATTTCATTATCTCCAGCTATCAAAGATTTATTTTCCTCAGCAAGACAGCTAATCAGCTTACATGTGCATACATTACATTCATATATCATAGACATTGATAGAACATATTTTATTGCATCATACATATCATACAATATAATTTTGTGTTTTGGGCTAACATTTTACCCTTTTCAGGATAAGATTAAAAAAGTTATCATTAACAACTATTCAAAGATTTCAGATACAGTATGGATACACCCCAGACACGGCGGTCATTCTATTACTCATTCAGACTTCAACAATCGGATACAGACTAGATACGCTCCAGACACGGAAGCCATTCTATTTCTCATTCAGGTTCAACTATCAATTTCAGATACAGTCTAGATACGCTCCAGACACGGATGCCATTCTGTCACTCATTCAGATTTCAGCAATCAGATACAGACTAGATACGCTCCAGACACGGAAGCCATTCTATTTCTCATTCAGATACAGTATGGATACACCCCAGACATGGAGGTCATTCTATTACTCATTCAGAATTTCAAGTCAAGATACAGTCCAGATACGCTCCAAACACGGATGCCATTTTGTCACTCATTCAGACTTCAGCAATCGGATACAGACTAGATACGCTCCAGACACGGAAGCCATTCTATTTCTCATTCAGGTTCAACTATCAATTTCAGATACAGTCCAGATACGCTCCAGACATGGATGCCATTCTGTCACTCATTCAGATTTCAGCAATCGGATACAGACTAGATACGCTCCAGACACGGAAGCCATTCTATTTCTCATTCAGGTTCAACTATCAATTTTAGATACAGACTAGATACGCTCCAGACACGGATGCCATTATGTCACTCATTCAGATTTCAGCAATCAGATACAGACTAGATACGCTCCAGACACGGAAGCCATTCTATTTCTCATTCAGATACAGTATGGATACACCCCAGACACGGCGGTCATTCTATTACTCATTCAGACTATCAACTTTAAATACAGTCCAGATACGCTCCAAACACGGTTTCCATTTTGTCACTCATTCAAACCTATTCCCCAGCCCAGAGATACTCCAGACATGGATGTATTTCTGTCACTTATTCAGATTTCAGATTTCGGATACAACACAGACACATTCCAGACACGACAATCATTCTGATATTCGTTCGAGAATCAAATACAGTTACAGCTTGGATACGCTCCGGACAAGGACGCCATTCCTTTGCTCATACAGATCCAATCTCTTGATACAACTCAGATACATTCCAGATACGGATACCATTCTGATGTTCATTCTACTGATATTCAACAGAAATTTTGGATGGCATCTCTAAGCCCATCTCCAGAAAGATTCTACCATCTCCAAATGGCATCTTTAAGCCCATTCCCTCAACTACATTTTGACGAGTGCAAATTTACGGGCACTCTAGTGTCCAATCCTCTTTTACCTTTGAGTCACGAAAGGCATATTCGCCAATTTAACTCTTCAGGTCCAAGAAGATTGAACAGGGGCAACTGTTGTACCCCGAAATTTGCCCTCCCATCCTTCAGGAATTCATCCTGAACTCTCAGATCTTCTCTTAAACAAAGCCAAGCCTTTTATTATCATTCCTTTCTAAGTAAACAATTTACAAGAACAAAATGGTCATTTGCAAGCTCAAAAGTCAAAGCTTTTACCTTGGGAAAATTAAATTCTAAATACTTAGAATTTTTCTATAAAAAAGGGAAAAGTGTTTAAAGGCACCTCAGAGCTTCTGAATCAACCTCCAGGCAGAAACAGTCAGAAGTTGCAAATTTGGCTCAGCACATAACATCCAGTCAGAAGGTGGCTCTTCAGCAGCTACACCAACTCAGTCAGAGATTATAAAAGTGGTTCAGCACGTGATCTTTAAACAGAACATGGCTTTTTCAGTAGTTATGCAAAGGTTCATCCATAGTTTGTTAGAGAAATGTAAAGAAGGCAACAAATCCTGAAACTCCTTCAGAACGTACTGGGATCAGAAGGTAACGGGATCAGCAGATTGGGTAAAATACTGAAGCAGGATCACTAAGTCCAGAGTCTTTAAAAGCATATCAAAGGAGCATACTGGAAAACTCTCAGAGCTTGCTGAGGCAGCAAGAGGTCAAGGTCAGAGCTTGGTTTACGTTGTTTTTGGTAAAGCAGAATTGCTGGCTCAGGTTTTAGGTAATGATGCAAAATCTTTTATTACAAGATTTTTGATTTTGACAAATCTCATCACCATTTAATGCTCATTAATGCTCACAACCACTCCTGAGCATTCATCCAAGGGGTCTCTCCACGTGTGGCTTGTTAAACACCTTTGTGCAGGCTTAGGCATGGGTCTATGCGCCACTTTTCGCCTATAGGTGTTATTTCTCCTCAATCCTCGCTTACTGTTCCAACCTAGGCTGAAAAGTTGTCCATCATCACAACTTTTCATGAACTTCCTTCAAACACAAGTTAACCTCTACTGCATAATATTGGCGCCATTTAACGTTCAAAAATCCACAAAGCCTTGCCTATAAATAGGACACCATTGTCCTTCACAAAGGGAGGTGAGGAAACATCCAGAAAAAATTGCTAGAAGAGGAACAGAAAAATCTAGTGAAAGAAACCTCGTGAAACTCTGCCAAAATCCCCAGTGTTTCATAACTTTGAACTTCATACCTCCAAACTTCATTGATACTCAGTTTGTTTCCTGATTAGAGAACGCCCATACAATTTCTGACCATACATACACATATCTTCTCCATCCACCCATCCTAAAAAGAACCTGTCCAGAACACCATCAGAGCTAAAGTTAGCTCCAACTCATAAATTTTCTTCCAACAGTAAGGTAAGCACCTGCTGACTTTCATTATGCTGCTAAGCATCATCAACTTTGCATGCTCAATAAACACAATGTAAATATCATGTTGCTATTGTATGCATTCTGGGGATTTTCATACCTCTGAATGCTTAAATAGGAAGTGAATCAGTGTAAAACCTGTTTGTGACCTTATTGGTTCTGCCTTCTGAAACACTTTGACACCTGTTGAGATTATCTTAGGCATGCCTTCTGTTTTATGGAAAAATAATAAAACTGCAGATGTTCTGGCTAGCACAGGAGGAAATCAAGCTCTGACTTTGACGTCAGCATTTCTGAGACCTGTTTTACTGTCAATAATATTAGAACTTCTGAAAATTATTGTGTTTCCAGCAGGGTCTGAACTTCTGACTTCCCTACTAACAAACTTTTGTCTTGCAGCGCATGGGGGTCAGAACTTCTGACCTTCCCACTAACAGGCTTCTGTTTTGTAGGTTCCAGAGTCAGAAGTTCTGACTCATACATTTTCACTAACAGGTTGATAATCATACAGTAGGCATGGGTCAGAACTTCTGACTTCCTCTCAGCAGCGCTCTATCTGTGATCGGTGGGAATGAGAACTGACTGTTTTGGAATGCTGGTTCGCGTTTTGCGTTTGTTTTTGCAAAATGTCGCGGTAAGCAAGAGTCACCATCGTCTTTTATTTTATCCAACAAGGAAAGGACAAAAGCACAAAAAAATTCCTTTTTGAGATATTTCTCGGGTTCGGGAGGTAGATTATAGAAAGGGAAGGTGTTAGCACCCTTTCTATCCGTGGTTATCCACGGACTCTTAGGTACTTGCTCAATGTGTTTTCAAAATTTGCTTTTCTTTGTGTTTGTGGGTTTGAAAAGAGTTTTTTTGTTTGAAAGGAGTGTAAGTGCGAAAAGTTTTGTTTTGTTTTTAAAAGGAGCAAGTACTCAAGAACCATCTACCTACTCGAAAAGGAATTAAATTGTACAAGTATCCTTTAGACAGTGCTATCCCACTATTGAGGAGTAGGTAGCACCGTCGTTGGAGTTTTCGGGTCAATTCGATTAAGGGACGTATGGTCACTAAAGCAATGTTAGGACGCCTTAGCGGTAACCCTAATATCTTAGATCATTTTTATCCGAGGCAACCGTTTTGAGGCAACTTATGATCTTTGGACAAGAGGGCGACCTCTAAAACTTCTTATACTCAATGACCATGTTCGAGGCAACCAAGTGAGGTGTACCCTAGGGGTGGCATGTGCAAGTGTGTTAATTTTCAGTTATATTACCTTTACATGTCATGGTGAGCTACTGTTGATTTTAGGTTAAAGATTATCTTGTCATGCATTGCCTATTATTCAAACATCTAACAGTTAATGGTTGCAGAAATTAAATTGCGGAAAAATAAATCTAAGTTATTACAAGGCGTCGGGTATTTACATCGCCAAAAACAAACCCTAAAAAAATTAAATTGCAGAAAGTAAATAAAAGCGATAAATCCATCCTAATTTAAGACTATTACATCCTCGAAGCAGTTACAATATTAAAATATGGATCAAAAATTAATCGCGCGCAAGAAAATTAAATCGAAGTGTCCTTTAGGGTTTTGACCCTTTTTATTCAATAAAGCATATTTTTGTTATTTTTCTGAATTAAAAATTAAGTCTAAATTAATAATTGAATTAATTAATAAAAAGAAAATATTTTTTTGTTTTTATTATTTAAGGAAATAAAAATAAAATGGTCAAGATTTTTAAAAACCTAATATTCTAATTAATTTTAATTTAATGCAAAAAAGATTTAAAGTTGTACCTAATTAAAGACTAAATTAATTGATTAAAATTTATTTACAAAAATAATGAAATAGAAAATATTATCTTATTTCTTGGTTTTCTGATTTTTTATAAAAAAGGTTAATTTGTTAATTGGTTAAAAATAATAATAATGATAGAATAGAAATAGAAAAATAATGAAAAGAAATAAAATATAAACAAACTCAAGGGGGGTGTTGGGCCTGAAGAAGGTGTTTGAATGGAAAAGATCAAGCCCAAACTCATCCAGCCTTGTTTGACTTTTGAAATTCAATGTGTGCTTGTTGACCAGGGAGTATGATGAGTCTCCATCTTGAGCCATTGGGTCTGCCTTGATAGCCACGTAGCCTTTGAGATCTGGAGGTATATGGTACTCCTTGCTGGAAGCAATGCACATGAGTACCTGAGGAACAAAATCAAATAAACGTTTGGGGGACCTGGGATTCAAACCCAGGTCCCAAGGGACAACTCAACTAATGCGCTACCAACCCAACTGACCTGCTTAGTTGTAAGAACGATAATAAACAAATATTATATTGACAAATATTTACAATGCCTGGAAAAATAAAAAAATGCGCGAAATTTGAACTGGACGGTTAGGAGTGTAAGTCTCAGAGTGCCTAAGAGGGGGGGTGAATTAGGTCTTATAAAAAATTATTCGGTTTTATGAGAATGCTTGGTAGTAATTTTGGTTAAGTATTTGAAGGTTTTGATTATATCTTTATCTTTTCCTGATTATGGTGATGAAAGCGATAAATGCGGAAAAGTAAAGAACACGGTGATATAACCTGGTTCCCCTCACAATCCGAGAGTACTCCAGTCCCCTTTCCAACACGAAAGAGATTTCACTATAGTTAGAATGATTGTACAGCCTATGCTTACTATCTAACCTATAGGGTGATCAAAGGTTCTTAAAACCTTTAAGACCAAACAAACACTAATGTGAATGAAGAACAATCCTCTTCAAATCACAACACTTACTTCCAACAATCCTGGATAGTAAGGAAAAACCTTTAAGTAATACAATGATTTAGTTTGAAGTATATGGAGAGCTTTATCAATCTTCAATTGATCTTCTTCTACAAGATAAAATAATTCTCAACAATGTATATAAATGTTCACAATGTATGAATGAAACTTGTAATGATAATGAAAGTGTATATGGCAAGTTTCACAAAATTATGAACACATGAAAGTTTATGTGCAAGTTTGAATGAATGAGAAAATTGTTTATATGAAGAAGGTTTTTGTTGTTGAAAATGTTATATATGTTCTTTTTTAAAAACTGAAAAAATATGCATTTTATAAAGTCATAAGAACCTCTTCATTCATGCCAATTCATATGAAAAGTTTCAATGCATTCATGAAAAGATACCACTTGAAAAATGTTTAAAAAACAAAATAAAAGCTGCACTGGTTCGCTAGGAACCGGTTCCGACACTGACAGAACCCGGTTCTTAGTGAACGTTATAAGTTGGAATTCAAAATTATCACGCAGGAACCAGTTCCCCTATTGGTACAACCCGGTTCCTGGTACAAAAACCAGGGACATGTTTTTTGAGAAATGCTGGAACCTGGTTCCCTGTTAGGGAGGAACCAGTTCCTAAAGGGTTATTTTCAAAAATACTTTTTGAAAGATATTTCAAACAAAGTTTTCTTTGATGTTAAAGTTATGGAATATGTATATGTTGATGAATGCATATTGTGAACATCTATATTCAAGATTTTAAGAATTATTTATACCATATTTGACATTTGATGATTCTTCAATAATTCTTCAATAATCTTCAATAATCTTCAAGACTTTTATTTGATGTTGATAAGCTTTTTGCACATGCTTTAAATGTTGATGTCCATGTTGTCTTCATCAAAACACATGCTTTAAATATGACTTGAGAAGCTTGCAATTACATTCTCCCCCTTTTTGATGATGACAACCAAGTCTTGAAAACGATTTCTTGAAATGTTTATGTTGTTTTGTATAGCAAACATGTTGAGAAAATGCAAGGCTCCCCCTAAATTGTATGCTCCCCCTAAGTCCATGATTCTTTGAATTTTGGAGTGAGTTTGATATTTTATGGGCCTGCAATTTCTTTGAAACAAAACAACACACATGCATATTCTTCTCCCCCTTTGTTAACATCAAAAAGGATGGGGAAAAAGAGTGAAATAAATACATATAAAAATTAAGACGTGCATTTTAAGAGAAACATTAGATATCACCTTCATCCAAAATACCAAGTTCTCTTCGGATTTTGAAGAAAGGTTCTTGAGCAAGCAGTTTAGTGAAGATATCTGAGAGTTGGTTATGAGTATCCACAAAAGTGACTTCGACATCTCCTTTAAGTACATGATCATGGAGAAAATGATGTCGAATATCTATATATTTGGTTCTTGAATGCATGACCGTATTCTTTGTAATATTGATAGCACTTGTATTGTCGCATCAAAGAGGAATGCATCCGAGATCAAGTCCGTAATCACGGAGTTGTTGCTTGAGCCAAAGAATTTGTGCACAACAACTACCCGCTGCTATGTATTCTGCTTCGGCCGTGCTAAGAGCAACACATGCTTGCTTTTTACAAGCCCATGATACTAATGCATTTCCAATAATGTGACACATACCACTTGTGCTTTTACGATCAGTTTTACAACCTGCATAATCCGCGTCAGAATAACCAATTAAAGTGCAAGTACTACCTTTTGGATACCATAGGCCGACATTGATTGTTCCTTTTAGATACTTCATGATCCTTTTAACAGCCATAAGGTGTGATTCCTTTGGATTTGCTTGAAAGCGAGCACAAAGACAAACACTAAACATGATGTCAGGACGGCTTACCGTCAAATACAATAAAGAACCAATCATACCTCTGTACTTTGTAATATCAATTGGAGTACCGGATTCATCTTGATCAACATATGTACCGGAGCCCATTGGAGTATTCATTGCTCTACAATTGTCCATATCAAACTTTTTCAATAATTCGTTGCAATACTTAGATTGGTTGATGAAGATTCCATCTTCTAGTTGCTTGATTTGTAGTCCAAGAAAGTAGTTCATCTTTCCCATCATAGACATCTTGAATTCTCCTTGCATCATTAATGAGAATTCCTCACACATTTCTTTGTTAGTCGATCCAAAAATGATATCATCAACATAGACTTGAACCAATAAAGTGTTACTTTGGATTTTCTTAATGAACAAGGTTTTATCAACCTTACCCTTTTCGAAACCTTTTTCACACAAAAAATTGCTAAGTCTATCATACTATGCTCTTGGTGCTTGCTTTAAGCCATAAAGAGCCTTTCTCAACATAAATACATGTGAAGGATGTTTGAAGTCTTCAAATCCCGGGGGTTGTTTGACATAGACTTCTTCATTGATGTATCCATTCAAGAATGCGCTCTTGACGTCCATTTGAAAAAGCTGAAAATTTAATGAACAAGCATAAGCAAGTAAAAGACGTATAGCTTCTAACCTTGCAACCGGAGCAAATGTTTCTTCAAAGTCGATTCCTTCCTCTTGATTATAACCTTGGGCAACCAACCTTGCTTTGTTTCGAACAATTAGACCATTCTCATCAAGTTTGTTCTTAAACACCCATCGGGTACCTATGATGTGTTTACCACTTGGTCTAGGAACAAGTTCCCAAACTTGATTTCTCTCGAATTGATTTAATTCTTCTTGCATAGCAATAATCCATTGATCATCTCCTAAGGCTTCATCAACTTTGGTAGGTTCAATTTGAGAAACAAACGCCATGTTTAAGCAAGCATCTTTTAGATTCAATCTTGTTGATACTCCTTGGCTAATGTCACCAATAATTTTATCAATAGGATGGTCTCTATGAGTTCTCCATTCTTTTGGTAGATCATTGGTGTTTGAATCTTGTTGTACAATGTTTTCTTGATTTTCCGGTGATTTCTTAATTTGATCAATTGAAAGATCTTCCGGGGGTAAATCTATAGGATCATCATCATCACAAACAACTACTTCCTCCTTGGAGGGGTTAGTTTCATCAAAAGATACATGCATAGATTCTTCAATAGTTAAAGTTCTTTTATTATAAATTCTATATGCTTTACTAGAAAGCGAATAACCAAGAAATATACCTTCGTCGGATTTTTCGTCGAACTTACCGAGATTATCTTTGTCATTATTAAGAACAAAGCACTTGCATCCAAAAATGTGAAAGTGAGCAATATTTGGCTTTCTTCCTTTGAAGAGTTCATATGGAGTCTTCTTTATTATAGGTCTAATGATAACTCAATTTCCAACATAACATGCCGTACTAACCGCATCCGCCCAAAAATATTTAGGAAGATTTGCATCACTAAGCATTGTTCTTGCAAGTTCCACTAGAAACCTATTCTTTCTTTCAACTACTCCATTTTGTTGTGGAGTTCTAGGTGCTGAAAAATTATGAGAGATACCATGTTCTTCACAAAATTCTTCAAATTGAGCATTTTGGAATTCTCCACCATGATCACTTCTTATGGATACAATCTTTAGTGATTTTTCATTTTGGATTTGCTTAGCATACTTCTTAAAGGCTTTAAAAGCATCACTTTTCTGCACAAGAAACAAAGTCCAAGAATATCTAGAAAAATCATCAATAATGACTAAAGCGTATACATTACCTCTGAAGATTTTTGTTCTTGATGGACCAAAGAGATCCATGTGTAACAATTGTAGTGGCCTTGTAGTAGACACCACATTCTTAGATTTGAAAGTTGTTTTGGTCTGTTTGCCCTTTTGGCATGCATTACATAATTTGTCTTTGATGAACTTCATCTTTGGTAGACCAATAACTAAGTCATGCTTAACCAATTTGTTCAAGTGCTCCATGTGAATGTGAGTGATCCTCTTGTGCCATAACCAAGCGTCATTGTTGTTTACCATAAGACATTGTACCTTCAGAGACAAATCATCTAAAGTAATCATAAAAATATTGTTAGTTCTTATACCTTTGAGTTTTACCTCATTGGTTGCCTCATCTATAATGAGACATTCATCTTTGTTGAATTCGATCTTGAACCCTCTATCGCAAAGTTGACTTATGCTAAGAAGATTGTGCTTTAATCCTTCAACATAGAGAACATCCTCAATTTGAATGGATGGAGGTGTGCCAACTATTCCAACGCCAAGAATCTTTCCTTTGGTGTTGTCTCCATAGGTGACATACCCTTTGGCTTTATGTACTAGATATGAAAATTGGTGTACATCTCCTGTCATATGCTTTGAACATCCACTATCAAGATACCAAATATTTGATGTGGATTTCAAGCATACCTACACAAACAAATTATTCTTTGTTAGGTACCCAAGTTGCCTTGGGTCCTTCATAGTTAGTTCCCTTTTTAACCCACACATAATGCCCACTTGCTATACTAAAGTTTCTAACATAGCAAGCATTAGGTGTATGGCCTTTAATACCACAATAAAAACAAGTAGGTTCAAAGTTACTCCTATATCTAGAAGGATAAGATTTCTTTTTAGGAAATGTTTTCTTTTTCGATACATTAGCCTTTTTCTTTTGATGATTATGAACAACTTGCTTCTTTTCTACTTTCTTGGGTTTGGAACTATTACTAGCCTTTACAAAAACAGTGGGATTGTTACTTGGTTTCTTAGAATTCACATAACCAAGACCCCTTTTATCATTAGGATAACGTTGTTGGCTTAGTAATCCTTCCAATCCTATTTGTCCTTTTTCATATCGTTCAATGACTCTTTTCAATTGAACAATTTGAAAGACATTTGATTCACACTTGGAGCATGCAAAGTTTTCATTTTCTTTAATAAAATTCTATTTTTGAAGTTCAAAATCTTTAGTCATGGTGTCAATTTTTTCTAAGCAACTTAGAAGTTCTTTTTCTTGATTTGACACCTTTTTGTATAAACTTTTGCATTCTTTCAAGAGTTCATCAATAGCATCTTGAACATCATCATCAAAAAGATTAAATTCATTACTAACCTATTCTTCATCGTCGGAGTGATGTGAAGCCATTAATGCTAGATTTGCACATTCCTCGCTTTCCGAATCAGATGAAGAACTTATCTCATTATCTTCCCATGCAACATAAGCCTTTTTGTTCTTGAACTCCTTTTTGCCTTTGAATCCATTTTTCTTGGAGAGTTTTGGACAATCCGGCTTTATGTGACCTTGCTTTCCACATTCATAACATGTGACATCTTGTGTTGATGTGGAGGCTTCTTTATCTTTATGATTATAAAATTTCTTCCTCTTGACAAAGTTAGCATTATGAAGATTATTTTTATGACCAAAATATTTTCCTAACCTTTTTACAAGAAGCAAGAAGTTTTCATCTTCCTCCGATGCATCTTTATCTTGACTTTCCTTTGAATCAACTTTCAAGGCAATGCCTTTGGATTTCTTCTCCAAATTTTCATGTTTTTCAAGTCTACCGAGTTCCGTTTCGTATTCTTGAAGTTTGCTAAATAATGTAGCGGAAGTCATTGCGGAGAGACTCTTCTTTTCCGAGATTGCCGTTACCTTTGGTTGCCATTCCCTAGTCAATGATATAAGGATTTTCAAGTTGAGTTCATCATTTGTCAAGGTTTTACCAAGAGCATTTAAGTGATTTGTCAAATGCACAAATCTCTTTTGTAAGTCAAGAATGGATTCTCCGGGCTGCATTCGAAATAGTTCATATTCTTGACTCAAGGTATTTAGCCATGATCTTTTTACTTCAGTCGTTCCTTCATGAGTTTGAACCAGGGTATCCCATATTTCTTTTGCTGTCTTGCAGTTCGAGACACGGAAAAATTCGTCCATACTGAGTGCACCTTGAAGAAGGTTTATTGCCTTTTTGTCATAGAGAAATTTCTTTTTATCATCGTCGTCCCATGCAATTTTGGGCTTTGCAGAACCAATGCCATTGATTACTGATATTGGGATAAATGGACCATTTTCAACAGCATCCCATACTTCCTCTCCATGTGCTTCTAAATGCGCCTTCAAGCGTATTTTCCAGAAGTCAAAATATTCACCACAGAATAGAGGAGGCTTGTTGTTACTACCACCATCTCTGAAAACTGGTTGATGATTTGCGGAAGCCATTCTGGATCTTTAGGAACAAGTTACCTATAACTTGCTCTGATGCCAATTGTAAGTCTCAGTGCCTAAGAGGGGGGGTGAATTAGGTCTTATAAAAAATTATTCGGTTTTATGAGAATGCTTGGTAGTAATTTTGGTTAAGTATTTGATGGTTTTGATTATATCTTTATCTTTTCCTGATTATGGTGATGAAAGCGATAAATGCGGAAAAGTAAAGAACACGGTGATATATCCTGGTTCCCCTCACAATCCGAGAGTACTCCAGTCCCCTTTCCAACACGAAAGAGATTTCACTATAGTTAGAATGATTGTACAGCCTATGCTTACTATCTAACCTATAGGGTGATCAAAGGTTCTTAACACCTTTAAGACCAAACAAACACTAATGTGAATGAAGAACAATCCTCTTCAAATCACAACACTTACTTCCAATAATCCTGGATAGTAAGGAAAAACCTTTAAGTAATACAATGATTTAGTTTGAAGTATATGGAGAGCTTTATCAATCTTCAAATGATCTTCTTCTACAAGATAAAACAATTCTCAACAATGTATATAAATGTTCACAATGTATAAATGAAACTTGTAATGATAATGAAAGTGTATATGGCAAGTTTCACAAAATTATGAACACATGAAAGTTTATGTGCAAGTTTGAATGAATGAGAAAATTGTTTATATGAAGAAGGTTTTGTTGTTGAAAATGTTATATATGTTCTTTTTTAAAAACTGAAAAAATCTGCATTTTATAAAGTCATAAGAACCTCTTCATTCATGCCAATTCATATGAAAAGTTGCAATGCATTCATGAAAAGATACCACTTGAAAAATGTTTAAAAAATAAAATAAAAGCTGCATTGGTTCGCTAGGAACCGGTTCCGACACTGACAGAACCCGGTTCTTAGTGAATGTTATAAGTTGGAATTCAAAATTATCACGCAGGAACCGGTTCCCCTATTGGTACAACCCGGTTCCTGGTACAAAAACCAGGGACATGTTTTTTGAGAAATGCTGGAACCCGGTTCCCTGTTAGGGAGGAACCGGTTCCTAAAGGGTTATTTTCAAAAATACTTTTTGAAAGATATTTCAAACAAAGTTTTCTTTGATGTTAAAGTTATGGAATATGTATATGTTGATGAATGCATATTGTGAACATCTATATTCAAGATTTTAAGAATTATTTATACCATATTTGACATTTGATGATTCTTCAATAATTCTTCAATAATCTTCAATAATCTTCAAGACTTTTATTTGATGTTGATAAGCTTTTTGCACATCCTTTGAATGTTGATGTCCATGTTGTCTTCATCAAAACACATGCTTTAAATATGCCTTGAGAAGCTTGCAATTACAAGGAGAGGACGTGTGGTCGTCTTCCTCACAAACCCCTGGTTATTTACCTGCGGATTTTTATCCGCAGGAAGTTTCGCGGGTCATCTCAAAAACCCTCCTTAGGCCATATAAATGGAATCCAAGAGTACCAATGTACTCGTCTCTCTCCCCTGAACTCATTCATGGCTATTATTGGCCTTAATTTAACCTGCATAAAGAACGCCCAAAAACAAGAACAAGAACCCTAGGTTCTGGATACAGGGTTATAAGCCATAAAAATGAAATCAAATATTATAGAAACGTTAGAAATTGAATGGTGAGTATGAATGCACAAGAAAATTGGCAAAAAGATGCGAGAATGACGAGTTACGTTTTCATGTCCAGAGCATTGTTCGTAGGGACTTACAGTGAGTTCTAGGCAGTGAAAGGCTTGGTTTTTGATTGGTCTCGCTTCAGGAGGTTGTTGGCAAGAGAGCTACGTTGTTATTTTGGATTGAATTCGCCTCTAAACCAAGATTCGATCACCACTTTTCAAGGCTTTTTTGCAAAACTGTTCTAGCCGTTTCTGTTAGAACAATGTTTGAATCTACTACCCTATATTTAAGTTTTGATGATAACAAAGTGAAAAGATATAGTATTTATAAGTTTCATGTATGAACTATCTGCTGCCTAAAATTATTATGTTCTGACTTGCAGATACTCTGATTGATATAAGCAAGATCACATCTATTCAGCATCAGAACTTGATCTCAGACACCAGCATCAGAAGTTGCTACAACAGAACGTCAAAATCAGATGATCAACTCACGTACATGCTGAAGCCTGATGAACAAGACTGCGCTCAACACTCTGATACAGAAACACAATAGTTCATCAACAGCGAAGCAGAATCAGAATGAGCCAAGCCAGAACTTGCATTAAGTAAGCAACGGTACTGTGCATTGAAAGCAAATTAATTCCAACGGCTTCATTCCAGACAAGATCTGCTCAATAAGGAAAGTTTGTTATTAGCATTGAATCAAGAATGTTGCATCCAACGTTCATCATCTCAGTGCTATATAAACAAAGCTTTGAAGATTGAAATGGTTAATGCTCTCAAAATCTCTACACGCACAAAAGCTGAACCATAATCTTCATTCTACCAGTTTTGCTAAACCACACACTCTGATATTCCATTACTGTTTAGCAATCTAGCTTCTAAGCTTCATTTTGTGTATACATCACAGTTGTGATACAGTTTTGTAGAAAACATCCACACACATAGTTTTATCTCTTTGTAAGAAAGTGTTACCTTGACAAACCGGGTTGTGGTTTGAATCAAGAAGGCTTTAGCAGTTGTTAAAGCAGTCTGTAATATTCAGCTGAATATAGTGGATTAAGACCTCGTTGGAGAGAGGCGAAATCACCTTGACGGGTGGACTGGAGTAGTTTGAGATCAAACGAACCAGGATAAAAATATCTTGTCAATTGCTTTAGATTTCAGTTTTACAATTCAACCCCCCCCCCCCCTTCTTGTGTTTTTCACCACTTCAATTGGCATCAGAGCGCCTGGTTCTGAGCTAAAACACTTAACCGTGTCAGTACAAGATCCAGCGTCAGAAAAACACAATGGCAGGAAACAATTCTCACATCAGCAATGACAACAATGAGGACAGAGACAGATTCAGTGGCAAACCTCCAGTCTTTGATGGAGAAAACTTTGATTACTGGAAAGACAGAATTGAAAGCTTCTTTCTAGCACATGATGCTGATCTGTGGGATATGGTGACAGATGGATACACGCACCCTGTGAATGCAAGTGGTCAGAAGATTGATAGAAAATCAATGTCTGATCAACAAAAGCGTGACTTCAAGAATCACCACAAGGCCAGAACCATCCTCCTCAGTGCCATCTCCTATACTGAGTATGAAAAGATCTCCAACAGAGACACAGCAAAAAATATCTTTGATTCTCTCAGAATGATGCATGAGGGCAACGTTCAGGTCAAAGAAACAAAAGCTCTGGCGCTCATTCAGAAGTATGAGGCGTTCAAAATGGAAGAATCTGAATCCATTGAAACTATGTTCTCTAGATTCCAGATTCTGGTAGCTGGTCTCAAAGTTCTGGACAAAGGGTACTCTACTGCTGACCATGTCAAGAAAATAATCAGAAGTTTACCCAAGCAGTGGAGGCCTATGGTTACTGCTCTGAAGCTAGCTAAAGATCTCAACAAAATCACTCTGGAGGAACTTATCAGCTCCCTCAGAAGTCATGAGATAGAGCTAGAAGCTGATGAGCCTCAGAAGCAAGGTAAGCCTTTAGCATTAAAATCTAACAGAAAATTTGAGTCTAAAGTTTTGCAGGCAGTTGAAGAAACATCTGATGGATCCTCATCAGAAGAAGACGAACTTTCCCTTCTCTCCAGAAGAGTAAATCAACTGTGGAAGCAAAGACAAAGGAAGTTCAGGAATCCCAGAAGATCTGATCAGAACGAGTCTTCTTCCAGATACAGAAGGACAGATTCTTCCTCTGGATACAGAAGATCTGAAGGCTCCTCCAGTAGCAAGAAGCCAAACACCAAAGACATCATCTGCTATGAGTGCAATGAGCAAGGACACTACAAGAGTGACTGCCCAAAGCTTCAGAGGGAAAAGCCCAAAAAGAAGTTTGGAAGAGAGAAGAAGAAAAGTCTCATGGCCACATGGGATGACTCTGACTCGTCTGAAGCTGACTCAGAATCAGATGATGAAAGGGCAAACATAGCTCTCATGGCTAACATTTCAGAAGATAGTGAAGCTTCTGAATCAGACTCAGAATCAGACACTGAAGAGGTATTTCCTAACTTCGCTGTTAACTTTACAAAGGCTGAACTTGATGAAAGCCTTAATGAGATTCTGGAACGTTATCAGCAAATTAGAGCTAAATTCAGAGACCTGAAAAGGAATCTTGAATCTGACTCTAATAAGTCTGAGAGTCTCAAATTGGAAAATTCTGAGCTGAGAAATAAGATTTCAAAATTAGAAAACACTTTACAAAACTCTCAGAAGGAACCAATTTCTGAAACTCCCAGCAACGCTGATGAGATCATCAAGGAGTATGATCACAGTTTCCAGAAGTTCCTAGCTAAAAGCATAGATAGAAGCAGAATGGCTTCAATGATCTATGGAGTTAGCAGAAACGGAAGGAAAGGAATAGGATACCAAGGTAAGGTTCCTACACCAAAGAATGTCATGGACTTAACCATTAAACACACTCCTCTGAATTCACATTTTGTGTATGGTCACACACATGATATCAAATATACTAGCAGTAAGCACTCTGTGAAACCAAAATTCAACCAGAGTTTTGGTAAAACTAACAAATCAGGACCCAAGAAAATCTGGGTACCTAAGGACAAAATAATACATGTTGCAGATATCTTTAGCAGCAAGTCAGAAACACCAGTCATGGTACCTGGACTCTGGCTGCTCACGACACATGACGGGAAGAAGGCATATGTTCCAAAGCCTGGAACTTAAGCCTGGAGGCCACGTTGGCTTTGGAGGCAATCAGAGGGGAAAGATAATTGGCTCTGGAACTGTAGGTAATGGAAATCTTCCCTCTATTAATAATGTTCTGCTAGTAGATGGATTGATGCATAATCTGTTATCCATAAGTCAATTAAGTGATAACGGTTATGATATAATCTTTAATCAAAAATCATGTAAAGCTGTTAGTCAGAAAGATGGGACTATCCTGTTTAATGGTAAGAGGAAAAACAACATTTACAAAATCAAACTTTCTGAACTAAAGAGTCAGAATGTAAAATGTCTTCTGTCTGTTAACAACGAGCAGTGGATCTGGCACAGAAGATTGGGGCATGTTAGTATGAGAAGAATATCTCAGATTAACAAACTCAATCTGGTCAGAGGACTTCCTAATTTGAAGTTCAATTCAGATGCTCTGTGTGAAGCATGTCAGAAAGGCAAATTTGCAAAACCTTCTTTTAAATCCAAAAATGTTGTTTCCACCTCTAAGCCATTAGAACTTCTGCACATTGACTTATTTGGACCAGTTAAAACTGCTTCAGTCAGTGGTAAGAAGTATGGGTTAGTAATCGTAGATGACTATAGCAGATGGACATGGGTAAAGTTCTTAAGACACAAGGACGAGTCACATTCTGTGTTTGTTACCTTCTGTAACCAAGTTCAGAATGAAAAGGATCTTAGAGTCGTTAAAGTCAGAAGTGATCATGGTGGAGAATTTGAAAATAAAGATTTTGAGTCATTCTTTAATGACAGAGGCATTCTGCATGATTTCTCTTGTCCTAGAACTCCCCCAACAAAATGGAGTTGTAGAACGAAAGAACAGAACATTGCAAGAAATGGCCAGAACCATGATCAATGAGACAAACGTTGCTAAGACTTTCTAGGCAGAGGCAATAAACACAGCGTGCTACATTCAGAATAGAATCTCAATAAGACCTATTCTGGAAAAGACTCCATATGAATTGTGGAAGAACAGAAAGCCCAACATTTCATATTTTCATCCATTTGGATGTACTTGCTTTATATTAAATACAAAGAATTATTTGAACAAGTTTGACTCTAAGGCACAGAAGTGTATTATGTTAGGATACTCTGAACGCTCAAGAGGGTACAGAGTATACAATACAGAAACACAGATTGTGGAAGAATCAATCAGTGTTCGTTTTGATGACAAGCTTGACTCTGAAAAGTCAAAGCAGAATGAAGTTTTTGCAGGTATAGAAATTGAATTTGCAGGTTCTGAAGACAAGTCATCAGAAGCTCTCAACACAGACATTCCTTCAACGTCTGAAAGGAGCACTGCTAGAAATCCTACAACAGCTGCTGATCAACCTCAGAAGAGATTACCCAGAAGCAGCTTGGATCACCCAGAAGAGACTATCCTAGGAAGAAAGGAAGATCCAATCAGAACAAGAGCAAGCTTCAGAAACTCTGAAGAAACACTTATGGGACTGGTGTCTCTGATTGAACCTTCTTCTATTGATGAAGCACTTCTGGATAATGACTGGATTCTGGCAATGCAAGAAGAGCTGAATCAATTCACCAGAAACGACGTATGGGATCTCGTTCCCAGACCAAAAGGATTCAACGTCATTGGAACAAGATGGGTGTTCAGAAACAAGCTAAATGAACAAGGTGAAGTCATCAGAAACAAGGCACGACTGGTTGCACAAGGTTATAGTCAACAAGAGGGGATAGACTATACAGAAACCTTTGCCCCAGTCGCCAGGTTAGAATCTATCAGACTTCTAATTTCATTTGCTGTTAATAGAGGCATCACTCTGTATCAGATGGATGTCAAAAGTGCATTCTTAAATGGTTATATAGAAGAAGAAGTTTATGTTCACCAACCCCCAGGTTTTGAAAATACAAAACATCCAGAACATGTTTTCAAACTGAAGAAGTCACTGTATGGTCTGAAACAAGCTCCCAGAGCTTGGTATGAAAGGCTAAGTAACTTTCTGCTTGAAAATGAATTCACCAGAGGGAAAGTGGACACTACTCTATTCTGTAAAACAGTTAAGAGTGACATCTTAGTCTGTCAAATCTATGTTGATGATATCATTTTTGGTTCTACTAATCCTTCTCTTGGAAGAAAATTTGCTAAGTGTATGCAGGCAGAATTTGAGATGAGCCTCATGGGGGAACTGAAATTCTTTCTAGGAATTCAGATCAATCAAACTCCAGAAGGAACTTACATTCATCAGAGCAAATACATCAGAGATCTTCTGAAGAAATTTGACCTCTCAGAATGTAAGCCATCAAAGATTCCAATGCATCCCACGTGCATTCTGGAAAGAGAAGAGGTAAGCAAAAATGTAGAACAGAAAGTCTACAGAGGTATGATTGGTTCTCTCCTCTATCTGACTGCTTCAAGACCTGACATATTATTCAGTGTTTGTATTTGTGCTAGATTCCAATCAGATCCTAGAGAATCTCACTTAACAGCTGTTAAGCGAATTTTCAAGTATCTGAAAGGTACTACTAATCTGGGTTTGTTTTATAGAAAATCTAGTGATTACAGCTTAGTAGGCTACTGTGATGCTGATTTTGCTGGAGACAGAGTGGAACGTAAAAGTACTTCTGGAAGCTGCCAGTTTCTGGGAGAAAATCTGATCTCTTGGTCCAGCAAAAGGCAATCAACAATTGCTCTGTCAACAGCAGAAGCTGAGTACATAGCAGCAGCAGGATGTAGCATACAAATGCTCTGGATGAAAAGTCAGCTTGAAGACTTCCAGATTTTTGAGAGTAACATTCCTATACTTTGTGATAATACTTCTGTTATTTGCCTAAGTAAGAATCCCATTCTACATTCTAGAGCTAAGCATATAGAAATAAAACATCACTTCATTAGGGACTATATTCAGAAAGGTATTTTGAACTTAAAATTTATAGATACAGACCATCAATGGGCTGATATCTTTACTAAACCCCTTTCAGAAGATAGGTTTAATTTCATTCTGAAACATCTCAGCATGAAAGTGTGCCCAGAGTGAAAATGTTTTAATTCCATATATTTACTTTCAGAATGTAATTATTTTACTGTGAACTTCTGATCAATCTCCTTTCAGAAAGATAGAACATGCAGATTGTATCAGATGCAAGTCTAAAGATCTGAGAGTCTAAGCTCAAAGACAGACGTGCTGATCACTACATCAAACAAGTGTCATCCAATCATCAGCATATCTCTGAAGCAGAACGCGTGCATGCTTCTGAGAAGGCAAAGCGCTGATTGGGTGCATTGAGACACATGTCTGGTAACCGTTTTTAAGTATCTTTCTCAAATCCCCCAAAATCAGCAAGCATTTAATGAAAAGTAATCATGCTTTTAAATGGCAATCATGATTTTTCTCTCTCTTAAAAACGTTTATCTTTTCAAAATAGTTTTGAAAAACTCTATTTAAGCACATTAATCTCTCATTCTTATTCTTTACGCTTTCTCACTAACACTCAAGCATTTTCTGCATATTTCTGAGTTCATCTCTTGCAAACCTTTTTCCTCAGTTCATTCTCAAAATCCTTTTAGTGTGAACATGGCAACCTCCAGTAGCGTTTCTGCAGGTAATCAGAAGAAAGCAACATCTGAGCAATATCAAGTGCCACTCAGAACTCTCCTCACTCCGGTGAAGAACCTTGAAGTGCTCTCTGAGTTAATCATTGATTTTGAAAGCTTGAAGGAGAATGGTTTTGACCTAACTGAAGAAGTTAGGGCTCAAAAGTGGGAAAGGTATTTCGATAGGTTGGTTGGACCAACATTCCCAGCGCTGGTCAAGGAATTTTGGATTCACGCCAAGGTTTCAACACATCTAGTCATCTCCTCTGTTATGGGGAAGAAGATTGTGATTTCTGAAGATCTCATTGCAAGGCTAATCGGTCAAAGTGGTGGTGGCGTCCGTTGTGTGGACATGGCTGAAAGATGTGCTGATATAGGTGTGGTAGCTAACAGGATTTTCACTCTTGGGATGCCCAGCAGCAAGATTAAAGATCTGAAGGATCATTGCAGAGTATGGGCTAAGATTATTCTGGGGTGTTTCAACCACAGGAAACCAACAAGTTCTCCTGATTACATAAATGTGGATCAGCAGTTTCTGATCTACTTTATTGATCAGAAGATAAAGATCAATCTGGCTCACTTCCTGTTCAACCACCTCAAAACCAGTGTGAAAGAAACAAGGGAAGAAGAAAGAACCAAGAGGGACTGGATACCTTTTGGAAGATTGATATCAGATATTCTGACAGAGAATAGGCTGATTGAGCATCTGATAGAAGCTCAAGAGCTGAGCACTATTGAACCAACAATTGGGAAACCTCTGAACGCAAAGAATCTGAAAAAGATGAAGCTGATAGAGAACATTCAGAAGGAACCCAGAGCTACTTCCACTGCTGATATCTCCAGCAGAAGAGTGTCTCTGAGTGATTTTCCGTTATTCTCTGAAACTGAATCCAAACCAGAGATGTTTCTCAGGTACCCAGATGCGTACAAGGCAGATGATACAGATCCAAAGCTGAATATCAGAGATCTGCGTCAACCCCAACCAGAAGTGACTCTGAAGAAGACAAAGAAGAGGAAAGCGCCATCAGAAGGATCATCTCAGCAGACTCCAAAGAAAAGAGGTATTTCATCTGCTGCCCCTATTTCAAATTCTTTTACTATTCCAGCATCTATCCCTCCTCAAACCTCTCATAGAATATCAATTCCCATCCCTACCATTGATGAAACCGTACAAGAAGAAGACCCTTCTGAGGCATTAAAACTCAGAAGACCTAGAACCAAACACCCCAAACAACCAACAATTTCAACAACATCAGCACTTGACCAAGTGCTGTCTGATATTGAGCGTCAACATGCCTCTGCTCAACCAAACTCTGAACCACAAAATGTTCCTCCTCCACAACCAGAACCACAGCAATCTGCTGAAGAACCAGAACAACAACAACAACCAGAACCAGAACCACAACAACAACAACCACTCTCAGAAGAACCTCTGATCCCTGAGCAATCAGAGATTCCAACTCCCTCTCCCCAACCAGAAATTAATCCACCTTCACCACAAACAGAATTTCACCACTCTGAAACTCCTTCCCCTCATCAATCTGAACCTCACTCACCTCAACCATCACCGCTGGCAATTCAACTGCCATGTGGAACCACTGTTATCATGCCCCAGTTACCATCCTCATCAGAATCGACACCACCAAATACTCCCAAAACACCACCCACTCCAATCGAAATATCTGACTCTGATACCCCTTCTCCAAAACAAACAGCCTCTCAGAAAACCTCTGAAAACCCCAGCAGAACTTTCATTGACTTAACCAGTCTTGACCGTCTTGCTGATCTAAAACACAAAATTGCCATCCCAAAACCAAAGCAACCAGATGTTGGCTCTGGTATTTTGAATTTTGAAACAGGTGTGCTGCAATGGATTGCTTCTTTGAAGCAAGTCTGTCCGGGAATGATTGACCCAGCTGCTTCTGATCAGCTCTGGTCACAGTTCAGACTTTGGGTACGTGCTGAAGCCCTCAAGTTGCAGGATATCAACTATGAGCAGGCACAACAAAATTTCAGCAAGCTTCTGAATGAAGTTGGAAGTATGCTTCTGAAAGAGGACGTGCTCCCTCTGGACAGTGAACCTTGGTCTGAGAAACAGCAAGCTGCAAAGGTGCAACCATCAGAAGAAGACAAGACCATTCAGGCTGAAAGTCAAGCAGAGGATGTTGCTGAAAGTTCTGAGAAGCCTCCTCCTTCTGATGCTTCTCAAGCTGCCTTGGACAGGCAGACTCTGGAAGAACTAAGGCTGAATGACATGCGTCTACAGCAGCGGATGGATGAAAACGATCAGAAGATGAAAGAGAGAATGGATGTGCAGGACAGCAAGATTGACACTGTTGTCAGCATGGTGCATAAGCAGAATGAGACTTCTGAAAAGATTCAAGCCATGCTGGAGAGCCTGTTCACACGCTTGCCTCCTCAACCTTAAATCTTTTCTTTCATGCATGACCTTTTTCATGTTTTCCCTGATTTTATGATGTGCTGTTTGATTATGTTTTGTAATATTTTATCGTTTTGACTCTGAACTATCTTAATATGATTAGTTTTTCTGATCTTAATTGTTTTAGCACATCACCAACACTTTTTGATTGCTAACAAAAAGGGGGAGAACAAGAATGATATTTAAATCAATAACGGGCTAACTAGACAGAAATTCTCAAACATTCTAACTCTATTACTTGAAATGTTTTTTTTCTGTTTTGCTTAAAGTCTACAGGCATAAGGAAGCTCCTGGACACTCTGAAGACTAGAAGCTCTGATCAATATGAAGTTGCTCTGATCAATATGAAGTTCTGATCCGCCCTAATATTCTGATCCAAAGCAAAGCTCTGACAAGAAAAGCTCTGAAGCTCTGCTCTGACATAAAGCTTCTGATAAGTCAAAGATTCTGATACTCTGATGTTCAAAGAAAGGCAAAAAGATCTGATCCTGAAGAACACGTATAATCAAAGGGAAGTAATAAACTCAGGGGGAGTATTTCCTTACTCCTTATTCTTTTACTTCTTATTCTGATACATATTCCAGATACCTTTTCACGTTATTTTCATTTAAAATATCTAGTTTTTGTCATCATCAAAAAGGGGGAGATTGTTAGAACAATGTTTGAATCTACTACCCTATATTTAAGTTTTGATGATAACAAAGTGAAAAGAGATAGTATTTATAAGTTTCATGTATGAACTATCTGTTGCCTAAAATTATTATGTTCTGACTTGCAGATACTCTGATTGATATAAGCAAGATCACATCTATTCAGCATCAGAACTTGATCTCAGACACCAGCATCAGAAGTTGCTACATCAGAACGTCAAAATCAGATGATCAACTCACGTACATGCTGAAGCCTGATGAACAAGACTGTGCTCAACACTCTGATACAGAAACACAATAGTTCATCAGCAGCGAAGCAGAATCAGAATGAGCCAAGCCAGAACTTGCATTAAGTAAGCAACGGTACTGTGCATTGAAAGAAAATTAATTCCAACGGCTTCATTCCAGACAAGATCTGCTCAATAAGGAAAGTTTGTTATTAGCATTGAATCAAGAATATTGCATCCAACGTTCATCATCTCAGTGCTATATAAACAAAGCTTTGAAGATTGAAATGGTTAATGCTCTCAAAATCTCTACACGCACAAAAGCTGAACCATAATCTTCATTCTACCAGTTTTGCTAAACCACACACTCTGATATTCCATTACTGTTTAGAAATCTAGCTTCTAAGCTTCATTTTGTGTATACATCACAGTTGTGATACAGTTTTGTAGAAAACATCCACACACATAGTTTTATCTCTTTGTAAGAAAGTGTTACCTTGACAAACCGGGTTGTGGTTTGAATCAAGAAGGCTTTAGCAGTTGTTAAAGCAGTCTGTAATATTCAGCTGAATATAGTGGATTAAGACCTCGTTGGAGAGAGGCGAAATCACCTTGACGGGTGGACTGGAGTAGTTTGAGATCAAACGAACCAGGATAAAAATATCTTGTCAATTGCTTTAGATTTCAGTTTTACAATTCAACCCCCCCTTCTTGTGTTTTTCACCACTTCAGTTTCCACAGGGTTTTGTGCGTGTTTTAGGTCTGTGAGGCTTGTTTCATATAATGGAATGATATTAGGTTAAAACATGGGCCAATATCCTTGTGTATTGAAGAATCAAGATTGCATTTTGATCACCATTAACATGTTTCCAAATATAGGCCATATGTGAGATTTTGTGCTTGAATGAGCCTTGGCACGAGTTGGTTGAGTGTCACATGGTATTTTCAAGCTGTACAAATCATCAAGATACCATTTCATTAATTTTTGGATTTTATTTGAATTAATATAGATTTAAAATGAATTAAATCACTAAAAATTAAATAAAATAGAAAAATAAATGTTTGGTCATGAAATTAAAGATGAGACACGTGTGTGGCATGACAAGACTAAATCAAGTGGGAAAAGTGGGCCCTTTTGTCAAAAATTGGAGTTTTGAGGATAGTTGACTTTTGGCAATTTTGGAAAAATGCCCAACTTCAACAATGCATAACTTCTTCAATTTTGAACTTTTGGAAGTGTTCTTGAACTTTTTAGAAACCTTGAGATGTATTCTAATCAACCCTTGTTGTCTCATATCTTTTTTATGTTCCATGCTCAAGTTATAAGCTTTGGCAAAAAAAAGGTGTTTTTGTTGGCTTTCAAAAATGACCTATAATGTCCAAATTTGTAACTTTTTGTGGGAGCATGGCTTGATCTTGGGGTGTGAATATGGACTGTAGGAAATTTCATCATATTCAAAATGAGCTTTGGATGGGTCATTTCTCATAAAGTATGAGAAAGTTATGCTTGGTCAAAGTTGAGTTGACTTTTCCTACAAAACCCTAATTTAGCAACTTTTGAATTTTGATGAATCTTGAGCAATCCTTGATGAATCATGATCAACCCTTGATCAAATGATGAATTATCCTTAAAAATGAGAATTTTGACAAAAAATCTTGAGGTTTGACTGTATTTGGGACACACTTGACTTTTGCCCTTAGCATAGTCGATTTTTGGGCCTCTTGAGCAATTGACTGACCAAACTTCCTCTGCAAGGCTTGAAATTTGACATGGATGAACTTGAGAACATATTAGGATATTGGGGAACACTTGAGGCCATTTGGATGTGAGGATCTTAATGCAACACAAAACCCTAATTTTGACTTGACTGCCTTAGGAGGTGATTTGACTGTCCAACCCTTGAGCCAACTTGAGCAACTTGAAGATTATTCTTGACATGTCTTGAGGAATATGGGAGGGCAAATTTTGGGGTATAACAGTTTCCCCTGTTCAATTTTCTTAAACCTGAGGATATAGATTGGCTTTCGAGCCTTTCGTGATCCGAAGGTGGAAGATAATTGAACACTAGAGTGCCCAGAAATTTGCACTCACATGGTGTAGTATCAGCATTGTGATGTCGGGAATAGGCTTACAGATGCCATTTGGAGATTGTTGGTAGGAGGATAGGCTTACAAATGCCATCTGCAGGAATGTCGATCGCATAAGAGATTCCTTAGGGAGAACTTGCATACCTGTGGTTGTAAAAGATTCCACTGGGGAAGTCTAACCTTTATTGAGATTTAGGAACCTGCTTGTACTACAACTGAGAAAATGCTTCAGCTGAGTTTTAAGAAGCTGTCCATAATTCAATTGGGGGGAAACATCTTCATCAAGATCTAGGAATTGTCTCGTGCTCAATGGAGTATACCGTTGAGGTTATAGAACTTGTCCACACTATGACGGAGGAAAACATCAAGATCTAGGAACTGACTCGTGCTCAATGGAGTATACTGTTGAGGTTATAGTACTTGTCCACACTATGACATAGGGAAACATCTTCATCAAGATCTAGGAACTGTCTCGTGCTCAATGGAGTATACCGTTGAGGTTATAGAACTTGTCCATACTATGATGGAGGAAAACATCAAGATCTAGGAACTGACTCGTGCTCAATGGAGTATACCGTTGAGGTTATAGTACTTGTCCACACTATGACGTAGGGAAACATCGTCATCAAGATCTAGGAACTGTCTCGTGCTCAATGGAGTATACTGTTGAGGTTATAGAACTTGTCCACACTATGACGGAGGAAAACATCAAGATCTAGGAACTGACTCGTGCTCAATGGAGTATACCGTTGAGGTTATAGTACTTGTCCATACTATGACGTAGGGAAACATCTTCATCAAGATTTAGGAACTGTCTCGTGCTCAATGGAGTATACCGTTGAGGTTATAGAACTTGTCCACACTATGACGGAGGAAAACATCAAGATCTAGGAACTGACTCGTGCTCAATGGAGTATACCGTTGAGGTTATAGTACTTGTCCACACTATGACGTAGGGAAACATCTTCATCAAGATCTAGGAACTGTCTCATGCTCAATGGAGTATACCGTTGAGGTTATAGAACTTGTCCACACTATGACGGAGGAAAACATCAAGATCTAGGAACTGACTCGTGCTCAATGGAGTATACCGTTGAGGTTATAGTACTTGTCCACACTATGACGGAGGAAAACATCAAGATCTAGGAACTGACTCGTGCTCAATGGAGTATACCGTTGAGGTTATAGTACTTGTCCATACTATGACGTAGGGAAACATCTTCATCAAGATCTAGGAACTGTCTCGTGCTCAATGGAGTATACCATTGAGGTTATAGAACTCGTCCACACTATGACAGAGGAAAACATCAAGATCTAGGAACTGACTCGTGCTCAATGGAGTATACCATTGAGGTTATAGTACTTGTCCACACTATGACATAGGGAAACATCTTCATCAAGATCTAGGAACTGTCTTGTGCTCAATGGAGTATACCGTTGAGGTTATAGAAATCGTCCACACTATGACGGAGGAAAACTGTCGAGATTGAGAACCTTATCTGAAATTCAACTGAGGATAATTCAATTGAGATTTACGAACCGGTCAGGTCTTCGACGTAATTGAGAACTTTAACTGTATCTTTCCTGAAAGGTAAAGGTCAGTCATATGCAATGCATGATATGGATCAGGCAATGATGTTCTCAAAATAAATGAGATTGTATTCATATGATGCATATATGCATGTATCATGATGTATGAAAATGTGATGTTTTAGCTGGGGAAAATAAATCTCGGAGCTGCTGGAGAATAAGTTGAGTTCTTCATTTCCGCTGGGGATGACAAACGAAGATGATTGTGAGAATAAGCCTGCAGGAGAAAAGAACTCTGTTGGGGAATAAACTGATGAAGAGATTATGCTGAGGGGAATTACTCTGTGGGGAAGAGACGTTCTGCTGAAGATTTTAACAATAACTCTGCTGGGGATTCTGTTGATAAGCTCTGTTGGGGATTTTAATGATGAACTCCGTTGGGGATAGAAAGAACTTCGCTGGGGATGATCTTTCAGTTGCAACTCGCTGAGGATAACCCAGTTAGACTCTTGTGAGGATAACCTTCTGAATTTGGCTGGGGGGATTTATTTGCGCTCTGCAAGGGATAAGCTTCCAGAATCTACTGGGTAAGATGATTCAACTCTGGCAGGGAATTTTTTTAGACTGCACTGGGGAAATGGCTCCACCAGGGGTATCTTGTATTCCGCCGGGGAACATTCTTATATTCTGTTGAGGAATATTAAGACTGTCGGGGATGCTTCTTATACTTGCTAGGGAATGTCTTTATACTCTGCTGAGGAATATTAAGACCTTCTGGGGATACCCTAGCCTTTTCAGGGCTGACGGTAGATTAACTCTTCTTGGGGAGAGTGTTACTAATTCGTTCATAATTGCAAGTCTCAGTGGGGAGAGTTACCATTATTGTTTTACTCTGCGGGGAGTGATGGTATCTCGGTCATATTCTTCAGCTGAACCTACCTTGGTACCTTGATAGACAAAGTAACTACACAGTTTGGACCTTTCTCATGCCCCTGTTTCTGATATTACCCGTAATTCGTCCTTTGTTTCATATGTAAGTATTTATGAGCAGCAATTAATGTCAAATGCATATATCAAAATGAACATTGGACGTTCTTTGCAAAACAAAACAGATAAAGGAAAAACAATTTGAAATTTTTCTGAAAATGAATTTGTATTGATTTTGAAGTTTGCCTGTAAATAGGCATTTTTGTACAAGAGGATGACATCCTAGTAAGAGAACGCCACCGAGCAAACAGAATTTATACAATTTGTGAAAAGGAAATAAAACAGCTATGTGAATCATCCCACTGGGTTCTGAATCTGCTATTGCCTTTATATCTTCAAGCATCTCATCACTTTGCTGGTTAGTTGAAGATGAATCTGATTGATTGGTGCCATCCGAGCTTGATAGTTGATACCGAAGTCTGGATGCGAGGTGGTCCAATGAGACATAGTATTACGCTTTGATCCCTAACTTTTTCCTGGACCACCCTTTCGGGTTTTCAATCCACCGGGATACCCATTTTTGCCCAAGCCGCCTTTTCAGGTTTTCGACTTGCCGGGTGTACAATTTTTTTCTTCATTTTCATCCCTTATTTTTGCCTGAACCCTTTTGGTTCGCCGGGAAGCCCTTAATTTTGCCTAGGCCAGTCAACCTAGCGGGTCTTTGGTTATGCGTAGTATCTTTTTACTATGTCTGCATTGACAGGGTGAGGAAGGTCGTCACCATCCATGGTGGTTAGAATCATCGCTCCTCCTGAGAAGATGTTCTTAACCATAAATGGCCCTTCGTAAGTAGGGGTCCATTTGCCCCTGGGATCACCTTGAGGTAAGATAATGTGCTTGATTACCAGGTCCCCAACTTGATACTCTTGTCGTCTAACTTTCTTGTTAAATTCCTTGATCATCCATTTTTGGTACGTCTGACCATGACAAATAGCAGTAAGTCTTTTCTCGTCAATTAGATTTAATTGATCAAGTCGGGTCTGAATCCAGTCATCTTCGCTCAAACCTACATCCTTCATGATCCGGAGAGAGGGTATCTGAACTTCGATGGGCAGGACTGCCTCCATGCCATAAACCAAGGAATAGGGTGTTGCCCCTATTGACGTCCGTGCTGAGGTACGGTACCCGTGAAGAGCAAATGGTAACATCTCGTGCCAGTCTTTGTACGTCACTGTCATCTTCTGCACAATCTTCTTAATGTTTTTATTTGCTGCTTCGACAGCTCCATTCATCTTCGGCCGGTAGGGAGAAGAGTTGTGATGTTGTATCTTGAATTTCTCGCAGAGCTCAGTGATCATTTTGTTGTTGAGATTGGTACCATTGTCCGTAATGATCCTCTCTGGTACACCGTATCGACATATCAGGTTATGACGAATGAACCGTGCCACGACGTTCTTGGTTACCGTAGCAAAGGAAGCTGCTTCAACCCACTTCGTAAAGTAATTAATCGCTACCAGGATGAAACGATGCCCGTTGGATGCCCGTTGGTCTGATCTCGCCGATCATATCAATGCCCCACATTGCAAAAGGCCAAGGTGTTGTCAAAACATTCAGAGGAACTGGAGGTATGTGCACCTTATCAGCATAGACCTGGAACTTGTGACATGTCCGAGAATGCTGATAACAATCAGCTTCCATCGTGGACCAGTAATATCCTGCTCGAAGGATTTTCTTCGCCATGGTATGTCCATTGGAATGAGTTCCGAAAGTACCTTCATGAAGCTCTGCCATGATCCTTTTTGCTTCATTCTTATCCACACAACGTAGTAAGATCGAATCATGGTTACGCTTGTAAAGAATTCAATTGATGATGAAGAACTTTGCCACGAACCTCCTTAGGAACTTCTTGTCATTAACAGATGCCCCCTTGGGGTACTCCTGAGCTTCAAGATACCTCTTCACCTCATGATACCAGGGCTTTTATGTTACCTCTTCAGTCTCAATATCACATCAATGTGCAGGTTCGTCCAATCTTTCAATAATGATCCGGGGAGCCTCGTTTTCCCATTTGACTTTGAACATAGAAGACATCGTAGCTAGCGCGTCCGCCAACTGATTCTCCTCTCTGGGGAAGTGTCCAAAGGTTATCTCCTCGAAATGGGGTAGCAATGTCAATACATACTCCTTGTAAGGAATAAGATTTGGGTGTTTCATATCCCACTCGCCTTTGATCTGACTGATCACGAGAGCGGAATCTCCGAAGACACTTAAAAAGTTAATCCTTAGGTCAATTGCAGCTCGAAGACCCATGATGCACGCTTCATACTCCGCCATGTTGTTGGTGCAGTTGAAACATAGTCGGGGGGTAAACGGAGTATGAGAGCCTTTAGGAGATATGATCACGGCGCCAATGCCATTACCCAACGCGTTCGAAGCTCCATCAAAGTACATAGACCATCAGGATCCTTCCTAGGGTCCTTCATCCGGTCCCAGTGTCTCACAATCAGTCACTAACATGATATTCTCGTCCGGAAATTCAAAGTTCATAGACTCGTAATCATCCACTTCCTGATGTGCCAAATGGTCTACCAATACACTTCCTTTGATTGCTTTTTGAGTCGTGTACTGGATGTCATACTCAGTCAGGATCATCTGTCATCTTGCTATTCTTCCGGACAAGGCAGGCTTTTCGAAGATATACTTGATTGGATCCATCTTTGAAATCAATAGAGTAGTGTGAGTCAGCATATACTGTATCAGCCGGCGAGCAGCCCATGCCAAAGCGCAACAAGTTTTCTCGAGCAGTGAGTATTGGGTCTCACAGTCGGTAAACTTTTTGTTAAGGTAATAAATAGCATGCTCTTTTCGGCCAGACTCGTCATGCTGCCCCAGCACACACCCCATTGAGTTGTCAAGTACTGTCAAGTATAAGATCAGAGGTCTCCCTTCAACTGGTGGCATCAGAATGGGTGGCTCTTGGAGATACTCTTTGATTCTTTCAAAAGCGGCCTGACATTCCTCGTTCCAACGTACTACTTGATCTTTCTTCAGCAGCTTGAAGATTGGCTCACAAGTAGCAGTTAGGTGCGAGATGAATCGGGAAATATAGTTCAGTCATCCCAGGAAGCCTCTGGCCTCCTTCTCTGTCTTGGGAGCTGGCATCTCTTGTATGGCTTTCACCTTGGCAGGGTCCACTTGAATACCTTTGTCGCTTACAACGAAACCTAGTAGCTTACCAGACCTCACCCCGAAGGTGCATTTGTTCGGGTTCAATCTCAGTTTGTACAACTTCAACCTGTTAAACAACTTCTGTAGATGGTCAAGGTGTTCCTCCTCAGTCTGGGACCTTGCAATCATGTCGTCGACGTATACTTCAATCTCATGATGGATCATGTCATGAAACAAAGCAACCATGGCACGCTGATATGTTGCCCCAACATTTTTCAATCCAAAAGGCATGACCTTGTAGCAAAAGGTACCCCACTGAGTAACAAAGGTCGTCTTCTCCATATCCTCAGGAGCCATCTTGATTTGATTATATCCGGAGAAACCATCCATAAAGGAGAATACCTTGTGCTGAGCAGTATTGTCAACCAGAACGTCGATGTGAGGTAGAGGGAAGTCATCCTTGGGACTGGCCCTGTTCAAATCCATGTAGTCAACACACATTCGGACCTTGCCATCTTTCTTCGGTACAGGAACCACATTGTCGACCCACTGAGGGTAAGAAGTCACTGCTAGAAAACCGGCGTCAAACTGTTTCATAACTTCGGCCTTGATTTTCTCAGACATCTCTGGGCGCATACGACGAACCTTCTGTTTCACTGGCGGAAAATCTTCCTTGGTAGGTAGGCGATGAACCACAATGTCAGTATCCAACCCAGGCATATCTTCTTAAGACCAGGCAAAGATCTCAACATAGTCATACAGCATCTGAATCAACCGCTACTTCACACTAAGCTCCAGATTTGCATCGATATTGACTTCCTTCTTGTCTGTTTCAGTACCCAGGTTCACCGTTTCCACCGACTCTTCATGTGGCTGAATGGCCCTCTCTTCCTAGAGTAGTAGTCTTGCAAGTTCGCCCGGCACCTCGCAATCATCTTCACCTTCGTCTTCGGCTAAGTTGATCGGATTTTCAAAGTCATAACTGGCAGTAGCAGAGTCGTTACCAGTGAAATCCAGAGTGGATTGAGACCTGTGTATGTGAGTGTGTGTAAAATAGTTGTTTTGCAATATATAATAAAGAAAAACAAGGAGCGCAAAATTTGAAATGCAAGAAACATCCAATGCTTTTATTAATGATATATGAAAATGGCACACAAAAGCCCTCACAAATGAAGCCACGGTGCCCCGGGTAAGACACCGGGCCATGAAGTTTCACAACATTGTCTGTTACAAATTCAAAACAAAGAGTTCATTACTGGTTAACAAAAGTAATAGGGATGAAGTCCTTTGCTGTCCAGTTGCTTGGTCCACCGTTGGTCGTAGGGTAGATCCAGCTGTCGAATTCAGATTCCTCCACATCATCCTCAATGGCATTTACTCCCGATTTGTTGATGAACACGGGAGGTCTTCCAATCCTTGCACTACGAACAGCCTTCTGAGCTTCTGCAGTGAAACCCAAACCAAACTTGTTAGTCTTCTGCGTGAAATCAGGATGTCGGCCCCAATTTGCACACTCACCCTTCTCAATAACAGCTCGGGCATCCTTTAAGGAAGCCATCTTCATAGGAGAATCGTCAATCACAGTCTCAGTTGATGCCAGTGTCTGAGGGACCTCTTCAAAATGCTGAAATGAGGTCTCAATGAACTACCCATCCATCTCTACGTACCTGAACGAGTTAAGGTGGCTGACCATGTACTCTTCCTCCCCTTGAACTGTCACAATCTTCCCTCTGACCAGGTATTTCAGCTTCTGGTGGAGCGTTGAGGTTACAGCTCCAGCTTTGTGGATCCATGGACGACCCAGCAAACAAGAATAGGATGGCCGAATGTCCATCACGTAGAATGTAGAATTGAAGACCTGATAACCAACTTTAATTGGAATATCAACTTCACCATGCACCATCCTTTTAGACCCGTCAAAGGCCCTGACAATGATGTTACTTGGCTTTAGCTCCAACCCTTTGCAATCCAACCGGTCCAGAGCTTTCTTGGGCAAGACGTTCAGTGAGGAACCAGTATCAACCAATACATGTGCAAGAGTAGTGCCCCTGCATTCAATGGAGACATGCAGGGCATCATTATGATTCTTCCCTTTAGCAGTCAAATCAGTGTCGGAGAAACCCAAACCATTATCAGCAGTTAAATTAGCCACACAATCGGTAAACTGATCAGCTGATGTCTCTTGTGGTACGTGGGCAGTTTTCAGGAAGGTAATCAGAGCCTTAGCATGGGCCTCTGAGCACAGCAATAGTGACAACATAGAAATCTTGGATGGGTTTGCCTCAGCTGCTCAACTACGTTATAATCACTCTTCTTAATAATCTTAAAAATCTCTTCCATCTCCTGTTTGGAAGCTTCAACAGTGATGGTCTTTGGTGCCTCCGTCTGGGCAGGCACATTAATGGTGATCCCTTTACCCCGAGCATTAGATGACTCGGCGAAAGGGGTAGGACTAAGAACTTGATTAGGAATGGCATTAGGCACACTTGCAGGTGTAATGACAACAGGTCTTCGGACAATTGGTGGAGCAATATTAGGTGAGAAAAGTCTACCACTGCGGGTGACCTTAGCAGGCCCAGTAATGTTGTTGACGCCGGTATCAGCAACCAACTCTTGCTTAACTCCTAGAACATAAACATCTTCCCCATAGTGCCAAGGGACAGCTTTGTCAGAGGTGTAGGGGATGGGCCCCGGAACAGTGATGATTACGGGTGCGATCTTCGGAGTAGATGTAATTCTAACAGGCTTCCTCGCGGGTGCCTTGGAAGAATTGTTGAAAATGGTAATAATGGAAACTTCTTCAGTAGGAATGGAAGGAACAACAATCTTCTCAAACAGGATTTCCTTATTATCCATCAGGTTTTGGATACCTGACTTCAGAAATGGGCAACCAGTAGGTAAAACAAAACATATATGGCAACCTTTGCCACAACCCAGAAATAAACCGGCTAGCAACAGGTTCTTCTTGACAGTCATCAGAGGGGTAACAATATCATCCACAGAAACTACAAACAAGTCTTCCTCTACAGCATTCACTCCATGCTTGGGCATGGGAGAAGTTACAACATTAGGCCTCTCGGGCGCCTCAAACTCAATCTCCTTGGCATCAATTAGGTCTTGCACCCTGTTCCTCAAAACCCAACAATCATCTGTATTATGCCCCGGGCTATTAGAGTGAAAAGCGCAGCGGGCATTAGGGTTGTACTTTGGTGATGTGGTACTTGGATTCTTCGGAGCTTCTTTTAGAGTCACCAGATTGGTCTTCAACAACTGTGGCAGAATCTGAGACAAAGTCATGCTGAGATGAGTGAATTGCCTTTGAGGTCTCTCGTCCTTCTGTTGATTGTGATGCTGAGGAGCACCAACAGGTTTTGAAATAACAACCGCATTGACAGCTTGGCGGTGTTCAGGTCTATTCTGTCTTCTCGAACTGTAGACAGCACTGGACTCTTTCTTAAACGGCTTCTTCTCGGTGCTCGATGAGGCACTCTTCTGTATCTTCCCGTCCTTAATACCAGCTTCAATCCTCTCACCAGTCAAGATAAGATTTGTAAACCCAGCTGAAGAGCTTCCAATCAGATGGTTAAAGAATGGACCAGACAGGGTCCCCAAAAACATGTCATCAAGTTCACGATCAGCCAAAGGAGGTTGCACCCTTCCGGCAAGGTCTCTCCATTTTTGAGCATACTCTTTGAATCCTTCACCCGTTCCTATTGACATACCCTGGAGTTGGGTACGCGTAGGAGCGAGGTCGGAGTTGTACTGATACTGCCTGTAGAACGCAGTAGCCAAATCTTCCCAGCTACGGATACTGGCTCCGTCCAACTGATAGAACCACTCAAGCTGAGTCCCTGAGAGACTGTCTTGAAAGAAATGGATCCACAAGTTCTTATCAGTAGTGTAAGGTTAGATCTTCCTCACATATGACCGGAGGTGCAGCTTTGGACAGGAAACTTCGTCATACTTGGCAAAGGCAGGTGCCTTGAACTTATGGGGAATTACCACCCCAGATGATAGACCCAGATCTCCGAAGTCTAGACCGGGAACCTTCTATATTTCCATAGCGCTCAAACGGTATTCCAGTTGTTTGTACTTATCCTCAGCAAGAATATACTGTTCTTCATCATAGTCCATCTCGTTGTCGGAGACCATAGGGATAGGAGCCCTCCTTTCTTGTGGACTATCTTTCCCTCCAGATGAGGTGGTCAGATCAACTTCATTCTGCAGCCCGTTTCCAAACCTGTGTCTAGTGTTGAACAAGATGGTCCTCTTCTTCTTCTTCTTCTCTTTCAGGATCAAGGTATTCAGGTCCTGCTGACCCTTAGCTAGATTCATGAATAGCTCTTGAAACTGGGAATTCTGGGCCTGGAGGGCCTTGATAGCTTGCTCGGTTGAAGGTTCAGCAGACATGATGATTGCTGAAATAAACAGCAAAGAGGATAAGAGACCTGTAATGGGTACCTGTTTATGAAGTGCATGGGATGAAATGCGTATGATTTATGATTTCAAAGACAATCGAGATCCAAATTTGTAAACAAGAAAGGAAACACACTTTATTAGATTTAAACTTCAAAATTTAAATTGTTCAACAAATTGCCCTTAGGCGTTACAAGAATGGAAATACTAAAAAGTAAATGAAAACTATAAAAGAAATCATCAAAGGTCCATCAATACTCCCATGGTCTCTTCTTCTCAGTGCGGACATAATCATTCAGAATCCGCTCATTCTCCAATTGCCTGGTCAGCTTCTGGATCTTCTGTTCTTGTTCATTGAACCTCTCTCGGTAGGAATCCTGTTCATCCCTCAATTGCATCCAAGACCTCTTAAGTGTCCCAATATCAGTGGGCATGTAAGGTTGGAGGATAGTTGGAGGAACCCCCTCCTCATTAGCAACTTCAAGAGTAACAGGCCTGATAGCTTCGTATGGCATACCTAACTTCTGGGCACAGATACGGACCCATCTGAGATATGGCTCCATTGGCAGAGAAGTCTTTGGTCCCAACTCATGTGGGTCAGACCGGTGAACTCTGTCCCAAGCCCTTATGAATTCACGACGCAGCTCGTCGCTATCTCCCTGAAAATCAAAAATGATATGAGGCATCAGCATCTCATGTGGCCCCTCTCTTCTGGCTCTTCCAAACTGGCGGAGAGCTAAGCATGGGTTGTAAGAAATCCCTCCATGGAGTCCGATCAATGGAACATTAGGATACTCTCCACAGCGATCAATGACAGTTACCTCATCCATACCTTTGAGAGTCCAGATAATGTCATCATTAGTAAGAGACATCACCCTATAAGCCCAGCCCATTCCTTCTTTGTTTTTCAGCACGGACTTAGGGAGGTGCGAAATAAACCACCTTGACAATAAAGGAACACAGCACATCAAAGTTCCCCGCTTTCAGGCAGTACGGGCATAGAGCTGATGAAGCATATCACCCAAGAGAGTGGGTACCGGATTCTGAGAGATGAAGATCTTTATGGCATTAATACCAACAAAAGTGTCAGGATTCAGAAACAATACCAGACCATAAATCAAGAGGGTCAGAATATCCTCGTACGCCTTGAAGTCTAAGCTATCCCAGAAGTAATTAGCTTTGTCAACCAAAAACTTAGTCAGAAAACCCTTAGCTCCACTTCTAGTCTCCCAGTTAGCCATTACCTCCTTCTTGGTCAAGTGAAGGGCTGCAGCAATTTCTTCGGGCTTAGGAGTCTTTTCCCAACCAGTAAACGGAGCCTGTTCCAGGACGGAGATACCAAGCAGCTCAGAGAACTCTTCCAGGGTAGGAACCAGCTGGAAGTCTTGAAAGGTGAAGCAATGGTATGGAGGATCATAAAACTGGACCAGGACACTCATCATTTGTTCGTCCAACTTTGAAGTGACCAAACTGAGAAGAGAACCATGCCTTCTGATGAAGGAGGTAGTGTCTGGAATCCTGACAACCAAATCTTTAAGCAGGGTAGGTACTTGGACAAAGTTCATCCGGATAGTATTCCTACGCATGGGCATCATGATGACCTACAAAACAGAGCAAAGATGAAACCCTCTTGTCTTTTAAATAGGTTAGTCCTTATGCAAAATGTATGCAATGTTATGATGTCATGATGTCATGGTAAAGGCACACCACAAGTATCCACAAAAGGCAAACATGGTAAAGGCACACAAGTCACACTGAGAGCCCTTAGATTTCAGGCTGGCATGAAGCTTAGGTACTACCCTCTTTCAGTTTCAGTTGGTTAAGACCTGTCCTAAAAAATAGTAATCGGGTTCTAGAGGATCTCAATATCACTAACTACCCTCAATCGGTCATAATTCCAGTTTAGCAACCTTTTCTTGCGGACGGAATCATCGCGAGAGTTTAGTCTCAATGAGTGTAGCATACTGCTACTGTTCTATGGCCAAGATGGTCAATTTAAGGTTCTAAGGTCAGTTGGTGCTTAATGACTCCTTAGAAGACCCATATTCTCCTCGTTCCAACACAAGGGATATCGGTACAGACCAAGGTGCCACACCAACGTAGCTACTGCTTCATTTGTGTCGGTCTACGCCGAACAGATCCCTCACAGTTTATTGCTACTTACCTAAAGGGTATCCCCAGATCCGGGTTAGGATCTATAGAACTCCGATACAAGCCCATAAAATTAAAGCATACAAAGCATACAATTGAAAACATAGTGATCTAATCCTAAGGTACACCTCACTTATTCTATCCCCAGCAGAGTCGCCAGTTCTGTGATCGGTGGGAATGAGAACTGACTGTTTTGGAATGTTGGTTCGCGTTTTGCGTTTGTTTTTGCAAAATGTCGCGGTAAGCAAGAGTCGCCACCGTCTTTTATTTTATCCAACAAGGAAAGGACAAAAGCATAGAAAAATTCCTTTTTGAGATATTTCTCGGGTTCGGGAGGTAGATTATAGAAAGGGAAGGTGTTAGCACCCTTTCTATCCGTGGTTATCCACGGGCTCTTAGGTACTTGCTCAATGTGTTTTCAAAATTTGCTTTTCTTTGTGTTTGTGGGTTTGAAAAGAGTTTTTTTGTTTGAAAGGAGTGTAAGTGCAAAAAGTTTTGTTTTGTTTTTAAAAGGAGCAAGTACTCAAGAACCATCTACCTACTCGAAAAGGAATTAAACTATACAAGTGTCCTTTAGACAGTGTTATCCCACTATTGAGGAGTACGTAGCACCGTCGTTGGAGTTTTCGGGTCAATTCGATTAAGGGACGTGTGGTCACTAAAGCAATGTTAGGACGCCTTAGCGGTAACCCTAATGTCTTAGATCATTTTTATCCGAGGCAACCGTTTCGAGGCAACTTATGATCTTTGGACAAGAGGGCGACCTCTAAAACTTACTATACTCAATGACCACGTTCGAGGCAACCAAGTGAGGTGTACCCTAGGGGTGGCATGTGCAAGTGTGTTAATTTTCAGTTATATTACCTTTACATGTCATGGTGAGCTACTGTTGATTTTAGGTTAAAGATTATCTTGTCATGCATTGCCTATTATTCAAACATCTAACAGTTCATGGTTGCAGAAATTAAATTGCGGAAAAATAAATCTAAGCTATTACAAGGCGTCGGTCGGGTATTTACATCGCCAAAAACAAACCCTTAAAAATTAAATTGCAGAAAGTAAATAAAAGCGATAAATCCATCCTAATTTAAGACTATTACATCCTCGAAGCAGTTACAATATTAAAATATGGATCAAAAATTAATCGCGCGCAAGAAAATTAAATCGAAGTGTCCTTTAGGGTTTTAACCCTTTTTATTCAATAAAGCATATTTTTGTTATTTTTCTGAATTAAAAATTAAGTCTAAATTAATAATTAAATTAATTAATAAAAAGAAAATATTTTTGAGTTTTTATTATTTAAGGAAATAAAAATAAAATGGTCAAGATTTTTAAAAACCTAATATTCTAATTAATTTTAATTTAATGCAAAAAAGATTTAAAGTTGTACCTAATTAAAGACTAAATTAATTGATTAAAATTTATTTACAAAAATAATGAAATAGAAAATATTATTTTATTTCTTGGTTTTCTGACTTTTTATAAAAAAAGTTAATTTGTTAATTGGTTAAAAATAATAATAATGATAGAATAGAAATAGAAAAATAATGAAAAGAAATAAAATATAAACAAACTCAAGGGGGGTGTTGGGCCTGAAGAAGGTGTTTGAATGGCAAAGATCAAGCCCAAACTCATCTAGCCTTGTTTGACTTTTGAAATTCAATGTGTGCTTGTTGACCAGGGAGTATGATGAGTCTCCATGTTGAGCCATTGGGTCTGCCTTGATAGCCACGTAGACTTTGAGATCTGGAGGTATATGGTACTCCTTGCTGGAAGCAATGCACATGAGTACCTGACGAACAAAATCAAATAAACGTTTGGGGGACCTGGGATTAAAACCCAGGTCCCAAGGGACAACTCAATAATGCGCTACCAACCCAACCGACCTGCTTAGTTGTAAGAACGATAATAAACAAATATTATATTGACAAATATTTACAATGCCTGGAAAAATAAAAAAAAATGCGTGAAATTTGAATTGGCCAGTTAGGAGAGGACGCATGGTCATCTTCCTCACAAACCCCTGGTTATTTACCTGCGGATTTTTATCCGTAGGAAGTTTCGTGGGTCATCTCAAAAACCCTCCTTAGGCCATATAAATGGAATCCAAGAGTACCAATGTACTGGTCTCTCTCCCCTGAACTCATTCATGGCTATTATTGGCCTTAATTTAACCTGCATAAAGAACGCCCAAAAACAAGAACAAGAACCCTAGGTTCTGGATACAGGGTTATAAGCCATAAAAATGAAATCAAATATTATAGAAACGTTAGAAATTGAATGGTGAGTATGAATGCACAAGAAAATTGGCAAAAAGATGCGAGAATGACGAGTTACGTTTTCATGTCCAGAGCATTGTTCGTAGGGACTTACAGTGAGTTCTAGGCAGTGAAAGGCTTGGTTTTTGATTGGTCTCGCTTCAGGAGGTTGCTGGCAAGAGAGCTACGTTGTTATTTTGGATTGAATTCGCCTCTAAACCAAGATTCGATCACCACTTTTCAAGGCTTTTTTGCAAAACTATTCTGGCCATTTCCACAGAGTTTTGTGCGTGTTTTTGGTCTGTGAGGCTTGTTTGCATATAATGGAATGATATTAGGTTAAAACATGGGCCAATATCCTTGTGTATTGAAGAATCAAGATTGCATTTTGATCACCATTAACATGTTTCCAAATATAGGCCATATGTGAAATTTTGTGCTTGAATGAGCCTTGGCACGAGTTGGTTGAGTGTCACATGGTATTTGCAAGCTGTACAAATCACCAAGATACCATTTCATTAATTTTTTGATTTTATTTGAATTAATATAGATTTAAAATGAATTAAATCACTAAAAAATAAATAAAATAGAAAAATAAATGTTTGGTCATGAAATTAAATATGAGACACGTGTGTGGCATGACAAGACTAAATCAAGTTGGAAAAGTGGGCCCTTTTGTCAAAAATTGGAGTTTTGAGGATAGTTGACTTTTGGCAATTTTGGAAAAATGCCCAACTTCAACAATGCATAACTTCTTCAATTTTGAACTTTTGGAAGTGTTCTTGGACTTTTTAGAACCCTTGAGATGTCTTCTAATAAACCCTTTTTGTCTCATATCTTTTTGATGTTCCATGCTCAAGTTATAAGATTTGGCCAAAAAGGTGTTTTTGTTGGCTTTCAAAAATGACCTATAATGTCCAAATTTGTAACTTTTTGTGGGAGCATTGCTTGATCTTGGGGTGTGAAGATGGACTGTAGGAAATTTCATCATATTCAAAATTAGCTTTGGATGGGTCATTTCTCATAAAGTATGAGAAAGTTATGCTTGGTCAAAGTTGAGTTGACTTTTCCTACAAAACCCTAATTTAGCAACTTTTGAATTTTGATGAATCTTGAGCAATCCTTGATGAATCAGGATCAACCCTTGATCAAATGATGAATTATCCTTCAAAATGAGAATGTTGACAAAAAAATATTGAGGTTTGACTGTATTTGGGACACAGTTGACTTTTGCCCTTAGCACAATCGATTTTTGGGCCTCTTGAGCAATTGACTGACCAAACTTCCTCTGCAAGGCTTGAAATTTGACATGGATGAACTTGAGAACATATTAGGATATTGGGGAACACTTGAGGCCATTTGGATGTGAGGACCTTAATGCAACACAAAACCCTAATTTTGACTTGACTGCCTTAGGAGGTGATTTGATTGTCCAACCCTTGAGCCAACTTGAGCAACTTGAAGATTATTCTTGACATATCTTGAGGAATATGGGAGGGAAAATTTTGGGGTACAACACTATACCTCTCTCTCTTTCTCTTTTTCTTCCCCTTGTTATTTTATTTTCTTATTTATTTTTCTCGTTGAACCACCCCCAGGTACAAATGTGTATCCCCCATCTCCTGAATGTTGTAATAGCTTAGGATTTTACATTTCCGCATTTTATTGCTTTCAAATGTAAATGCTAGTAATTAGGATATGTATGGCAAGATAAAATCAATGAAATAGAAAATCCTAATTCAAGATAAAATCATTCATGCAATAAAACACACTTGCTCACAAACACCCCTTAAGGTATCTCCACTTGGTTGCCTAAACAAAAGGGCCATGTTATGCATGTTGAGTATCTTTGGCAAAACAAAAACAAAACAAAAAGATCATAGTCCTTCGATGATGCTATCTTGGTTGCCGAAACAAAAATGATCAAGTCCCTCATAAAATTGCCAAAAATATTTGACACAATTGCTATCATGGTCAATACGATGACCCGCGCTTGTCCCGTTTAACATCCTAACACAAGGTTGTTCACCAAATGCAAATGGTGAAATAACACTGTCAAAAGGGTTAAAAACATAAGAAATATCTTTGAGTAAAATAGGGTAGACAACTCTTAGTTACTTGATCAAAAACTTGCAAAAGCATCCTTGCTATTTTTCAAACACACTTCACAACACAATTTCAAAACACTTCCCAAATCAAACTTTCAAACATTTAAACACCTTTTCAAAAGACAATACACCTTTGTATACATTCAAACAAGAATCATTACAAAGGTTTCCATAATGATGGCCTCTTTTCAAAACATTTTCAAAAAACCACACACAAAGCACCATTTCAAACAATTGAAAAGCAAAAGCAAGTGATCTAAACAAGTAACTAAGAGCCCATGGATAACCATGGATGAAAAGGGTGCTTACACCTTCCCTTTTCATAATCTACTCCCCGAACCCAAGAAAACATCTCAAAGGTCTTTCCTATGCTTTTTGACCTTTCATTAGGATAAAATAAAAAGTCGGTGGCGACTCTTGCTAAACCGAAACATTTGCGAACACAAACGCAAAATCCCAAGTCAGTTCTCCCACTGTATCACAGTAGGCATAGGCGCTGACATGTATATAGATTTTTGTGTTGCAAGACGTAGGAGTAGTTGTTGTACCCCAAAATTTGCCCTCCCACATTCTTCAAGAAATTGCCAAGTCAAGTCACAAAATTCCCCAAGGGTTGCACAGGGCAAAGGTCTCCTAAGCAGTCAAAACTAGGGTTTGTGTTCTGATCAAGAAATTGAAGGTTTCAGAGGCCCAATCAAGTCTCACATGCCTACAAATATGGTCAAGCATCCTCATATCAAGTTTCAAGGCATTCAGCTCAAAATTGCACAGTCAAAACCCTAAATTGCACTACAGTCAACTGTAGGGGCAAAATGGTCATTTGGCAGTCAAAAGTTCAAATTTTTGGTCAACATATCATTTTGAAGCCACAAAAATCATTTGATCAATGCTTGATCATGATTCTCAAAATTTGGCTCAGAAATCATCAAAGATGCAAAAGTTTCCTTATTTGGACAGCTGAAAAAGTCAACTGAAATTGACCAGGGCATAACTTTCACATGGATTATCAGAAAAATTCCATCCAAAGCTCATTTTGAAGAGAAAGACATTTCCTACAACGCATCTTCATACTTCAATTCCAAGAAATGCTCTCACAAAAAGTTATCAATTTCAACATTATAGGTCATTTTCAAAAGTCAACAAAGAGGGACTTTAAGTCAAAGGCCATAACTTGAGATTGGTAAATCAAAATGACATGGTACCAAAGGCATTGGTTAGAGGACTCAAAGACCTTTCCAAAATGTCCAAGAACATGAGAAAAGCTTAAAGATTGAGCAAGTTATGACTTGTGAAAGTTGGGAAATGTTTGGATATTTTGAAAAGTCAACACTACTTCAAATGACCTAAAATTGCTAATGGGCCCATTTTTCTTCCATGATTCATCATTCTAAGCATGTGCACGACCACTTGGCCCAAAGGGAAGTATTTTCTCATTTTTTATTTATTTATTTGAATTATTATTTATATTAATTCATTTAAATTATTTAAATATATGAAAAATATCTAACTTGCCCTAACCAATCTTTTTATGCATGTTCTAGACTCAATATTTCGTGCCTAATCAAATGAGGAAAGATTTGGAGTGATTTGATCTTAATTGATACAAAAACATGTGAAAAATATTTGGAAAATAAAGCTAGAAAATCAAATCTCCAAAATAATAAAAGCAATGGATTTGATTGAGTATTTTTGACCTAATGCACTCAGTACATAAGCATGATCATAAACCTAATGATAGGAGACATTGAAGCTGCGCCTCAGACCATAACCAAAACTTGAAATTCTTGCCAAAAGTTCAAAACTGAAAACCACTTTTTAGGTTGATTCAAGGCATAATTCATATTCCATTGGCTTCCTGAAGCTGCACTGATCATATTCCAATCCAGAACAGCCATCCAAACGCGTTGAATTGGTATACAGAAATCCACTTTTCTCTTATATTTTTCAAATTCGTATTTCCAGATTTAAGCGTTTTCATGGCATTTTGATTATGCATTTATATTGAGTAATGTGTTCTGAAGCTAACTGGATGAATTAATTGTGTTTTTATGAGCTATACAAGAAATCGCCATTGTTAAATTTTAGGGTTTGCAGAGCTTCCAATTGGGGATTTTGAAACCCGGTAAAATTGGGACATATGACATTGATCATTAGAACAAGCGCCTTTGGACGGACAGAAACCAACCCTCGCGCTCAATTTATGAGTGACTGAGGGCTAGTCGCTATTTTCTGGAAACGGGCCTAAGAGAACGTCTTCAAAACCGTGGCCTTTGTTTTTATTATTTTCAGGAACGAAGAAGAAGACCTCGTGGCCAAAAACCATTGGTTCTTTTGAATTGCGCGCGTTTTTGAAGCACTAACTTTTGTTTGTTTTTATTATGTTCATTGTTTATTAAATATACAAAGAGTTCAAATGGCACGATTGGCAGGCAAACGCATTGGCAACCCTTAGGACCTGGGTTCGATCCCAGGTCCCCACGCTTTCCATATTTTTTCTTTTTCAAAGGATATTCAGGCGCAGGCATAATATTGTGGACGCACCATGCTCCTCTTAATCAAGCCAGCCACGTGTTTAGTTTCAGCAATCCAAGGGTGCAAAATTGATGAACACCCTAAACCCTGGTCAAAAGTGCCACATAGCGCCTGGAAAAGTCAACGAGCTTGAAGGTTATTGGGCTCAGATTTCTTGGGCCAGACCTCCAATTTGGGACTTCCACCCCCCCTGGTTTGCAATTCTCTAACCTTTTCTTTATATTTTATTTTTTTTCAATTATTGTTTTATTTTCTTTATTGTTTTAATTTAATTAATTATTCCTTATTTTTTACAAAATACAAAATATCATAAAAAACCAGAAGAGATAAAAAATATAATAAATATTTTATTTTAATTATTTTCATAAATAAATTGTATATAATTGAATTTAGTATAAATTAGGGTTTTAATATTAATTCTTTTAATAACAAAAATACAAAAAAAATGTAGAATTAGGTTTAATTGATAATTTTTATTCCTTTTAATTTTTCTTTTTTTATCATAATATTATTTATTTATTTATTTTTATAATTAAATTATGCATGTAAATTAATTAGGGTTTCATTTAGGTCAAAAACTTTTAATATTTTTCTTAATAACTTAAAAAATAATTAGAACTAGGTTTAACATTTTATTTTAGTTTTAATTAATTCTTTTTCTATTAAATCTTAAAAAACATAAAAAATGCCAAAAACAATTTCTTTTCTTAAATTAATTAATTCATGTAATTTAATTTTTTGCAAAAGGGTCCAACGCCCTCGTTCGTAATTTATTTATTCGCATATTTATTTTATGTCATTTAAATAATTATGTATCTCTCCCGAAGCCTTGTAATTACTCCTCGCACTCTACTTTATTTGCTTTATTTATTTTCCGTCAAATCGGGTTCGGTTTAATTTTGGCGATGTGGACCCGCGCCATTTGTAATAGCTTTAGATTTACTTTTCCTCGCACTCTTTTTTAACTGTTAACAAAAAGCATGAAAGAATGTATGGACATAAATAAAATCAAGCGTAGAACACCAATAAACATGACAAGACAAATACAAATGAAAACGACACACAAATCACACACCACCCCTAGGGTACGCTTCACTGTTGCCTTGCCCTCGAAAGGTGATCGTCGAGTAGAGGATGTCTTAGTAAGTCCTCATGATCCGGGAACCTGGCATGAGGGTGGCTTCTAAGGTGTCTTCCCATTGCTCTGGTGATCACCATGTCCCGAACCTCGAATTGACCCGAACACCTCCAATGGTGGTGCTACCTACCTCTCAATGGTGGGATGGCACTACTTTAAAGGACATTTACACAGACGAATTCCTTAGGGTAGGTAGACGACTCATGGATACTTGCTCTCTTCAAAACAAACAAAAATCTTTTCACACCGACACTTTTCAAAAGCTTTCAAAGCAATTTTTCAAACACTCTGACACAAGAGTCGAACTGGAATTTTCAAAGAAACTTTTTAAAACCCACATTGAAAAGCAAACAAACCATTTTTGAAAACACAAGTGAGCAAGTATCTAAGAGCCCATGGATAACCATGGATAGAAAGGGTGCTAACACCTTCCCTTTCTATAACCTACCTCCCGAACCGAGAGCAATCTCTTTAAGGAATTTTTCTATGCTTTTGTCCTTTCCATTTGGAGAAAATAAAAGACGGTGGCGACTCTTGCTTCCGCGACATTTCACGAACCAGCGTTAAACAGTCAGTTCCAGATCCACCGATCACATAACTGGCGACTCTGCTGGGGATACTTTAAAGTGAGGTGTACCTTAGGGCTAGGTCATAACTATGTTTTCAATTGTTTTCCTTGTGTGCTTTAAATTGTGGGACTGTCTTGGGAGTTCTATAGATCCTAATCCGGATCTGGGGGATACCTTCTTAGAAAGTAGCAACAAGACTGTGAGGGAACTGTGCGGGGTATACCGACATGGTTGAAACAGTCTGCTACGTTGATGTGGCACTTTGGTGTGTACCGGTAACCCTTGAGTTCAGTCAAGGAGAGTACGGGGCCTCCGCGTGGTATCATGAAGCATCAACAGACCTTAGGAACCTTAATTGAACTATCTTGGCCTCTTTAGGGTAGTGAGATAACTGACTTTGGTGCAGTCCGAGGTTGGTTGATACTCGATACTACACTCAATTGAGGGTTGCTTTCCTGGAATATTTCGGTCGCCAGTTCAGTGGCTAAATCGAAACGATGAACAATGAAAGCAATCCCGTGATATTGGGGACCTTAGAACCCGGTTACTTTGATTAGGACAGGTTGAACCCACCAACTTCAAGAGGGTACTACCCAGACCCCATGCTGGCCTTAAACCTTAAGGGCTTGTCTTGTGTGCCTTGTGTGCCTTACATGTTTGTCTTTGTAAATATCTGTGGTGTGTTTAATCATAGCATCATAACATCATCCAGCATCATATGCATTGACTAACCATTTCAGGGGTTCGAATTTTCATCTTTGTTCTTGTTTTGTAGGACATGGAAACTGTTCGTAGAAAGACAATTCAAGTCAGTCTTGTAAGGATCCCTCCTCAACTTAAGGAGCTTGTATCCAGGATTCCTGAGAACTCTTCATTCAGTGAAAGGCATGGAAGCCTCATCAGCTTGGTCAACACCAACATTGAGGAAGATATGATAAAGGTCCTGTTCCAGTTCTTTGATCCTCTGCATCACTGTTTTACCTTCTTGGACTATCAGTTGGTACCTACATTGGAGGAGTTCTCCCGGCTCCTGAAGATCCCTATCCTTGATCAGCTACCCTTCAACGGTACAGAAAAGGAACCTAAGCTTGAAGAGATTTCTAAAGCCTTGCACCTACAGTCATCTGACCTCAAGGGACATTGGGAAGTTAGAAGTGGTATCAAAGGGTTCTTAGCCAGGTTTCTGTTTGACAAAGCCCATGAATGTTGGAACTCCCTTGACTTGCAAGCTTTTGAAGAGGTTGTGGCCCTCCTTGTCTATGGTCTGGTGTTGTTCCCCAATCCAGATCAGCTTATTGATATCAGTGCTGTCCGGATCTTTATGTCCAGGAATCCTATACCTACGTTGCTGGGGGACATCCTTCACTCATGTTACACTCGAACCATGAGAAAAAGAGGTGTCCTTATGTGTTGCACTCCTCTCCTGGGAAGGTGGTTTATTTCGCACCTTCCACAATCAGTCCTGAAGAATGAGCGGGGTTTGAGATGGTCACAACGGTTGATGACTCTTACACATGCAGATATACATTGGTGCCCTAGGTCCAGAGAAGATGTCACTATCATTGATCGTTGCAGGGAGTACCCTAATGTTCCTTTACTTGGAATCAGAGGAGGTATTACTTATAGCCCATGCCTGGCTTGGAGACAGTTTGGTTATGCTCGGAGGGATGGTCCTCATGACATGTTGATTCCTGACATAGTTTTTGACTTCGACAACGATACTCAAGGACTTCGCCAGAGATTTATCAGAGCTTGGAGGATGCCCAGTAGGATAGACAGCAAGACACTGGGGCACAGGAATTCCATCCCGTTGGAACCTTATCTCAAGTGGGTACGAGCCCGCTCCCAGAAGTTAGTGATGCCTTATCCTCATATGCTCCCGGTGATCAAAGAGCCTGTCTTGGAAGGGGAAGTGTCCTACGTTATTCAACACCCTGATATGCCCACATCCTGGGAAGAGATGCAGAAAAGATGGATCCAGCTTAAGGAAGAACGGAATTCTCTTGAGACCAGTCTGCATGCCAGTGAAAAGAAGGTCTTGGAGCTCACCCGCCTGTTGCATGAGGAGAGGAATCTCAACACCTACATAGCTCCGAAGAGGATGCACAGTGTATTTTGGGATTGATTTGATTTTTGTACTTTTGCCCATGAGGCCTTGATGTATTAAACAATGATTTCCTTAATGATAACGGGTGTTCCTTTTTGTCTATAACAAATTTGAACTTTCGAACCCTTGAATGCATTGCATACGCATTTCATACATCATGTGCATAGCAGGTTTTTCCTCTTTTCAGGTTGCTTACAGTTCTTCGTTGTTTATTTCAGCATCATGAATCACGAATCTTCATCAACTGAGACTTCCATCAAGGCTCTTCAGGCGCAGAATGCGCAATTTCAAGAATTAATCAAGGGTCTGGCTAAAGGCCAAGAAGAACTAAAGGCTATGCTCCTGAAGAAGGAGAAGAAGAAGAAGAGAAGAACTGTTCTGTTCAACTCGGGCCGAAGGTTCAACAATACTCTGCAACAGGAAGAGGCTGGTTCTTCTGTTGACAAAAATTCTCCTCAGGCAGAAGCAAGGGTTCCTAGTCCAGTGGTCTCCGACAACGAGACAGATTTTGATGAAGAGCAGTACCCTCCTGCTGATGACAGGTACAAGCAATTAGAGGACAGGCTGAAGGCTATGGAGGTTCAACAGGTACCTGGGCTGGATTTCGGAGATCTAGGTTTGTCGACTGGTGTGATCATCCCCCACAAGTTCAAAGCACCATCCTTCTCTAAATATGACGGGGCGTCTTGTCCCAAGCTGCATCTAAGGTCCTATGTTCGGAAAATTCAGCCGTACTCTGCGGATAAGAATTTGTGGATCCACTTCTTCCAGGAGAGTCTTTCAGGGACTCATCTCGAATGGTTCTATCAGCTGGATGGGACCAAGGTTCGTAACTGGGAGGAGTTGGCTACTGCTTTCTATAAGCAGTATCAATATAATGCCGACCTTGCCCCCACACGTACCCAACTTCAGGGTATGTCGTTAGGTGCAAGCGAAGGTTTTAAGGAGTACGCTCAGAAGTGGAGAGACCTGGCTGGTAGGGTGCAGCCACCTTTGACTGATCGGGAGCTGGTAGACATGTTCTTGGGGACCCTATCTGGGCCGTTTTTCAACCATCTCATTGGGAATTCTTCTGCTGGGTTCACTGATCTAATCCTGACCGGAGAAAGGATTGAAGCTGGGTTAAAATCTGGAAAAATTCCGAAGGGTGCATCATCCAGTTCTGAGAAGAAACCCTTCAAGAAGGAGTCTAGTGCCGTATATGGTTCCAGGAAATCAGAGAGACATGAGCACCGCCAATCTGTCAGTGCGGTAATGATTGCTAAGCCTGCTGCCGCTCCCCGGCCAAATAATCCCCAAAAGGTTGAAAGACCCCGGAGAGAATTCACCCGCTTAAGCATGACTTTGTCGCAAATCCTGCCACAGTTACTCTCAACCAATTTGGTGACTGTCAGGGAGGCGCCGAAGTTTCCAAATACTGCATCTCCCAAGTACAACCCGAATGCTCGTTGTGCTTACCATTCCGATAGCCCGGGGCACTCTACCGATGACTGTTGGGCATTAAAGAACAAGCTGCAGGACCTTATTGATGCCCAAGAGGTACAGTTTGAGGCATCTGACAAGCCTAATGTGGTGACGGCTCCCCTGCCTGCTCATGGAGTGAATGCTATTGGGGATGAAGAGGAAGTTGATGAAGCTGAGTTTGATAGCTGGATCTACCCGGCAACCAACGGTGGACTCAACAATTGGAGCGCAAAGGGCAACTTATCTGTTTCTCTTGTTACTGAGTAATGAATTCCTATGTTTTGTTATTTTGTAATAAACAATGATAAACTCTATGGCCCGGTGTCTTACCCGAGGCACCGTGGTTCTATTTGTGAGGGCATACAAACTGTCATTTCATATATCATGAATGAAAATCTTGGACGTATTTTTCGCATTGCAAATATTGTGCTCCTTTTCTGTCTTTCTTTTCCTTTACATAATTTTCAAAACAGTTGTATTTACACACACACTCACTCATACAGGTTTCAATCCACTCTGGATCTTACTGGTAACGACTCTGCTACTGCCAATTATGACTTCGAAAATCTGATCAACTTAGCCGAAGACGAAGGTGAAGATGATTGTGAAGTGCCTGGCGAGCTTGCAGGACTGTTGCTTCAGGAAGAGAGGGCAATTCAACCCCATGAAGAGCCAGTGGAAACCATAAACTTGGGTACTGAGGCAGACAGGAAAGAGGTAAAGATTGGTGCCAACCTAGAGCTCAGCGTGAAGCAACGGTTAACCAAGATGCTGCATGATTATATGGAGATATTTGCCTGGTCCTACGAAGACATGCCCGGGTTGGATACCGATATTGTGGTCCATCACTTGCCAACTAGGGAAGACTGCCCTCCAGTTAAGCAAAAGGTCCGTCGGATGCGTCCAGAGATGTCTGAGAAGATTAAAGCCGAGGTTATGAAACAGTTTGATGTTGGGTTCCTTGCAGTGACCTCTTACCCTCAGTGGGTTGCTAATGTAGTGCCGGTACCTAAGAAGGACGGTAAGGTCAGAATGTGTGTCGACTACAGGGATCTGAACAGGGCCAGCCCCAAGGATGACTTCCCTTTACCTCACATTGATGTCCTTGTTGATAATACAGCACAACATAAGGTGTTCTCTTTCATGGATGGCTTTTCAGGTTACAATCAGATCAAGATGGCACCTGAAGACATGGAAAAGACTACATTTGTTACTCAGTGGGGCACCTTCTGCTACAAGGTCATGCCATTTGGATTAAAGAACGCTGGGGCAACCTACCAACGTGCCATGGTTGCTCTATTTCATGACATGATCCATCACGAGATAGAGGTGTATGTGGACGACATGATCGCGAGGTCCCAGAATGAGGAAGAGCATCTAGATCATCTGCAGAAATTGTTTGACCGGTTGAAACTGTACAAACTGAGATTGAACCCAAACAAGTGCACCTTCGGGGTAAGATCGGGAAAATTGCTAGGCTTTGTGGTCAGTGATAAAGGTATTCAAGTGGACCCTGCTAAAGTCAAAGCTATTCAAGAGATGCCAGTTCCTAAGACAGAGAAGGAAGTCAGAGGCTTTTTAGGACGCCTGAATTACATCGCTCGCTTCATCTCACATCTAACTGCTACCTGTGAGCCAATCTTCAAGCTGCTGAAGAAAGATCAGGTAGTACGTTGGAACGATGAATGTCAGGCTGCTTTTGACAAAATCAAAGAGTATCTCCAAGAACCACCTATCCTTATGCCACCGTTTGAAGGGAGACCTCTGATACTATACCTGACAGTACTCGACAATTCAATGGGGTGTGTGCTGGGGCAGCATGACGAGTCTGGCCGAAAAGAGCATGCCATTTATTACCTTAGCAAAAAGTTTACCGACTGTGAGACCCGATACTCACTGCTTGAGAAAACTTGTTGCGCTTTGGTATGGGCTGCTCGCCGGCTGAGACAGTATATGCTGACTCACACTACCTTGTTGATCTCAAAAATGGATCCTATAAAGTACATATTCGAAAAGCCTGCTCTGTCTGGGAGAATTGCAAGATGGCAAATGATCTTGACGGAATACGACATTCAGTACACAACCCAGAAAGCCATCAAGGGAAGTGTATTGGCAGACCACTTAGCACATCAAGCTGTAGATGACTATCAGTCTATGAACTTCGAATTTCCGGATGAGAGCATCATGATAGTAACTGATTGTGAAGTACCTGGACCGGATGAAGGACCTGAACTAGGATCCCGATGGTCTATGCACTTTGACGGAGCCTCCAATGCTTTGGGTAACGGTATCGGCGCCATAATCATATCCCCTCAAGGTACTCATACTCCACTCACTGCCCGGCTATGTTTCAACTGTACCAACAACATGGCGGAGTATGAAGCGTGTATCATGGGTCTTCAAGCTGCGATCGACCTAAGGATCAAGTTTCTGAGTGTCTTCGGAGATTCCGCTCTTGTGATCAATCAGATCAAAGGAGAGTGGGATACGAAACATCCAAACCTGATTCCTTACAGAGAATGTGTGTTGACCCTGATTCCCCACTTCACAGAGATAACCTTTGAGCACTTTCCAAGAGAAGAGAATCAGTTGGCGGACGCGTTAGCTACAATGTCTTCAATGTTCAAGGTCAAATGGGATAATGAGGCTCCCCGGATCATCATCTGGAAACTGGACGAACCGGCATACTGTTGTGATCTCGAGACTGAATTGGTGACTGAGAAGCCTTGGTACCACGAAGTGAAGAGGTATCTGGAAGCTCAGGAATACCCTGAAGGTGCATCTGTCAATGATAAGAAATTCCTGAGGAGATTCGCAGCCAAGTTCTTCCTTAGCAACGGCATCTTATATAAGCGAAACCATGATTCAACCTTACTGCGTTGTGTGGATAAAACTGAAGCAGAAAGAAACATGGAAGAGCTACATGAAGGGACCTTTGGTACACATTCTAGTGGACACACTATGGCTAAGAAGATCCTACGGGCAGGATATTACTGGTCTACAATGGAAGCTGACTGTTACCAACATTCCAGGACATGCCATAAATGTCAGATTTATGCAGACAAGATGCATGTTCCTCCGGTTCCCCTGAATGTTCTGACTGCGCCTTGGCCGTTTGCGATGTGGGGCATAGACATGATCGGTGAGATAAAACCTACGGCATCCAATGGACATCGCTTCATCCTAGTGGCGATTGATTACTTCACGAAGTGGATTGAGGCAGCATCCTATGCTACGGTAACCAAGACTGTTGTGGCACGGTTCATTCGGCATAACCTGATCTGTCGGTACGGCGTCCCTGAGCGGATTATTACAGACAACGGTACCAATCTGAATAACAAGATGATTGCTGAGCTTTGCGAACAGTTCAAGATACGGCACCACAATTCTTCTCCTTATAGACCGAAGATGAATGGGGCTGTAGAAGCAGCAAATAAGAACATCAAGAAAATCGTGCAAAAAATGACAGTGACTTACAAAGATTGGCACGAGATGTTACCGTTCGCTCTACATGGGTACCGTACCTCAGCTAGGACGTCAACCGGGGCAACTCCTTTCTCTCTGGTTTATAGTATGGAGGCAGTCTTACCAATCGAAGTACAAATTCCCTCTCTCCGGATAATGAAGGATGCAAATCTGAACGAGGATGATTGGATCCAGACACGACTTGATCAACTCAACCTCATTGATGAAAAGAGACTTGCTGCTATCTGTCACGGTCAGACGTATCAGAAACGGATGATCAGGGCATTTAACAAAAAGGTCAGACCACAGGAATATCAAGTCGGGGATCTGGTAATCAAACGAATCATCCTTCCTCAGAGTGATCCAAGGGGCAAATGGACCCCTACGTACGAAGGGCCATTTGTGGTTAAGCATGTGTTCTCAGGAGGAGCGATGATATTAACCAACATGGATGGTGACGACCTTCCTCACCCCGCCAACGCAGACATAGTAAAAAGATACTACGCGTGAAAAAAAGACCCGCTAGGCTGACAAGCCTAGGCAAAAATTAGGGCTTCCCGTCGAACCAAAAGGGTTCGGGCAAAATGAAGGGATGAAAATGAAAAAAAAATCTGTACACCCGGCAAGTCGAAAACCTGAAAAGGCGGCTTGGGCAAAAATGGGTATCCCGGTGGACTGAAAACCCGAAAGGGCGGTCTAGGCAAAAATTAGGGATAAAAGCGTAATACTATGTCTCATTGGATCACTTTGCATCCAGAATCCGATATCTACATCAAGTTCAGACGGCATCGATCAGTCAGCTTCACCTTCAACCAAGGTCATCAAGTGATGAGACGCTCAGAGTTATAAAGGCAATAGCAGAGTTGAAACCCAGTGGGATCATATTTCACACAGCTGTTTTATGTTCTTTTGTAAAAAAATTCTTATAAACTCTCTTGTTCGGCGACGTTCCTCTTACTAGGACGTCAGCCTCTTGTATACAAAACGCCTATTCACAGGCCATTCAAAAATCAATACATATATTTTCAGTTAAACGTGCCAAGTGTTTTTCTTTTTCTGTTTTGTTTTGCGAAGAACGTCCAAGGTTCAATTTGTGATATATGCATTGACAATAATTTGCTAATTCATAAATATTTGCATACGAAACAAAGGAATTAATTGCAGGTGACACTAGAAACAGGGGCAATAAAAGAGTTGTCTGAGCAGTCTAATTGTTCTATCCTCCAAGGTACCAAGGTAGGTTCAGCTAAAGAACATGACCAGTACATCTTAAATTCCCCAGAGAGTGGTTCAGCAAAACAGTATATTCCTCTCCAGGCAAAAGTATCAAATCTCAAGGAAATTGAGCACCCTCCCGTAGAGCTCAACATTCCCCAGCAGCAGCATATATTCGTAACAAGCATCCCCGGCAGTCTTGGTCTAAGGATTGCTCCCCGGCGGTACATCAACATTCAAAGGGATCACTTCCCCAGCATATCAAAACTCCCCAAAAGAGTCCAATCCAGTTTCCCCAGGAAAATTGGAATTCATATCCCCAAGCAGTAAGCTTATCCCCAGTAGATTCTGGAAGCTTATCCCCTCGCAAAGCACGAACGCGTCGTCCGACTTTATTCAAAGAGTTATGCCCTTACCAGGATATAACTGGGTTATCCTCAGCTAAAAGCTACGGAAAGAGCGTCGTCGACAAAGTCTTCCGATCCTCAGCAAACTAATATCAACATTCAGCAAAGCATCCCTCTTCCCACAGAGTATTGCTTCCCAGCATGGTCACTAGAGTATCTTTTCTCCCCGCAGAATCTTCCATTTGCCAAGTTTATTCCGCAACGGAGTCATCTTCTCCTACCGGTATTCTTGCAGTTATCATCCCCAGCGGAAGCAAAGTCTACTCTTCAACATCAGCCCAGGATACGACCTCCCGGCACCCGTCAAGGATTCACTTTCCTAGACAAAAGCATACATAAGACATCACATACATCATTATAGCATGCACAGATGCATCATATCATACAAATCTCATTTATGTTGAGAACATCATTGCTTGATTCATATCATGCATTGCATATGACTGACCTTTACCTTTCAGGAAAGATCCAGTTAAGTTCTCAAGCTACATTTCAAGACCTAGACCGGTTCAGTTAAATCGACCCTAAGATTTTTCTGATGCTTATCCAGTCAAAGGCCTTCTCTGGTTCAGTCAGATCGACCCTAAGATCTCCCTGATGCTTATCCAGTTGAAGATATTTCAAGACCTAGACCGGTTCAGTTAAATCGACCCTAAGATTTTTCTGATGCTTATCCAGTCAAAGGCCTTCTCTGGTTCAGTCAGATCGACCCTAAGATCTCCCTGATGCTTATCCAGTTGAAGATATTTCAAGACCTTGTCCGGTTCAGTTAAATCGACCCTAAGATTTTTCTGATGCTTATCCAGTCAAAGGCCTTCTCTGGTTCAGTCAGATCGACCCTAAGATCTCCCTGATGCTTATCCAGTTGAAGATATTTCAAGACCTAGACCGGTTATGTTAAATCGACCCTAAGATTTTTCTGATGCTTATCCAGTCAAAGGCCTTCTCTGGTTCAGTCAGATCGACCCTAAGATCTCCCTGATGCTTATCCAGTTGAAGATATTTCAAGACCTTGTCCGGTTCAGTTAAATCGACCCTAAGATTTTCCTGATGCTTATCCAGTCAAAGACCTTGTCCGGTTCAGTCAGATCGACCCTAAGATCTCTCTGATGCTTATCCAGTTGAAGATATTTCAAGACCTTGTCCGGTTCAGTTAAATCGACCCCAAGATTTTCCTGATGCTTATCCAGTCAAAGGCCTTCTCTGGTTCAGTCAGATCGACCCTAAGATCTCCCTGATGCTTATCCAGTTGAAGATAGTCCAAGACCTAGCTTGGTTCAGTTAAATCGACCCCAAGATTTTCCTGATGCTTATCCAGTCAAAGGCCTTCTCTGGTTCAGTCAGATCGACCCTAAGATCTCCCTGATGCTTATCCAGTTGAAGATATTTCAAGACCTTGTCCGGTTCAGTTAAATCGACCCCAAGATTTTCCTGATGCTTATCCAGTCAAAGGCCTTCTCTGGTTCAGTCAGATCGACCCTAAGATCTCCCTGATGCTTATCCAGTTGAAGATATTCCAAGACCTTGTCCGGTTCAGTTAAATCGACCCTAAGATTTTCCTGATGCTTATCCAGTCAAAGGCCTCCTCTGGTTCAGTCAGATCGACCCTAAGATCTCCCTGATGCTTATCCCAGTAGAAGACACCCAAGATTTTTCTCAACGAGCGTGGTTGAAGTTAAAGTCGCCCAAGGTTCTCTTACCGTTCCTGTTAAGGCAGTAACCATCCCTGGTTCATTCATCGCCGTTTGAAGCTCCAGACTCAGCTCCTGTAACCAGTCAGGACATATCTATGCCAAACATCTAAAATCAGCTCCTGCAACATGTCAGGTACTCATTTGTTCTTTTGCAGGTATGCAGGTTCTCGCTAAGGAATCTCCTACACAGTCAACATCCAGATGGCATCTATAAGCCCATCATCCTATCCAGCAATCACCAAATGGCATCTATAAGCCCATTCCCCCATCACACTGCTAACATGTGAGCGCAAATTTCTGGGCACTCCAGTGTTCAATCATCTTCCACCTTCGGATTACGAAAGGCACGTCAGCCAATCTGCATCCTCAGGTCTAAGAAGATTGAACAGGGGCAACTGTTGTACCCCAAAATTTGCCCTCCCACATTCTTCAAGAAATTGCCAAGTCAAGTCACAAAATTCCCCAAGGGTTGCACAGGGCAAAGGTCTCCTAAGCAGTCAAAACTAGGGTTTGTGTTCTGATCAAGAAATTGAAGGTTTCAGAGGCCCAATCAAGTCTCACATGCCTACAAATATGGTCAAGCATCCTCATATCAAGTTTCAAGGCATTCAGCTCAAAATTGCACAGTCAAAACCCTAAATTGCACTACAGTCAACTGTAGGGGCAAAATGGTCATTTGGCAGTCAAAAGTTCAAATTTTTGGTCAACATATCATTTTGAAGCCACAAACATCATTTGATCAATGCTTGATCATGATTCTCAAAATTTGGCTCAGAAATCATCAAAGATGCAAAAGTTTCCTTATTTGGACAGTTGAAAAAGTCAACTGAAATTGACCAGGGCATAACTTTCACATGGATTATCAGAAAAATTCCATCCAAATCTCATTTTGAAGAGAAAGACATTTCCTACAACTCATCTTCATACTTCAAGTCCAAGAAATGCTCTCACAAAAAGTTATCAATTTCAACATTATAGGTCATTTTCAAAAGTCAACAAAGAGGGACTTTAAGTCAAAGGCCATAACTTGAGATTGGTAAATCAAAATGACATGGGACCAAAGGCATTGGTTAGAGGACTCAAAGACCTTTCCAAAATGTCCAAGAACATGAGAAAAGCTTAAAAATTGAGCAAGTTATGACTTGTGAAAGTTGGGAAATTTTTGGATATTTTGAAAAGTCAACACTACTTCAAATGACCTAAAATTGCTAATGGGCCCATTTTTCTTCCATGATTCATCATTCTAAGCATGTGCACGACCACTTGGCCCAAAGGGAAGTATTTTCTCATTTTTTATTTATTTATTTGAATTATTATTTATATTAATTCATTTAAATTATTTAAATATATGAAAAATATCTAACTTGCCCTAACCAATCTTTTTATGCATGTTCTAGACTCAATATTTCGTGCCTAATCAAATGAGGAAAGATTTGGAGTGATTTGATCTTAATTGATACAAAAACATGTGAAAAATATTTGGAAAATAAAGCTAGAAAATCAAATCTCCAAAATAATAAAAGCAATGGATTTGATTGAGTATTTTTGACCTAATGCACTCAGTACATAAGCATGATCATAAACCTAATGATAGGAGACATTGAAGCTGCGCCTCAGACCATAACCAAAACTTGAAATTCTTGCCAAAAGTTCAAAACTGAAAACCACTTTTTAGGTTGATTCAAGGCATAATTCATATTCCATTGGCTTCCTGAAGCTGCACTGATCATATTCCAATCCAGAACAGCCATCCAAACGCGTTGAATTGGTATACAGAAATCCACTTTTCTCTTATATTTTTCAAATTCGTATTTCCAGATTTAAGCGTTTTCATGGCATTTTGATTATGCATTTATATTGAGTAATGTGTTCTGAAGCTAACTGGATGAATTAATTGTGTTTTTATGAGCTATACAAGAAATCGCCATTGTTAAATTTTAGGGTTTGCAGAGCTTCCAATTGGGGATTTTGAAACCCGGTAAAATTGGGACATATGACCTTGATCATTAGAACAAGCGCCTTTGGACGGACAGAAACCAACCCTCGCGCTCAATTTATGAGTGACTGAGGGCTAGTGGCTATTTTCTGGAAACAGGCCTAAGAGAACGTCTTCAAAACCGTGGCCTTTGTTTTTATTATTTTCAGGAACGAAGAAGAAGACCTCGTGGCCAACAACCATTGGTTCTTTTGAATTGCGCGCGTTTTTGAAGCACTAACTTTTGTTTGTTTTTATTATGTTCATTGTTTATTAAATATACAAAGAGTTCAAATGGCACGATTGGCAGGCAAACGCATTGGCAACCCTTAGGACCTGGGTTCGATCCCAGGTCCCCACGCTTTCCATATTTTTTCTTTTTCAAAGGATATTCAGGCGCATGCATAATATTGTGGACGCACCATGCTCCTCTTAATCAAGCCAGCCACGTGTTTAGTTTCAGCAATCCAAGGGTGCAAAATTGATGAACACCCTAAACCCTGGTCAAAAGTGCCACATAGCGCCTGGAAAAGTCAACGAGCTTGAAGGTTATTGGGCTCAGATTTCTTGGGCCAGACCTCCAATTTGGGACTTCCACCCCCCCTGGTTTGCAATTCTCTAACCTTTTCTTTATATTTTATTTTTTTTCAATTATTGTTTTATTTTCTTTATTGTTTTAATTTAATTAATTATTCCTTATTTTTTACAAAATACAAAATATCATAAAAAACCAGAAGAGATAAAAAATATAAAAAATATTTTATTTTAATTATTTTCATAAATAAATTGTATATAATTGAATTTAGTATAAATTAGGGTTTTAATATTAATTCTTTTAATAACAAAAATACAAAAAAAATGTAGAATTAGGTTTAATTGATAATTTTTATTCCTTTTAATTTTTCTTTTTTTATCATAATATTATTTATTTATTTATTTTTATAATTAAATTATGCATGTAAATTAATTAGGGTTTCATTTAGGTCAAAAACTTTTAATATTTTTCTTAATAACTTAAAAAATAATTAGAACTAGGTTTAACATTTTATTTTAGTTTTAATTAATTCTTTTTCTATTAAATCTTAAAAAACATAAAAAATGCCAAAAACAATTTCTTTTCTTAAATTAATTAATTCATGTAATTTAATTTTTTGCAAAAGGGTCCAACGCCCTCGTTCGTAATTTATTTATTCGCATATTTATTTTATGTCATTTAAATAATTATGTATCTCTCCCGAAGCCTTGTAATTACTCCTCGCACTCTACTTTATTTGCTTTATTTATTTTCCGTCAAATCGGGTTCGGTTTAATTTTGGCAATGTGGACCCGCGCCATTTGTAATAGCTTTAGATTTACTTTTCCTCGCACTCTTTTTTAACTGTTAACAAAAAGCATGAAAGAATGTATGGACATAAATAAAATCAAGCGTAGAACACCAATAAACATGACAAGACAAATACAAATGAAAACGACACACAAATCACACACCACCCCTAGGGTACGCCTCACTGTTGCCTTGCCCTCGAAAGGTGATCGTCGAGTAGAGGATGTCTTAGTAAGTCCTCATGATTCGGGAACCTGGCATGAGGGTAGCTTCTAAGGTGTCTTCCCATTGCTCTGGTGATCACCATGTCCCGAACCTCGAATTGACCCGAACACCTCCAATGGTGGTGCTACCTACCTCTCAATGGTGGGATGGCACTACTTTAAAGGACATTTACACAGACGAATTCCTTAGGGTAGGTAGACGACTCATGGATACTTGCTCTCTTCAAAACAAACAAAAATCTTTTCACACCGACACTTTTCAAAAGCTTTCAAAGCAATTTTTCAAACACTCTGACACAAGAGTCGAACTGGAATTTTCAAAGAAACTTTTTAAAACCCACATTGAAAAGCAAACAAACCATTTTTGAAAACACAAGTGAGCAAGTATCTAAGAGCCCATGGATAACCATGGATAGAAAGGGTGCTAACACCTTCCCTTTCTATAACCTACCTCCCGAACCGAGAGCAATCTCTTTAAGGAATTTTTCTGTGCTTTTGTCCTTTCCATTTGGAGAAAATAAAAGACGGTGGCGACTCTTGCTTCCGCGACATTTCGCGAACCAGCGTTAAACAGTCAGTTCCAGATCCACCGATCACAGTAGCCATGTGCATGGACGTGTGTATAGCCCTCATATTGTGAGCATGGGCATAGCCATGTGCGTGGATGTAGACGTGGATTTTCTTTTAATATTTTTCTAACCAAAATGTTTTTCGATGTTTTGTCGAATGCTTTTATTTTGTTAATCTCCCGAAATGGTTTCAAGATAATATTCACAAGTAATGATCGCAGTATTTTATAAACAAGTTTGAGAAAAAGAAAACGCAATTTGAAAGATGCAAAGAAAGCAAATGTCTTGTTGATATGCCTCTGAATGGGCGAGAGTACACGGTGCGATTCCTAGAAAGAGGTAATTACATAAAGTTTTTAAACTATAAATGGAAATGAAAAATGATAATTGATATTGTTGTTCCCCAATATCCTTTTAATGATCTTATCTCCTTTGCTTATGAGTTGAATGATTCAGATCTATCTCTCCCTTCGTGGTTCATAGTCACAGTTCTTAGATCACAGTCTTTTTGTTCTTTATTTCTTTGTATGAAATTCCTAACTTTTTCCTGGATTGCCCTTTCGGGTTTTCAATCCACCGGGATAATTTTTTTATTTATATGCCCCTAATTTTTTCCTGGATCGCCCTTTAGGGTTTTTAATCCACGGGACGCTCCTTTTTGCCTAAGTCACCTATTTAAGGTTCGAGCTTAGCGAGCTTCTTATACATAGTATTTTTTACTACGTTTGAATTTTCCATATGCGGTAGTTCTTCCCCATCCATTGTTGTGGAGATAAGACCACCACCGAAGAATGTTGTTTTGACTACGTATGGACCTTCGTAATTGGGTGTCCATTTACCACGTGAGTCGAGGCGAGGTAGCAGAATCTTCTTGAGTACTAGAGCATGTCGTGGTTCATCTTGTACAGTACACCGTTACTTTGAAAGAATTCCAAGGCTAATTCTCGTAGCGTTTGTTTGCCAATGCTGGAGGCATTTTCCAGATGTCATGAAACCAAGGCTTGTTATATTATCGTTTTTTAATAGCAAGGCAATGTGTGAGCTCTTCGAAGCGTATGTTTGTGATGCGTGGTTCATGGTTAGACCAAGTTATTTTGAACATAGACGATATAGTTATCAGGGCGTCTGTCATTTGATTTCCTTTTTGTGGGATGTGACTGAAAGTGATCTTTGCAAATTCCGCAGTCAGTTTTCAAAACATGATCTCGATATGGAACCAGTTTTGGATGTTTAGTATCCCGTTCACCATTGAATTAGTATATGGCTTATGAGCATTCTTTGGAGAAGTAAATACTGCCCCTATATCATGCCATGGTGCATTTGAAGCCTCATCGAACGTGGATACCCAACACGCCCCTGGCTCGGGTTCTTTGTCTGATCTTGGTATTTCGTAGTTACTTATTTTTACAGTACTGTTTGTATTTGACCTTGGCTTGTTTCTGTAGATATGCGCAATAACTTGATCATCTTCTTTGTGGCTCCGCTCTAACATTTCCCATTAGCTTGGTTTCTTTTGGATCTTCCCTTGTGCTTAGATTAATGGTCTTAATAGCCTCCTGATATGGTTGCGTATTGTTAGCTTTTCTTTTTGTTTCTCTCGTCATTTTCTCAGAGAGTTCAAGATCTTTATCATCTTCCTCTTTAGCTTGGTTGATAGGAGCATCAAAATTATATCGGATTGCAGCAGTAGCATTATCAGTGGTTTTGGGCATGAATTTGCACCTTTATCATGTTTTGGTGCAGATTTAGTATATGAATATTTAAAAATGCATGTGCAGAAAAAGTATTGCCATTTTTTAAATTTAAGATATAAATGCAAGAGAAAGATAAGGATCTTGATTGAAAATAAAATATATCTTTTATTAATCATAAATATTGTCTGAAAGAAAACAGGGAAACCCTTACAAGCAACCCCTATGCCTCGGGCTTGACATAGGTTCTATCGAAAACAAGAAAAATTAATTAGGAAAGAAAAAGATCTCAGGAATTTCCATGGTCGTCCATATTTTGAGTTTTTTTCCTGGGGTGCATTCTTGGATGAATTCAGTTTCCCCTTTGGTGTTGGCCTTGTTGGATATTTTTTCCACATGTCTGCCATGCACTACTCCATTGTTGACAAAGGTCTCTTGGATTGGAAAAAAATGTGCTCCGCCCTTCAGAGCAGCTTTATATTTTTCTTCAGGGTATTTTCCAAACTGGACTATCCCCTGGGCCCCTAGCCTTTGTAGAGCTCTTTCCAAAGCTTCATTGTATCCTAGCGGGAGTCTGCATCCCAACAGATATTCTTTCAGCGAGTTCATCATGGTTTTTGCTTGTATGCTTGCCCCAGAGTTAGTGACTACTTCAATTGTGTTTATTGTCAGCCCATCATGCAACGGTGTAGGGTCTAATGTGATGTTGGGCTTCTCTAAAGTGATGTCTTGAGAATATAACAAATCCTGCAACTTGTTCTTGAAAGGCCAACACTGCTTTATGGTATGTTCAGGAGAATTAGCATGATACTCGCATCTTGCGTTGGCATCGTATCTTCGTGGGAGTGGCCCGACTGGAGGAGCTAGAGGCTTGAGTACCACTAAGGATGCCTTAACTAGCTGTTGTAATAGCTGACTGGGTGGCATAGGGAGTGGATCAATTTCCTGGGTGGCCTTCTGCCTTGTTGCTGCCCTAGTGGGATCACTAATGGTTGTTGTACCCTGGGTTGTGACGCTACAACATTAATTTCTCCCTCTTTTCCTTTGGGGGGGGGGGGGGGGGGGGGGGTTGAAGCAGGCCTCTTTGAATCGTAGGGAGCGTTTGATGGTCCCCCTGATATCTTCCCACTTTTTATCCCGGTCTCGATTCTTTCTCTAATGGTTACTAGGTCTGAGAACCCCGAAGAGATACTTCCAACCATCATCTCATAATACAGCCCGTTCAAAGTTCCCATGAATGTGTCTATTAACTCCTTCTTTAACAGTGGTGGTTGCACATGGGATGGTAACTCCCTCCATCTCTGAGCATACTCCTTGAAGGATTCTTCTTCTTCCGGAGTTATACGCGGGTAGGAACCATGTCAAGGTTATATTTGTAATGCTTTAGAAAAGCATTAGCAAGATCTACCCAGGTTCGAATATGCATTCTCTCCAATTGCATATACCAGTCTAAAGATGCCCCACTCAGGCTATCTTGGAAATAATGAATCATCAGCTTCTGATCATGGGCATGGGCATGCATCTTCCTACAATACATACGAAGATGATTTCTCGGACAAGTGAACCCCTTGTATTTTTCAAAGTCAAGCACTTTGAACTTCGATGGGGTCACCACATCAGGAACTAGGCCCATTTCGAGAGCTTCCACTTCGAAAGCGTCAAAACCCTCCACAACCTTTAATCTTTCTTCCAGAGATTTGTATTGATTCATCACTAGTGGATTATCAGCAACATGAGTATCAGTCGTCTTTGAGGGAGCTTGGTTGGCATCCTCTGGGTCGTGGTATCCGTATTGCAGGTCCAAGTAGTTGTCTGCATTATTGGTCGGAATCTGTAGGGTATGGGATGCCCCTGCTTTTGGCGACGGTGGGACAAACCCTTCAGTTTCAGCTTCTTGTTGGGCCATAACGGACTTTGGGAGTCCTGCTTCTGGCTCTTTCCTTGGTTGGTGACCGCTTGATGTACCAATAGTTTGGGCTACTTCCTCGAAAGCTTCCCTGGGAATCTGGTCTTGCCTGTCAATAATGTTTTTCAAAGCTAGGAGAACTTGACTCATATCCACTTTCATTTAAGTGACATCACCCTTTACTTGGTCGAGATCCTTTTTGAATGTAGCCTGAGTTTCCTCAATTTTCTCCATTGATTTCTGTTGATAAGCCATGGTTTGATATGGAGGACAAAGAGGTGGCGATCTTCTTCTACCAATGGTTCAGCTGGAGAGATGTTTGTGAAAAATGAGTTTTGACATGATATGCAGGTGTTCATGAATGCATGCGTGTGAATGGATACATATTAATATGAAATGGGTTAACTGTATTATTCACTTAGGTATGTATCTGTCTTTTGCTTATTATTTTACTTAGTGACTATCTTTAAAATAGATACGCAAATGAGATGTGGAAACAAAATGCCTTTATTGAAGGTAACGTAATTCAGATATTGAAAAATATTACGATCTTAAACCAAAAATTTATTTGCGTGAAATCAAGCAAAAAGGAAATAAGTCTTCTAGGTGCGCATGCGGATATATGATCTTGAAACCATCCCCTATTGCTGGACAAAGCCTGAGAAAGTCTTCAGCACATTATTTCCCTTTTGTTGCCCTGATTTCAGACATGTTTAGCGTGTTGACGTGGGCAAGCTGTTTCCTTCGGTGTCCATTTTAAAAGACAGTCACCAAGATCTTGAGTTTATTACTATCTTTTATACTCCTTATGACTAAGACAAATGTAGGGTGACAAATATATGAAATGCATGATGAATACATGAAATGTATGAATGCGTGGGTGTAAGGTTGAGTGATGTAATTTTTGTAATACGTACCCCTATAAGGTAGGGATGTATGGTTCAGTGACGGGGTTTTTGTGATAAGTACCCTTAGAAGGTAGGCTCCTTAATTTTAACCTACGGTTAGTTTACCCTCCCAAAAGGTGGCTTCCTTAAGGGTGTCATGGATAACACCAGAGGGAAATGGCACAAGGGCCTCCCTTAGGTGGAGCCTCTTTACGGACTAAGATTTTCGTCTCAAAGTCGTGAAAGGTCTCGTCATGAGATTTTAGGTTAAGGTCGTTACAAAGAGTCATGGGTGACCTTCCAAAGTCCTACTCGTCAAGAGTATATCTCTCGATAAGTATTCCTTTTTCGAAAGTTCACCGACTCTAGGCGAAGTCATCACATAAACTCGCAGGGATGATGTACCCCCTAAGCTAATAGACGAACCTTCTTTATAAGGGTTATCGAAAATATTTTTTTGAAATAAAAACCCGCCACATAGTAAATATATAATAATAAAGAAAAATAGACAACAAAATAAAAAATGTAATAAATAAATTAATGCAAATAAATAAATAAAAATAAACACCCAAATGAGACCTAAAACCTAGGGTTAAGGAGAGTCCCCAACAGAGTCGCCAGCTGTTGCGACTGGTTTTTAAATCAGAGCCGCCACTATTATTTTTTATCCTAAGGCAAGGACATCTAACAGAAAACCCTAATTCGCATAGATTCTAGGTTTCAGACTCAATTAGATGAAAGGAAGGTGTTAGGCACCTTTCATCCACCTTGTTCACAAGGATACTATGTTCTAGGTTTAGGTTTGGGGTAAACAGGATTTTAAGTTTTAATTAGAAAGACTCGCCACGATTTTTGATCGTATGCCTACGTATCCTCTTATGAGGAATCAGAGTCCCAATTCGTAGTTCATATGAAGTTGGTGTTTTTTAGGGGTTTGCAAACATATTTTGAATCACCTCGCACTCGGTTGGGAGTAGTGACTGCGGAGATTTTGACTAAATGTGCAGTAAGTCAAAACCAGTCTGAAAGCCTTTTGCAAAACAATTGATTAGCTTAGTTTATTGTAATAAATAGTTTAATGATTTATTTGTGTTTTTTAATCGTATTAATTGCAAAGATCTTGACTAATGCATGATTAGGAAATATTTTAATGCAAATAATATATAAAATAACATATGCAATTTTGATATAAAATAAGTTTATTTGATAATTGTTATACCCCAAAATTTTCTCTCTCATTTCATCAACATTTTTCATCACAAGACTCTTGGAACTCAAGATCAAGCTAGGGTTTTGCTCTGCTCAGGGCACCTCCTTGCACTGTTGACCTAAATTAGGGTTTGAGTTTGCACAGTGATTTTTTGACCTACAATGCCAAAATTGACTTTCATACTTCATGTTTGACTCATAAGTTGGTCCATACCAAGTTTCAAGCCTTGATTCAAATTTTTGCCCAGTCAATTGCACAGTTGACCTAGAAATCAACTGTATTGGGGAAAAAGTCAACTGTGGCCAATTGACAGTCAAACCTCATGAAATTTGATTCATATCAACATTATGAACTCATATGAACCATTTGATCAAGTTTGGATCATAATTCCACAAGAAATTAGATCAGATCACCAAAAGGGGCAAAATGGTCATTTTCAGGGTTTTGACTGTACAAAGGCAATTTTTGACTGTTTGACCTAGCCAATGGCAAATAAAGCTCAACCATGGACTCAAGGACTCAATGAAATTTTCTTGACCCATTCAACAAGTTCAAAAGATCTCAAATGCATAGTATTGACAGATGAATTTTTCAGTAAACTGATCAAAATTTGACTGTATACTGAAAAGTCAAACTTTAACTTTTTGGTCAAAATCAAGTGCCAAAGGTCATTTTTCATCAAGACATGTCAAATTATGAAAATTGTTCATCAAGAAACCCAAAAATGCAAATTAGGGTTTAAAATAAGAAAATTTTATAACTTAGAAAACTTCTAAGTTATAAAATTTTCTTATTTTTTCCTAACTTTGTCCCATTTTTTCACCAAGATGAAAATAGATTCAAACAAAACTTGAAACATGAAAGTTGTAGTCCATAACAAAGTATACAACTTAGATTCACAAAGTTTTCTCAAAAGAGGCTTGTATCTCAAGTTATGATCTTTGGAACAAGGGTAACTAAAACTTTTAACTTAGAGAAATTTTGCCCTAGTTTAGGCAGGATTTTGACCCATCTTCTTGGCCATTTTTCACATAGTTACACTTGGATTTTAAAGTTTCATTTCAAATATGGATTATAGTACATGTTGCAAGCTTTCCATATTGTCCAAGAACTCCTAAAACACCTTTCTGGTTAGGGAGAATCGAGTGCTTGAAGTTGGCAAAAACTCACTTTGATCCATGGCCAATACTTGTTCATACAAGTTTCATTTTCAAACCAGCATGCTTTGTACTTGTTGTCAGGCCTCTAAACCATTTTAAACTCCTTAATTGAATGCAAATCCATTGAGCTAATGCATTATCTTGGCCATTTGGACATTGCACACAAAACTAATCCCTATTTGGAAAAAGGTATATTGCCATTTTTGAAAAGTTATACTTTATGTCAAACTAAGATCTATGAGGCATGGGGCCATATCTCTGAGGCAAGATCAAATCCACAAATTTCAAGTATCAAGGGAAAAGGATGCAGCATACAAGATAGGGATTACAGGCCTGTATTGACAAGTTACACACTCTTGTTTAAAAAGAAGAAATTTGTCCAAAATCATCCCAACTCAAAAACCAGCCATAGTCAACTTACACAAACATTGCAAACACATTTCACACAACCCTTGGAGTCATAAACACGAGCTCTTCACCACTCAAACCTCCTTGTACACAAAATCACCATTTTTCTGCAAAACAGGGCAAGCCCTGCAGAACCACCTTCATCTCCACTTTCCCTCGTGCGTTTTGCCTCAAACTTGTTCCAATACCTTCCATTCAACTCACCTAAACTATTCCAGACCTCCATTGCCAGCTATAACACCATTAACACACATTTCCATTTTTGTTTCAAAGCTTTGCAGGTTGAGTTCTGTAGTACGATTCAGGCTACTTCAAAATAAACTAAGCATTGGGAAAGCTTCATTGGACATCAGGCAAGCTCAAAAGAACCTCAAGCACCCTTGGAAGTTGCTGCATTGTCCAGCTCGAAGTCAACTGAAACAGGTATTTCATGAACTTCTATCTCTCTATTTAGGAATAGTTAGACTTAGGTTTGTGAATGAAAGATGTTGTATTCATAGCCCTGAAACCATGCATGTGCTTAGTTTTCATTTATATTAATCGTGCTAGGAGAATTTTGTTCATGAATTTTCTGAAAAAACTAGGTTAAGAATTAGGGCCAGATAAATTCTCTCTGGTCTTTGAGAGTTAGCTTAAGTTTTTTATATGGTTAGATTCGTTGTTTGATGCTCTACAAGTTTCATGTTATGAGTTTTGTCAAAAAAACAAGGAATCAGGAGATAACATTTTGTATACAGAGCGCGCGTGTTTCTGTTCAAAGGAAGAAGATGAAGTTGTTTCTGGGCTGGGCCTGTACAGGCTTGCTTTTGGCACCCCCCCCCCCCCCCCCCCCCCTCTTTTCCTTTTACACCTCCCTGGCCCATTTCTTGTGCATTTGTCATTTTTACATTTTTATTTCATTTCTGATTTTGATATTTTAATTTCAAATACAAAAAATACTTAAAAAATATTTTCATAAATTTTTATATTTATTTGATATTTATTTTAATTAATTATAGTATTAATACATTAAATACTTTATATTTACCTTTGTTTAAATGTAAAAATAATGTAAAAAATACTTTTATTTTTATTTATTATTTTTATACATATTTGAAAATATTTTCTTGAAATTTATACATTTTGTAAATAATTTATTTTTATACACAATTAATATATTTAATACATATATATACATATATAATATATTTTATTAAATAATAAGAACAAAAAACACAAAAATAATACATTTTTATTTTATTAATATTTTATACTAAAAATACCTTTTTTTCAATATTTTTTTATTTTTTTGTACAAATTAATACATTATTGTATATAAATAATAAATAATACTATTTATTTAAGAAATTAGGGTTTTTGCCCTAAAAAATAAAATAATTGAAATTGACTTCTTATTTATTTACATTTCACATTAAAAATACTTTTTACATACATAAAAACTTTTTTTTGCATAATACATTTTATTTAATATTTATTTATTGTATTTATTTAAATATTGTACATTTAATAATTATGCCTTATACATTCAATTTGGTTGTAATAATTTAGGATTTAATTTCTTGCAAAATAATCCTCAATTCAAATTTGTACCCCTCTCCCTATATCTTGTTGTAATAGTGTAGAATTTAAATTCTCGCACCTTTAAGCTTTCAATTATGCCATGATTAGACTTAGGGTTTTGTATGCAAAAATCAAACTAACAAATAGTTTGACCTAATCCAAGATAAAAGTGCATGAAAAACAAACACAATGCACACTTGCACCCCTAGGGTTACAATCCACTTGTTGCCTTCAAAAATGGGCCATGGTATGCATGTCAAGTACTTTGGCAAAACAAAAACAAACAAAAGATCATAGTCCCTCGATGACGCTATCTGAGTTGCCTAAACAAAATGATCAAGTCCCTCAAGAAAATTGCCAAAAATACTTGACACAATTGCTATCATGGTCTATACGATGACCCGCACCTGTCCCGTTTAACATCCTAACACAAGGTTGTTCACCAAATACAATGGTGAAACAACACTGTTAAAAAGGATTAAAAAACATAAGAAATATCTTTGAGTAAAATAGGGTAGACAACTCTTAGTTACTTGATCAAAAATCTTGCAAAACATCCTTGCCATTTTCAAACACACTTCACAATACAACTTCAAAACAACTTTCAAAACATTGAAATATCTTTTCAAAAAGACACACAGCTTTGTATATATTCGAACAAGAATCATTACAAAGGTTGCCTAAACAAGGCATCTTTTTTCAAAACATTTTCAAAACCACCCACACAAAGCACCATTTCAAACAATTGAAAAGCAAAAGCAAGTGATCTAAGCAAGTAACTAAGAGCCCATGGATAACCATGGATAGAAAGGGTGCTAATACCTTCCCTTTCTATAATCTACTCCCCGAACCCAAGAAAACATCTCAAAGGTTTTTCCTGTGCTTTTTGACCTTTCCTTAGGATAAAATAAAAAGTCGGTGGCGACTCTTGCTAAACCGAAACATTTGCAAACACAAACGCAAAATCCCAAGTCAGTTCTCCCACCGTATCACAGAACTGGCGACTCTGCTGGGGATAACTTTAAAAGTGGAGTAACCTTAGGGCTTAGATCACCCTTTGCATGATTATATTGTTTTCTTTGATTGCTTTAGATTTGGTTCTCTTGTTTGGGCTTGAAATCCTCTACCCGAATTTGGGAAACATTCATAGGTAAATAGCAATACATTGTGGAAACTGTGCGGGGTATACCGACATGGTTGAAGCAATAACTATATTAGTGCGACATATTTGTGAGTACCGGTAGCCTTTGAGTCAATCAAAGAGAATACGGGGCCGCTGAGTGATGTCATAAAGCACTAATGAACTCTTATAACCTTACTTGACCATCTTGGCCTTTTATTAGGGGTGGTGAGATAACCGGCTTTGGTGCAGTCCGAAGTTGGTAGATACTCGATACTACACTCATTGAGGGTTGTTTTCTTGGAATATTTTGGTCGCTAGTTAAGTGGCTAAACCAAAACAATGAACATAGAAAACAATCCAGTGATATTGAGCTCCTTAGAACCCGGTTACTATTTATAGGACAGGTTTGAGCTAACTAAACTCAAGAGGGTACTTACCTATGAAACCTCATGCAAGCCTGAAACTAGGGTTTTGTGTGACTTGCTTGTACATGTGCTTGTGCATACATCATGAACATCATAAAGCATCATATGCATCCACTAACCATTTCAAGGGTTTGAATCTTCATCTTTGTTCTTGTGTTGTAGGTCAATGGAATCTCTTCGCAGGAAAACAATTCAAGTCAACCTTGTGAGAATCCCTCCTTAACTCAAGGAGCTTACTTCCAGGATTTCAGAGAATTCTCTCTTTAGTGAAAGACATGGTAGACTTCTCAACTTGGTCAACACCAACATTAAAGAAGACATGGTAAAAGTTCTCTTTCAGTTCTTTGACCCCCTACACCACTGTTTCACATTCCTTGACTACCAATTAGTACCCACTTTGGAGGAATTTTCTCAACTCTTGAGAATTCCTATTCTTAATCAACTACCCTACAACGGTACGGAAAAAGAACCAAAGCCTGAAGATGTTGCTCAAGCACTACATTTGCAACCATCTGACATCAAGGACATTGGGAAACCAGAAGTGGTGTCAAGGGTTTCTTGGCAAAGTTTCTGTTTGAGAAGGCACAAGACTGCTGGAATTCTCTCGATCTACAAGCCTTTGAAGAGATTGTGGCACTCCTTATCTATGGGTTGGTCTTGTTCCCAAACCCTGACCAACTTATAGATGTGAATGCTGTCAAGATTTTCATATCCAGGAATCCTATACCTACATTGCTTAGGGACATCCTACACTCATTTTACACACGAACAATGAGGAAAAGAGGTGTTCTCATGTGTTGTACTCCTCTCCTAGCAAGGTGGTTTATTTCTCACCTTCCATAATCATTTTTGAAGAATGAGCAGGGTTTAAGGTGGTCACAACGATTGATGACCCTCACATATTCTGATGTACATTGGTGTTCTCGGTCCAGAGAAAATATCATCATCATTGATTGTTGTGGGGAATTCCCTAAAGTTCCACTACTTGGAATTAGGGGAGGCATTACCTACAACCTCTGTCTAGCTTTGAGACAATTTGGATATGCTCAGAGGGATGGCCCTCATGACATGCTGATTCCTGACCTAGTTTTTGACTTCGACAACGATGCGCAAGGACTTCGACAAAGGTTCATCAGAGCTTGGAGGATGCCCAACAAGGTGGATAGTAAGACGCTGGGGCACAAGAATTCCATCCCCCTTGAGCCTTATCTCAAGTGGGTACGAACCCGCGCCCAAAATCGTATGATGCCATACCCTCACATTCTCCCCTTGATCAAAGAGTCTGTTAAAGAAGGAGAGGTTCCATACACCATCCTACATCCTGACATGCCAACATCATGGGAAGAAATGCAAAAGAGTTGGATCCAACTCAAGGAAGAACGGAATACTTTTGAAGCCAGCTTCTATGCCAGTGAGAAGAAGGTTTTGGAGCTTACCCGCCAACTTCATGAGGAGGAAACTCCCAACACTTACATCGCACCAAAGAGGATGCGCAATGTCTTTTTACATTAAGAATTTTGCCCATGGGGCACTTATGTACTAACAATTTCTTCTTAATATGACGTGTGTTCCTTTTTATTTGCAACAAATTTGAATTTCTGAATCCTTGAATGCATTGCATGAATAACACATCATTCATCATATGCATAAACAGGTCTTCACACCAGGTTTCCTTATCTTTCTGCTGTTTATTTCAGCAAGATGGATTTGGAGCAGACGGTCAAAGATCTGCAGGCACAAAATTCACAATTCCAGCAACTCCTTATGACCTTGGCAAAGGGTCAAGAGGATCTGAAAGCTCTGTTGGGGAAGAATAAAGAGAAAAAGAAGAAGAGGCCCGGGGTAGCCACTTTTGGAAGAAGGTTTGAAAGCAATGCCAAAAAGGTTCTTGAGTTCCCCTGAACGTCTGACGAAGGGGCTGGAAAAGGGAAAGGGGCTGCTGTACCTTCTGAATCTGAGGTTGAAGAGGAAGAGGAGGAAGAAGACGAAGACTACTCCGAACAACAATATCCTCCAGCGGATGATAAATATAAGAATTTTGAGGATAGACTGGCAGCCATGGAGTTGCAGAGGGTACCCGGTTTGGATTTTGAAGAACTAGGGTTGGTAGCTGGGATCGTTATCCCTCCCAAGTTCAAGGTACCGACATTTTCTAAGTACGACGGTCTGTCTTTCCCAAAGATGTACCTGAGGTCGTATGTCAGAAAGATCCAACCCCTCTCATCTGATAAAGACCTCTGGGTACACTTTTTCCAAGACAATTTGTCTGGCACACAGTTGGACTGGTTCTATCAACTCGAGAGATCAGAGGTTCACAATTGGGAAGACTTAGCAGCTGCTTTTTACCGTCAATACCAATATAACGCTGATTTGGCGCCCACTCGTACTCAACTACAGAGTATGGGGATGGCTTCCAATGAAGGGTTTAAAGAGTATGCCCAGAAGTGGCGTGATCTGGCTGGAAGGGTGCAGCCACCTTTGTCGGATAGGGAGTTAGTTGACATGTTTCTGGGGACCCTGTCTAGCCCTTTCTTCAATCATCTAATCAGGAGTTCTTCTGCGGGATTTACTGAACTAATTTTGACAGGCGAAAGGGTCGAGGCCGGTATTAAAAGTGGAAAGATTCAAAAAGAGGCCTCCACGTCCACCGCAATGAAGAAGACCTTCCCAGCTAAGAAGGAGAGTTCTGCTGTTTACACCTAGAGAAATCGGGAAAGAGAGGAACGTCGGCCAACAGTGGGGGCCGTGTTAATTCAGAAGTCCGCATCAGACCGACCTAGAAGCAGTCAACCAAGGAATGATCATCCCAGAACCTATCAGCAAAGGCCAACACGGCAATTTACCCCAATAAATATGACACCCGCTCAGATCCTTCCGCATCTCCTGAAATTAAACCTTGCTAATTTAAGAGAGGCACCTAAGAATGCAAACACCACTTCTCCACATTATCATCCCAATGCAAAATGTGCCTACCATTCAGACAGTTTAGGCCATGACACCAACGACTGTTGGGCCCTCAAAAACAAAATCCAAGACTTAATTGACGCCAAGGAAGTAGAATTTGATGCTCCTGAGAAGCCCAATGTGATATCTGCTCTGATGCCCAAGCACCGTAATAATTTTCATGTTGTTATGGAGGACCTTCATGTTACTAATGTTGTTGACCTGTTGACGCCGTTACTTGTGATTAAAGAGAATTTTTTGAGAGCCGAGATCTTTCCTGGTTGTGGTAAAGGTTGCTATTTTTGTTTGAACATATGAGGTGATTGCCCAATGTTGAAGTCAGGTGTCCAACGCCTGATGGATACCCAAGAGATACTTTTCCAAAAAAAACCTGTTGATACCTCCAATCCTGTTACTCCTGCTACTTTTTCTACTTCAACCAACGATATTGCAATCATAACCATTTCCGAAAATCCTCCCAAGGCTTGCAAAAGGCCTGTCACGATTAAGCCCGACCTTAAGTTTGTACCTTTAAAGATCACCATGCCGGGACCTGTCCTGTACCAATCCAGCAAAACGATACCATGGAACTATGGAGGAGAAATCTTCTATCATGGTATCAAACAAATTGAGGCAGTCCAAGAGATTTCTGAAGAAGAAGACCCTGATATAGGGAACATTGTGGGTACAAGCAAGATAACCTGCAGCGGCCGAATCTTTTCTCCAGAGATTGCTCCCCCTCGAGCAGTTTTCGGACCCTCGAAAGCTTCTGCACCTGTTAAGTCATTTGTGCAAGACCCGATAATTGAAGAATTGGATGCTCCTGAAGTAAGACCATCTGCTGATAATACCGATAAGGGTAAGCGGATACTGGAAGATCCTGTCAGGACGAAGGCTCATGCTGTAGTGATCCCCGAAACCACTCAGAAAGAAATGGATGAAATCTTGAAAATAATCAGAAAAAGTGACTACGACATTGTGGAACAGCTAGGGCATACCCCTTCTAAAATTTCAATGTTGGCTCTTCTACTCTGCTCTGAGGCCCATGCTAAGGCCCTTATCAAATTCTTGAAGGCGGCACATGTACCCCAAGAGACTTCGGCTGACCAGTTTCATGAATGCATGGCCAGTCTTACTGCGGATAATGGCCTCGACTTTTCCGACGCTAACTTAACTCCCAAAGGAAGGAAACACAACGACGCGCTACATGTCTCAATTGAATGCAGGGGAACCACCCTCGCCCATGTCTTAGTTGATACAGTTTCTTCCTTGAATGTGCTGCCGAAGAAAGCCTTAGACCGTTTGGACTGCGAAGGATTGACCCTCAAACCTAGTAACATCGTTGTTAGGGCTTTTGATGGTTCCAAAAGAATGGTTCATGGAGAGGTTGATATTCCTATCAAAGTAGGCACAGAATTTTTCAACTCCACCTTTTATGTGATGGACATCCGTCCGTCATATTCATGTTTGTTAGGGAGACCATGGATCCATTATGTCGGGGCAGTTACCTCCTCTTTGCACCAAATACTGAAATATCATGTTAAGGGTAAGATTATAACAGTGCGCGGCAAGGAAGAGTACATGATAAGTCATCTCAATTCCTTCCGCTATGTGGAGTTGGATGGCGAGTTCATCGAAACGCCTTTCCAACATTTTGAGGAAGTTTCCCCTGAGGTAGCAGTTGCGAAGACAATGGTTAAGGTGCTTATCGTTCCCAAGCATGTATCTAGGATGGCATCTCTCAAGGACGCAGAGGTTGTGGTTAAAGAGGGGAAGAGCACAGTGTGGGGGCAATTGCTTGATTTTCCCCATAAGACAGACAAGTTTGGGTTAGGGTTTACTACTGCAGGACAAAAGGCTATGCGTCGCTCCAAGGCTGGGGGACCACCCGTCAAGATCTCTCACCATGGAATCAACGATGTAGAAGATGAAGATGAAGAGAGCCACTTTGAAGATTGGATCTTTCCGACCGTCGAAGGGGGTTTAAGCAACTGGGAAGCAAAGGATTTTATTCCCATCACCTTTATCAACCAGTAATTTTATCTTTGAACAATTTCTTATTTCGGTTTGTAATAACTAAAACAATTCGTACACTATTTTCACCTCATGCCTCGCCCGGGGCATGTAGGTCCATTTGTAAGGGCTTGATTTACTTCATTATCATATGCCATGTTTTAATGAATCATTGGACGTTTTCATAAACTGTTGTGTTCATTTTCTTTCCTTTTTGCATTTTTGTTTTGTTTAAGGATGGCTATCCCTTACACATACCCATGCTCACAAATGCAGGTACCCATCCACTCCGGATTCCATGGGTGACTATTCTGCTCTAGCCTTCGATAACTCTGAAGATTTGGTCAATCATGTTGAGTCCGAAGTTGACGAAGATTGTGAAGTGCCAGGAGAGTTAGCCAGACTTCTACAACAAGAAGAGAGGGCCATTCTGCCTCACGAAGAGCTGCTAGAAACCATCAACTTAGGGACAGAGGAAGACAGGAAAGAAGTAAAAGTGGGTGCTAACCTGGAACCAAATGTCAAAGAGCTCTTAGTGCAGTTATTGAACGAGTATGTTGAAATCTTCGCCTGGTCTTATGAAGACATGCCAGGGTTGGACACAAATATCGTGGTTCACCGTCTCCCTACAAGAGAAGACTGTCCACCGATCAAGCAAAAGGTCCGCTGAATGAGGCCTGACATGTCTGAGAAGATTAAAGTTGAAGCAATGAAGCAATTCAACGCTGGCTTTATGGCTGTTACTTCCTATCCACAATGGATTGCTAACATTGTGCCTGTACCTAAGAAGGACGGCAAAGTCAGAATGTGTATGGACTATAGGGACCTAAACAGGGCTAGCCCTAAAGATGATTTTCCCCTACCACACATCAACATTTTGGTTGACAATACAGCTCAGCACAAAGTATTTTCTTTCATGGGCAGATTCTCGGGCTATAACCAGATCAAAATGGCACCCGAGGACATGGAGAAAACTACTTTTGTCACGCAATGGGGTACCTTCTGCTACAAAGTGATGCCATTCGGACTGAAGAATGCAGGATCAACGCACCATGGTAGCTTTGTTTCATGATATGATACATCATGAGATCGAAGTTTACGTAGACGACATGATAGCTCGATCACAGACAGAAGATGAACACCTTGATCATTTGCAAAAGTTGTTTGCCAGGTTGAAGGAGTATAAGCTCAGACTAAACCCAAGCAAGTGCACTTTTGGAGTTAGGTCTGGTAAACTTTTGGGATTTATTGTCAACAACAAAGGCATCGAGGTTGATCCAGCTAAAGTAAAGGTTATACAAGAAATGCCTGCCCCTATACTGAAAAGGAGGTTAGAGGATTCTTGGGATGCTTAAACTATATCGCCAGGTTCATTTCTCACCTGACATCTACCTGTGAGCCAATCTTCAAGCTGTTGAAGAAAGATCAGGTGGTTGAATGGAACAATGATTGTCAAGTTGCTTTTGATAAGATCAAGGAGTATTTAATAGAACCTCCTATTTTGATGCCACCCGTCGAGGGAAGACCGCTAATCATGTATCTGACTGTTTTGGATAACTCAATGGGGTGCGTACTGGGCCAACATGACGAGTCTGGCCAAAAAGAGCATGCAATTTATTACCTTAGCAAAAAGTTTATCGACTGTGAGACTCGCTACTCACTGCTCGAGAAAACTTGTTGCGCTTTGGTATGGGTTGCTCGCCAGCTAAGGCAGTATATGTTGACTCATACCACTTTGCTGATTTCCAAAATGGATCCGATCAAGTATATCTTCGAGAAGCCTGCTTTATCTGGAAGAATCGCTAGATGGAAAATGATCCTGACTGAGTATGATATCCAGTATACTACCCAAAAAGCTATAAAGGGGAGTGTACTAGCTGACCATCTAGCTCATCAAGCCGTCGAAGATTACCAATCTATGAGATTCGACTTCCCTGACGAGGACATCATGACATTGGACAACATTGAAGGTAACGGACCGTATGACAGACCTGAACAAGGATCCCGATGGACCCTGTACTTTGATGGTGCTTCAAATGCACTTGACAACGGTATCGGTGCGGTACTCATTTCTCCAAAAGGTTGCCATACACCCTTCACTGCCCGACTGTGTTTCAACTCTACCAACAACATGGCTGAATATGAAGCTTGCATCTTTGGTCTCAAGGCTTCTATAGACTTGGGAATCAAATCTTTGGTCGTATTTGGGGACTCGGCTTTGGTTATCAGTCAAGTCAAAGGAGAGGGGACACCAAGCATCCTAATCTTATCCCATACAAAGAACATGTCCTAACATTGTTACCTCATTTTGAGGAGATTACTTTCGAGCACTTCCCGCGAGAAGAAAATCAGTTAGCCGATGCTCTGGCTACAATGTCTTCCATGTTTAAACTCAACTGAGATAATGAGGCTCCCCAAATGACCATCGAGCGAATGGACGAACCTGCGCACTGTCATGAGATTAATATTGAAGAAGTAGTGGAACCACCTTGGTTTCACGAAATCAAAAGGTATCTCTAGACTGGAGAATATCCTGAAGGAGCTTCAGTCAATGATAAAAAGTTCTTAAGGAGATTTGCTGCCAAGTTCTTCCTAAGCAATGGCATTCTTTATAAGCGCGGCCATGATTGTGTTCTACTTCGTTGTGTGGACAAGGTTGAAGCAGAGTTGATCATGACCGAGATACACAGTGGCACATTTGGCACCCACTTGATCGGACATGCGATGGCTAAGAAGATTCTAAGGGCAGGCTACTATTGGTCTACCATGGAAGCTGATTGTCATCAACATTCCCGTACTTGCCACAAATTCCAAGTCTATGCCGACAAGGTACATATTCCTCCTGTTCCTCTCAACATTCTGACAGCTCCTTGGCCATTCGCAATGTGGGGCATTGACATGATCAGAGAGATTAAACCTACGGCATCCAATGGACATCGCTTCATCTTGGTCACTATTGATTATTTCACCAAGTGGGTCGAAGCAGCTTCCCACGCCTCTGTTACCAAGAATGTGGTTGCCCGCTTCGTCAAGCAGAACCTCATATGCCGGTATGGTATCCCCGACAGGATCATCACAGATAACGGTACAAATTTGAATACCACTATGATCACCACTCTATGCGAACAATTCAAGATTTATCATCACAATTCATCTCCCTATCGGCCGAAGATGAACGGTGTTGTTGAAGCCGCGAACAAAAATATCAAGAAGATTATTTAAAAGATGACAGTCACCTACAAGGACTGGCATGATATGTTACCGTTTGCTCTGCATGGATAGCGTACCACGTCACGTACTTCAACAGGGGCACTCCATTTTCTTTGGTGTATGGCATGGAAGCTGTTCTACCCATGGAAGTTCAGATTCCTTCCTTAAGGATTATGAAGGACGCTGGTTTGAGTGAAGACGATTGGATTCAGACCCGGCTTGACCAACTTAACTTGATTGACGAGAAGTGACTTACTGCTGTTTGTCATGGTCAGACGTATCAAAAATGGATGATCAAGGCTTTCAACAAGAAAGTCAGACGTCAAGTATATCAAGTCGGAGATCTTGTAATCAAGCGGATCATCTTACCGTAAAATGATCCCAGGGGCAAGTTGACTCCTACTTACGAAGGACCATTTGTGATCAAGAGCATCTTTTCTGGTGGGGCAATGATTCTGACCACCATGGACGGTGAGGACCTGCCGCACCCTGCAAACGCAGACATAGTCAAAAGATACTACGCATAAAAGCGACCCGAAAAGTTGAAAACCCGAAAGGGCGACTTGGGCAAAAATGGGCATCCCGGTGAATCGAAAACCCGAAAGGGCGGTTCAGGCAAAAATTAGTGATAAAACAAAACAAAAATTTGTACACCCGGCAAGTTGAAAACCCGAAAGGGCGACTTGGGCAAGAAAGGGTTTCCCGGTGGATCGAAAACCCAAAAGGGTGGTCCAGACAAAAGTTAGGGAATTAAAGCGTATGACTATGTCTCGTCGGATCACTTTAAAGAACAACCTCTTCACCAACAAGCTCCAAGCTTTTGATCAATCCAATCATCGGCGGACGAAGCAGCGAATGGACAAGATATTCAGAGTTGTGAAGGCTATAGCAGAATGGGAATCCCATGGAATTGTTACACATGGCCATCTTTATTTTGTATAAAAATTTTCAATTTTTACGACAACATTCTCTTACTAGGATGTCTGTCTCCTTTGTACAAAGATATTCACAAAATTTAAATACAAATATACTTCAAAGTGCAAAAATTTGCTTGCCTTTCTTTTCTTTTTTACACTTATGTTTCATTTGAAAACGTCCAATGTTTTGTTGAATAGGCATATGCATCACTGCTTACAAATAAAACGAAATTGAAAAAGGATAATTACTGATAGGTTGAAGGTGTAGAAAGATATCTTTGTGCCATTTCAGAAGAAATCCCCTACGATACATCATTCAGATCCTCAACAAAGCTAAAATTTGGAGTATATTTCCCCAGCGGAGTTAAACTTCAAGATCCTCAGCAGAGCCAGTGCATTCTAAAACTTGATTCCTCAGCTGAGTTAAGTTTCGAAATTCCCATTAGAGTTAAACTCCTGATCCCCAGTGGAGCCCGAGAACCCTGAAGTACCTATCCCCAGCGGAGCCAGAATATTCTAAACCTTCTCCTCTAGAGAAATCAAATTTCCAACTATCAACCCCCGTTGGGACTGTTCAACTTCCCCCAATTTCCCCATAGAGTTATCTCCCAACAGATCGAAGATTCTAGGTCTCATTTCTCCAAGCAGAAGACTCCCAGGTTTTAATTCCCCAGTAGAGATTTGCAGAGTTTTCCCTATTTCCCAGGAAAGTCATGAAGGATTCTCATTCCCTGCAGAAGTTGTCAAAGGCCTTGTTAATCCCCACAAATCACCGAGGATTTTCAACCTCCAGCAGAGGCCCAGGGATTTCTCCTTCTCAACAATCAGAGATCTTTAATCCCCAGGCAGTCAGCAAGGATTTCTCATCTTCAGTATTCAAAGATTTTTGGAATCCCCAGCATCGGTCAAGGATTTACTTTCCACGACAGCAATTGTTGTACCCCAAAATTTTCCCTCTCATTTCATCAACATTTTCTCACCACAAGACCCTTGGAACTCAAGATCAAGTTAGGGTTTGCTCTGCTCAAGGCCCCTCCTTGCACTGTTGACCCAAATTAGGGTTTGAGTTTGCACAGGGATGTTTTGACCTAAAATGCCCAAAGTGACTTTCATGCTTCATGTTGGACTCACAAGTTTATCCATACCAAGTTTCAAGCCTTGATTCAAATCTTTGCCCAGTCAATTGGACAATTGACCTAAAAATCAGCTATATTAGGGAAAAAAGTCAATTGTGGCCAATTGACAGTCAAACCTCATGAATTTTGACCTACATCAACATAATGAACTCACATGAACCATTTGGTCAAGTTGGGATCACAATTCCACAAGAAATTTGATCAGATCACCAAAAGGGCAAAATGGTCATTTTTAGGGTTTTGACTGCACAAAGGCAATTTTTGACTGTTTGACCTAACCAATGGCAAACCGAGCTCACATATGGACTCAAGGACTCAATGGCTTTGTCTTGACCCATTCAACAAATTCAAAAGATCTCAAATGCATAGGATTGACAGATGAATTTTTCAGTCAACTGATCAAAATTTGACTGAACACTGAAAAATCAAACTTTGACTTTTTGGTCAAAATCAAGTGTCAAAATCCATTTTTCATCAAGACATGTCAAATTATGAAACTTGTTCATAAAGAAACCCAAAAATGCAAATTCGGGTTTAAAATGAAGATATTTCATAACTTAGAATTTTTCTAAGTTATGAAATTTCTTTATTTTTTCCTAACTTTGTCCCATTTTTTCACCGAGATGAAAGTGGATTCAAACAAAACTTGAAACATGAAAGTTGTATTCCATCACAAAATCTACAACTTTGATACACAAAGTTTTCTCAAAGGAAGCTTGTATCTCAAGTTATGATTTTTGGAATAAGGGTACCAAACACTTTTAACTTAGAAGAAATTTGCCCTATTCTAGGCAGGATTTTGGTCCAACTTCTTGGCCATTTTTCAAATGGTTCCATTTGGAGTTTCAATTTGAATTACAAATATGGATTGTAGTACATGTTCCAAGATTTCCAAAATGTCCAAGAACTTCTCAAACACTCTTGTGGTTAGAGAGAATCGAATTCACAAAGTTGGCCAAAACTCACTTTTGTTCATGGCCAAGGCATGTTCATAACAATTGCATTTTTCAAATCAGCATGGTTTATGCTAGCTTGCAAGCCTCTAAACCTCTTCACACTCAATAATTTAATGCCTAACCATTGTGTTAAGGTGTTATTTCTTCCATTTGGACATTACATGCTAAACTAACCATTAACTAGAAAAAGCTAAGTTTCCATTTTGGTAAAGTGATACTTTATGTCAAATTCCAAATCCTTGAGACAGAGGCCAGATCTTTGAGGCAAGAGTGAGTACACAAATCCAATTTACCAAGAGAAAATGCTGCAGCATACATGATAGAGGTCACAGGACTGCATTGTCAACTTGAACTCCTTGGCTTCAAAAACAAGTAACATTGCAAAACATATCCAACTTTCACTTCTTGAAAACACAAGCCAGAACAAACCTTGTACTCATCTTCCATACATCCCAACTGACCTAAAACACGACTCAACCACCCCCCATACCTCCTAATACACCAAAACACCATCTTGCTGCAAAAACAGGGCACCTGCTGCAGATTGAGGTCCACAACTCAATCCACTCGTGTGCTTTGGCTAAAACCAGTTCAAACACATTCCATTCCATCCACCTAAACTATTCCAAGCCTTAAACTCAAGCTGTAACACCTCTAACCCTACTTGCCATTTTTATTTTCAAGATGTGCAGGTGAACTTCTATAGCACGATACAGGCTGTTTCAAAGCAAGCTAGGTATTGGGAAAGCATCCTTGGACTTCAGGCAAGCTCAACAGAAGCTCAAACTCCATTGAAGTTTGCCATATTGCTCTGCTCGAGTCAAGCTGAAACAGGTAATCCATGGACTTCTATCTCTCTATCCAGGCATGATTAAGCTTAGGTTTGTGAATGAAACATGTTCTACTCATAGCCCTGAAGCCATATATGTGTTCACTTTTCATTTATATTAAGCATGTTGTGAGAATTTTAACCATGAATATTTGAAAAAAGCTAGGTCAGAAATTGGGGGTGATGAAATTCTCCCTGGTTTCTTAGAGTTAGGTCAAGTGTTATACATGGTTGAAATCGTGGTTTGATGCTCTACAATGTTTATGTTATGAGTTTTGGCTAAAAATCAAAGAATCAGGAGTTTGTATTTTGAACAAGAATGCGCGCGTTTGACAGTGCTGGAGGTTGAAGAAGGTTGGCTTGGGCTGGGCCTGAGTCAGTTTGCTGTTTGCACCCCTTTTTCCATTTGCACCCCTCTGGCCCATTATGTGAAATATTTGACATTTTGCATTTTTCTTTTTGATTCTGATTTTATATTTTTGCTCAAACATAAAAAACACCAAAAATATTTTTCCACATTTTTTTTTACATTTATTTGGCATTTATTTGCTTTATTAAACATATATAGGTAAATAATAAAAACCCTTTTTATTTAAAACCCTAAAAAATAATACAAAAATAATACTTTTATTTTTTATTTAATATTTGACACTAAAAATACTTTTTTAACAATATACTTTTTATTTTGTGCATAAATAAATATATTTTGTATATAATCAATAAATAATACTATTTATTCAAAAATTAGGGTTTTGCCCTAAATAACAAAAATAACCAAAAAAATGACTTTTTTTATTTTGTTTATACTTCAAACATGAAAACTTTTTCACATACATAAATAATCTTTTTTTGCATAATACATTGCATTTTGATATTTATTTAATTGTATTTATTTAAATGTTAAATATTAATCTGTATATTCGATATGGTTGTAATAACTTAGCATTTATTTCCTTGCCAAATATCCCCCAATTCAAACTTGTATCCCCATCCCCATAATCATGTTGTAATAATCTAGGACTTTAAATTCTCGCACATTTAAAAGTTTCCAAATTATGCCATGCTTAGACTTAGGGCTTGTATGCAAAAATCAATCAACAAATAGCTTGACCTAATTCAAGATAAACATGCATGAAAAATAAACACAATGCACACTTACACCCCTAGGGTTTCATCCACTTGTTGCCTTCAAAAATGGGCCATGGTTGCATGTCAAGTACTTTGGCAAAACAAAAACAAACAAATTGATCATAGTCCCTCGATGACGCTATCTTGGTTGCCTAAAAAATGATCAAGTCCCTTAAGGAAATTGCCAAAGATACTTGACACTATTGCTTTCATGGTCTATACGATGACCCGCGCCCGTCCCGTTAACATCCTAACGCAAGGTTGTTCATCAAACACAATGGTGAAATAACACTGTTAAAAGGGTCAAAAACATGAGAAAAATCTTTGAGTAAAATAGGGTAGACAAACTCTTAGTTACTTGATCAACCAACTTGCAAAACATCCTTGCCATTTTTCAAACACACTCCACAACACAACTTCAAAACAACTTTCAAAACATTGAAATATCTTTTCAAAAAGACTCACACCTTTGTATATACTCAAACAAGAGTCATTACAAAGGTTGCCTAGACAAGGCATCTTTTTCAAAACATTTTCAAAACCACACACACAAAGCACCATTTCAAACAATTGAAAAGCAAAGGCAAGTGATCTAAAAACAAGTAACTGAGAGCCCATGGATAACCATGGATGAAAAGGGTGCTAGCACCTTCCCTTTTCATAATCTACCCCGCGAACCCATGAAAACATCTCAAAGGTCTTTCCTGTGCTTTTTGACCTTTCCTTAGGATAAATAAAAAGTCGGTGGCGACTCTTGCTAAACCGAACAAGTGCGAAAACAAACGCAAAACCTCAAGTCAGTTCTCCCACCGTATCACAGAACTGGCGACTCTGCTGGGACATTTCTAAAAGTGGGGTTACCTTAGGGTTTTAGATCACCTTTACATACTTGCTTTTATTGCTTTGATTGCTTTACTTTTTGGGTTCCTTGTTTGGGTTTGTTATAAATCCTACACCCGGATTTAGGGGCACCTTTTTAGGTAAATAGCAATAAACTGCGAGGGAACTGTGCAGGGTATACCGACATGGTTGAAGCAGTAGCTATGTTAGTGTGACATATTTGTGAGTACCGGTAGCCCTTGAGTAGTTAAGGAGAATATAGGGCCGCTGAGCAATGTCATGAAGCACTAACGAACTCTTAGAACCTTACTTGACCATCTTAGCCTTTTTAGGGGTAGTGAGATGACCGACTTTGGTGCAGTCCAAAGTTGATAGATACTCGATACTACACTCATTGAGGATTGTTTTCTTGGAATATTTTGGTCGCCAGTTAAGTGGCTAAACCAAAACAATGAACATAGAAAATAATCCAGTGATATTGAGCTCCTTAGAACCCGGTTTCTATTTTAGGACAGGATGAGCCAACTAACTTCAAGAGGGTACTTACCTACGAACCCCATGCAAGCCTAAACCTAAGGACTTGTTTGCTTTGTGTGAATATGATTACCTGTATATACACTTACTTGCTTTTGCATACATGTACATGACATCATAACATCATACCATAGCATTTACAATAACCATTTCAAGGATCTCGAGGGTCTTTTGATGCAGGGTCACGTTGAACCAGACGTCTACCAAAGGGCAAGAGGGTTCCTCTCTAAACAAACACCGTCAAAGATCAAGTGCAACAACTTGAATCAGGGGCTATGACCCACTCGACATGGTGAGCTTGATTCTAGTGGAAAAACATTCACCGGTGCAAAGTTCTCCAATCAAAAATGTTGACCAAAGCTCAACCTCTAACATTTTTCTTGTGTTTACCCCGAGAGATTCTTGAAAACATGCATCCACATATCATGCATCGCATCATAACAGGTTTTCCTTTTCAGGTTTCCTTATTCTCATACTGTTTGTTTCAGTAGAGATGGCTCTAGAGAGGACTGTCAAAGATATCCAGGATCAAAATGCTCAACTTCAAGAAATGTTCTTGAATCTGTCCCAGGGGCAAGAAGAAGTGAAAGCTCTCCTCACAAGGGGCATGGTCCTCGGGAATTCAAGTAGTGTCAAGAATGATAAGTTGGAAGGGATACAAATTGAGTTGGCAACAATGAAGATCCAGATGATGGGACAGCCGGTGGGCCAGATGGCTCTCATTCAAGACTTAGCTCAAAGACAAGAAGAGCTCAGGGTCCTCGTCAACAAGCTTCTTCAAAATAACCAAGTGGGGAAAACAACTAAGGTTGAAGAGCAAGAAGACAAGGGAAAAGCTCATCAACTTGCTTCAGGGTCACGAGCCCAGCAACAACCTCGTCAGCGTCAACAGGGTAATCAGTGTAAGGAAAATATGTATGGAAGACATTTCTCTGAGACTGACATACCGTCATCTCTGATACTGAAACACTTGTTGGAGGTCAACCTGCTTGCTTTAAGGGATCCTATTCGGAAGCCCAATACCTCTGCTTCTACCTATCACCCCAAAGAAAGGTGTGCATACCACTCCCATAGTCCTGGACATGACACCGATGACTGTTGGGCTTTGAAAAACAAGATCCAAGACTTGATTGACAAAGGAGTGTTGGAATTCATGCCGGATGGTGAGATGAAAATCTTCCGCCAAGGTTTCTCCATTTGAAATGACAAAGCTCGAACTGAGAGACTTTTGTTCCATTTGAATTTTCAAGTTGTAATTTATTTTGTTATTTAAACAATTATCGGTTGATGTCAAACTCTGTTTCATTGATGCATTGCATATGTTTGTCTTGAATTCATCCATTCGTTTTCACTATTCTTGAACTATGCTTTCTACTTTCTTTATGAAATTTAACTCTTGCAAAAGCTACAAGCCTTTAGAGGGAGGATGACGAAACAATGCCATAATCTCATACAGTATGCTTTTGAACAGACCTTGCTGACGATGTACATGCATTCTTTCAAATCCTAAACATTGGAGTCATAAGGAAGATAATCCCTAGTCAACCCCTTCGAGCCAAAGAAGTATGAGTTTTCTGTTCTAAACAAATTAAAACCTTTGATTTAAACCTGGGGCAGGGTAGTCTCTCAGTTAATCCAAAGAAAAGATGCGCATTGAAGTCGCAAACTCTCAGTTTGTAATACAACGAATAACATCAAAAAAATTCCTTTGGAACCAAAAGATAGTGATGGTTCCTTGTCTCATAGGTAGTCATTATCTATCAAAAAAAGAAAAGCCCACTGAGCCAAAACCTACAAAGGAGGCTTAAGAAAGCCGGGGCGTCCCGCTGACTGTAATCTCGAAAACAGGAACAGTCAGGCAAAAGTTAGGGATAACAAATCAAAAGAAAGAGGTCACTACAAATCCTCAAACAACATGAAAAAATGTTGCAAAAATGACTGCCTTCCGACAAACTTAACTTGTCTGAACCATCACCAAAAACGTTGTTCCAGACTCATTTGGAGTTCAAATGCACAATTAACTGAGTTTAGGATTGAAGAACATCACGAAGAGCGGGTGGGTACAAATATACTTTGAGTCGTTATCCCTTTTTTCTTAAACCGTGAACCAAGCCACGTTACAACCCTTCAAAAGTCCTAATTGAAGCATGGGTTAGTTCGAAAGCATACTGTTACAAAAGGTATCCTGACTCCTGTAAGGCTTTGCCCTAAATCTTGTGTTGAATTTGTCTTATAAAAAGTTTTATGCTAAAAAACGCATTTTTCAAAACTTCGAGACAAGCATAAACTTTGCATTATTTGAATATCGTTGGTTGCACATGGTTTACTTGTTTAAACAGCGAAGAAATTCATACAGTGAATGTTCAGAGGAACGAAAACTCTCTCAGTGAGTAAAATCACTTCAAGTGGGATGACACTTCCGTTACAAAAATCTCATATCAACAAAAGGGGATTTTATATGGTATTGTCCAGTAAACCCGGGGCAGTCCAGTCAAGATTTCAACAAATCTTTCAAAGTTCAGTTAACCTGGGGCAGTCCAGTCAAGATTTCAACAAATCTCTCAATTACAGATTAACCTGGGGCAAGTCTCTGTCACCATCACTTGAGGCATTTAAACGTCAATCTCATCAAAGGGTTACGTGCAGTCCAAGTGTCCTGGCAATATCACAAGCATCTGATACTAGGGGCAGTGATGAAACCTCTCCGAAATCTTTCTGAAAAGAAATTCAAGCGTCCTCGAGAAGTTCATCACCTCTCTAGCAGACCAGCGGTCATGGGTTTATTTCCCCAACATTTGTCAAGGATTTATCCTCCAAAACAAATTACATTTCAAGTTGAAAGAGCGTTCAAAATTTCCTTCATCACCTGCTGGAATTCAAGAGCGTTCAAAATTTCCTTCATCACCTGCTGGAAGTTACAACCACCAACAAGATAACGGACAACTGAAGCTCCTAAAAATCTGTTTCTCTCAAGAATGAAGACTCTCATCCTTGAAACCTCTGAAGATTGGTATACTCCCAATTTCTGACCCTTAACAGAATGAAGACTCTCATCCTTAAAACCTCAGAAGATTGGTATACTCCCAACCTCCTGACCCTTAACAGAATGAAGACTCTCATCCTTGAAACCTCAGAAGGTTGGTATACACCCAATCTTATGACCCAAGACCTGAATTCCTGATATTCCCGACAGAATGAAGATTCTCATTCTCAAAGTGGCATATAACCCAAGTTCCTAATATTCCCGACAGAATGAAGATTCTCATTCTCAAAGTGGCAAACAACTTAAACTCTTGAACTTCTTCCAGACAGGAATAAGCTTTTCAGAATCCTGAGTTTTACTCTCCAACAGGATAGCTGCTTTTCAATAATATGGCTATTCCCCACAGAATTCTTATCCCCCAAGCAGAATGAAGACTCTCATTCTCAATCCCTCACGGGATATTCAGATATTCCCCAGTGAAGATCTCCTCAAGACAGGAATCCCCAGTAGATTGGCGTACAACCCAAGCTCCTGATTCCCCAATAGTGGTCCCAGGACTTCTCATTTTCAACGATCAAAGGATTTGCAATCCCCAGTAGCAGTCAAGTATTTATTTTCCCCGACAGCAGTCAAAGATTTTATTATCTCCAGCTATCCAAGATTTATCTTCCTCAGCAAGACAGCTCATCAGCCTACATGCACATACATCACGTTCATAAATCATGAGCATTGACAAAACACATATATTGCATCATGCATTTCATACATCATGACTTTGCATACAACTAACGTTCTACCTTTTTTAGGAAAGATCGATCAACAGATGATTACCATCAACATTTTCAAGTTCCAGATTAATACTTGTAACAAGCCAGGAAAACCATCTGTGGACGAGGGATTGAAGATTAACACCTGTAACAAGCCAGGAAACTATCTTTCTTTCTCAGGTCAGAGATTAATACCTGAAACCAGCCAGGGCAACCATCTCATCGACCAGCTCAAATAACAATTCAACAATCATTTCTAGGTGGCATCTTTAAGCCCATCTCCAATAACTATCCATCATATCTCCAAATGGCATCTGTAAGCCCATTCCCGACACCACAATACCTGTAGAGATTGAAGATCAATACCTGTAACAAGCTAGGAAAACCATCTTTCTTTCTCAGGTCAGAGGTCAATACCTGAAACCAGACAGGACAAATATCTACTCGACCAACTCATGCTTATTCAACTTCAAGACTTCTGAAAACAGTTTACGGGTTCTCCAGATACGGATGTTAACCTATCGCTTATTCATATTCAAGACCTCTGAAAACAGTTTACGGGTTCTCCAGATACGGATGTCAATCTATCGCTTGTTCAGACTCAACTTCTGAAAACAATTTACGGATTCTCCAAAAAAACGGATGTCAATCTATCGCTTGTTCGGATTCAACTTCCGAAAACAGTTTACGGATTCTCCAAACATGGATGTCAATCTATTGCTTATTCAGACCCCCAGTCCAGAGTTGTTCCAAACATGGACACCTTTCTGATACTCATTTTTCTCACCTACAACATGTTAGAACAAAGTTTGAATCTACTACCCTAAGTTTAAGTTTTGATGATAACAAAATGCTAAGATACATTAATTGTATGATTCATGTAAGACACATATGCTATCTAAAAATTACATTCTGTTTTACAGAAACTCTGATGGGTATCAGCATGAGAACATCCTCATCAGCATCAGAAAATTGGATATCAACATCAGCATCAGAAGATGCTATATCAGATACCAGAATCAGAAGATTAACTTGCGCTTATGCTGAAGCTTGATGAACAGATATGCGCTTAACACTCTAAACTCTGATAAAGACAACAACAGTTCATCAGCACCTAAGCAGCGTCAGAATGAGCCAAAGCCAGAACACGCTTAAGTGGCAACGGTACTATGCATTCAAGATGATTTATTACCAACGGCATCATTCCAGACAAGATCTGCTTAATAAGGAAAGATTGTTATTGGCATTGAAACAGAATTATTACTCTAACGTACACTATTTCCAATGCTATATAAACAAGTCAATGAAGATTGAATTGTCTAATGCTCTACAACACTCTACACGCCTAAAAGCTATTCATCATCTTCCTTACTCTCAGTTTGCTAAAAGCTCTCAATTCCTTACTCAATTATTTTAGCAATCTAGTTCTCATAAGCTTAAGTTGTGTAGTATCACAGTTGTGATAAACAGTTTTTGTAGAAAACATTCACACACCTAGATTTAAATTCTTTGTAAGAAAGTAATTCCTTGAGAAACCGGTTTGTGGTTTGACTCAAGAAGGCTCTAGCAGTTGCTAAAGCAGATTGTATTATTCAGTTGAATATAGTGGATTAAGACCTCGTTGGAGAGAGGCGAAATCACCTTGACGGGTGGACTGGAGTAGTTTGACATCAAACGAACCAGGATAAAAATATCGTGTTGATTGCAATTGATTTCCAGTTTTTACAATTCAACCCCCCTTCTTGTGTTTTTCACTTCTTCAATTGGCATCAGAGCGCCTGGTTCTGAGCTAAAACACTTAACCGTGTCAGTACAAGATCCAGCGTCAGAAAAACACAATGGCAGGAACTTATCAACACACCAGTAATGATAACAATGAAGACAGAGACAGATTCAGCGGCAAACCTCCAGTCTTTGATGGAGAAAATTTTGATTACTGGAAAGACAGAATTGAAAGCTTCTTTCTGGCACATGATGCTGATCTGTGGGACATGGTGACAGGTGGATACACGCACCCAGTGAATGCAAGCGGTCAGAAGATTGACAGGAAAGCAATGTCTGACCAACAAAAGCGTGACTTCAAAAATCACCACAAGGCCAGAACCATCCTTCTCAGCGCCATCTCTTACGCTGAATATGAAAAGATCTCAAACAGAGACACAGCAAAGGACATGTTTGACTCACTCAGAATGACGCATGAAGGCAACATTCAGGTCAAAGAAACTAAAGCTCTTGCGCTCATTCATAAGTATGAGGCATTCAAAATGGAAGAAAGTGAATCCATTGAAACAATGTTCTTAAGATTCCAAATTCTGGTGGCTGGTCTCAAGGTTCTGGACAAAGGTTACTCTACTGCTGATCACGTCAAGAAGATCATCAGAAGCTTACCAAAGCAGTGGAGGCCAATGGTTACAGCTCTGAAGCTAGCAAAAGATCTCAACAAAATTTCTCTGGAGGAACTTATCAGCTCCCTCAGAAGTCATGAGATAGAGCTAGAAGCTGATGAACCTCAGAAGCAAGGTAAGCCTTTAGCATTAAAATCTAACAAAAAATCTGAGTCTAAAGTTTTGCAGGCAGTTGAAGAAACATCTGATGGATCCTCATCAGAAGAAGACAAACTTTCTCTCCTCTCCAGAAGAGTGAACCAACTGTGGAAGCAGAGGCAAAGGAAGTTCAGGAATCCCAGAAGATCTGAAGGCTCCTCAGGAAGCGGAAAGCCAAACACCAAGGACATCATCTGCTATGAGTGCAATGAGCAAGGACACTACAAGAGTGACTGCCCAAAGCTTCAGAGGGAAAAGCCCAAAAAGAAGTTTGGAATAGAAAAGAAGAAAAGTCTCATGGCTACATGGGATGACTCTGACTCGTCTGAAGCTGACTCAGAATCAAATGATGAGAGAGCAAACATAGCTCTCATGGCCAACATTTCAGAAGACAGTGAAGCTTCTGAATCAGACTCAGAATCAGATACTGAAGAGGTATTTCCTGACTTTGCAGTTAATTTTACTAAGGCTGAACTTGCTGAAAGCCTTAACGAAATTCTGGAAAGGTACCGGCAGATTAGAGTTAAATTCAGAAACCTGAAAAGGAATCTTGAATCTGACTCTGATAAGACTGAGAGTCTTAGATTGGAAAATTCTGAGCTGAGAAATAAAATTTCAAAATTAGAAAATGTTTTACAAAACTCTCAGAAGGAACCAATTTCTGAAACTCCCAGCAGCGCTGATGAGATCATCAAGGAGTATGATCATAGTTTCTAGAAGTTCCTTGCTAAAAGCATAGATAGGAGCAAAATGGCTTCAATGATCTATGGAGTTAGCAGAAACGGCAGAAAGGGAATAGGATACCAAGGTAAGGTTCCTACACCAAATAATGCCATGGATTTAACCATTAAACACACTCCTCTGAACTCACATTTTGTGTATGGTCACACACATGATATTAAATACACTAGCAGTAAGTATTCTGTGAAACCAAAATTCAACCAGAGTTTTGGTAAATCTAACAAATCAGGACCCAAGAAAATCTGGGTACCTAAGGATAAAATAATACATGTTGCAGATATCTTTAGCAGCAAATCAGAAACACCAGTCATGGTACCTGGACTCTGGCTGCTCGCGACACATGACGGGAAGAAGGCATATGTTCCAAAGCCTGGAACTTAAGCCTGGAGGCCACGTTGGCTTTGGAGGCAATCAGAGGGGAAAGATAATTGGCTCTGGAACTGTAGGTAATGGAAATCTTCCCTCTATAAATAATGTTCTGCTAGTAGATGGATTAATGCATAATCTGTTATCCATAAGTCAATTAAGTGATAACGGTTATGATATAATCTTTAATAAAAAATCATGTAAAGTTGTTAGTCAGAAAGATGGGACTATCCTGTTTAATGGAAAGAGGAAAAACAACATCTATAAAATCAAACTTTCTGAACTGAAAAGTCAGAATGTAAAGTGTCTTCTGTCTGTTAACAACGAGCAGTGGATCTGGCACAGAAGATTGGGGCATGTTAGTATGAGAAGAATATCTCAGATTAACAAACTCAATCTGGTCAGAGGACTTCCTAATTTGAAGTTCAATTCAGATGCTCTGTGTGAAGCATGTCAGAAAGGCAAGTTTGCAAAACCTTCTTTCAAATCTAAAAATGTTGTTTCTACCTCTAAGCCATTAGAACTTCTGCACATTGACTTATTTGGACCAGTTAAAACTGCTTCAGTCAGTGGCAAGAAGTATGGGTTAGTAATCGTAGATGACTATAGCAGATGGACATGGGTAAAGTTCTTAAGACACAAGGACGAGTCACACTCTGTGTTTGTTACCTTCTGTAACCAAGTTCAGAATGAAAAGGATCTTAGAATCGTTAAAGTCAGAAGTGATCATGGTGGAGAGTTTGAAAACAAAGATTTTGAGTCATTCTTTAATGACAGAGGCATTCTGCATGATTTCTCTTGTCCTAGAACTCCCCAACAAAATGGAGTTGTAGAACGAAAGAACAGAACATTGCAAGAAATGGCCAGAACCATGATCAATGAGACAAACGTTGCTAAGATCTTCTGGGCAGAGGCAATAAACACAGCGTGCTACATTCAGAATAGAATCTCAATAAGACCTATTCTGGAAAAGACTCCATATGAATTGTGGAAGAACAGAAAGCCCAACATTTCATATTTTCATCCATTTGGATGTACTTGTTTTATGTTAAATACAAAGAATTATTTGAACAAGTTTGACTCTAAAGCACATAAGTGTATTATGTTAGGATACTCTGAACGCTCAAGAGGGTACAGAGTATACAATACAGAAACACAGATTGTGGAAGAATCAATCAGTGTTCATTTTGATGATAAGCTTGACTCTGAAAAGTCAAAGTAGAATGAAGTTTTTGCAGGTATGGAAATTGAATTTATAGGTTCTGAAGACAAGTCATCAGAAGCTCTCAACAAAGACACTCCTTCAACATCTGAAAGGAGCACTGCTAGAAATCCTACAACAGCTGCTGATCAACCTCAGAAGAGACTACCCAGAAGCAGCTTGGATCACCCAGAAGAAACTATCTTAGGAAGAAAGGAAGATCCAATCAGAACAAGAGCAAGCTTCAGAAACTCTGAAGAATCCCTCATGGGACTTGTGTCTCTGATTGAACCTTCTTCTATTGATGAAGCACTTCTAGACAACGACTGGATTCTAGCAATGCAAGAAGAGCTGAATCAATTCACCAGAAATGACATATGGGATCTTGTTCCCAGACCAAAAGGATTCAACGTCATTGGAACAAGATGGGTGTTCAGAAACAAGCTTAATGAACAAGGTGAAGTCATCAGAAACAAAGCACGACTGGTAGCACAAGGTTATAGTCAGCAAGAGGGGATAGACTACACAGAAACCTTTGCTCCAGTCGCCAGGTTAGAATCTATCAGACTTTTAATTTCATTTGATGTTAATAGAGGCATCACTCTGTATCAGATGGATGTCAAGAGTGCATTCTTAAATGGTTATATAGAAGAAGAGGTTTATGTGCACCAACCCCCTGGTTTTGAAAGTACAAAACATCCAGAACATGTTTTCAAACTAAAGAAGTCACTATATGGTCTGAAACAAGCTCCCAGAGCTTGGTATGAAAGACTAAGTAACTTTCTGTTAGAAAATGAATTCACCAGAGGGAAGGTGGACACTACCTTATTCTGTAAGTCAGTTAAGAATGACATCTTAGTCTGTCAAATTTATGTTGATGATATTATTTTTGGATCTACTAATCCTTCTCTTGGAAGAAAATTTGCTAAGTGTATGCAGGCAGAATTTGAGATGAGCCTCATGGGAGAACTGAAATTCTTTCTAGGAATTCAGATCAATCAAACTCCAGAGGGAACTTACATTCATCAGAGAAAATATGTCAGAGATCTTCTGAAGAAATTTGACCTCTCAGAATGTAAGCCATCAAAGATTCCAATGCATCCCACGTGCATTCTGGAAAGAGAAGAGGTAAGCAAAAAGGTAGAACAGAAGGTCTACAGAGGTATGATTGGTTCTCTCCTTTATCTGACAGCTTCAAGGCCTGATATCTTATTCAGCGTATGTATTTGTGCTAGATTCCAATCAGATCTTAGAGAATCTCACTTAACAGCTGTTAAGCGAATTTTCAAGTATCTGAAAGGTACTACTAATCTGGGTTTATTTTATAGAAAATCTAGTGATTACAGCTTAGTAGGCTACTGCGATGCTGACTTTACTGGAGACAGAGTAGAGCGTAAAAGTACTTCTGGAAGCTGCCAGTTTCTGGGAGAAAATCTGATCTCTTGGTCCAGCAAAAGGCAATCCACAATTGTGCTATCAACAGCAGAAGCTGAGTACATAGAAGCAGCAGGATGTAGCACACAAATGATCTGGATGAAAAGTCAGCTTGAAGACTTCCAGATTTTTGAGAGTAACATCCCTATACTCTGTGACAATACTTCTGCCATTTGCTTAAGTAAGAATCCCATTTTACATTCTAGGGCTAAGCATATAGAAATAAAACATCACTTCATTAGGGACTATATTCAGAAAGGAATTTTGAACTTAAAATTTATTGATACAGACCATCAATGGGCAGATATCTTCACTAAACCTCTTTCTGAAGATAGGTTCAATTTCATTCTGAAACATCTCAGCATGAAAATCTACCCAGAGTGAAAATGTTTTAATTTTATATATTAACCTTCAGAATGTATTTGTTTTACTGTGAACTTCTGATCAATCTCCTTCAGAAAGATAGACATGCAGATTGTATCAGATTTTATGCTTAAAGATCTGAGCGTTTCAGCTCAAGGATAGACGTGCTGCTCACTAAATCAAACAAGTGTCATCCAATCATCAGCAAATCTCTGAAGCAGAACGCGTGCATGCTTCTGAGAAGGCAAAACGCTGATTGGGTGCATTGAGACACATGTCTGGTAACCGTTTCAAGTATCTTTCTCAAATCCCACAAAATCAGCAAGCATTAAATGCACGTAACCATGTTTTAAAAAGTAATCATGAATTATTTCTCTTTCTTGAAACCGTTTACGCTTTCAAAACATATTTTGAAATCTATTTAAGCACATTAACATCATTCATTAATCTTTTACCGTTTCTTACAATCTTACAAATATTTTCTGCATTTTCCTTGTGTGTTCATCTCTCTCAAAAGAAACCCATTTTTTTTCAAGTTTTCTCAGAAAACCCTAAGTGTGAACATGGCAACCTCCAGCAACGTCTCTGCAGGTTCTCAGAAGGAGACTTCATCTGAACAATACCAAGTTCCCTTCAGAACACTCCTTACACCAGTGAAGAATTTGGAAGTGTTGTCTGAACTAATTGTTGACTTCTCCAGTCTGAAAGAAAATGGATTCGATTTGACAGAAGAAGTTAGGGCACAGGGATGGGAGAGATATTTTGATAGGTTGGTTGGACCAACGTTCCCAGTCTTGGTCAAGGAGTTCTGGATTCATGCGTACTCATCAACACATCAAGTTACCTCCTACATAATGGGAAAGAAGATTGTGATCACTGAGGATCACATTGCAAGATTGATTGGATACAGTGGTGGTGGTATCCGTTGTATCGACATGGCTGAAAGATGCTCTAACGTTGCTGTCATTGCAAGGCAGATTTTCAACCATGGGGTTCCCAGCAGCAAAATCAGAGACTTAAAGGATCAGGACAGAATATGGGCAAAGATTATTCTGGGGTGCTTTAATCACAGGAAGCCAACAAGCTCTCCTGATTATATAAATATAGATCAGCAGTTTCTGATCTATTTTATTAATCAGAAGGTAAAGATCAACTTGGCTCATCTTCTGTTTAATCACCTCAGGACCAGCGTCAAGGAGACAAGGGAAGAAGAAAGGACAAAAAGGGACTGGATACCCTTTGGCAGGTTAATATCAGATATTCTGACTGAGAATAGGCTGATAGAGCACCTTACAGAAGCTCGGGAATTAAGTTCTATTGAACCTACTGTTGGCAAGCCTCTGAACGCCAAGAATTTGAAGAAAATGAAACTGATAGAGAATATCAGAAAGGATCCCAGCGTTACTCCTCTTGCTGACATCACCAGCAGAAGAGTCCCTCTGGACGACTTTCCACTATTTTTTGAGATTGAATCTAAACCAATAGTTGTTCTCAGATACTTGGACGCTTGCAAGGCTGATGGTACAGATCCAAAACTGAATATCAAAGATCTGCACCAACAACATCCAGAAGTTACTATGAAGAAGACGAAGAAAAGAAAGGCCACTTCAGAAGGACCATCCCAGCAGACCCCTAAGAAAAGAGGTAATCTATCTGCTGCTAATGTTTTAAATTCTTCTGCTATTCCAACATCAATTCCAACCCCAGCTTCACATGAACTTCCAATCCCCATACCAACTATTGATGAAACCGAACCAGAGGATGACCCTTCTGAGTCACTGACTCTCAGGAGATCCCGCACCAAAAAGCCAAAACCCACTACATCAACAAAATCAGAACTTGACAAAGTCCTGTCTGAAATTGATCAACGTGCTTCCGCTCCCCTCACAAATAATCCAAACTCTCAACCAGAGATTGCCCACTCTCCTCAACCAGAACATACTCTCTCACCCATACCAGAAGAACCACAAATTCTACAACAACCAGAAATTCCACCTCCTTCTCCACAACCAGCAATTCCTCCTCCCTCTCCTCAACAAGAACCTCATCCACCCTCACCTTAACCATCACCTCCACAACCTGAGTTTCATCATTTTGAAACTCCATCACCTGAACCTCATTCTCCTCAATCCTCTGAGCCACAACCCTTGGCAATTCAGCTGCCATGTGGTACAACCATAAACATACCCCAGCTGCCATCCTCGCCAGAAACTACCCCTCCAAATACTCCAAATAGTCCAATTATTATTTCTGATTCTCCCACTCCATCTCCCAAACAAACTACAGAAAACCACAGCAGGACCTTCATCGATTTAACAATCCTTGACCGTCTTGCTGATCTCAAAAACAAAATAGCCATTCCCAAACCAAAACAGCTAGATGTTGGCTCTGGCATTGTGAATTTTGAAACAGGCTTGCAGTAGTGGATTGCTTCTCTAAAGCAAGTTTGCCCTGGAATGATTGATCCTGCTGCCTCAGACCAACTCTGGACTCGATTCAGAATATGGGTACGCGTTGAAGCCCTTAAGTTGCAAGACATCAATTATGAGCAGGCACAACAGAACTTCAGCAAGCTGCTGAAGGAAGTTGGAAGTCAGCTGCTGAAGGAAGAAGTGCTCCTTCTGGATAGTGAGCCATGGTCTGAGAAGCGCCCAGCTTCAAAAGTGCAGCCAGCAGAAGAGGATCAGACAACTCAAGCTGAAGAGGTTAGACAAGCTGAAGATGTTGTAGAAAGCTCTCAGAAGCTTCCTGCTTCTGACGTTTCTCAAGCTGCCTTGGACAGGCAGACTCTGGAAGAGCTGAGGCTGAATGATATTCGTCTGCAGCAAAGAATGGATGAAAATGATCAGAAGATGAAGGAAAGTATGGATGTGCAAGACATCAAGATAGATACAGTAGTTAGCATGGTGCACAAGCAGAATGAAACTGCTGATCAGATCAAGACAATGTTGGAGACTCTGTTCACACGCTTTCCTCCCCAACCTTAGATTTTTATTCATGATATTTTCATTGTTTTCTTTGCATAACATTTGTACTGTTTGTCTGGCTCTGAATTTAATATAACAAGTTTTTCTGCTCTGATCGTTTTTAGCACATCACTTACACTTTTTGATTGCTGACAAAAAGGGGGAGAACAAGAATGATATTTTTTCAATAACGGATTACTGAGACAAAAAGTCTCAAACATTCTAACACCCTGATATACTTGAATGTTTTCTGTTTTTGCATAAGTCTACAGGTACAAGAAGTTAATCACCTCTGATACACTGAAGCTCGAAGCTCTGATATTCTGATCTGAAGCTCTGATATTCTGATGTTCAAAGAAAGTCAATAAAGATCTGATCCTGAAGAACTCTTGGAATTAAAAAGGGGAAGTAATAAATTCAGGGGGAATATCTCTGATCTCAACTCTGATATCTCTTTATCCCTTATCTTTGATAACTTCCTAATTAATTCTGATACAACTTATTATTTAGTTATCACTGATACTTTTCACGCTAATTTTCAATTTAAAAATATCTAGTTTTTGTCATCATCAAAAAGGGGGAGATTGTTAGAACAAAAATTGAATCTACTATCCTAAGTTTAAGTTTTGATGATAACAAAATGCTAAGATACATTAATTGTATGATTCATGTAAGACACATATGCTATCTAAAAATTACATTCTGTTTTACAGAAACTCTGATGGGTATCAGCATGAGAACATCCTCATCAGCATCAGAAAATTGGATATCAACATCAGCATCAGAAGATGCTATATCAGATACCAGAATCAGAAGATCAACTTGCGCTTATGCTGAAGCTTGATGAACATATCTGCGCTTAACACTCTGAACTCTGATAAACACAACAATAGTTCATCAGCACCTAAGCAGCGTCAGAATGAGCCAAAGCCAGAACACGCTTAAGTGGCAATAGTACTGTGCATTCAAGATGATTTATTACCAACGGCATCATTCCAGACAAGATCTGCTTAATAAGGAAAGATTGTTATTGGCATTGAAACAGAATTATTACTCCAACGTACACTATTTCCAATGCTATATAAACAAGTCAATGAAGATTGAATTGGCTAATGCTCTACAACACTCTACACGCCTAAAAGCTATTCATCATCTTCCTTACTCTCAGTTTGCTAAAAGCTCTCAATTCCTTACTCAATTATTTTAGCAATCTAGTTCTCATAAGCTTAAGTTGTGTAGTATCACAGTTGTGATAAACAGTTTTTGTAGAAAACATTCACACACCTAGATTTAAATTCTTTGTAAGAAAGTAATTCCTTGAGAAACCGGTTTGTGGTTTGACTCAAGAAGGCTCTAGCAGTTGCTAAAGCAGATTGTATTATTCAGTTGAATATAGTGGATTAAGACCTCGTTGGAGAGAGGCGAAATCACCTTGACGGGTGGACTGGAGTAGTTTGAGATCAAACGAACCAGGATAAAAATATCGTGTTGATTGCAATTGATTTCCAGTTTTTACAATTCAACCCCTCTTCTTGTGTTTTTCACTTCTTCACAACATACATTCCAGATGGCATCTTTAAGCCCATCCCCCGACAAGATTCTGTCACTTTCCAGATGGCATCTTTAAGACCATCTCCAAATGGCATCTTTAAGCCCATTCCCTCAACTACGCTTTGACGAGTGCAAATTTTTTTGGGCACTCTAGTGTCCAATCTCCTTTTACCCTCGAGTCGCGAAAGGCAAACCTGCCAATCTAACTCTTCAGGTTCAAGAAGATTGAACAGGGGAAACTGTTGTACCCCAAAATTTGACCTCTCATTTCATCAACCTTTTCTCACCACAAGACCCTTGGAACTCAAGATCAAGTTAGGGTTTGCTCTGCTCAAGGCCCCTCCTTGCACTATTGACCCAAATTAGGGTTTGAGTTTGCACGGGGATGTTTTGACCTAAAATTCCCAAAGTGACTTTCATGCTTCATGTTGGACTCACAAGTTTATCCATACCAAGTTTCAAGCCTTGATTCAAATCTTTGCCCAGTCAATTGGACAATTGACCTAAAAATCAGTTGTATTAGGGAAAAAGTCAACTGTGGCCAATTGACAGTCAAACCTCATGAATTTTGACCTACATCAACATAATGAACTCACATGAACCATTTGGTCAAGTTGGGATCACAATTCCACAAGAAATTTGATCAGATCACCAAAAGGGCAAAATGGTCATTTTTAGGGTTTTGACTGCACAAAGGCAATTTTTGACTGTTTGACCTAACCAATGGCAAACCGAGCTCACATATGGACTCAAGGACTCAATGGCTTTGTCTTGACCCATTCAACAAATTCAAAATATCTCAAATGCATAGGATTGACAGATGAATTTTTCAGTCAACTGATCAAAATTTGACTGAACACTGAAAAGTCAAACTTTGACTTTTTGGTCAAAATCAAGTGCCAAAATCCATTTTTCATCAAGACATGTCAAATTATGAAACTTGTTCATCAAGAAACCCAAAAATGCAAATTAGGGTTTAAAATGAAGAAATTTCATAACTTAGAATTTTTCTAAGTTATGAAATTTCTTTATTTTTTCCTAACTTTGTCCCATTTTTTCACCAAGATGCAAGTGGATTCAAACAAAACTTGAAACATGAAAGTTGTAGTCCATCACAAAATCTACAACTTTTATTCACAAAGTTTTCTCAAAGGAAGCTTGTATCTCAAGTTATGATTTTTGGAATAAGGGTACCAAACACTTTTAACTTAGAAGAAATTTGCCATATTCTAGGCAGGATTTTGGTCCAACTTCTTGGCCATTCTTCACATGGTTCCATTTGGAGTTTCAATTTGCATTACAAAGATGAATTGTATTACATGTTCCAAGCTTTCCAAAATATCCAAGAACTTCTCAAACACCCTTGTGGTTAGAGAGAATCGAATTCACAAAGTTGGTCAAAACTCACTTTTGTTCATGGCCAAGGCACGTTCATAACAATTGCATTTTTCAAATCAGCATGGTTTATGCTAGCTTTCAGGCCTCTAAACCTCTTCACACTCAATAATTTAATGCCTAACCATTGTGTTAAGGTGTTATTTCTTCCATTTGGATATTACATACTAAACTAACCCTTAACTAGAAAAAGTAAAGTTTCCATTTTGGTAAAGTGATACTTTATGTCAAATTCCAAATCCTTGAGACAGGGGCCAGATCTTTGAGGCAAGAGTGAGTACACAAATCCCATTTACCAAGAGCAAATGCTGCAGCATACATGATAGAGGTCACAGGCCTGCATTGTCAACTTGAACTCCTTGGCTTCAAAAACAAGTAACATTGCAAAACATATCCAACTTTCACTTCCTGAAAACACAAGCCAGAACAAACCTTGTACTCATCTTCCATACATCCCAACTGACCTAAAACACGACTCAACCACCCCTCATACCTCCTAATACACCAAAACACCATCTTGCTGCAAAAACAGGGCACCTGCTGCAGATTGAGGTCCACAACTCAATCCACTCGTGTGCTTTGGCTAAAACCAGTTCAAACACATTCCATTCCATCCACCTAAACTATTCCAAGCCTTAAAATCAAGCTGTAACACCTCTAACCCTACTTGCCATTTTTATTTTCAAGCTGTGCAGGTGAACTTCTATAGCACGATACAGGCTGTTTCAAAGCAAGCTAGGTATTGGGAAAGCATCCTTGGACTTCAGGCAAGCTCAACAGAAGCTCAAACTCCATTGAAGGTTGCCACATTGCTCTGCTCGAGTCAATCTGAAACAGGTAATCCATGGACTTCTATCTCTCTATCCAGGCATGATTAAGCTTAGGTTTGTGAATGAAACATGTTCTACTCATAGCCCTGAAGCCATATATGTGTTCACTTTTCATTTATATTAAGCATGCTGTGAGAATTTTAACCATGAATATTTGAAAAAAGCTAGGTCAGAAATTGGGGGTGATGAAATTCTCCCTGGTTTCTTAGAGTTTGGTCAAGTGTTATACATGGTTGAAATCGTGGTTTGATGCTCTACAATGTTTGTGTTATGAGTTTTGGCTAAAAATCAAAAAATCAGGAGTTTGTATTTTGAACAAGGATGCGCGCGTTTGACAGTGCTGGAGGTTGAAGAAGGTTGGCTTGGGCTGGGCCTGAGTCAGTTTGCTGTTTGCACCCCTTTTTCCATTTGCACCCACTGGCCCATTATGTGAAATATTTGACATTTTGCATTTTTCTTTTTGATTCTGATTTTATATTTTTGCTCAAACATAAAAAACACCAAAAATATTTTTACACATTTTATTTACACTTATTTGGCATTTATTTGCTTTATTAAACATATATAGGTAAATAATAAAAACCCTTTTTATTTAAAACCCTAAAATATAATACAAAAATAATAATTTTATTTTTTATTTAATATTTGACACTAAAAATACTTTTTTAACAATATACTTTTTATTTTGTGCATAAATAAATATATTTTGTATATAATCAATAAATAATACTATTTATTCAAAAATTAGGGTTTTGCCCTAAATAACAAAAATAACCAAAAAAATGACTTTTTTTATTTTGTTTATACTTCAAACATGAAAACTTTTTCACATACATAAACAATCTTTTTTTGCATAATACATTGCATTTTGATATTTATTTAATTGTATTTATTTAAATGTTAAATATTAATCTGTATATTCGATATGGTTGTAATAACTTAGCATTTATTTCCTTGCCAAATATCCCCCAATTCAAACTTGTATCCCCATCCCCATAATCATGTTGTAATAATCTAGGACTTTAAATTCTCGCACATTTAAAAGTTTCCAAATTATGCCATGCTTAGACTTAGGGCTTGTATGCAAAAATCAATCAACAAATAGCTTGACCTAATTCAAGATAAACATGCATGAAAAATAAACACAATGCACACTTACACCCCTAGGGTTTCATCCACTTGTTGCCTTCAAAAATGGGCCATGGTTGCATGTCAAGTACTTTGGCAAAACAAAAACAAACAAATTGATCATAGTCCCTCGATGACGCTATCTTGGTTGCCTAAAAAATGATCAAGTCCCTTAAGGAAATTGCCAAAGATACTTGACACTATTGCTTTCATGGTCTATACGATGACTCGCGCCCGTCCCGTTAACATCCTAACGCAAGGTTGTTCATCAAACACAATGGTGAAACAATACTGTTAAAAGGGTCAAAAACATGAGAAAAATCTTTGAGTAAAATAGGGTAGACAAACTCTTAGTTACTTGATCAACCAACTTGCAAAACATCCTTGCCATTTTTCAAACACACTCCACAACACAACTTCAAAACAACTTTCAAAACATTGAAATATCTTTTCAAAAAGACTCACACCTTTGTATATACTCAAACAAGAGTCATTACAAAGGTTGCCTAGACAAGGCATCTTTTTCAAAACATTTTCAAAACCACACACACAAAGCACCATTTCAAACAATTGAAAAGCAAAGGCAAGTGATCTAAAAACAAGTAATTGAGAGCCCATGGATAACCATGGATGAAAAGGGTGCTAGAACCTTCCCTTTTCATAATCTACCCCCCGAACCCATGAAAACATCTCAAAGGTCTTTCCTGTGCTTTTTGACCTTTCCTTAGGATAAATAAAAAGTCGGTGGCGACTCTTGCTAAACCGAACAAGTGCAAAAACAAACGCAAAACCTCAAGTCAGTTCTCCCACCGTATCACAGCAGTCAAGGATTTATTTTCTTCAGCAAGACCGCTCATCAGCTTACATGCGCATACATTACATTCATGTATCATGAAAATTGATAAAAAACACATATATTGCATCATACATTTCATACAACATAACTTCGTGTTTCGGATAACATTTTACCCTTCACAGCATAAGATTAACAAGCTACAAACTTCAAAGACTTCTGAAAATAGTTTAAGGGTTCTCCAAACATGGATGTTAATATATCACTTGTTCAGACTCAACTTTTGAAAACAGTTTACGGATGCTTCCAGACACGGATGCTAATCTATTGCTTATTCAACTTCAAAGACTTCTGAAAACAGTTTACGGATTCTCCAAACACGAATGTTAATCTATCACTTGTTCAGACTCAAATTTTGAAAACAGTTTACGGATGCTTCCAGACACGGATGCTAATCTATTGCTTATTCAACTTCAAAGACTTCTGAAAACAGTTTACGGATTCTCCAAACACGGATGATAATCTATTGCTTATTCGACTTCAAGGATCATGAAAACAGTTTACGGATGCTTCCAAACACGGATGTTAATCTATCTCTTATTTAGATTCATCTCATGATAACAGTTTACGGATGCTCCAAACACGGATGCTAATCTATTGCTTATTCAGATCCCCATCCCATAGATGCTCCATACACAGATGTTTCTCTGTCGCCCATTCAGAATTCAGATACCATACAGATACACTCCTGACACGGTTGTCATTCTGATATTCATTCAAAGTTCAAATACCGTTATAGCTCAGATACGCTCCAGACGCGGACACCACTCTTTTGCTCATACAAACTCAGTCTCCAGATATAGCTCAAATGTATTCCAGATACGGATATCATTTTGATGCTCATTCTTCTGACCTACAACATTGCAATTCAACAAAAAGTCTTGGATGGCATCTTTAAGCCCATCTCCAGCAAGATTCTACCATCTCCAAATGGCATCTTTAAGCCCATTTCCTCAACTATATTTTGATGAGTGCAAATTTATGGGCACTTTAGTGTCCAATCATCTTTTACCTTCGAGTCGCGAACGGCAAACTTGCCAATCTAACTCTTCAGGTTCAAGAAGATTGAATATGGGCAACTGTTGTACCCCAAAATTTTCCCTCTCATTTCATCAACATTTTTCATCACAAGACTCTTGGAACTCAAGATCAAGCTAGGGTTTTGCTCTGCTTAAGACACCTCCTTGCACTGTTGACCTAAATTAGGGTTTGAGTTTGCACAATGATGTTTTGACCTACAATGCCCAAATTGACTTTCATACTTCATGTTGGACTCATAAGTTTGTCCATACCAAGTTTCAAGCCTTGATTCAAATTTTTGCCCAGTCAATTGGACAGTTGACCTAGAAATCAACTATATTGAGGAAAAAGTCAATTGTGGCCAATTGACAGTCAAACCTCATGAAATTTGATTCACATCAACATTATGAACTCATATGAACCATTTGATCAAGTTTGTATCACAATTCAACAAAAAATTAGATCAGATCACCAAAAGGGGCAAAATGGTCATTTTTAGGGTTTTGACTGTACAAAGGCAATTTTTGACTGTTTGACCTAGCCAATGGCAAATCAAGCTCAACCATGGACTCAAGGACTAAATGAAATTGTCTTGACCCATTTAACAAGTTCAAAAGATCTCAAATGCATAGGATTGACAGATGAATTTTTCAGTCAACTGATCAAAATTTGACTGTATACTGAAAAGTCAAACTTTGACTTTTTGGTAAAAATAAAGTGCCAAAGGTCATTTTTCATCAAGACATGTCAAATTATGAAAATTGTTCATTAAGAAACCCAAAAATGCAAATTAGGGTTTAAAATGGAAAATTTTCATAACTTAGAATTTTTCTAAGTTATAAAATTTTCTTATTTTTTCTAACTTTGTCCCATTTTTTCACCAAGATGTAAATGGATTCAAACAAAACTTGAAACATCAAAGTTGTATTCCGTCATAAAGTCTACAACTTTTATTCACAAAGTTTTCTCAAAAGAGACTTGTATCTCAAGTTATGATTTTTGGAACAAGGGTACCTAAAACTTTTAACTTAGAGAAATTTTGCCCTAGTTTAGGCAGGATTTTGACCCATCTTCTTGGCCATTTTTCACATAGTTCCACTTGGAGTTTCAAGTTTCATTTCAAAGATGGATTATATTACAAGTTGCAAGCTTTCCAAATTGTCCAAGAACTCCTCAAACACCTTTGTTGTTAGGGAGAATCGAACGCTTGAAGTTGGCAAAAACTCACTTTGATCCATGGCCAATACATGTTCATACAAGTTTCATTTTCAAACCAGCATGCTTTGTACTTGTTGGCAGGCCTCTAAACCATTTTGCACTCCTTAATTGAATGCAAATCCAATGAGCTAATGCATTATCTTATCCATTTGGACATTGCATACAAAACTAATCCCTATTTGGAAAAAGGTATATTGCCATTTTTGAAAATTTATACTTTATGTCAAACCAAGATCTATGAGGCATGGGGCCATATCTCTGAGGCAAGATCAAATCCATAAATTGCAAGTATCAAGGTAAAAGGATGCAGCATACAAGATAGGGATTACAGGCCTGTATTGACAAGTTACACACTCTTGCTTCAAAAAGAAGAAATTTGTCCAAAATCTTCCGAACTCAAAAACCAGCCATAGTCAACTTACACAAAAATTGCAAACACATTTCACACAACCCTTGGAGTCATAAACACGAGCTCTTCACCACTCAAACCTCCTTGTACACAAAATCACCATTTTTCTGCAAAACAGGGCAAGCCCTGCAGAACCACCTCCATCTCCACTTTCCCTCGTGCGTTTTGCCTCAAACTTGTTCCAATACCTTCCATTCAACTCACCTAAACTATTCCATACCTCCATTGCCAGCTGTAACACCATTAACACACATTGCCATTTTTGTTTCAAAGCTTTGCAGGTTGAGTTCTGTAGTACGATTCAGGCTACTTCAAAACAAACTAAGCATTGGGAAAGCTTCATTGGACATCAGGAAAGCTCAAAAGAACCTCAAGCACCCTTGGAAGTTGTTGCATTGTCCAGCTCGAAGTCAACTGAAACAGGTATTTCATGAACTTCTATCTCTCTATTTAGGAATAGTTAGACTTAGGTTTGTGAATGAAAGATGTTGTATTCATAGCCCTGAAACCATACATGTGCTTAGTTTTCATTTATATTAATAGTGCTAGGAGAATTTTGTTCATGAACTTTCTGAAAAAACTAGGTTAAGAATTAGGGCCAGAGAAATTATCTTTGGTCTTTGAGAGTTAGCTTAAGTTTTTTATATGGTTAGATTCGTTGTTTGATGCTCTACAAGTTTCATGTTATGAGTTTTGTCAAAAAAGCAAGGAATCAGGAGATAGCATTTTGTATACAGAGTGCGCGTGTTTCTGTTCAAAGGAAGAAGATGAAGTTGTTTCTGGGCTGGGCCTGTACAGGCTTGCTTTTGGCACCCCCCCTCTTTTCTTTTTACACCTCCCTGGCCCATTTCTTGTGCATTTGTCATTTTTGTATTTTTATTTCATTTCTGATTTTGATATTTTATTTTCAAATACAAAAAATACTTAAAAAATATTTTCATAAATTTTTATATTTATTTGTTATTTATTTTAATTAATTCTAGTATTAATACATTAAATACTTTATATTTACCTTTGTTTAAATGTAAAAATAATGTAAAAAATACTTTTATTTTTATTTATTATTTTTATACATATTTGAAAATATTTTCTTGAAATATATACATTTTGTAAATAATTTATTTTTATACACAATTAATATATTTAATACATATATATACATATATAATATATTTTATTAAATAATAAGAACAAAAAACACAAAAATAATATATTTTTATTTTATTAATATTTTATACTAAAAATACCTTTTTTAAATATACATTTATTTTTTTGTACAAATTAATACATTATTGTATATAAATAATAAATAATACTATTTATTTAAGAAATTAGGGTTTTTTCCCTAAAAAATAAAATAATTGAAATTGACTTCTTATTTATTTACATTTCACATTAAAAATACTTTTTACATACATAAAAACTTTTTTTTTGCATAATACATTTTATTTAATATTTATTTATTGTATTTATTTAAATATTGTACATTTAATAATTATGCCTTATACATTCAATTTGGTTGTAATAATTTAGGATTTAATTTCTTGCAAAATAATTCCCAATTCAAATTTGTACCCCCCTCCCTATATCATGTTGTAATAGTGTAGAATTTAAATTCTTGCACCTTTAAGCTTTCAATTATGCCATGATTAGACTTAGGGTTTTGTATGCAAAAATCAAACTAACAAATAGTTTGACCTAATCCAAGATAAAAGTGCATGAAAAACAAACACAATGCACACTTGCACCCCTAGGGTTACAATCCACTTGTTGCCTTCAAAAATGGGCCATGGTATGCATGTCAAGTACTTTGGCAAAATAAAAACAAACAAAAGATCATAGTCCTTCGATGACGCTATCTAAGTTGCCTAAACAAAATGATCAAGTCCCTCAAGAAAATTGCCAAAAATACTTGACACAATTGCTATCATGGTCTATACGATGACCCGCGCCTGTCCCGTTTAACATCCTAACACAAGTTTGTTCACCAAATACAATGGTGAAACAACACTGTTAAAAAGGATTAAAAAACATAAGAAAGATCTTTGAGTAAAATAGGGTAGACAACTCTTAGTTACTTGATCAAAAATCTTGCAAAACATCCTTGCCATTTTCAAACACACTTTACAATACAACTTCAAAACAACTTTCAAAACATTGAAATATCTTTTCAAAAAGACACACACCTTTGTATATATTCGAACAAGAATCATTACAAAGGTTTCCTAAACAAGGCATCTTTTTTCAAAACATTTTCAAAACCACCCACACAAAGCACCATTTCAAACAATTGAAAAGCAAAGGCAAGTGATCTAAGCAAGTAACTAAGAGCCCATGGATAACTATGGATAGAAAGGGTGTTAATACCTTCCCTTTCTATAATCTACTCCCCGAACCCAAGAAAACATCTCAAAGGTTTTTCCTGTGCTTTTTGACCTTTCCTTAGGATAAAATAAAAAGTCGGTGGCGACTCTTGTTAAACCGAAACATTTGCAAACAGAAACGCAAAATTCCAAGTCAGTTCTCCCACCGTATCACAATAATATAGTAATATTTAAATAGTAAATAAAATATATTAATAATAATATTTATATAAAAAGAGATTATAAATAATAAATGATAATTATAAATAATAATAAAACATTAAGTAATTATAACGATATATAATAATAATATCAAAATATAAATAATAATAATAATAATAATAATAATAAATCACTATTTGACAATAATAATAATCATTGTAAATAAATAATATATATGTATATTTATAAAAATTAGAAATGATAATTGAATTATAAAAGAAAATAAATAAATTAAATTCAGGGGGGTGTAAATTCTAACTAACGAGTAAAACAGGGGGGGTGTTAAAAAGAGATCTGGGCTAGGCCCATTGACAACTCAGATCAAGGGGGTGTATGTTGTTTTGTGGTCTAGTAATTAGGCAAAAGGGGGGGTGTAAAGCAGTGGGCTTAGGCCCAAACATAGTGGGAGGGGGGTCCGGTTGAATCGTGTGCAGCAAGGGTGCATGGAGCTTATGGTGAGACTTGGCCTATGACCGTCTGATCATGATCAAACGAATGAGATCTAAAGGTTCATGCTAATTATGGTGAACGCACAGACATGGGAATATAACAGAACATAACTAGGTTTCAATTCATTTCATAATTTTTGTTTTACAGTAAATGGTGTTTTCTTCTTTCTCTCTCTCTCTCTCACTGTAAAACCCAACCCTTCATCTCTTTCTTTGCCTAAACCCTAATCTACCTACCACACATCGGCGACGGCATTGGTAACTGAATCTCTACCCACCGTGAATTAATCCCACACTCAAACAAAAGAAAAGCTAATGCACTTTACCCTTTAAGAGATTGTCTTATTCTGAACTTCGTCTGATATGGGTGCTGACTCTTCTTCTTCTTCGCTTTTTGTTGCAGGTTGGAGGTGGCGCGACGGAGGATGATGGAGTTGTCAGTGATGGTGAAGCCGGTGGCTAGCGGTTAGCAAGGTAGACCCACGGTTAGGGTTTCAAAAATTGATACCCCAACCGTCCTCTCTCGATCTTCTTCATTCGCGAATCTCCCTCAATGTTCTAGGCTTCTTCTCGGTAATCTTTGTGACCCGGTTTCCATTCTTCCTCTCTGTCCTCTGTATTTTTCTTCTATTTTTCTCCTTTTGTAAAACCCTTCGTCGTCTCCTCCCCTTTTCTTCTGTATTTAATTTTCTGTATTTATAACTTTAGGGTTAGAAATTTGTTACAGTTCGTTAGCCTTAGATTTAGGGATTAGGTTTATAGTGATTTTTGTAATTGATTGTTTGTAATATTTTTCCAGATTTTACTTAGATTTGATTTTGGAATTTTGCTATAATTTGATATAAGATAAGATTTGATTTGGTTAGTGACTTAGTTTTTTAGAAGATTTGATTTAATGGATACTTGTTTAATTCTGCAGATTGGATTGAAGCGAAGATTTGATTTGCTTTGTTTGTAATAATCTCTACAGTATCAATTTTTTTGCAAAAACCAGCGTAACTTTTAGCCTGGTTAGCACATTAACTGTTATTGTGTTTGGGCCAGCATTATTATTGTTAAATTGGGCCTAAGAAACTTGATTCAAAACCCCTTTTCTAACACAAAAAATCTTTAATAAAAATTAGTATAATAACTTTTAATTATAATAATCAAAAAAGTTTAATCATCAGTAAAACATGTCACGCTTAAGAAAATGTTATTTGTTTATACTTTAAAAAAAAATAATTAAAATAATGGTAACAATTTTAATAATGTTCTTTTAATTACAGCAAGGACATTTTAACCACTAGGCCCAATCGGCCTTTCCCAAAAATATAACATTTGAAACCAACTTAAACCCAATTTTATCAGTATAAAAAAATGCATCAAGTTTTCTTTTGAGAAAACGATATTAGTTACTTGCTAAAATAAGAATAATAAACAGTTTTCTTTTAATAACAATATTTCTTTTCATTTCCAAACAAAACAACAACAATATACCAAATGGGTTAAAATAAACCTTAATGGGCCTAGTTTGTAACAAATTCCCAACAAAACAAATAAATCTTGCAAACGTTATTTAACAAAACAGCTTGTCTCCTAACAAATAAATTCCTTTAGCCGGATTGGGCCCAGTATTGGCCCGCTTTTGCTTTAAAAAGATTTTGAACAATGACGTTCTCTCTCAAAAAATAGTAAAAATGACAAAACATTAATTGGGTTTGATGAAATGGGTCTTGAATACTGTAATTTCATTTTTCCTCTTACTGGCAACAATAAAATTGAAAACTTAATTTCTCTCTTGAAATAATCTTCATTTCTGAATCACGTGGGCCAATGGCCAACATGCCTCGTGAACGGATACATGAGTATTTCTGATTTAGAAAGCCCCATTCTCATGGATTGATATACACCCTCTAAAAAAATGGGCCAACAAATATTGTTGTACCATCCTTCATTAAATATTTCTTCTTGAAAAATAAAATAATCGAGGTAGGACAAATTTGGGGTACTACAAACACCAACGCTCAACAACACGTGCACTGTCGCCACCAACAACATACAAAACTAACATCTTACAACTGAAATATATCTGAGAAGCAAAGCTTCTCCCCCAATTATCTTCAACCCAACTCCTGCATACAACTTGATTAGAAAAACAACAAGCACCGACAGTGATTCACACACTTGTCGCACACTAAGGAACAAATAACATTAGACAACTTGGTCGGGCGGGCCGACCTGCTCTGATACCACTATTGTAACACCCTATTTCTATCCCGCGGATAATAATAAAATCAAAGTTCAACATAAATAGGACGCTAAATTTTTCAACTTGAAATCAAACTTTATTTAATCGCATATAAAACAGATACATAACACTTAATTCGGATGAACCGATAACAACCTAATTTATTCTTTAAAATCAAACAACTTTTTATGGATAAGCAACGGAATATATATATTCAACTTCAATTCACTTAACATCTTTATTCAACTAAAACAACTTCAAGACAACAGTTACTTCAAGTAAACAACTTAAATATTCTGCAACAGAAATAATAATCAACAACTAAACATCAAGCGTTCATCCCCCCCCCCCCCGAGTGCTACATATCAGAGCGACGAAACCGACTCGATACTGACGAGGATAACAACTATTCTTCTTGATTACCTGCATATTACCAACAGAGGGCAACATTCAAACAGAAGGGGTGAGATATCGAACTATATAATTGAATGTATGATAATTAATATATCAGAATCAGTTCATATAAAATCACCACTTAACAACTTTCAAATATCTTTAATCTCAACAAAACATCAACATGATATAACAACTAATTCACAAACTTTAGATGATACCTGTCACAACAAGTCAATAACATAACGCAACAACAAATCTATCTTCACCATGACTCAAGATGCAACATCAAATGCGACTCAATTACAATGCACATACATGTGGTACCATTGGAGCAGAACTCCCAACTTAAAAACATTTTCCAGTAATCTCGAGGCACAAGGAATAAGCCTTCTTCACAAATCATTTTTCCAATATAGGCCTTCACAAAATCCGCCAATACAGGCCTTCACAAAATCTGCCAATATAGTCCTTCACAAATGCAAATGTATAAATGTACAACACATGCAACAACATTATTAAACACTTCACGAGGCATACGCCTATATCACTACTTCACTGGACATACGCCTACAACGTCATCAACGTAATTAACAATAATTCATCATTCATTGCAAGACATAATCCTACATTACCATTGTTACCAGTAAATAAAGTTAATTCATCATCATCTAAAATTCTCTACAACTTCACATTATCAACAAGAATTCACAGTGAAAATCACAACAACACAACAACTCAACATAATTCAACTTTGGCCATAAGCCTACAACTTGATATTTCAACAACGAAAATTAACACAATATTGGGATAAGCCTACAACTTAGAACATCACAACAACAATATCACAACAACATGTCAACAACCATTCGACATTGGCCATAGACCTACAACATAATATTACCCATAATTATTCGGATAATTCTCGACTATACCGGTTAATTACTTATCTAAATGCTTATTTCTAATTACAAACTTCTACAAATTGTTATACTATAATACTAAATCATCATTATCATTGATATTATTATTATGAACCAAGCATTATCATAAGACCGTCATGTCATCATCATACTTCATCACCACAAAACATCATGGCGACTCAACACGGGAAAGCTAACTCTATCCAAAATTTGGTACTATAATTATCCTTCTTATCCTTCATTTTACTCCTTATAAATATAGTTCATCGCATTATATTTTCAGCACTTCGAGCGGCGCATCAAACAGAGTTACGGTTCAAAAGTTATGTAGTTTTCAAGTTTTCAAAAATACTGTCAAACAGTGAGCAATCGATTGCACTAACATGCAAATCGATTGCACCTTGTTCCAGAGGCCAAAAATCACGTTTTTAAGTAGTGCAATTAATTTCTCTTCTTCTGCAATCAATTTCTTATTGAAACAGAAGCAAAAATCCCAATTTTTAAGCAGTGTGATCGATTGCTCTTCTGCTGCAATCGATTGCACCCTCTGAAAAACAGTTTTACGAATTCTATAAAGTGCAGTACAAAAACCCATTTGTTTCAATTCCAAAGACACAAACTTCATGAAATAATTGACAATCAAACATCCAGTTATCATTTCTATCGGCATACATCAATTACCACAAATACACCAACATCAACATAAAATAATTCTCCAGCCACAGAGTTATCAATTGAATTTCTGCAACTTTATCAGGAAACACAACATTTCCGTAGCAACAAAACAACAAACTTTCACACAAAATCACACACGATAATTTCATATAACAAATCCCACATATCATTTATCATATACCCAATTATAGAGAAAGAATATCACCCTTACCTTGGATTGAATGTAGCTCTAAGAAATTTCAATAGAATTTCTGGGAATTTGGCACTAGTAGCAATTTCCTCTTATTCTTCTTCTCCTCTCAAACCCCTATTTCTCTTTCTCTTCTTTTTCTTTTCCTGATAACACTATACTCTCTTTCTCCTCTAATTTTCTAATAATAATATAATATTATTCTATTAGTCCAACTAAATCCAATTGGGCCTAAATGTTACACCTCACTCTTACTTCATACAACCATATAATTAAGTTCAATTAATTCCATTCTTATTTCTAATAAATTAATACTATATTATTTCATTAATCCCAACATAAGAATTATTATTAATAAACTAATTAATTAATTGATAATAATCCAACAACTTTTACCAATAATTCTTAACACCTCGCAACATCACAAATAATCCAAAATATAATTTAATTAAATAATTAATCAAATTAACGGGCGTTACAGAGACAAACTGACAGGCCTCTGACTGACTAACCACTGACTGAAGGGAGCTTAATGTTTGATAGGGAGCCTCATGTCTTTGAAGATGTTCTGACATCTTCCTCTGCTAATAGCTAACTTAGTCACTTTTCATAACTGCTAACTGAGTTTTGTTTTTGCTTGTGCTACTGCTCTGATAATATTCTCAAATAATGTTTTAGCCAAAATTTTCCAACGGGGGAGTTTGTAAGTGTCTGTTGGCAGCAATTTTGGTAAAACATTGACTAGATAATATTTTGCTAAATGTATTGACATTTGAAGTAAACTAGTTTTGAATGATGTCAAAGTAGATGTCTTGACATCTGCCTCCTGATCTGAACGTGACTTCATATATGTTTCCTATTTTTATGCGTGCCATTATTCAGGATTTTTGACTCATAGTTTGCGAAAAATATAGAGGAATATTTTTATATTTGCATTATCCTTATGGATTATATCTTGGCATATTTTCATGGAAATATTCAAGGGATTTGAATATTTGTTTTTCAGCCCAAGTCCACTGTTGTGCCTTTATAAGTACTTGCATCCTTATTCATCAAGCTGCAACTTTTAAAAGAAGAACATATTCTTTCTGTTTTAGAAGTCTAAGTCTTTTTAATTGTAATACACTCTAAGTATTGGTTTAATACTTGAGTTGTAATTGGAGTTGTTAATTGTGGATCATTCATAAGATTTTAAGTATTGAATGATTGAAGTCCTTAAAACTTAATATTTTTGTTGTTCTTCACTGTTAGTGATTGAAGGGATTTGAGGAGGGTCTCATACCTAGGTATGTCTTAGGTAGAAGTATAGCATGGGTAGTGATTAAGTGATTAGATCGTAAACTGGTTATTTACTGAGGGTCTATGAACCGATACTATTTAGTGGACTTGTACCTGGCTTGGTATCCCCAAGAGTAGGTGTTGTTGTACACCAAACTGGGTTAACAATCCCTTGTGTTTTTATTTCTTTTTATATTGTTGCATTTTATATTGTCCTCGGATATTTGTGTCGCGACATCTCATATCTAATACCAGAATTTTAGATATCTACAACGTGACATCAAGCATTACATTAAACGAATGCGAATTCACACAGAAAAACAAATCACAAGTTCGTTGATTATCACTTTTTCACTAATGTTCAGAACACAAAGCAAGCTCAGATTCATTCAGATTTATACATCAAACTTATCGTTTGGCCAGCTAAGAACACAATGAACATGAATTTAACAATTAAAGACAACTGGAAATGGAGATGTAAGCTCATATCAGAATCTATGGAGTTTGGACAATTTACCTAGTGGAGGAGTTCCACTGACCCTTCAAATTGAGCAAGGAGATAATAGAAACTCATAAAATCACTTGAGGAAGCTTGAAAGAGAAGATATAGCGACAAAGAATAAGAGATCTTTGCAGAAATTCTGGAACCTTTAGAGGATTTGGAAGCAATTTGATGGAGAGAGAGAGAGAGAGAGAGAGAGAAAGAGAGAGTTATGCTTCAGTGAGGATGAGGTGTGTGAAATGAAGAGAGAAAGCTCTCTTTTATAATCGTTGGAGTGAGGTTAAGAGCTAACTGTGGTTAATCAAAGTTTGTTGAGCAAGCTTGATCAAACATGTGATTACATCAGCCATGTGTTTTATGTGTAAAGGAGGGTGAGTCTGATGCATTTTGGAGTGAATAAGAGAGTGAGAACTGAATGTGATACGTGTGCGGAGTGAGCTAGCACCTGCCACATGGGGGGAATGGGTGGAAATAATTTTTGCTACTTTAGGCCAAAATGAGGAAGGCATGTGCATGCATAATAATGCATTTGTTTGGCCTTTTTAGGCAAAGAACAAAGGTGATGATGCAGGATCGAGGCCTATTGTGCAATACCCTCAAACAACAGCATGAAATCCTTAATGATCAGTCATGTTCTCTACTTGATATCTCTTCTATTTCTTGACTATTTGAACTACCATTTGGCTCCTTAGAAAGATGGTATCATGGTCAACTGTTAGAACAAGATTAGTTCTGATCATATCTCAGAGTTTTAATGATAACAATAAATTATATTTTATATATTTGATACTCTGATGAACGTATTTAATTGTCTCAGATAATGTTCTGACAGAAGCATCTTGATGTGCTGAGCTGAAAATAAATGAAGAAGTTCTTTGATGAAAGAACCATTTGTTTTAGCACAAGTGATGATGCTGATGCTGACTCTGGTAAGATAATTATTTAAATGCATCTTCTAACGCTTAGCATGATTCCTTGATCAGAAGTACCTTGAAAGCAAGTGTTGTTCAGAAGATATTTGAAAGCAAGTGTTGTTCAGAAGATATTTGAAAGCAAGTGTTGTTCAGAAGATATTTGAAAGTAAGTGTTATTCAGAAGATATTTGAAAGCAAGTGTTGTTCAGAAGTTATTTGAAAGCAAGCGTTGATCAGAAGTACTTAGCAAGCAAAGCGTTGTGTAGAAGATAAGCAAGCATGTTCTGAATCAAGACGTGAAGCCAAGTTATGAATGAATATAGAAGCTAACAAGTCTTGTCAAAGCTTCAGGAAACATGTTCTTACAAGTGTCGTTTGCTCATTTAATGCAAAGACGGCTACATGCACTCAAGTGTGTACGCTAGTGCATTGGAAAATGGAATAGTGCAAGGAAACACGCAAACATTTAATGCTCTCCATTTGAAGGTAGCAACGATCATGTTTCTTCATGCTATATATAGAATAACATTAATTGCAAGCCAATAAAACGCTCAACTGCTCAACCAAAAGACTGAACAATTGAAGTTCTGAATAGAATTGAATAATTTCAAAAGAAGCAAAAGCTATGCAAAATATTCTGGGCTCACAAACAAATTTCATACACTTTGTGCTATACTATTCTTAGTGAAAAATCACAGTTGTGATATAGCTTTCTTAGAAGCAAACTTTGTTTCACTATCTGTAAAGATTTATCTCTTGTAATTATTCCTTGAGAGACCAAGGTTGGTCAGATTTCTCAAGTAGACTAGGACTAGTTTAAGTCTTAGTGGTGTGAGTCACTTGTAAGATTACTTGTGCATTGTTAGTCACAACAGTTGTTGTGTGATTGTAATCAGTTGATTATAATGGATTAAGTCCTTGTTGAGAAAGGAGAAATCACCTTGGCGGGTGGACTGGAGTAGTTTGAGTTCAAACGAACCAGGATAAAAATAACCTTGTCTTTCCATTATTGTTGAGCCTTTAAGAAAAAGAAAAAAGAGAAACTTATTCAACCCCCCCCCCTTCTAAGTGTTTTCTCCACCTTCATCAACAACTTTCATGTTGAAGAAAACAAAATTTGAAAACTGGAAGCTCCTTGAAATCAAGCTAGAAAATGCCTTCTTGCAACTGATCATGAGCATGTCACAAATATCTCCAAGTGACTTGTCAATTTTGACAATTAAAACACCCAACTTTAAGTGACTATAACTCATACTTCAATGGACCAAAAATAATGATTTCGAGCTTGTTGGAAAGTTAGGGGAGAGAGCAACAACCTTGAAGTTTAACACAACTCCAAATAAATCTTTAATCATGGAGAAAATTGATCATGAATGCATAATCATGCAATGTTTGATAAAATTCCAGGTCTGGCTGAGCAAGCCATGCGCGCGACATGGCTTGTATTCTGGGCAAAAATTCAGCATCATGGAACCTTCTTTCTATGATTATATCTTAAAATGTATGAGTTATTTTGAAAAACTTCCTGAGGCAAAATTGTACCTCACACATGTATCTTGATCTTTCATGTTGGAAACTTTTCAAAACAATGAGTAATTCAAATAGAAAAAAGGTGGTGAACGCATGCCCGTGAACTGTTCGATGAAATGCTTGGCCTGGCGCGCGCGTGACATGCCTTGTGGCTAGGCAAGATCACATATTAAAAATCCAAGTCCTAAGCATCATATCTCCTTCTACACTTAACCATTTAAGATGATTCTTGAATAAAAAATGAAGAGAAAACTTCAAACTCCAACTTTGATGTTGCCAACTTTTTTATTTGAGCCCAAATGGACACTTAAAATTAGCCATGAAGAAATCAAATTTTTGTACATATATTAAAATTTCACTAAGTGTCCAGAAATTTCCAAGCTCCATAACTTTTTCTCCTTTCACTTTTTGGACTTGAGGCCTCTAATTAAAATTTGAAGAATTTTGTATCCTCTTTTAAGGCATGTAAAGTTTGTACATTTTCAATAAAAATTGATAAAGTTATGATTAATCAAAGTTCAGCACTATGAACACTTAGAAAAAATCCAACATTTTCAAATAACTTCCTTGACAAGTTATCTCCAATTCACACTTACTCTTGATTTTACTCCACCATTAACCATGAAATGTGAAAATAGGGACATTGAATTGATAATTGACCAAAAGTCCCATTGGTCAACAGTTGACTTTGGTTGACTTTTGACAAAATGACCAATTTACCCTTTTTTTGTCAATTGAACCTTTCCAAACCAAAATTGATGATCAAACTTCCAATCATAGATGCTCACGGACATGTAAAGAAGCATGGAATCAAGTATTGCCTAAAAATTCAGAGATTTCATGATTAAATTCCAAACCCTGGTTTTGAGCCTCTATGCTAGGAGATGGTAAGATACATGTAATTGTGCCATTACCTACAAGATAACATTCAAAGAGACATATATATACATATTTTGATGTTAGTCAAAAGGATGTATGTACAATATACACAATTCAAGGTTCTTGATGATCTTTCAAAAGTAAACCTAAAGATAGGATGAAGTAGGAGGAGTACTTAAACCCTAGTGTGACCTTGTTGTGATTGAGTTGATATGAGATGATAGAGGAATCTTAGGGGGGGAAATTGGGGTACAACATAACCCAATAGCTGCAAATTACTGAAGGAAGGAATTCAACGCCTAATGGACAATCATATAACTCTAATCAAGAAGGTTTCATCTACTTAGAGTATGTGTCAAGATTTATCTATAATATCCGGCACTCCCGTCAAGATCACCTCCAAAGGTCCTGTAAAGATTACTGCCAATCTGAAAGTTGCTCCTCTGATCATCACTACACCTGGACCTATCCCATATTCTTTGGATAAAGCTATTCCTTGGAACCATGGATCCGAAGTATACTATCATGGCGTCAAACAAGAACTACCGACTGTTAAAGATGAAGTTGCTGAAGTTGTTAATTCCAGCATTGACAATATTGCTGAGACCAGTAAGGTTACTAGAAGCGGAAGGGTTTTCTCCCTGGAAATCTCTCTAAAGACTATTACTACACCTGTTAGAGTTGCAGCCACCGAGTCAACTACTGAGGCTTGGGGTAAGGATAAAATAATAGAGCCTGCCCAAACGAAGGCACCTAAGGAAGCTACAATTGAAGACACCTCTAGACAAGAGTTGGAAGAGGTACTGGAAATTATCCGCAAGAGTGACTACAAAATTGTTGAATAGCTGGGGCAGACCCCATCCAACATCTCTATGATATCCCTGTTATTGTATTCTGAAGCCCATGCACAGGCTTTAGTAAAATTCTTGAAGACTGCTCACGTGCCATAAGAGATCACTACCGATCAATTTGGAAGCTACGTTAGTAGCTTAACAACTGAAAATGGATTAGGTTTCTCTGATCTCGATCTGGCCCCTGAGGGAAGAAACCATAATAAGGCCCTGTATGTCTCCATTGAATGCAGAGCCCCTACTTTGGCTCATGTTTTAGTTGACATTGGTTCCTCGTTGAATGTTATACCTAAAGGTGCTCTAGACAAACTTGATTGCAAAGGGGTTGTACTGAAACCCAGTGATATTGTAGTTTGGGCCTTTTATGGGTCAAAAAGGATGGTACATGGGGAAGTGGATCTTCCGATCAAAGTGGGTTCGTAGATCTTTGAATCTACCTTTTATGTAATAGGCAATCGACCAAATTATTATTGCTTATTGGGACACCCCTATATCCATGGGGCAGGCGCTGTCACCTCAACTCTACATCAGAAATTAAAATATCCTGTGAATGAAAAGATTGCTACTGTCTGCGGTGAAGAAGAGTATATGGTTAGCCACTTGAACTATCTCTGGTATATAAAGATGGAAAAAGAATTCATTGAGACTACATGTCATACTTTCGAATTCATCCCTCCTGCCTCGACTGAAGATGTCTTTGCCATTCCTAAAGTTACTAGGATTCCACCCAAGATGGCTTCATTAAAAGATGATAAAGCTACTGTAAAAGAAGGTGGTTGTACTATTTAGGGTTAGCTTTCTGACATCCCCTATAAATCTGACAAGTTTGGTTTGGGTTTTACTACAGAGGGTCAGAGGGTTGTTCATCGCGCTCGAGCTAAAAGGCCATCATTCTGCATCAGCAACAACGGAGTCAACGTAATAGAAGATACTGACAGTGCTTATAACCTTAACAGCTGGATATTTCCTACAATTGGCAACGGGCTCAGCAACTGGAAGGCGAAAGACATTATCTCTATCTCCTTTAGTCAGGAGTAATAACTACATTTCTGTTTTTATTTCTTTCAAGTTTTGGATTTGTAATATTTTAACAATAACTTTAAGCCTTGTGCCTTACCCGAGGCACAATGGTTCATTTGTTAAGGATTATCATTTCATAAACAGATTTTCATTTAATAAAGCATTAGACGTCTTGAATTCAAATTTTGTGCTCTCTTTCTTTCTTTTCACTTTTATCACTTTCAAATAGCTATGTGTTCTTACACATACCCACACAATACATTGCAGATCCACATCCACTATGGATCCTGTTGATAACGATTTTGCTATTGCCACTTATGACTTTGAAAATCTGATCTACCAAGCTAAGGACGAAGGTGAGGAAGATTGTGAAATACCGGGAGAACTTGCCAGACTAGTAGTGCAAGAAGAGAAAGCTATTTAACCACATGAAGAGCCAGTTGAAGTGGTAAACTTGGGTTCTGAAACAGACAGGAAAGAGGTCAAGATATGTGCTAACCTAGAGGGCAGTGTCAAGAGCAGGTTAATACAGATGTTGCATAAATATGTTAGATCTTTGCTTGGTCATATGAAGACATGCCATGGCTTGATACTGATATTGTGGTTCACTGTCTACCGATGAAAAAGGGTTGTGCTTCAATAATGTAGAAGGTTCGTCGCATGCGTCCCAAGATGTCAGAAAATATTAAAGATGAGGTTATGAAACAATTCAACACAAGTTTCTTATCAGTAACATCATATCCTTAATGGGTTGCAAATGTTGTTCTGGTACCAAAGAAATACGACAAGGTACGTATGTGTGTAGACTATAGAGATCTGAATAGCGTGAGCGCCAAAGATGACTTCCCATTTCCATATATTGATGTTTAGGTCGATAATATAGCTCAGCATAAGGTGTTCTCCTTCATGGATGGTTTCTCAGGGTGTATAATCAGATCAAGATGGCACCTGAAGACATGGAAAATACTACTTTTGTTACACAGTGAGGCATGTTCTGCTACAAGGTTATGCCTTTGGGGTTGAATAATGTCAGCGCAACATATCAGCGTGATATGGTAGCTTTGTTCCATGACATGATTCATCAAGAGATATAGGTCTATGTCAAAGATATGATAGCTAGATTACAAACTAAAGAAGAGCATCTGGACCATCTACATAAGTTGTTTGAGAGACTGAAGAAGTACAAGTTGAGATTGAATCTGAACAAGTGCACCTTTGGGGTGAGATCCGGTAAACTCCTAAGTTTTGTTGTTAACGGTAAAGGTATTGAGGTTGATCCGCCAAGGTTAAAGCTATTCAAGAAATACCCGCTCCCCGCACCGAGAAAGAATTTAGAGGTTTATTGGGACGACTAAATTATATTGCCATATTTATTTCTCATCTGACCGCTACTTGTGAACTGATCTTTAAGTTGCTGAAGAAAGATCAGGTGGGGAAATGGAAAGGAGATTTTCAAATAGCCTTTGACAAAATCAAGGAGTACCTATAAGAACCTCCAATTTTGATGCCACTCGTTGAAGGAAGACCTTTGATCATGTATTTAATATTGTTAGAGAACTCAATAGGGTGTGCACTGGGCCAGCATGACGAGTCTGGTCGAAAAGAGCATGCAATATACTACTGTAACGCGGTGGGAGAACTGACTTGGTTGTTTTGCGTTTGATTACAAATGTTGCGGATAGCAAGATTCGTCACCGACTTTTCTTTTATCCAAAAGGAAAGGTTGAAAAGAACAGGAAAGACCTTTAGAGATGTTTTCTTGAGTTCGGGGGTAGATTATGAAAAGGGAAGGTATTAGCACCCTTTTCATCTGTAGTTATCTACGGGCTCTTAGTTGCTTGCTAGATCACTTGCTTTTGTTTAAAAATGTGCTTATGGTGTGGGTTTTGAAAGTATTTTGAAAATGTCTTTGTAATGGTTCTCGTTTCTATAAGAACGCGTACAAAGTGTTTGTTTCGAAAATAGTTCACATAGGTGTTTGTGTTTTTGAAAGTGATTTTGAAAAAGTGTCTTCTTTGTAATGGCTCTCGTTTCTATAAGAACGCATACAAAGTGTTTGTCTTTTGAAACTGTTTCAAGTTTGAAAGATGTTTTGAAAGTGTTGGTGTTTGTTTTGAAAATAGCAAGGATGTTTTGGTTTGAAAATGAGCAAGCAACTGGTAACAATCTACCTACTCAAAAGTATTTGTTTATTTCTTCTTTCCTTTGACATTGTTATCTTACCATTGATTTGGTAAGAAACCCTGTCTTTGGATGTAAAAGGGACGGGCATGGGTCATTATATAGCCATGATATCAATGTTGTGAGATATCTTAGCATTTTTCTTTAGGGACTAAGATCATTTTGAAAGGCAACATTGATAGCGTTATCGAGGGACTATGATCTTGTGTTTTGATTTGTTTTTTCTAAGATTACCCACATGCATAACATGGCCATTTTTATAAGGCAACAAAGTGGGTTTATCCTAAGGGTGCAAGTGTGCAAGTGTGTTGATTTACATGCATTGTTTTGTCTTATATTAGGGTTTTCTAAGCATTAATTTTATCTTTCCATACAAACCCTAATTTACAAGCATTTATATATAAAACATTAAATTGCAGAAAATAAAAATACTAAGCTATTACATCAATAGGGAAGGGGGTGTACAAATTTACAAATGGGGAAATTGCAAGAAAATTAAATCTAAATAATTATTACAACCATATTGAATATTGTAACAAAATTGAAAATAAAATTGCAAGAATGTAAATGGGAAAAGAAATGATTTTGTTTGGATTTTTATGAAAGAGTTTTAATCTTGACCTAATTAAAAAAATAATTAATGGAAATTAATTAAAATTAAAACCTAAATTAATTAACAAAGAATAATAAGTTAAAAATGATTTTTTAGGATTTTTCATGAAAAGGCTTTGAATAATAAAAATAATAGGAAAATTAATTAATTAAAATACCTAAGTTCTAAATTAATTTTAATTAAGAAAAGTAAATAATGTAGTCATTAATCCTAAGCCTAAATATTAATTCATAAAAAAAAGAGAAATTAATTTGCTAATAAAATTGTTTTTGTTCTTTTTAATTTTTATAAAGAGAAATAAAATATAAATGAGTGTAAAAATAATAAAATAAATATTTTTGGATTCTTTATTAATAATAATAATATTAATAATAAAAATAATGAAATGAAAATATGAAAGTAAATAAACTAAAATATAAAAATAAAATAAAATAAAATAAAGAAATAAATAACCAGGGGGTGCTGAAGCAGTGCCAGGGGTTAGAAACTAGAAAAATACCAAGGCCCACTGCATTGAGGCCCAGGAGTGTGTTTGTGACAAAAAAGAATGAAAATGTGGAAAATGGAAAAACAAGGTAGCGCGCTGGGTGTTAAACTTGTGCCCTCTTGGTTACCAGCGTGTTGCCTTACCACTGGAGTGGCTATACATCTGTTAATATTGGCACAAAAATAAATACATAACATAAAACTTGCCCTGACTGTACTTCTTCTTCAACCTCTAGCCAAAGGATGTGTAACTTTCTCATTCTTCAACCATTTTCAAAAATGTAAACATGAAACTTGTGTATTTTTTCACCACAAATCCAACCATGTAACTAATTTAAGCTAACATTCAAAGATAAGGATGAATTTATGAAAGTACCAAATTTTGACCTAAATGTTTCATCAAGTTTAAACTCAAAATTCTCCATGCTCAAGCAACATAAATGAAATCTATGGACATGTATAGTTTCATGGTAATGATATCTACATTCTATCTTCACAAATGCAAGCCTAACAATGCCTAAATAATGAGATAGAAGTTCAAGAAAAATACCTCAAAATTGGAAATCGTGAAATGAGTTTGAGCTTGTTTCAAGTGGTGGTGATGATTAGGTTAGCTTCCTTGGACCTCTAGGAAGCTAATGCAATGGCTGGCTTGAGCTGAAGGTGGCTGGAATGGTCTGGAGAAGTCCAACTGTGATGCTCTATTTTTGAAATTGGAAATGGGTGAAGATGGTGTTACAGTCGTGTAACAGGGATATAGATGGCTTATGTATGATGCTTGGAATCTTTTGGAAGCAAAAGGCCAAGAAACTCACGAGTAGTTTTTGATTTTAGGATTTCTGGCCAGAATATGCAACCATGGAAGTATGAGGTGCAGTTATGAGTTTTTGAGTGTTTTGGAGCTTGTGTATGCCTCTGTTTTGATGCAAACAACTTGTGCATAAGTAAGGAAAAGGTTCTCGCACTTGAGAGGGACAGAAGTGCAAGATATAGACTTATGGCTATGTTACTTGATTTTGAAGAAAAGTGGGAATATGGTTTCAAGGTATAGTACAAGCATGGCCTGAGTTCTAAGAGGCTTTAGACAAGTTTATTTTGGGTTATAGGTTATGTGTGATCATAAGAAAACAAGTGCAAAGCTCAAAAACTGATTTTGTGCAAAAAGCTACTTTTCCAAAATTACAATGTGCACTTTCTTCCTAAAATGGTATTAAGCATCGGCAATGCATTGAATGCTTGATTTGAAGCCTCTAACAGTTTTGAAAACATTTAATTATGGAGTGCCAAACAAGTTTGAGGCCTGCAAAGCAAATATTGTGCAGCCTAGCATGGATTGGAATTCTTGTTCACCATGAAATTGACCTATAATTCAAGAATGAAATGCCAACTTCATGCCTTCGATTCTCCTTGCTCAAACATGATCTCAAAGAGTTATTGGACATTTTGGAAAGCTTGTAATGTTCTCTACAACCCCTCTTTTAATCACTTTTGAAAATTCCCCTTGGAACTATGTGAAAAATTTCCATGAAGTTAGGTCAAAATCCTGCCTAAACTAGGGCAAAATTTCACTTAGTTTCCAAGTTTCATGAACATGTATTCACAAAATAATAACTTTAAATTGATGCATTTCTAGGAGAAGTTGTGTAAATAAATGTTTTAGATCTCATTGAGATCTACAACTTTCATGTTGAAAGTTTCCTTTGAATCATCTTGCATCATGGTGAAAAATTGGCTCAAAGTTGTGAAAAACTATGAAGTTTTCAACACTTAGAAAAATTTCTAAGTTTGGAAACTTTGACTTTTCAAAATGAAATCTTGACTTTTTGATTTCTTGATGAAAAATTTTCATATTTTGATATGTTTTGATGAATTGTGATCTTTGACACTTGATTTTGACCAAAAAGTCAAAGTTTGACTTTTTAGTGTACAATTGACTTTTGATCAGTTGACTGAAAATCAACTATCAATCAAATGACTTTGAGCAATGTTTTGAGTCATACCATTAGGTCAAAATGATGCATTCAAAACCTTAAGATCGTGTCTCAAACCAAATAACCATTTGCTAGGTCAAAAATCAGAAATTGCCCTTTCTCAGTCAAAACCCTAATTTTGACCATTTTGCCCTTTTGATGATCTGATCAAATTTCTTGAGGAATTATGATCCAAACTTGATCAGATGACATATAGGAGTTCACAATATTTATATGGATAAAAAATTATGAAGTTTGACTATAAATTGACCACAATTGACTTTTTCCCCAATACAACTGACTTTTAGGTCAACTGATCAATTGACTGGGCAAATATGTGATCCAAGACCTAAAACTTGACATGAGAAATCTTGAGGGTCTAAAATGATCCATGAAAGTCATATGAGGCATTAACAGTTCAATTATCCTTGTGCAATCTCAAACCATAATTTCAGTCATCAGTGCTTAAGGAGGTGTCTTGAGCTGATCAACCCTTGTGCAGTCTTGAACCAAAGGAGATCTTGTGAGAAAAATACTTGATAAATGAGAGGGAAAATTCTGGGGTACAACAACTACCTTAGAAAAAAGTTTACCGACTTTGAAACAAGATACTCACTGCTCGAGAAAACTTGTTGTGCTTTGGCATGAGCTTCTCGTCGACTAAAACAGTATATGTTGACCCATACTACTTTGTTGATCTCTAAAATGGATCCTATAAAGTATATATTCGAGAAACCCGCTCTCTCAATAAGAATAGCGACAACCTTTGGAGAAGTAGCCCAGACCATTGGTGCATCAACCGGTCACCAACTTAGGAAAGAACCAGAATCGGGACCTCAAAAGTCAAGCATGGCTCAACAAGAGACAAGGCAAGCTGAGACTGAAGGGTTTGTCCCGCCTCCACCGAAGGTAGGGGCATCCCATACCCTATAAATTCTGATTAACAATGCAGACAACTACTTGGATTTATAGTATAGAGACCATGATTTAGAGGATGTCAATCAAGCACGTCAAAGAAGAACTTGTTCTCATGCTACTGAGAATCCAATGGTGCTCGACCAGTACAAAGCTCTAGAGGAAAGGTTAAAAGTTATAGAGGGTTATAATGCTTTTAATGTAGATGCTCTCGAAATGGGTCTAGTTCCGAATATAGTGATTCCGCAGAAATTTAAAGTACATGACTTTGGAAAATACGAGGGACTCACTTGTCCAAGGAACCATCTGCGCATGTATTGCAGGAAGATGCACACATATGCTTAGGACCAGAAGCTGGTGATTCATTGTTTTCAAGATAGTTTGAGTGGGGCATCCCTAGATTGGTATATTCAGTTGAAGCGGGTTCATATCCAGACATGGGCAGATCTTGCTAACGCCTTCCTGAAGCAATACAAATATAACCTGGACATGGCGCCCACCCGCGTGCAACTCCAAAACTTATCACAAAAGAAAGAGGAGTCCTTCGAGGAATATGCCCAAAGGTGGAGAGAAATGGCATCCCGAGTACAACCACCACACCTGGAGAAAGAATTGGTCGACATGTTCATGGGAACCTTGCAAGGGATATATTATGAAATGGTGGTTGGAAGCGTCTCTTCCGTATTTTCTGACTTGGCGGTTATCGGTGAGAGAATTAAAGCAGGCACAAAGAGTGGAAAGATACAGGGGGAGTCATCTAATACCCCTTATAATTAAAAAAATACATAACTTCTTGCAAAAAGTGGAAGGAGAAATTAATGTTGTGGCCTCACAACCAAGGGCACCACAACCATTAATAATTCTCCAAGGACATCAACAAGATAAAAGGCCGTAAAGAAAGTTTGATCCACTCCCTATGCCTCATGGTCAACTACTTCAACATCTACTCTAAGCTTCTTTGTTAGAGCAAAAGCCTTTAGATCCTCCAATTGGGGCACCTCCAACAATGTATGATGCAAATTCCATATGTGAGTATCATGCCAATTCTCTGGGGCATACCATAGAAAAATGTTGGGCCTTCAGACACAAGGTTCAGAATTTGTTGGATTCCCAGGATATCACTTTTGACAAATCGAACAACAAGACGAACCCCATGCCTCCACATGGTGGTCCAAATGTGAATGAAATTGAGGTAGTCACTGACCATAAAGGGATCAGAGAGCAGTTTCCTCCAATCCAGGAGACTTTCATCAACAAAGGAGTAGATCATGGCAGACAGGTGGAAATGTGTAATACGATGGGAGAACTGACTTGTTTTTGTATTTTATCACAAATTTTGCGGATAGCTAGAGTCACCACCGACTTTTCTTTTATCCAATAAGGAAAGGGTAAAAAGAACAAGAAAGACCTTCGAGATATTTTGAGTTCGGGGGCTAGGTTATGAAAAAGGAAGGTGTTAGCACCATTTTCATCTGTAGTTATCTACGGGCTCTTAATCACTTAGCTCACTTTGTTTGAAATGCTTTGTGTATGTGTTTGAAAATATTTTGAAAAATGCCTAAGTACGGAAACTTTGTGTGATACGGTGGGAGAACTGACTTGGGTTTTGCGTTTGTATTCGCAAATGTTGCGGTTAGTAAGAGTCGCCACCGACTTTTTATTTTATCCTAAGGAAAGGTTAAAAAGCACAGCAAAAACCTTTTGAGATGTTTTCTTGGGTTCGGGGAGTAGATTATAGAAAGGGAAGGTATTAGCACCCTTTCTATCCATGGTTATCCATGGGCTCTTAGTTACTTGCTTTAGATCACTTGCCTTTTGTTTTCAATTGTTTTAAATGGTGCTTGAGTGTGTGGGTTTGAAAATGTTTTGAAAAGAGGCCAATGTGGTGGCAACCTTTGTAATGATCCATGTGGGGATGTATACAAAGATGTATGTCTTTTGAAAAAGTTTTCATTTGTTTTTGAAAGTTGTTTTGAAAGTGTAGTGATGTGTGATTTTGAAATTAGGCAAGTGTTTTGTTTTGCAAGTTTGATTCAAGTAACTAAGAGGTTATCTACTCCTTAATTTCTCAAAAGATTATTGTTATGTTTTAACCCTTTTAACAAGTTTGTTCCACCATTGTATTTGGTGGACAACCTTGTGTTAGGATGTGAAAGGGACGGGCGCGGGTCATCGTTTGGACCATAATTGTAACGACGTTAAATGTCTTTGGGCAATTTCTTTAAGGGACTTGATCATTTGTTTTTGTTTGTTTTTGAAAAGTTTTGTCGAGGGACTATGATCATTCAAATTGTTTGCTTTGCCCAAAGAAGTTCAACATACAATATGGCCCATTTATTTGAAGGCAACAAGTGGAATACCCTAGGGGTGCAAGTGTGAGATGTGTTGTTTATTTTCATGCTCATTTGTCTTGTATTAGGTCAAACTATTTTTTTGTTTTTTCGCATACCAAACCCTAATTCTAACATATTATCATTAGAAAGCAATAAAGTGTAAAATTAAATTTACTAAGCTATTACAAAACCAAATATGGGAAGGGGGGTACAAATGTTCAAATGGGGATATTGACAAGAATTTAAATCTAAATTATTACATCATTTTGAATATTTGCAATTTAATCAATGTACAAAAATTAAATAACAATGCAAGATGCAAAAGAATGTTTTGTATATGTATGAAAAAAAATATTATTTATGTAAAAGAGAAAAGAAAATAAAAATTATATTATTTTTTGGAGTATTTTGAATGTAGGGCAAAAACCCTAATTTTTAAAAGAAAATGCATTATTATCTAATTTAATACAACTATTTATTTATTATTTATAAAAATAAAATAAAATGAAGTATATTATGAAAAAAAGTATTTTTGTATCAAATATTAATAAAATGAAAAATTCAAGTACTTTTATATTTTATCTTAAATATATTAATAAACATATATATATACATATATTAATTTCTTAAATATGCATTATACACAAAATAAATATTTATTTAATATTTTAATAAAACAAATAAAAAGAGTATTTTTTATGTGAAATATTTTCAGAAGGTAAATAAAAATAAAAAAATGTATTTACACTATTTTTCTATTTATTCTAATAATAGTATATATATAACATTTATATGCAAACAAAAGAAATAAATCAAATAAATATGCCATATATTCAAAAAATGATGGAAAAAATATTTTTAATTTTTTAATGCCATGAGAAAAAATAAACAAAGTCAACCAAAAAAGAAAAAGTCAAAAAGAGTCAAAAATGAAGCAAATGGGCTCAGGGGGTGTAAACATGGAAATAGGGTATGAAAAGAAAATAGTTCCAGGCCCAGCCCAGACCACTTCTTCTTCAACCTCTGTACAACATCCTTCAAGCAAAACACGCGTTTTTTATCTCTGGATTCCTGGACTTTCAAGCAAAACTCATAACATGAAAAGTGTAGAGCATTAAGAGACGGTTTCAACCATATAAAGGACTTGACCTATCTCTCTAAGATGAGGGAGAATTTCTCCTCCCCCAATTTTTGACCTAACTTTTCATCAATGTTCAGACATGAAATTCTCTAAGCACACGAAATATAAATGAAATCTAATCATATGAGCATGTTCAAGGCTATGATTGTGACATGTTTTCTTCAAAAACCTAAAGCTAACAATTCCTAATAAGGGAGATAGAACTCCATGAATATACCTGTTCAGTTGGAATCGAGCTTTGCAATGGAGGATGTTCCAGAGTGAAATGATGACTTGTATAGCTTCCTTGAAGTGTAAGGATGCTTTTCCAAGTCCTACTTTGTCTTGAAACTCCCTAAATCGAGCTAGTGAACTCCAACTGCAAAACAGAAATTTAAAAATGGTGAAGTGGCTTGGAGGTGTTACAGGTCAGGTTTCAGGACATGGTTAGCTTGCATATGTTGTAAGGAAGGTAGAGGAACAAGTTTGGACAAGAATGCTCGAAGGGATTGAGAGATAGCACTCAATCTGCAGGGCTTGCTCTGTTTGAGCAGTTTTGTGGTGTTTCTGAGATGGAGAGTGCTTGAGAGGCAAATGGCTCGTGCAAAAGCTTGGTTGGGTAGTTTGGAATGTGTTTGATAGCTTTTGTGTTGTGTGTCTATGCTGAGATGAGAGTTGTGATAAGTTATGCAATGTTACTTGAAAATGAAGCAAGCAATGGCCACTTTGTGTTTTAGGTCAGTAGGGGCCTCTAATCCTGCTGCATAAGCCTCTCTTGATCAGAGCAATTTGCCCATAATCTTGTGCCAAAAGGATTTTGCTTGTACCTTCTTGGATTTCAATTTGACATAAAGCTAATCTTTTCAAAAATGGAAAGTTCACTTTATCTAGTTTAGGATTAATCCACTATGCAATGTTAGAACACAAAGAACATGGCCTTAACACATTGAATATGCATTAAATTATTGAGTATGGAATGGTTCAAGGACCTGTAATCAAGCATAAAGCAAGCTAAGTTCATATTTGCAAAGTTATGAACATGTTTTGATGAAGAACAAAAGTGAATTTTTGCCAACTTGTGAAATTCGAATCTCTCAAGTTATGAGGTTGTTTGATGAGTTCTTGGACATTTTGGAAAGCTTGGAATGTGTACTACAATCCATCTTTGAAATGCAAATCAAAATTCCAAGTGGAAGGGTATGAAAAGTGGCCTTGAAGTGGGGTAGAAAACCTTGTCAAAATAGGTTAAAATTTCACTAAGTTAAAAATGGTTTAGTGCCCTTATTCAAAAAATTGTAACTTGAGATACAAGCTTCAAATGAGAAAAATTTGTGAATCAAAGTTGTAGATTATGCAACAAGCTACAACTTTCATGTTTTGACTTTTGTTTGAATCCAAATGGATCTTGGTGAAAAGGTGGGGCAAAGTTGGGAAAAATTTAGGGTTTTTCATAACTTAGAAAAATTCTAAGTTATGAAAAATTCCATTTTCAAACCCTAATTTGCATTTTGTGATTTCTTGGTGAACAAGTTTCATGATTTGGCATGTTTTGATGAAAAATGAATCTTGACTCTTGATTTTGACCAAAAAGTCAAAGTTTGACTTTTCAGTATACAGTCAAAATTGATCAATTGACTGGGAAATTCAACTGTCAATCTTGTGCACTTGGGATCTTTTGAGCTTGATGAATGTGTCAAGACCATTTCATTGAGTCCTTGAGCCCATATGTGAACTTGGTTTGCCATTGGTTAGGTCAAACAGTCAAAAATTGCCTTTGTGCAGTCAAAACCCTAAAAATGACCATTTTGCCCTTTTGGTGATCTGATCAAATTTCTTGTGGAATTGTGATCCAAACTTGATCAAATGGTTCAAGTGAGTTCATAATGTTGATGTGGATCAAATTTCATGAGGTTTGACTTTCAATTGGCCACAGTTGACTTTTTCCCCAATACAGCTGATTTCTAGGTCAACTGTCCAATTGACTGGGCAAAACTTGGAATCAAGACTTGAAACTTGGTATGGGTAAACTTGGGAGTCCAACATGAAGCATGAAAGTCATCTTAGGCATTTTAGGTCAAAACATCCTTGGGCAAACACAAACCCTAATTTGAGTCCACAGTGCAAGGAGAAGTCTTGAGCAGAGGAAACCCTAACTGGATCTTGATCTTCAAAGGTCTTGTGATGAGAAAATGTTGAGGAAATGGGAGGGCAAATTTTGGGGTACAACAGTTGCCCCTGTTCAATCTTCTTGAACCCGAAGAGTTAGATTGGCAAATTCGCCTTTCGCGACTCGAGGGTAAAAGAAGATTGGACACTAGAGTGCCCGGAAATTTGCACTCGCATGTTGAAGTATCAGCAATGTGATGTCAGGAATGGGCTTACGGATGCCATTTGGAGAGGTGGTAGATAGGGAGATGGGCTCATGGATGCCATCTGGAGACGTGACAGAACCTTGTCGGGAATGGGCTTATAGATGCCATTTAGAAGTGTCGATCGCATAAGAGATTCCTTAGCGAGAACTTGTGTATTTGAGAAAGACGGATGTTTTCCTGGCTTGTTACAGGTGTTTGATCTTCAATCTCCTTATGCAGATGTGCCCTGGCTAGATACAGGTATCGAATCTACAATCGGTTGCTCACAGATGTGCCCTGGCTGGATACAGGAGTCGAATATGGAAATAGTCGTTAATAGATGTGCCCTGGCTGGATACAGGAATCGAATCTTCGAACTCTTCAGACGTGCCCTGGCTAGATACAGGAATCGAGTCTGGAAACGTGGTCTACAGATATGCCCTGGCTGGATACAGGAATCGAGTCTGGAAATGTGATAGTTGTTAGATATGCCCTGGCTGGATACAGGAATCGAGTCTGGAAACTGGTCACTCTCAGATGTGCCCTGGCTAGATACAGGTATCGAATCTGGAATTGTGACAGTTGAAGGTAGTTGTCCTTGGGATTGTCTTTTTCCCTGAAAAGGCAAAAACATAAGTTGTATGCAATGTCATGATGTATGATATGCATGACGTCATGATGTTCAACATGAGATAGTGTTGTATGCACTTTATCATGTATGTAAGCAAGATGTATGAAAATGTGAAATGTTTATAAATGTATTTTCGTCTTAGGAAAATAAATCCTTGACGACCGGCCGGGGAATTGCTCTGTGGAAGAGATACTTGGCCGAAGTTTTGCTGAGAGGCATGTTGAGGACTCTAATGATGGATTCCGCTGGGGATAATGATGATAAACTCCGCTGGGGATTGAAGGAACTTTGCCGAGGGCGGTCTTCCGTGGTTTTTTAGCTGAGGATAACCCAGTTATAAGTCCTTGTGAGGAAATAACTCTAAATAAAACTTGGGAGAGGCGTCCGTGCTCTGCAGGGGATAAGCTTCCAGAATTTACTGGGGATGGGTTTTAAGACCTGCCGGGGAATGCTGTGCTTTTCCAGGATCGATGGGGAATCAACTCCGCTTGGGGAAAGTATTGCCGAATCTTGTTTTACTCTGCGGGGAATTTGAGATGATCTGGCTACATTCTCCAGTTGACCCCACCTTGGTACCTTGGCGGAAAAAACAACCAGACTGCATTAGACAATTTCACATTGCCCCTGTCTCTGATGTCACCTGTAATCAATCTCTTGTTTCATATGTGAATATTTACGAATCAGCAATTTAATGTCAAATGCATATATCAAGAATGAACATTGGACGTTCTTCGCAAGACAAAACAGAAAAAGGAAAACAACGGTAATTTGTATGGACAAGTGAATTTGTATTGATTTAAACTTTGCCTGTGAATAGGCGTTTTTGTACAAGAGGCTGACATCCTAGTAAGAAGACGCCGCCAAATAGTATAGAGTTTACAATTTGAAAAAGGAAACAAAACAGCTATGTGAACAATCCCACTGGGTTCCAACTCTGCTATCGCCTTTATGTCTTCGAGCGTCTCATCGCTTTGCTGCCTGGTCGAAGATGAAGCTGATTGGTCAATGCCAAAATCTGAGCCAGATAGCTGATGCCGAATTCCGGATGCGAAGTGATCCAATGAGACATAGTGTTACGCTTTTATCCCTAACTTTTGCCTGGACCGCCCTTTCGGGTTTTCAGTCCACCGGGATACCCATTTTTGCCCAAGCCGCCCTTTCAGGTTTTCGACTTGCCGGGTGTACAGATTTTTATTCATTTCATCCCTTATTTTTGCCCGAACCCTTTTGGTTCGCCGGGAAGCCCTCATTTTTGCCTAGGTATGTCAACCTAGCGGGTCTTTTATTTATGCGTAGTATTTTTTCACTATGTCTTCATTGGCGGGGTGAGGAAGGTCGTCACCATCCATGGTGGTTAGGATCATGGCTCCTCCTGAGAACACACGTTTAACCACAAATGGCCCTTCGTATGTAGGGGTCCATTTGCCCCGGGGATCACTTTGAGGAAGGATGATGCGTTTGATTACCAGGTCCCCAACTTGATATTCTTGCGGTCTGACTTTCTTGTTAAATGCCCTGATCATCCGTTTCTGATACGTTTGACCATGACAGATAGCAGTGAGCCTCTTTTCGTCAATCAGATTTAATTGATCAAGTCGAGTCTGGATCCAATCATCTTCATTCAAGTCTGCATCCTTCATTATCCGGAGAGAGGGTATCTGGACTTCAATTGGCAAGACTGCCTCCATGCCATAGACCAAGGAGAAGGGAGTTGCCCCGGTTGACGTCCTTGCTGAGGTGCGGTACCCATGAAGAGCGAACGGTAACATCTCGTGCCAATCTTTATAGGTCACTGTCATCTTCTGCATAATTTTCTTGATATTCTTATTGGCTGCCTCTACAGCCCCATTCATCTTCGGCCGGTAGGGAGAAGAATTGTGGTGTTGTATCTTGAATTGTTCAGAGTTCAGTGATCATTTTGTTATTGAGATTGGTACCATTATCCGTAATGATTCTTTCCGGGACTCCGTACCGACAGATCAGATTGTGCCGGATGAAACGTGCCACGACACTCTTGGTTACCGTGGCATAGGACGCTGCCTCAACCCACTTCGTGAAGTAATCGATTGCCACCAAGATGAAGCGATGCCCATTGGATGCCGTTGGTCGGATCTCACCGATCATATCGATGCCCCACATTGCAAAAGGCCAAGGCGCCGTCAGGACATTCAAAGGAACCGGAGGGATATGCACCTTGTCAGCATAGATCTGGCATTTATGACAAGTTCGGGAGTGTTGGTAACAATCGGCTTCCATTGTGGACCAGAAATATCCTGCCCGAAGGATTTTCTTAGCCATGGTGTGTCCACTGGAATGTGTTCCAAATGTACCTTCATGCAGTTCCATCATGATTTTCTCTGCTTCTGCCTTATCCACACAACGTAGCAGAGTTGAATCATGATTCCGTTTGTAGAGAATGTCGTTGCTGAGGAAGAATTTTGCAGCAAACCTCCTCATGAACTTCTTATCATTGACAGATGCACCTTCAGGGTATTCCTGAGCTTCCAAGTACCTCTTCACCTCATGGTACCAGGGTTTTTCAATCACCTTTTCAGCCTCCAGTTCACAGCAGTATGCCGGTTCGTCCAACTTCCAGATAATGATTCGGGGAGCCTCATTGTCCCATTTAACTTTGAACATTGAAGACATCGTAGCTAGGGCGTCCGCTAGCTGATTCTCCTCTCTAGGGAAGTGCTCAAAAGTTATCTCTTCAAAGTGGGGAAGCAAGGTCGACACATACTCCTTATAAGGAATAAGATTCGGGTGTTTCGTATCCCACTCGCCTTTGATCTGATTGATCACGAGAGCGGAATCTCCGAAAACACTTAGAAATTTGATCCTTAAGTCGATTGCAGCTTGTAAACCCATGATACATGCCTCATATTCTGCCATATTGTTGGTGCAGCTGAAACATAATCGGGCGGTGAGGGGAGTATGAGTTCCCTTGGGAGATATGATTACAGCGCCGACGCTGTTACCCAAAGCATTGGAGGCTCCATCAAAATGCATGGACCATCGGGATCCTTCCTCAGGTCCTTCATCCGGTCTAGGTACTTCATAGTCAGTTACCACCATGATATCTTCATCCGGAAAATCAAAGTTCAATGATTGGTAATCGTCCACCGGTTGGTGTGCCAAATGATCGGCCAGTACACTTCCCTTAATTGCTTTCTGAGTTGTATACTGGATATCATATTCTGTCAAGATCATTTGCCATCTCGCTATTCTTCCAGACAGAGCGGGCTTTTCAAATATGTACTTGATGGGATCCATTTTTGAAATCAATAAGGTAGTGTGAGTCAGCATATACTGTCTCAGCCGGCGAGCAGCCCATACAAGAGCGCAGCAAGTTTTCTCAAGCAGTGAGTAACGAGACTCACAGTCGGTAAACTTTTTGCTCAAGTAATAAATAGCGTGCTCTTTTCGGCCAGACTCGTCATGCTGCCCCAGCACACACCCCATTGAATTATCAAGCACTGTCAAGTAAAGTATCAGAGGTCTTCCTTCCACCGGTGGCATAAGAATGGGTGGCTTTTGGAGATATTCCTTTATTCTTTCAAAGGCGGCCTGACATTCATCATTCCAGCGTACTACTTGATCTTTCTTCAGCAATTTGAAGATTGGCTCACAAGTAGCGGTCAGATGTGAGATGAATCGGGCAATGTAATTCAGTCGTCCCAGGAAGCCTCTGACTTCTTTCTCTGTCTTTGGAGTTGGCATCTCTTGTATGGCTTTTACCTTGGCAGGATCCACCTGAATACCTTTATCACTTACAATGAAACCTAGCAATTTTCCGGACCTTACCCCAAAGGTGCATTTGTTGGGATTCAACCTCAGCTTGTATAACTTGAGTCGGTCAAACAACTTCCTCAGATGGTCAAGGTGCTCCTCCTCAGTTTGAGACCTTGCAATCATGCCATCAACGTATACCTCAATCTCATGATGGATCATATCATGAAATAAAGCAACCATGGCACGTTGATAGGTTGCCCCAGCATTTTTCAATCCGAATGGCATGACCTTATAACAGAAGGTGCCCCACTGAGTCACAAATGTAGTCTTCTCCATATCTTCTGGAGCCATCTTGATCTGATTATACCCTGAAAAACCATCCATGAAGGAGAACACCTTGTGTTGAGCTGTATTGTCAACAAGGACATCAATGTGAGGTAGGGGGAAGTCATCCTTGGGGCTGGCCCTGTTCAGATCCCTGTAGTCAACGCACATTCTGACTTTACCGTCCTTCTTCGGCACTGGCACCACATTGGCAACCCACTGAGGGTAAGAAGTCACTGCGAGGAACCCGGCATCAAACTGCTTCATAACCTCGGCCTTGATCTTTTCAGACATCTCTGGACGCATCCGTCGGACTTTTTGCTTTACCGGAGGGCAATCTTCCTTGGTTGGCAGGTGGTGAACCACAATGTCGGCATCCAAACCAGGCATATCTTCATAGGACCAAGCAAAAATCTCCATGTAGTCTCGTAGCATCTGGATCAATCGTATTCACGCTGAGCTCTAGATTGGCACCAATCTTGACCTCTTTCCTATCTGTCTCAGTACCCAGGTTAATTGTCTCTACCGGCTCTTCATGTGGTTGAATAGCTCTCTCTTCCTGGAGTAGCAGTTTTGCGAGTTCACCAGGCACTTCGCAATCATCTTCACCTTCGTCTTCGGCCAAGTTGATCGGATTTTCGAAGTCATAACTGGCGGTAGCAGAGCTGTTACCAGTAAGATCCAGAGTGGATTGAAACCTGTATAAGTGAGTGTGTGTAAATATAGCTGTTTTGCAATATATAACACAGAAAGGAAAAAGAGCACAAGATTTGAAATGCAACAAACGTCCAATGTTTTGATTGATGATATATGAAAATGTCATACAAAAAGCCCTCACAAATGGAGCTACGATGCCCCGGGTAGGACACCGAGCCAACAAAGTTTTAACATATTGTTTGTTACAAATCGGAAATCAAAAGAAATTAATTACTGCGTGACAAATGTGATAGGGGTAAAATCCTTTGCCGTCCAGTTGCTTGGTCCGTTGCTAGTAGTCGGGTAGATCCAACTGTCGAATTCTGCTTCCTCCACATCTTCCTCAATAGCATTCACCCTTGAGCTGGAGATAAACACCGGAGCCTTTCTGGTCTTCTCTTTGCGCACAGCCTTCTGAGCCTCTGCAGTAAAGCCTAGCCCAAACTTGTCGTTCTTCTGAGTGAAGTCAGGAAGCTGACCCCAGTTTGCACAATTGCCTTTCTGAACCACAGCCCGGGCATCCCTTAGGGAAGCCATCTTCAAGAAAACATTCTCTTCAACTGTTGTCTCTGCAGCTGCTGAAATTGGATGTACCTCCTCGAAATGCTGAAAGGGGGTTTCAATAAACTCCCCGTCCATCTCAATGTATCTGAAGGAATTCAAATGGCTCACCATATACTCCTCTTCTCCTTGCATAGTGACGATCTTCCCCCTGACGGGATACTTCAGCTTCTGGTGTAAGGTAGAGGTCACTGCCCCAGCTTTATGGATCCAAGGTCGACCCAGCAGACAAGAGTACGATGGACGTATATCCATTACATAAAAAGTAGAGTCAAACACTTGGGATCCCACACGAATAGGGATGTTAACCTCTCCATGAACCATCCTTTTAGAACCGTCAAAGGCCCTGACGATGATATTGCTGGGCTTCAATTCCAGGCCTTCATAATCCAAACGGTCTAAAGCCTTTTTCGGTAGAACATTCAAAGAAGAACCAGTATCCACCAATACATGCGCCAGAGTAGTGCCCCTGCATTCGATAGAGACATGCAGGGCATCATTGTGGTCTCTTCCCTTCGCAGTCAGGTCAGCATCTGAGAAACCCAAGCCATTGTCTGCTGTTAGATTTGCTATGCAATCGGTGAACTGGACTGCAGACGTCTCCTGCGGCACATGGGCCGTCTTGAGAAATGAGATCAAGGCCTTAGCATGGGCCTCGGAGCATAGCAATAAGGAGAGCAGGGAGATCTTGGAGGGCGTATGCCCCAGCTGTTCGACAACATTGAAATCACTTTTCTTCATTATTTTCAGAATCTCCTCCATTTCTTGTCGGGAGGCCTCAGCATTTATAGGTATTGGTGCCTCCTTCCGGGCAGGCTCTTCTTCAATCCCTTTGCCCCGAGCATTTGATGACTCGGCAGCAGGGGAAACAACTTGATCAGCAACAGTAACAGGTATACTTGTAGGTTTTATAAGAAGGGGTCTTTGAATAGCGGGCGGTGCAATGTCAGGCGAGAAGAGCCTGCCACTGCGGGTAACTTTGGCTGGACCAGTGATATCGCAGATACTGGCACCAGCGTCGAATTCTTGTTTGATTCCATTCACATACACGTCTGCCCCATAATGCCAGGGGACAGCTTTATCAGACACGTAGGGGAAAGGCCCCGGAACAGTAATGATCACAGGTGCAACAGTCGTAATTTGAACAGGCTTCTTCGGGGGAGCCTTGATTGGATTTTTGAAGATGGTAATCACAGAAACTTCTTTCATCGGAACCAACTGAACAGCAGACTTTTTGAATAGAATTTCCTTGCTATCCATTAGGCCTTGGATGCCTAACCTCAGCAAGGGACAATCAGATAGGGAAACAGCACAGAACAGGCAACCTTCACTGCAACCCGGAAATAAACCGGCCCGCAGTAGGTTCTTCTTAACAGTCTTCAGAGGGGTAACAACTTCATCCACCAAAACAGCAAACATTTCTTCCTCAATGGCATTCACTCTATGCTGGGGCATAGGAGCAGTTACAACATTTGGTCTTTCCGGCGCTTCAAACTGAATTTCCTTTGCGTCGATCAGATCTTGCACTTTGTTTCTCAAGGCCCAGCAATCATCAGTAGTGTGCCCGGGACTATCAGAATGATAAGCACACCGGGCATTTGGGTTATACTTAGGAGACGCAGTGTTGACGACCTTAGGAGCTTCTTTGAGGGTCACCAGGTTGGTGGATAACAGTTGGGGTAAAATTTGAGATAAGGTCATACTCAGTCGGGTATACTGCCTCTTGGGCCTTTCGCTTCTTTGTTGATTGTACTGCTGAGGAGCAGCAATAGGTTTGGAGATGACCAAAGCATTGATGGCTTGGCGACTTTCGGGCTTGACTTGTATTCTAGGACCATAGACGGCGCTTGCTTCTTTCTTAAACGGCCTCTTCTCAGCACTTGTGGAGGCAGCCTTTTGTATTTTGCCTGACCTGATGCCAGCTTCAATTCTTTCTCCTGTCAGAATCAAATCCGTAAACCCAGCGGAGGAGTTACCAACCAAATGATTGAAAAACGGACCAGACAACGTCCCCAGAAACATATCAACCAGCTCTCGATCAGTTAACGGAGGCTGCACCCTGCCAGCCAAATCTCTCCATTTTTGAGCGTACTCTTTGAACCCTTCACCCGTTCCTAGAGACATACCCTGAAGTTGGGTACGCGTAGGAGCGAGATCAGAATTGTATTGGTATTGTCTGTAGAATGCGGTTGCCAAATCTTCCCAGTGTCGGATGCTAGCTCCATCCAATTGGTAGAACCATTCAAGCTGTGACCCCGAGAGGCTATCTTGGAAGAAGTGAATCCAGAGGTTCTTGTCCGCCGTGTAAGGTTGGATTTTCCTTACGTACGACCTCAGATGCAGCTTTGGGCAGGAGACCCCATCATACTTGGCGAAGGTAGGCGCCTTAAACTTGTGTGGAATGACTACCCCAGAAGATAACCCCAAATCTCCGAAATCCAGTCCCGGCACATTCTGAATTTCCATGGCGCTTAAGCGGTCCTCCAATTGCTTGTATCTGTCAGCAGCAGGTGGGTATTGTTCGTCGTTATAGTCCGTCTCGTTGTCGGAGACTGCGGGACTAGGAGCTCCTCCCCCTTGGGGACTGTTTTTCTCAGCAGAAGAGGTGGTTGGATCAGCTTCATTATGGAGTGTGTTCCCAAATCTGCGTCCGGTGTTGAACAACGCAGTCCTCTTTTTCTTCTTCTTCTTTAGGAGTAGAGTCTTCAGCTCTTGCTGACCTTGGGCTAGGCTTAGGACCATCTCTTGAAACTGTGCACTTTGGGCCTGAAGGGCCTTGATTGCTTGCTCACTGGAGGAGTCTGGATTCATGATGACTGTTCACACAAACAGCGAAGAAAATTAAGCAACCTGTGAAATAGGGTACCTGCTATGCATATGGTGCAATGGAATGCGTATGTTTATGTTTTCAAAGACAAACAAGATTCAACTTTGTAGACAAAAAGGGAAACACACTTCATTAGATTAAAATTTTCAATTGTTCAACAATTTGCCCTTAGGCATTACAGGAATGAAAAATACTGGAAAGGAAATAAACTACAAAAGGGAACAATCAAAGCTCATCAATGCTCCCATGGCCTCCTCTTTTCAGTGCTGATGTAGTTGTTCAGGACCCGTTCTTCCTCCAATTGCTTAGTCAGCCTCTGGATCTTCCGTTCCTGCTCGTTGAACTTCTCCCGATAGAAATCCCGTTCTTCCTTTAGCTGCGCCCAAGATCTCTTCATGGTGTCAAAATCAGTAGGTATCTGAGGAGGGAGGATAGTTGAAGGAACCCCATCTTCATCAGGAGATTCCAGAATGAGAGGTCTAACAGCTTCGTAGGGCATACCCAACTTCTGAGCACGAATGCAGACCCATTTGCAATAGGGCTCCATTGGTAGAGAAGTCTTTGGTCCCAACTCATGTGGGTCAGCTTTGTGGATTCTGTCCCAAGCTTTAATGAATCCCTGGCGTAGTTTGTCACTGTCTGCCTGAAACTCAAAATGGAAGTGAGGAACCAGCATTTCATGAGGCCCATCTCCTCTGGCTCTTCCAAACTGACGGAGAGCTAAACACGGATTGTAAGAGATTCCTCCTTGGATACCAATCAACGGGACATTAGGGTATTCTCCGCAACGGTCAATAACAGCTACCTCATCCAAACCTCTGAGAGTCCAAGTGATGTCATTATCAGTGAGAGACATTAACCTCCGGGCCCAACCTTTTCCTTCTTCATTCTTCAGCACGAACTTAGGAAGGTGCGAAATAAACCACCTTACTAGCAAAGGAGCACAGCACCACGGAGTCCCCCGTTTTCGAGCAGTACGAGCATAGAGTTGTTGTAGGATATCACCCAAAAGAGTGGGTATCGGATTCCGAGACATGAAGATCCTTATGACATGGATACTGATAAAGGTGTCAGGGTTGGGAAATAGCACCAGACCATAGATCAAAAGAGCTAGAATATCCTCATATGCCTTGAAGTCCAAGTCATTCCAGAAATCATTAGCCTTGCCAACCAGAAATTTGACCAAAAAGCCCTTGATCCCATTTCTAGTTTCCCAGTTGGACAAAACCTCTTCCTTGGTCAAGGGGAGAATTGCAGCAATCTCCTCATGCCTAGGAGTCTTTTCCAAACCAGTGAATGGAGTTTGTTCCAAGACAGGAATCCCAAGCAAATAAGAAAATTCTTCCAGGGTAGGAACCAGCTGGAAGTCTTGAAAGGTGAAACAGTGATACAGAGGGTCATAAAACTGGGTCAGAACACTTATCAGTTGTTGGTCCCATTTTGCAGTGATCAAGCCAAGGAGAGAGCCATGTCTGTTGATGAAAGAAGAAGTGTTTGGAATCTTTCCAACCAAATCCTTGAGCAAAGTTGGTGGTTGAACAAAGTTGAGCCGGACAGTATTCCTACGCACGGGCATCATGATGTCCTACAAAACAGAGCAAAGATGAAACTTTTTTGTCTTTGAAATGGGTTAGTCCTTTATACAGGATGCATGCAATGGTATGATGGCATGATGCTATGATGAAACACACCACAAGTACTCACATAGGCAAATAAGGCACACAAGTCACACAAGACACCCTTAGGTTTCAAGCCAGCATGAGTTTCAGGTATTACCCTCTTTTGGTTTTGTTGGTTAAAACATGTCCTATCAAAAGTAACCGGGTTCTAGAGGATCTCAAATCATTGGCTACCCTCAATCGGTCATAACTCCAGCATCGCAATCTTTTCTCGCGGCCAGAACCATCTCGAGAGTTTAGCCTCAATGAGTGTAGCATACTGCTACTGTCCTAATAGCCAAGTTGGTCAATTTAGGGTTCTAAGGTTGGTTGGTGTTAAATGACCCCTTAGAAGACCTATATTCTCCCCGTTGCAACACAAGGGATATAGGTACAGACTAAGATGCCACACCAACGTAGCCACTGCTTCACCCATGTCGGTCTACGCCGGACAGGTCCCTCACAGATTATGCTACCTAAAAAGGGTATATCCCAGATCCGGGTTAGGATCTATGAACTCCGATGTAAAGCCCACAAATATAAAAGCAAACAAAGCAAGCAATTGAAAACAAAGGTGATCTAAGCCCTAAGGTTACTCCACTTTTAAAGTAATCCCCAGCAGAGTCGCCAGTTCTGTGATACGGTGGGAGAACTGACTTGGGTTTTGCGTTTGTATTCGCAAATGTTGCGGTTAGCAAGAGTCGCCACCGACTTTTTATTTTATCCTAAGGAAAGGTTAAAAAGCACAGCAAAAACCTTTTGAGATGTTTTCTTGGGTTCGGGGAGTAGATTATAGAAAGGGAAGGTATTAGCACCCTTTCTATCCATGGTTATCCATGGGCTCTTAGTTACTTGCTTTAGATCACTTGCCTTTTGTTTTCAATTGTTTTAAATGGTGCTTGAGTGTGTGGGTTTGAAAATGTTTTGAAAAGAGGCCAATGTGGTGGCAACCTTTGTAATGATCCATGTGGGGATGTATACAAAGATGTATGTCTTTTGAAAAAGTTTTCATTTGTTTTTGAAAGTTGTTTTGAAAGTGTAGTGATGTGTGATTTTGAAATTAGGCAAGTGTTTTGTTTTGCAAGTTTGATTCAAGTAACTAAGAGGTTATCTACTCCTTAATTTCTCAAAAGATTATTGTTATGTTTTAACCCTTTTAACAAGTTTGTTCCACCATTGTATTTGGTGGACAACCTTGTGTTAGGATGTGAAAGGGACGGGCGCGGGTCATCGTTTGGACCATAATTGTAACGACGTTAAATGTCTTTGGGCAATTTCTTTAAGGGACTTGATCATTTGTTTTTGTTTGTTTTTGAAAAGTTTTATCGAGGGACTATGATCATTCAAATTGTTTGCTTTGCCCAAAGAAGTTCAACATACAATATGGCCCATTTATTTGAAGGCAACAAGTGGAATACCCTAGGGGTGCAAGTGTGAGATGTGTTGTTTATTTTCATGCTCATTTGTCTTGTATTAGGTCAAACTATTTTTTTGTTTTTTCGCATACCAAACCCTAATTCTAACATATTATCATTAGAAAGCAATAAAGTGTAAAATTAAATTTACTAAGCTATTACAAAACCAAATATGGGAAGGGGGGTACAAATGTTCAAATGGGGATATTGACAAGAATTTAAATCTAAATTATTACATCATTTTGAATATTTGCAATTTAATCAATGTACAAAAATTAAATAACAATGCAAGATGCAAAAGAATGTTTTGTATATGTATGAAAAAAAATATTATTTATGTAAAAGAGAAAAGAAAATAAAAATTATATTATTTTTTGGAGTATTTTGAATTTAGGGCAAAAACCCTAATTTTTAAAAGAAAATGCATTATTATCTAATTTAATACAACTATTTATTTATTATTTATAAAAATAAAATAAAATGAAGTATATTATGAAAAAAAGTATTTTTGTATCAAATATTAATAAAATGAAAAATTCAAGTACTTTTATATTTTATCTTAAATATATTAATAAACATATATATATACATATATTAATTTCTTAAATATGCATTATACACAAAATAAATATTTATTTAATATTTTAATAAAACAAATAAAAAGAGTATTTTTTATGTGAAATATTTTCAGAAGGTAAATAAAAATAAAAAAATATATTTACACTATTTTTCTATTTATTCTAATAATAGTATATATATAACATTTATATGCAAACAAAAGAAATAAATCAAATAAATATGCCATATATTCAAAAAATGATGGAAAAAATATTTTTAATTTTTTAATGCCATGAGAAAAAATAAACAAAGTCAACCAAAAAAGAAAAAGTCAAAAAGAGTCAAAAATGAAGCAAATGGGCTCAGGGGGTGTAAACATGGAAATAGGGTGTGAAAAGAAAATAGTTCCAGGCCCAGCCCAGACCACTTCTTCTTCAACCTCTGTACAATATCCTTCAAGCAAAACACGCGTTTTTTATCTCTGGATTCCTGGACTTTCAAGCAAAACTCATAACATGAAAAGTGTAGAGCATTAAGAGACGGTTTCAACCATATAAAGGACTTGACCTATCTCTCTAAGATGAGGGAGAATTTCTCCTCCCCCAATTTCTGACCTAACTTTTCATCAATGTTCAGACATGAAATTCTCTAAGCACACGAAATATAAATGAAATCTAATCATATGAGCATGTTCAGGGCTATGATTGTGACATGTTTTCTTCAAAAACCTAAAGCTAACAATGCCTAATAAGGGAGATAGAACTCCATGAATATACCTGTTCAGTTGGAATCGAGCTTTGCAATTGAGGATGTTCCAGAGTGAAATGATGACTTGTATAGCTTCCTTGAAGTGTAAGGATGCTTTTCCAAGTCCTACTTTGTCTTGAAACTCCCTAAATCGAGCTAGTGAACTCCAACTGCAAAACAGAAATTTAAAAATGGTGAAGTGGCTTGGAGGTGTTACAGGTCAGGTTTCAGGACATGGTTAGCTTGCATATGTTGTAAGGAAGGTAGAGGAACAAGTTTGGACAAGAATGCTCGAAGGGATTGAGAGATAGCACTCAATCTGCAGGGCTTGCTCTGTTTGAGCAGTTTTGTGGTGTTTCTGAGATGGAGAGTGCTTGAGAGGCAAATGGCTCGTGCAAAAGCTTGGTTGGGTAGTTTGGAATGTGTTTGATAGCTTTTGTGTTGTGTGTCTATGCTGAGATGAGAGTTGTGATAAGTTATGCAATGTTACTTGAAAATGAAGCAAGCAATGGCCACTTTGTGTTTTAGGTCAGTAGGGGCCTCTAATCCTGCTGCATAAGCCTCTCTTGATCAGAGCAATTTTCCCATAATCTTGTGCCAAAAGGATTTTGCTTGTACCTTCTTGGATTTCAATTTGACATAAAGCTAATCTTTTCAAAAATGGAAAGTTCACTTTATCTAGTTTAGGATTAATCCACTATGCAATGTTAGAACACAAAGAACATGGCCTTAACACATTGAATATGCATTAAATTATTGAGTATGGAATGGTTCAAGGACCTGTAATCAAGCATAAAGCAAGCTAAGTTCATATTTGCAAAGTTATGAACATGTTTTGATGAAGAACAAAAGTGAATTTTTGCCAACTTGTGAAATTCGAATCTCTCAAGTTATGAGGTTGTTTGATGAGTTCTTGGACATTTTGGAAAGCTTGGAATGTGTACTACAATCCATCTTTAAAATGCAAATCAAAATTCTAAGTGGAAGGGTATGAAAAGTGGCCTTGAAGTGGGGTAGAAAACCTTGTCAAAATAGGTTAAAATTTCACTAAGTTAAAAATGGTTTAGTGCCCTTATTCAAAAAATTGTAACTTGAGATACAAGCTTCAAATGAGAAAAATTTGTGAATCAAAGTTGTAGATTATGCAACAAGCTACAACTTTCATGTTTTGACTTTTGTTTGAATCCAAATGGATCTTGGTGAAAAGGTGGGGCAAAGTTGGGAAAAATTTAGGGTTTTTCATAACTTAGAAAAATTCTAAGTTATGAAAAATTCCATTTTCAAACCCTAATTTGCATTTTGTGATTTCTTGGTGAACAAGTTTCATGATTTGGCATGTTTTGATGAAAAATGAATCTTGACTCTTGATTTTGACCAAAAAGTCAAAGTTTGACTTTTCAGTATACAGTCAAAATTGATCAATTGACTGGGAAATTCAACTGTCAATCTTGTGCACTTGGGATCTTTTGAGCTTGATGAATGTGTCAAGACCATTTCATTGAGTCCTTGAGCCCATATGTGAACTTGGTTTGTCATTGGTTAGGTCAAACAGTCAAAAATTGCCTTTGTGCAGTCAAAACCCTAAAAATGACCATTTTGCCCTTTTGGTGATCTGATCAAATTTCTTGTGGAATTGTGATCCAAACTTGATCAAATGGTTCAAGTGAGTTCATAATGTTGATGTGGATCAAATTTCATGAGGTTTGACTTTCAATTGGCCACAGTTGACTTTTTCCCCAATACAGCTGATTTCTAGGTCAACTGTCCAATTGACTGGGCAAAACTTGGAATCAAGACTTGAAACTTGGTATGGGTAAACTTGGGAGTCCAACATGAAGCATGAAAGTCATCTTAGGCATTTTAGGTCAAAACATCCTTGGGCAAACACAAACCCTAATTTGAGTCCACAGTGCAAGGAGAAGTCTTGAGCAGAGGAAACCCTAACTGGATCTTGATCTTCAAAGGTCTTGTGATGAGAAAATGTTGAGGAAATGGGAGGGCAAATTTTGGGGTACAACACTTTGTAACGATTCTTGTATAAGTTAAGAATGCGTACAAAGTGTTTGTTTGAAAATATTTTAGAGAAAATGTTTTATGTAAAAAAGATGTTTTTGTGAGCAAGCGATTACGAGCGATCCACCTACTCAAAAGACTTTCGTGTTATTTTCCTCCTCCTTAGATAGTGTTATCCTACCATTAGTTAGTAGGAAGCCCTATTGTTGGATGTGAAGGGACAGGCGTGGGTCATCGTACAATCATAAAGGCAACTCATAGGGGCACTTTAGTAATTTATCGTAAGGGACTAGATCGTTTACCGAAGGTAACATTTGAAGGGTCATCGAGGGATTACAATCTTTTTAACCGAGGGTCTTTGATAAAGCGTCCCCACATTCGAGGGACATGACTTTTTTCCGAGGCAACGAGTGAGGTTACCCTAGAGGTGAGTGTGTGAAAAGTGATTCAATTCAATTATTTATCTTGATTTAGGGTTATCTAACGGTTGATTTTAGATTTTGTCATACATGCCCTAATTACTAGTAGTTATAAGGAAACCAGTAAATTGCGGAAAGTAAAGGTGCGAAAAGTAAACCTAAATTATTACAAGGCTTCGGGAGTGTGGGTAAAAAACCATAAAACAAGGGGAAAATAAAGCAAATAAAAGCTCTAATTAAACTATTACATACTGTAGCAATTACATAGTTGCGAAAAATAAACTATTGCGAAAGTAAACACATTAAGCGGTAAAATAAAGGGAAACGAAAAACATGGTTTTTTTGTGATTGTTTTGATGAAAAATAGATGATTAACCTAAAATCTAATTGATTTTAATTGGTTAAAAAAGTTAGGTAATTAAATTATGTAAATCCTAAGGTCTAAGTTTATTTTAATTGAGAAAACCTAAAAAATCAAATTAGGGTTTATTAATGAAAACCTAAAACTAAATTAAGGTTAATTAAATAAAACTAAAATTGATTAAAAAAACCTAAAATTAATTATTTGAGTTTATTAAGAAAAATCAAAGGTTTTATGAAAAATGTTAGGTTTTATGAAAAAGGTTTTGTTAATTTGAAAAAAATAATGAGGGAAAGGGTTAGAAGAACAGAGAGTTGAAATAAAAAAAAATAAACCAATAGGGATGGGTGTTGAACCCACGGTCTCAAGACCTTCACGCAGCAAGCATACCACTAGGCCAAGCGTGCCTTGGTGTTAGGATACGCCTCCAATTCTTTTTGTAACGAACCCTGCAAAATATGAAAAGTTAGAGAAACAAAGTGTCAAAAGCCTGGATCGAACCCATGCCCTTTGATACTAATGTCTTATCGCACACGCTTTTACCGCTGGGGCGGCTATACATCCATTAGCATAACAAAAACAATAAATATATATTATATAAATGAATATATTGACCAGAGAGGCGCCGGAGCCCTAGCTCCGGTCGTCTTCTCCAGTGACATGTATCATTCAAACCCTACAAATTCAAAGCATCAGCGATCCAAAACGTCCTACCCTTTTAAATCAAGGGGTGCGAATCCAATGAAAAGGTTATTTTGATCTAAAAACCCATGGTTTTGGAGTTATAAATCAATCAAGCTGGATCGGTAAGAATATGGTGCTCTACGATTCTCACCGCATAGGGTCACAATGATGACCCAAATTTGTGCTAATGAAACTCAGGAACATGTTAGTAGTGTTAACACATATTAAAGCAAAACGAAAATCAAGATAAGAATATCATGCATATTATGAAACTGGCGATGCCATGTAATGAAATTTCACATGTTTTGGACCAACAAATTTGGTCCAAACTTACTCTATATGCTTGTTGGAAGAAAATGGAATGGAGGTTTTGTAGTAAAAGGGCTTGTAAATAGGGTTTGCAAGCTTTACGGTTCTTGAAAATATTTGGAAATTTTGACAAGTTGAGAGGCAAGGTTTTTTTGCGTGTAAGGGTTCTCTTTGATGTTTGAATTGATATGAATATATAGAGAAAATTAGGGCAAAGATATGATGGGCTTGGACTCTTGTAATAAAATATGATTTTATCTTGTTTTATTTTGACTTTAAATTAATAAAAATAAAAAATAAATAAAATAAAAAAACCAAGGGGTGTATGAATGAGTTCTGAGGTGTATAAGGAGCATAGAGCATGTTTGGACTCTTAAACAATGGCCCAATAGCCCAAAATATCAAGCTTGCTCAATTTGAACTTCATGCATTTGATCAAAACTTCCCAACTTGCAATGGTCATAACTCACTCAATTTTTATCTTTTTAAGGTGGTCCTGGACTTTTTGGAAATCTCAAGATGTCCTATACAACCTCTATGTTCATCATTTTTGCTTTTTAAGACTTTATATTGATGTAAATTGCCTTGACAAAAAGTGTCTTTTTATTGACTTTTGAAATGGCTTGTAATGTATTGGCTCATATCTCTGAAATGGTGCATTTTTTGGATCTGAGCTTAGAGAGACAGAGTTGTAGAGAATTGAATTACCTTTAAAATGAGATTTGGTTTGGGAAAAGCTGATGAAGCATGTGAAAGTTATGGTTGGTCAAAGTTCAATTGACTTCTTCTAAGGAAACCCTAATTTGGCAACTTTTGACTTTTGATGATTTGAGGGCTTTTTCTTGAGGAATCATGGTCAACCCTTGATAAAATGATGGATATGACTTCAAAATGTTGATGTGACCAAAAATATTGAAGTTTGACTGTATGTTGACCACAGTTGACTTTTCATCCAATATAGTTGCTTTTCAATCATCTAAGTAATTGACTGAGCAAACTTGTGATGCAAGGCATGAAACTTAGTAAGAGCATTCTTGAATACATATGAAGAACCATGAAAACAATTTTAAACCTTGGAAACCCAATATTCCTTGAGAAATACCAAGCCCTAGTTGTGGACCCATTGCTTAGGAGGAGAATTTGTCTGATCAATTCTTGAGCCACCTTGAGCATTTGAGGACCTTTTGAGAATGTCTTGAAGAAAAATGGGAGGGAAAATTTTGGGGTACAACAGCTGCCCCTGTTCAATATTCTTAAAACTGAAGAGTTAGATTGGCATGTGCGTCATTCGTAACTTGAAGGTAGAAGATGATTGAACACTTAAGTGCCCAGAAATTTGCACTCGCATGTGCACGAAGTAACATTGTTGGTTGATTATACCAGGAATGGGCTTAAAGATGCCATTTGGAGAGGTAACAGAGAGTCGTAGGAGATGGGATTATAGATGTCATCCAGAGTAACTGTTGATAGGAATATCAGAATAAGTCTATGCCTGACTTTGTCTTAGGAGATGTATTTGGAATGAGTCTACGTCCGACTTTATCCAAAAGAATATCAGAGTGAATCTATGCTTGATTTTATCTGAATGATGCACTAGAATGAGTCTATGCTCGACTTTGTCTAGAAGATATATTTGGAATGAGTTTACGCCCAACTTTGTCCAAAAATAATATCATGATAAATCTACGCTTGATTTTATCCGAATGATATACTAGAATGAGTCTATGCCCGACTTTGTCTAGAAGATACATTTGGAATGAGTCTACGTCCAACTTTGTCCAAAAGAGTTTTCAGAAGGCATCTACACTTGATTTCATATGAACTAGAAGATGTCTACGCCTGACTTCAACTAGAAGAGGTATTGGAAAGAGTCTACCCCTGACTTTTTCCCCAAAAGAGTATTAGAAGGAAATCCACGCCTGACTTCATCTAAATGATGCACTAGAAGATCTCTATGCTCGACTTCATCTAGAATAGATATTTTTCAGAATGATTCTCTGGGGAAAGTGCTTAAGTAGCTACTTGTCAGATTTAGTCTCTGAGGGAAATGCTTGTCTGAATTCATTTTCTGAAGAAAATTGTCTGGTCATGTAGATAGTCTCCTCATCCTGTTTCAGGAATTACTCAGCAACCTGATAGAAAATTGTTGATGATGTTCGTCTGTTTGTGAACTTTACCTGAAAATATAGAGTTAGTATTTATGCAATGTCATGATGTATTTAGTGCATTGCATAATGATTTTCTTAAAGCAAATGAGAGCGTGTTATATGCGTTTCGTATGCATATGCTATGATAGATGATGTATGAATGTGAGATGTCGTTGAAGTGTACCGGTAGCTTTGTATAGCATTTTTTATCAAGAAAATAAATCCCGGACTACAACTTGGGATGAAGAATGTGTGTGATCCTTCAATCTTGTTGAGAATGTCTCTGCTGGGGACTCTTGCTTACTGTTTGAGGAAACTCTACTGGGGAATTTGATTTTTGCTTGGGGGGAAGAATTCAAAAACATTAGTCGTTCATCGCTCTACTAGGGAGTTTAATTCTTATATACCCTGACTGGGGATAAAAGATATGGATAACCTTCTGAGGTGTTGTTTGACTGAGTTTTTGACATGGATGCTAACTCGTCTGGGGAAGATAAGATTAACCGATACCTGGTCTGATTTTTTATTCATGTAGCAACTCTCTAGGGATAGCAGCATGAATTACCCTTTGCTGGAGAGAAAAATTTTGTCGGTGATTTGTAGCAGTCAAAGTGATAGACTCGAGCTGGGGAGACTGTATCCTGTTGGGGAAATAAACCTGCTGGAGAAAGACTCTGTAGAGGAATATGCTTTGCTGAGGAAATAAACCTACTGGAGGAATATATTCTGTTGAGGAAATGAATCCGGCTGGAGAAGAGAATTATGTAGGGGATTTTACAATGTTAGAGAAATAAACTCAGCTGAGGAAGAGAAGTGAATTGTGCTGCTAGCATAATCTACTAAAGGTTGGGATTCTGTAGGTTAGGGATGTTGTCGGGGAAAATATTATACTCCTTTGTCCGCTAGGGGGGTCTGTTGGTGAGTATGATTAGGATATTTTAGACTTGCGGGGAATATGTCTTTGTTGAAGATGAGCTTGTGAAGTTGACTTTGCAAGGGATATCCTATGGAAACTGCTATGTGGGGCAACTTCACTGGGGATTGTTCTATGGGGATTTTGTGGACGACTTAAACGTTATCCCATCTCCTAGAGTCTTAAGTAACTACTTATTCCTGTTTTTCTGCATATATTTGTTCATAGTAATCATGTTCATATGCATATGTTTATTCAATTTAGTCATTGGACGTTTTTGCAAACAAAACAGAAAAAGTAAAACAAATTTTGAATTTTGAAATTGTGTTTATATTGATAGTTTTCCTATAAACAAGAGATTGTTGTACAAAGAGACAGAAATCCTAGTAAGAGGAAACCATCGTGAAATGAAAAGAGTACAAGGTGAAAACCAAAATATATAGCTATGTGTAGATGATCTCGTTAGGTTTCAACTCTACTATTTCCCCTATGTCTTCGAGCATCTCATCCCTTGCTATCGAAAGAAGTTGATTGAATTGATCTACACCATTTGAACTTGACGTTGATAATAAAGCTGGTTGTGAGTGATCCAACGGGACATAGTCTTACACTTTAATGCCTAACTTTTTCCTGGACCTCCCTTTCGGGTTTTCAGTCCACCGAGATACCCTTTTTTTCTCGAGCCGCCTTTTCAAGTTTTTGACTTGTCAGGTGTACAGTCTTATATATATATATATATATATATATATATATATATATATATATATATATATATATATATATATATATATATATATATATATATATATATATATATATCCCTGATTTTTTCCCGAACCCTTTTGGTTCACCGGGATGCCCTTATTTTTGCCTAGGCCAGTCAACCTAGCGGGTCGTCTTTTGTGCGTAGTATCTTTTGACTATGTCTACATTCACAGGGTATGGAAGATCTTCACCGTCCATGGTGGTAAGTATCATAGAACCACCCGAAAATATCTTCTTGATCATAAATGGCCCTTCGTAGGTGGGAGTCCATTTTCCCCTGGGATCACTCTGCAGTAGGATGGTGCGCTTTATTACCAAGTCACCAGCCTGATATGCTCGATACTTGATTTTCTTATTGAAGGCTTTGATCATACGCTTCTGATACATCTGACTGTGATAGACAACCGCAAGCCTCTTCTCGTCAATTAAATTCGACTAACCCAGCCTAGTCTGAATCCATTCGTCTTCGTCCAAGTCTGCATCTTTCATAATTCTCAAGGAAGTAATATGAACTTCGAGAGGTAAGACAACCTCCATACCATAGACCAGAGAGAGTGGGGTTACCCCAGTTGATTTCTAAGCTGAAGTGCAATAACCGTGAAGAGCAAATGGTAACATCTCGTGCTAATCTTTATATGTCACGGTCATCTTCTGTATACTCTTCTTAATGTTCTTATTGGCGGCTTCCACTGCACCATTCATCTTTGTTCGATACGGAGAAGAATTGTGATGCTTGATCTTGAACTACGTGCAGAATTCTGTGATCATAGTTTTGTTCAGATTAGTACCATTGTCCGTGATAATCCTTTTGGGGATGCCATATCGGCAGATAAGGTTATGTCCACTGGAATGAGTAGCAAAGATTCCTTCATGCATATCTTCCATAATTTTTTCTGCTTCCTTCTTGTCCACACAACGAAGTATAGTTGAATCATGGTTGTGCCTGTACAGAATTCTGTTGCTCATGAAGAACTTATCCGAGAACCTCTATAGGAATTTCTTGTCATTGATAGATGCTCCTTCAGGATACTCTTGAGCCTCGAGGTATCTTTTTACTTCATAAAACTAAGGCTTCTCTTCTACTCCGTCAGTGTCAATTTCGTAGCAGTGTGCCAGTTCATCTAACCTTTCAATGGTAATTTTGGGAGCCTCGTTGTCCCATATGACTTTAAACATAGAAGAGATTGTAGCCAACTGGTTTTCTTCTCTTGGGATGTGCTCAAAAGTTATCTCCTCGAAGTACGAGAATAAGTCAGCACATGTTCTCTATAAGGAATGAGATTCAGATGCTTGGCATCCCATTCTCCCTTAATCTGACTGATTACCAGGGCTAAGTCTTGGTATATGCTCAAGAACTTGATTCTCAGGTCAATGGAAGCTTTAATACCCACGATGCACGCTTCGTATTCATCCATATTGTTAGTACAACCAAAGCATAATCTAGCGGTGAAGGGTGTATGGAAACCCTGAGGAGAGATAATTACAATATCAATTCCATTGCCAAGTGCATTAAAGGCTCCATCGAAAACCATATTCCATTGGGATCCTGTCTCAGGTCCTTCATACGGTCCAGGTTCTTCACAATCTGTAACTAGCATAATATTCTCGTTTGGGAATTTGAAGTTAATAGATTGGTATTCGTCTATAGCTTGATGCACCAAATGATCCACCAGTACACTTCCTTTGATTTCTTTTTGAGTGGTGTACTGAATGTCATATTTTGTCAAGACCATTTATCATCCTGGAAGGGGCCAGATTCATCGGATGGTCGGGTATCCTCCTCAATTTCTTTAACCTCGCGGGTATCCCGACGAGGGACGCCGTTCCTCTTGTATTACTCGAGTCTCTTTGCCCGGATGAGAGTCTCAATGGCATCCTTCAGGTGAACACAGTCTTCGATCAAGTGACCGTGGCTCCGGTGGTATTGATAGTATTTTATTCTGTAGGCCCCGGGATTTACAGGGGTGGGTCGAGGACGCCTGACCCCGCCGTCCTTGAACTCAACATTAGAGCACTCTACAAGGATACGCTCGCGAGAAGCGGTCAGTGGGTTGTTTTCGGTGAACCGCCCGACTGGTCCTCTGTGCTCGCAGAGGTCGTGAGGTATCTACTCCCTTCTCTTATCCCCTGTTCGTTGAGAATATTCCGCGTCATTCTGTCGTGAGACGTTAGTTGGTGGCCTCTTTTTCCTCGTAGTCAATGTATGCCCGAGCTTTTTCGAGGAGTTCATCAAAGGACCTGAGGGGCTCAATGCCGACGGCCTTTCTAAATTTAGTTCCTGGGAGGAGTCCCCTCTCGAGCAAGTATATCTTTATGTGATCGACGCAGGGGACCTGAATGGCCTCGCGATTGAACAAATCAATGTATTCTTTGAGGGTCTCATCGCACCTCTGGATTATTGCCTCGAGGGCGACCATACTCTTTGAGTGCCAATGAGATGGAGTGAAGTTGCTGATGAATTGGTTCTTCAGATTCCTCCACGAGGTGGTTGACCTGGGGGATAGGCTCTTATACCAGTCAATGGTCGTTTTCCTCAGTATTATGGGAACAGTCTGCATTTAATGGGCCCCTCGATGTTGTGATAGTGAAGCATGGTCTCAAAGTTGTCGATATGGTCGACGGGGTCAGCAATGCGGCCGTATTCCTTTAGAAGGGGGAGGCTTCTCCATCCCTTTAGATAGGGGCCTCCGTGATGGCCTGGGTGAGCGGACCGCGGGAGTCGTATTCGTTGCTTCTTTTTGGGAAACGAGAGGGGAACCAGTACTAGTGGTTGTCTTTGTGTCGGTCTTGGTCACGGGGAGGGTTCTTCGATCGAGACTTCTTCTCTTCCTCGCCCCTACTTCTTTTCTGTTCAGGGGATCGTCGTTCTTTGCACGGGGAGCGGTGTGACTGTGCTTCTTGACAGCTTCGGGTTGGATCCTCTCCAATGCAAGACCTCACCCAGTCCGGCAGGGAGTTAGGCTCTGAGAATCGTCCTGGATGTGTCTCTACGGGGAAGATCGAGAGCGGTCCTCGTTGTATCGGGGAGGAAGAGTTAGAGAATCAGGTCTTCAGTTCTTTTTGGGGGCCCGACGAGTCTGTTCCAGCATCATCAGGCGCTCATCCTGCACGAAGATCGTGTAATTCGTTTGGTTGATCACCGCGAACAGGGCTCTGGTTGTGGCGTCAATATTTTCGGGAACGCGGATCTCTTGATACACAACCGACTCGTAATTCTACCGAGAATGGTGGGCGTCGTCACGTGGTTGCGAGCGGGTGGAGGAAGATGCAGTCATCCTCCCGGGGGTCTTGCTCGGCATCATTATTGTTGCCAGCGTTAGTGTAACGCCCATAATTTAATTAATTATTTAATTAAATTATTTTTGGAATAATTGTGAAGAAGTGTTATTAAATTGGATTTATTTTATTAAATGGAGAAATAATAATATATTTGAGGTATTATATTATTATGTGAAATAATGTTAGAAGCTAATATTTTTTAATGTGAGTCTATATGGTGTGAGTGGAAGTAATAAGGGGGTGTAGGTTTTGATCCCAATAAGGAATAATATAATAATATTAGGTTATTTTATTATTTGTTGAAAGAATAGAAAGAAGCAGTAAGAAGAGAAATAAGGATTTGAGGAGAACGTGAAGCTGCTGGATTTTGAAGGAAACGGCAAGAACAAAGATTTAACCCGGAAATTGTAGAGCGACCTTCGATCCAAGGTAAGGGTGGGGTTCTGGCTTTATAATTGGGTTCATGATGTTTGATATATGGGGTTAGATGTAATTTCTGTTTGTTCTTGAATAAATTGCATTATGAATGATGTATGATGAATTTTGATGAATTTTTGATGAATAAGAATGTTATTATGTTGTCTGATCAATGGAGTAATAAAGTATAATGATTAGGTGATGAATTACGATGATCATAATAAGGTTTTTAGGGCTGTGGTATGATTCCCATAGCAAAATACAGTAGAAAACATAGAAAAATTATGCAGACTGTCGAAGGATGTGTCGACCCCAAGCTGCATGTGTTGATGCATGAAGGATATTCGACTCAGGATGAGTCGATGCATGCAGGGCTTGTGTCGATGCATGTCAAGTATAAGACTCAGGATGAGTCGACGCGAAGAGAGGATGTGTCGATGCATGATGAGTATAAGACTCAGGACGAGTCGACGCGAAGAGTGCATGTGTCGATACATGTTGTATTGGAAACCAAAATGAGTCGATCCATAAGAAGGATGTGTCGACTCATAGTATACAGATGAAGCAGGATGTGTCGATCCATAGTGTTTCGTGTCGATACATAAAGTCTGATTTTTTACAGAATTGACTTCTAATTGCTGTAACTTGAGTTGTAGGATATTGTTTGAGATGGCGTTCGAAGCGTTGATTAGCTAATGCGATGAACTTTATTCTAGAGGATTAAAATGATGGATAAGAAGTGTGATCCCAGTAACTAATTTAGAATCAACTCCCGTAGATGACCGTTATGCTGGATTTTGGACAGAATGATGAATTTTGAGATGTTAGAGGCTGCTGTTAGAATTATGACAGTAGGATTTAGTGATAATAATGATGTGCAGTAGCAGAATAACAATATGGATTACTGTATTATTGATATACAACTGAGTTATTAGTAAGATGTGGTTAATCAAATGATGTTTGATAAATAAGTAATGTTTACTAAATAATTTTGAGATGTTTACGAGATGCTGTAATTGAGATGTTTTTGAGATGTTGTTGTTCTGAGATGTTTATGAGATGTTGTTGTTTGAGATGACTGAAATGTTGTCGTTTTGATGATTGAGATGTTGTTGTTTGAGATGTGTTTTGAGATGTTGTTAACTGAGTGTGTTATTACATTCATGTTGAGTCGCATACATTTCATTTTTTTGAGATGGAGCTTATGCTCGTTGAGATGGCCTGGATTGGCAAATTTTGAGATGAAGGTTATGCCTTGTTGATGCCTCTATTAATTGGCAGATTAGATTTTTGAGATGGGAGTTCTGCTCCAATGGTACCACATGCATTTGCATAGTTTTGAGTCGCATCATATGAATGAATAATGAGATGTATTTGATGTTGATGAATGAGTATATATATACTGAAATTGTTGTTGATTATGAGATGAGAAGTGGTGATATTATTGATCTAACTTAATATATTAATTATCATGTGCTTTATTATATTGTTAGATATCTCACCCCTTCTGTTTGAATGTTGCCCCTATGCTGGTAACATACAGGTAATCGAGAGTGAAGGATGTATACCTTCAATAGATCGAGTCGGTGTCATTGCTCTGATATATAACACTCGGGGGGATAAACGCTTGCTGATTTTTGCTTGCTGATTTTTAGTTGTTGAACTTTAAATTGTTTATTTACTAAATATGAGATGTTTCAAAGTTGTTGTTTTATTTAAAGATGTTATTGAAGAATTCCGCTGCGTAGTTGTTGAATTATTTTATTAAAGATGCTATATTGATGGTTCATCCGATATTTTATTAAAAGTGTTATATATCTATGATGAATGCAATGAATTTATTAGAAGAATTTGTGACGTCCCGATTCGTTTGTGTGAATGAAATTTTATAAATCTGATTTATTTTGCACAATTTGCTTGGGGTAGAATTGGGGTGTTACAAAGTTGGTATCAGAGCAAAAGGTTGGTCCGACCTTGTCGTCGAGCCTTAGTTGTCTAACAATCGAGTATTGTTATTTTGAGTTCTAACAGTTGTTTGTGTTGTAGTGAGAAGTTGAGATGGCTGGAAGGAATGATGCTGCTCTTGCTGCTGCTCTAGAAGCAATGGCTCATGCAATAGAAAATCAGCCGAATGCTGACGGGAATGCTGGATCTCGTAGCTTGGCGACTTTCCAGAGAAAGAATCCACCTACGTTCAAGGGAAAATATGATCCTGATGGGGCATTGGAATGGTTGAAAGAGATTGAGAGGATCTTTCGTGTGATGGACTGCACCCCAGCGCAAAAGGTTCGTTATGGGACTCATATGCTAGCAGTCGAGGTTGATGACTGGTGGTTAGAGACTTTCCAGAAGTTGGAAGCTGCAGGTGAGAATGTCACTTAGGCTGTGTTCCGTAGGGAATTTTTGAGAAAGTATTTTCCTGAAGATGTCCGTGGTAAGAAGGAAATCGAGTTCCTTGAGCTGAAGCAAGGAAGTATGTCTGTTGTTGAGTATGCTGCCAAGTTTGCTGAGTTGGCCAAGTTCTATCCGCATTATGCTGAGGAAAATGCTGAGTTTTCAAAGTGTATTAAGTTTGAGAATGGGTTGCGCTCGGAAATTAAGAAGGAAGTTGGATACCAGAAGATCCGTGTCTTTGCTGATCTGATTGATAGCTGCAGGATTTTTGAGGAAGATAATAATGCACATTACAAGATTATTAGTGAGAAGAGGGGTAAGCACCCGCAGAATCGTGGTAAACCTTATGATGCCCCAGCTGGTAAGGGTAAGCAGAGGGTTGCTCATGGTCAGAGGACTAGTGGGGGAGATGCTCCTGCTGGTGTGATTTGTTTTAAGTGTGGGAAACCTGGACACAAGAGTAATGTGTGCACTACTGAAGTGAAAAGATGTCATCGTTATGGTAAGAACCGACATATTGTATCTGAGTGTGAGCACAAGAATTTGGTTTGTTTCAATTGTAAGGAAGAAGGGCACATTGGTAGTCAGTGTCCGAAGTCGGAGAAGGCTCAGTCTAGTGGTAAAGTGTTTGCTTTGGTGGAGGATCAGACAGCTTCCGAGGACAGACTTATTAGAGGTACATGTTTCATTAATAGTACTCCTTTAATTACTATTATTGATACTGGTGCTACGCATTGTTTTGTTGATGCTGATTGTGTTGAAAGATTGGGTCTTGTGTTGTCTTCTTTGAATGGAGAAATGGTCGTTGATACTCCATCCAAGGGATCGGTGACTACTTCTTTTGTGTATGCATGTTTGACTTGTCAGAAGTCGAAAGTTGAACATCAGAAGCCTGCAGGATTGATGAAATGAAGACTCTGAGGGGCAAAGAGATTGCATTGGTTAAAGTGGTTTGGCTAGGAGCTGCAGGAGAAAGCATGACTTGGGAATTTAAGAGCAAGATGCGAGACTCATATCCTGAATTGTTTGATTGAGGTAAATTTTTGAGGACGAAAATATTCTAAGTGGGGGAGAGTTGTAACGCCCGTAATTTAATTAATTATTTAATTAAATTATTTTTAGAATAATTGTGAAGAAGTGTTATTAAATTGGATTTATTTTATTAAATGGAGAAATAATAATATATTTGAGGTATTATATTATTATGTGAAATAATGTTAGAAGCTAATATTATTTAATGTGAGTCTATATGGTGTGAGTGGAAGTAATAAGGGGGTGTAGGTTTTGAGCCTAATAAGGAATAATATAATAATATTAGGTTATTTTATTATTTATTGAAAGAATAGAAAGAAGCAGTAAGAAGATAAATAAGGATTTGAGGAGAACGTGAAGCTGCTGGATTTTGAAGGAAACGGAAAGAACAAAGATTTAACCCGGAAATTGTAGAGCGACCTTCGATCCAAGGTAAGGGTGGGGTTCTGGCTTTATAATTGGGTTCATGATGTTTGATATATGGGGTTAGATGTAATTTCTGTTTGTTCTTGAATAAATTGCATTATGAATGATGTATGATGAATTTTGATGATTTTTTGATGAATAAGAATGTTATTATGTTGTTTGATCAATGGAGTAATAAAGTATAATGATTAGGTGATGAATTACGATGATCATAATAAGGTTTTTAGGGCTGTGGTATGATTCCCGTAGCAAAATACAGTAGAAAACACAGAAAAATTATGCAGACTGTCGAAGGATGTGTCGATCCCAAGCTGCATGTATTGATGCATGAAGGATATTCGACTCAGGATGAGTCAATGCATGCAGGGCTTGCGTCGATGCATGTTAAGTATAAGACTCAGGATGAGTCGACGTGAAGAGAGGATGTGTCGATGCATGATGAGTACAAGACTCAGGATGAGTCGACGCGAAGAGTGCATGTGTCGATACATGCTGTATTGGAAACCAGAATGAGTCGGTCCATAAGAAGGATGTGTCGACTCATAGTATACAGATGAAGGAGGATGTGTCGATCCATAGTGTTTCGTGTCGATACATAAAGTCTGATTTTTGACAGAATTGACTTCTAATTGTTGTAACTTGAGTTGTAGGATGTTGTTTGAGATGTCGTTCGAAGCGTTGATTAGCTAATGTGATGAACTTTATTCTAGAGGATTAAAATGATGGATAAGAAGTGTAATCCTAGTAACTAATTTAGAATTTAGAATAAATTCTCGTAGATGACCGTTATGCTGGATTTTGGACAGAATGATGAATTTTGAGATCTTAGAGGCTGCTGTTAGAATTATGATAGTAGGATTTAGTGATAAAAATGATGTGCAGTAGCAGAATAACAATATGGATTACTGTATTATTGATATACAACTGATTTATTAGTAAGATGTGGTTAATCAAATGATATTTGATAAATAAGTAATGTTTACTAAATAATTTTGAGATGTTTACGAGATGCTGTAATTGAGATGTTTATGAGATGTTGTTGTTCTGAGATGTTTATGAGATGCTGTTGTTTGAGATGACTGAAATGTTATCATTTTGATGATTGAGATGTTGTTGTTTGAGATGTGTTTTGAGATGTTGTTAACTGAGTGTGTTATTACATTCATGTTGAGTCGCATACATTGCATTTTTTTAAGATGGAGCTTATGCTCGTTGAGATGGTCTGGATTGGCAAATTTTGAGATGAAGGCTATGCCTTGTTGATGCCTCTATTAATTGGCAGATTAGATTTTTGAGATGGGAGTTCTGCTCCAATAGTACCACATGCATTTGCATGGTTTTGAGTCGCATCATATGAATGAGTAATGAGATGTATTTGATGTTGATGAATGAGTATATATATGCTGTAATTGTTGTTGATTATGAGATGAGAAGTGGTGATATTATTGATCTAACTTAATATATTAATTATCATGCGCTTTATTATATTGTTAGATATCTCACCCCTTCTGTTTGAATGTTGCCCCTATGCTGGTAACGTGCAGGTAATCGAGAATGAAGGTTGTATACCTTCAATAGATCAAGCCAGTGTTATTGCTCTGATATGTAACACTCGGGGGGATGAACGCTTGCTGATTTTTGCTTGCTGATTTTTAGTTGTTGAACTTTAAATTGTTTATTTACTAAATATGAGATGTTTCGAAGTTGCTTTTTTATTTAAAGATGTTATTGAAGAATTCCGCTGCGTAGTTGTTGAATTATTTTATTAAAGATACTATATTGATGGTTCATCCGATGTTTTATTAAAAGTGTTATATATCCATGATGAATGCAATAAATTTATTAGAAGAATTTGTGACGTCCCAATTCGTTTGTATGAATGAAATTTTATAACTCTGATTTATTTTGCATAATTTGTTTTGCGTAGAATTGGGGTGTTACAGTTAGCGTTGTTGTTGTCAGCGTCGGCGAAGTGAACGTTTTGGTCACCGTTGTTAGCTTGGTCGGTCATGATGATCGGAGGGTTGAGAAAGAATTGTTTTGGTCTTAAGTAAATGAAAGACGAGAAAATTGTTTCTCACATACGACACCACTGATCGTACCTGATCAGAAGGGATTGTCAAGGCCCACGAACTTCAAGTTGAGCAGCGGTTGAATGTGGAGTGGGGGGTACCTGCAAGATACTCTGATGTCAAAGTAAGAGTCTAGACAATCAGAGTGCAAGTAACAGAAGTGAGGTAGAATGAATGAATACCTGACTCTCTCATGTGAGAGGGTATTTATAGTCCCCAGCGCTGAGTCAAGATCCATGTATCGGGCCAAGTGATTTGGATCCAATAACAAAGACTGTCAGGGTTACATGGGTAATGGAGTCCAGCACGTGGCTCCTTCCCTGATAAAGCGCCCCGAAAATATAGGAGCAGTGGACTCGTTATTCTCGAAAGGCAAGTGGGGGTTGATGCGAATGTTGACCACGTTTCTTAATGGACACGTGGGAGAAATCTCCAACGACTATCTGACTTGGACCTGAAGTTATTGGGCCATAGGCAGAGGCGCTGATATTGAACCTGACCATGTGTGGACCAAGTGCCCGCTCGGCTCAGAACAAAGCCCAAGCCTTATATTTTATTGGGTTTTTTGGGGCAGGCATTTTTACTGTTAATCGAATAAATCAACTTGGGTCTAAAGTTGAGTTCAAACTCATAACTTCCAAGTTAAGTAAGATATCTTTTATCATTTCATTAATTTTAATATTGGAAAACAATTTAATGTAAGTATTCACTTAATACCTTCACAAACACTATTCTTATAATATGAAAATTCAGTTAAAAACTCAATTTGTAAACTGAGTGTTGTTAATTAAACTACTTTATATAAATCTTTTTTCTTTCTTTCTTATGTTCACTCCTTTGAATTGCCATAAATAGTTGTTACTCGCCACTTTTATTTGCATTCTAGCTTTTCAATGGTTACAGGTGCATAATCATTCAACAGTATTGTTCTTTGAATTCAATCTTTGTTGGTTATGTTAGGTTAGGTAATAAGAGTAGTTACAGAGAGATTTTAATATGATACCTAGCAATGCCAAGATGATATATAAAGATGTGAGTTGTGACAAGAAGATTAAGCATAAATCAATTAGGCCTAAAGGCATACACATTATTTACTCAAGGATTATGAATATCTTTGAGTCTATACCTTCCAAATTTGGAACAAATGAAACTACCAAATCTCTATTTCGAGTTGTCATCGACAGATCCCTTCGGGCCTCGAGGTCTATACTTGTACCTCTTGGAAACAAACAAATAGACAAAGAAGTTGATCAAGCTGACAATGGAAAGAAACAAGTAGAACAGGTTTAGATGATTCCTGTTAATATTATTCCCTACTAACCAACCCCCACTTTTAGTATGCTTTGTGGCACCATTGATACACTTAACCACTATGGTACTTAGAAAATATCCAAGTGCCATAGAGGTCCAAAGGAAACAAGTTGATGTAGATTTGAGTCCATTCGGCGCCTCTGAATAGAAAAACTGAAGGAGACCAATATATGTAAACATGTCCGCTATGCCGAATATGAAATACTGAAAAGAAAGCCAGAATGTGGTTATTGGCAATGGCTGAAGTACTGGAAATGCATCAAGCATGTTGTTATCGTTCGCCACTCTTTTCCTTTTCACTTCTACTATTGAAGCTACAGCCATGGATAACGAAGCGAGTATTAGGCCAACTCCGATACGTTGGAGGTGTGTTACACCGGTGGGAATACCGGTGAATTTACGTAGGACGGGAACGAAAATGCGGTCGTAGATTGGTACGAGAATGATTAAGAACATGATTGGGATGATTGGGAGGGATGCAGGTGGGATGTGGAAGTGTTTGGTGAAGCTTGTGTCCATTGTGTAGCCTTGTTCAATTGAAAAGGTTTGTAGCTGAGCTAGACAAAGAGTCATTATAATTGTGCAGCAGAATATTGGGACCATGCTGAGAATTATTTTCGCGTTTTCGACTTGGGTGACCCTGCAAAGTTTCCATGGACTTATACTTGAAGCCTGTGAATGTGATTTCTCTAACTGTATATCAGGTTCTGAATGTATAGCTGCTCTGTCCAAGAACCTGTCGAAACGGAACTAAATTTTAGATTTTGATATGTATGTTTCGATTATGTGTAGAATTGAAAATTTGAACCTGAAAATGTCTCTATGAGGTAGAAACTCGATTTCCACGTCAGCTTCCTTGTCCTGCTCAATCTCATATAATTCTGTTGGATCTTCGGGCAAGGGAAGATTTCTGTTGCGGATTGCAGCAACATAGACCTGGCAAAAACAATGCAATATCATATGCTCCTCAGAAACCCCATAAGTTAATCGGTAAAATTGACGAAGGCCTAGATAGATACCTGTATGATCTCAATGAGACCACTAGTTCCTTTGGGAACTTGAATTCTGTATAGCGGCAATCCAGAAGCAAAGATTATGGTACCGATAAATATAGCTATGGTGCCGATGCCAAAGCCCCAATCCCATCCTTTGTTTATTTGTATCCATACAATGAATGTTAAGCTAACAGAACCACCCAAACAAACCGCAAGCAATAGAGTGTTGAAGAATGTGGACATTTGCTTTGCTTCTTTCGGGTCAGTTTCGTCAAACTGATCTGCACCATGCGATGGCAATGCAGCTTTGGTTCCTGCACTACCAAATGCCAACAAGTATAGGCCAAGAAACAGAAGAGCTTCTTGGCCTCTACTTGGTGTCTTACAATGAGCGGTTGCATCATTGATATTGCAAATGTGCGGCTGTAGACTAGGATAGTGTGCTTGCGCTGTAAGCAACGCAAGACCCTGCAACATGAAACACAGAAACATAACATCATGAATATGTATTCAAGAAGAAGCTCATCCTAGAATTTGGCTTAAATGTTGAAGAGGTATTGAGAGAGGAATTTTGGATCTTACCAAAAACTCAAAGAAGCCCGAAAATATAACAGATTTGTATCTGCCAATCCATGTATCAGCAACAACCGCCACCAAAATCGAGAGTATGTAACTAACACCCATATAGTTGGTGAGCATGTTAGCTGCATCTTCTAGTTCATAATGCATGATTCCATTGAAATAAGGAACCGAGTTCACAGCTAGTGAGAAAGTTCCCAAGTTTTCCAAACCAAGTGTAACTGCACTCAAACATAAGAGAAAATCATATAACTGTTTATCTTTCTAAATTCAATGATACTTACAACTGCGAAACCATACTGCAATTATTGAAGATTCAACTTCGTTCGCACGACGTAAAAGTTCATTTTTATAGTTAGTTATCACTAAAACACATGACAATATCTTTACCTAATATGAGCAAAGCAACTCTCATCCCTCCATATTTGAACTTCAAAGCACTTCTTCCTTTCCAATCTACTTTATTTTCATCAACAAGATTAAGCTCTTCTGCCAACTTCATATCAACAAACTCAGACTTGTTCTGCATGGACAAAATTGAAGAAAAAAAACAATAACAATAAATAAGTACTAAGAGGTAAGAAAATGGAAGAAGGTGAGGTACATATGGCACATGAAAAACATAGAAAAATGTAATACCATGGCTATGCAGAGAAAAAAACTAAACTGGCCAAATTACAATGACAACATAGAAGACCAATGTTTGTTTATTTATACACATTATATTCAATTAAACTAAGCATTATTTACAATGTCACAAATATAATAAAAGCTTAAATACATGTTATCACAACTAATCATGTTTGATGTTGGAAATCCACCTAATACTATGATGAATTTCGACCAACTGTGATGATTAGTTATGAGAAAAACAAATAAAAGAAGATAAAATAAATATTTCTGCAGAGTTTCTCTCTGCCCACAAACTGTTGAAAACTTTCTTAATCACTTGCAACTGTAAATTCTATGATTACAATTGAATTGTCTTGCTTGACTTACTTTCAAAATAGGGGTTACTCCCTCTATTTATAACTGAGCTTACACCCTAAGCCCAAGGCCCAAAATATCTTTTTGTTACTAAATCAAATCTAATCAAATCTATTCTAGACTTAAATCAAATCTATTTAAATCTAAAACAAATCAAATCTTCTTTGACACATATGAATTACAATTTAACACACCACCTAATTCATTGTGTCTAAATTGTCTATGTTCATCATGGTCCTTATCTTTCTGAATACTTCGACTTGCACTCCCTTCGTCATGATGTCTGCAATCTGATTCTCAGTTCTGCAGTGTTCCAAATTCATCTTCCCATCTGCTACCTGCTCTCGAAGATAATGGAACCTCATTTCGATGTGCTTACTTCGACCATGTGCTATTGGGTTCTTTTCCAGATTAATAGCTGACATGTTGTCTATCTTCATGGTAATTGCTCCATGATCTTTCCCTGTTATCTCTTCGACCAAGTTCACCATCCAGGTTGCTTGACATGCACAAAGAGAAGCAGCTATGTATTCTGCTTCGCATGATGATAATGCCACTACTGGTTCGTTTCTCGAATTCCAAGCAATTGGTGCACCACCTAGCATAAATACATATCCTGCTGTTGACTTTCGACCTTCAGCATCACTACACCAACTCGAATCAGTGTATCTCACTAACTTGCATTCTTTTCCTTTATCAACTGCAGGAAACAAAATGCCATAATCGAAAGTTCCTTTGAGATACCTTAGTATCCTCTTCACTGCTACTAGATGTGATACCTTTGACTTCTGCATGAATCTACTTACCATACCTACACTGTATGCTAAGTCAGGCCTTGTATGACAAAGATATCTTAATGATCCAATAAGTCTTATGTATTGGGTTGGATCAACATCATCTTCATCTGCATCTTTCGACAATTGCAGTCTTGGTTCTGCAGGTGTAGAAGTTGAGTTGCATTCTTCCATCTCAAACCTCTTGAGAATTTCTCCTGCATATCTTCTTTGATGCATCATCAAACCTCTACTGCTCTTGTAGAATTCGATACCAAGGAAGTATGAAATCTCACTCAAATTAGACATTTCGAATTCCTTACTGAGATCACCTTTGAAGTCTTCGATCTCACTCTTGCAGCTACCTGTTATCAACAAATCATCTACATAGAGACATAGTATAAGCAATTTACTCTTGCTTCTTCTTACATATACTCCATGTTCAGTTGTGCACTTCACAAATTCCTTCTCCCTTAGAAAACTATCAATTTTCTTATTCCAAGCCCTTGGAGCTTGTTTCAAACCATACAGGGCTTTATGTAGCCTGTACACCTTTCTTTCTTCGTCATGTTTCACAAACCCAACTGGTTGTTTAACATAGACTTCTTCATCTAAGGGTCCATTTAGGAATACACACTTCACGTCCATCTGACATATGTGCCAACTGTTTATTTCTGCTAGACCAACAACCAACCTGATTGTTTCGATCCTAGCAACAGGTGCAAAAACTTCGTCGAAGTCTATTCCCTCTTTCTCTAGAAATCCTTTCGCCACAAATCTTGCTTTGTGTCGAGTTACTTCACCTTTCGAATTTGTTTTCACTTTGTATACCCACTTGACATCAATTGCCTTCTTGCCTTGAGGCAATTCGACAAGTGACCAAGTATTGTTGTCTTCGATAGACTTTACTTCTTCGTTCATTGCTTTCACCCACTTCGAATCCTTTAATGCTTCAGCTGCATTAACAGGTTCGACATCTGCATAGAAAGCATAATGTACCAGCTCACCTTCATTATCTATTACATCATATGATGTAATCACACAATCTTGCAATCTTGCAGGCATGCGTCTTGTTCTTTGAGGTCTGCTTGTACTTGGTATATCTGCTGGTTCCTCTTGTCGAACTTCTCTTTTGACTTGAGTTTCTGGTTCTTCGAATAGGATTCCCACTGAATCTTTCTTGACATTTGCAGTCCAATCCCATTCTTTAAACTCATCTATGATCACGTCCCTGCTGATCACAATCTTCTTGTTCTCTGGATCGAACAACTTGTAGCCTCTTGTCGAATGATATCCAACTAGAATCATTTGACTTGACTTATCATCAAGTTTTTTTCTCAACTAATCTGGCACATGTCTATGTGCAATAGATCCAAATACCTTCAGATGGCTCAAGTTAGGTTTCACACCAGACCAACATTCTTCTGGAGTAATTCCTTCTAACTTCTTTGTAGGACATTTGTTCAAAATGTATGTTGCAGTAGAAACAGCTTCACCCCAGAACTCTTTAGGTAAACTCTTGCCTTTCAACATACTTCTCACCATATTCATGATGGTTCGATTTTTCCTTTCTGCAATTCCATTTTGCTGTGGAGTATAGGGTGGCACCACCTCATGCACAATCCCTTCCTTTTCACATAATCTGTTGAAGTCTTTCGACAAATATTCTCCTCCACCATCAGTTCTCAAAACTTTGAGCTTTCGACCACTCTGTCTTTCGATCATAGACTTAAACCTGGTAAATACTTCGATCACTTCACTTTTCTTCTTGATCAGGTAAGTTCATAGCTTTCGACTGAAATCATCTATGAATGTAACAAAGTATTTGTTACCTCCCATCGAATCCACCTGGATTGGTCCACATACATCAGAGTATATGACTTCAAGACTAGCCTTCGATCTTCTTCCTGCATCCTTGCTGAAGTTATTCTTGTGTTGCTTCGCCTGCACACATTCCTCACATACCTCGTTTGGAATGTCAATTTCTAACAATCTTGAAACCATATTTCTTCTCTTCAAATCTCTAATGTCTCTGAAGTTGAGATGACCTAGTCTATAATGCCATATCCATTCATCTCTGCTAGCTGCAATCGAAAGGCACTTGTGCTCCATCACATTTAGTTCAATCTTGAAGGTTCGATTCTGAGACATAGGAGCCTTCAAGATTACTCTCCCATTTGCATCAACGACTCTCATCAACTTATCTTCGATTGACACTTTATAATTCTTTTCGACCAACTGCCCTATACTGAGCAAATTGCTCTTCATGCCTGGTATGTATAACACATTGGAGATTACTGACCTTTTGCCATCTTTCCTCATAATCATAACATCACTAATACCTTCAGCTTCCAGGGTATTGCCATTTGCAAATTTTACCATATTTTTCTTTGAGGGCTTTATATTGACAAATCAGTCTTTCCTTCCAGACATATGTCATGAACATCCTGAATCCAAGTACCATTGGTCCTTGAATCTATCTTCATCTCTTGTTGTGACCATCAGCATCATCTCTTCTTCTTCATGTTTTGCAAGCTTTGCATCACTTTCTTGATTCTTTCGTTTTTCTGGACAATCACTCGAATAGTGTCCATATTTCTGACAATTGTAACATTGAATGTGACTCTTATCAGGTTTTCGACCACCACCTCTTCCTCTATTTGCAACACCACCTCTTTGGTTGCCTTGGTATGGTCTTCTTTGATTCGACACGTCTCCTTCGATTTGGTTTCCTCTACCATTCGATTTGTTGTAGCCACCTCTACCTCTTTCGAAACACTTTCCTTTGCCTTTGGTCTCTTTTGCTGAATGTGCCTGCAAGGCCACATCACTCTTCGATTTTCCTACAGCTCTTTCGTTCATTCTTTGTTCATGAGATTCAAGTGTCCCTTGAAGCTCTTCCTTTGTCAATTTCGACAAGTCTTTCCCCTCTTCTATCGCCACCACTATGTAGTCGAACTTAGGAGCTAAAGATCTCAAGATCTTCGACACAACAGCTCTTGTTGTTAACGCTTCTCCACATATCTTGATTTGATTTACTAGTTTTGTAACTCTAGTGAAGAAATCAGATATGTTTTCACTGTCTTCCATCTGAAGCAGTTCATAGGTCCTTTTGTGAGTTTGTAACCTCACTTCTTTCACCTTCTCAGCGCCTCCAAAAGACTTCTCAAGGATCTCCCAAGCTTCTTTTGTAGATTCTGAATCACTAACCTTTTCGAAATTGTCTGGGCTGACACATTGATGAATTATAAATAATGCTTTATAACTCAGCTTCTCAGATTCTGTGTATTTCTTCTTTTCTTCTTTTGAAGCGTTTTCGCCAAGCGCTTCGACTCCATCTTTTACAAGGTCCCAAAGACCTTGACACATGAATAAGACTTTCATCTGTTTGCACCAATTCTCATAGTTGTCAACTTTCAGAATTGGTAGCGTTGCTGGATAGTTTGCATTCTCATAACTTGTCACTGTGAATTCTTCAATCGTTCTTGATTGACACTTCCCTTGAATCGAAACAAAAGCTCTTGATACCAGATGTTGGAAATCCACCTAATACTATGATGAATTTCGACCAACTGTGATGATTAGTTATGAGAAAAACAAATAAAAGAAGACAAGATAAATATTTCTGCAGAGTTTCTCTCTGCCCACAAACTGTGGAAAACTTTCTTAATCACTTGCAACTGCAAATTCTGTGATTACAATTGAATTGTCTTGCTTGACTTACTTTCAAAATAGGGGTTACTCCCTCTATTTATAACTGAGCTTACACCCTAAGCTCAAGGCCCAAAATATCTTTTTGTTACTAAATGAAATCTAATCAAATATATTCTAGACTTAAATCAAATCTATTTAAATCTAAAACAAATCAAATCTTCTTTGACACATATGAATTACAATTTAACATCTGTAACGTTAAAATTAGTCAAGTCTCATTAAATCAACTCAATTGCTAGACATGTGATTGCAGAGACACGAGTTTGAACCTGTGATATATCACTTAGTGTATATAAACTTTAAATTATTAATATATTAACTAAAGTAACTGTTGCCTCGTAAACTATATAACAGCTGGATGTGGGTGATAAACGGTTTTATTTAGACACAATGTAACTTTTTTTGTTGTTGACAGTGCAATGCATTGCATAAGATTCCAAAAGTTGCAGTCAATTTATGAACAAGAATCACAATGCCACAGAACTGCATTACAATAGCTCCAAAGTTTGCTAAATTAAAATTCATATAGAATTTAGATAATCTCTAGAAATTTAGTGTAAAAACAAATGTATGCCATTTGGCATATAAGTTTGTTGCTATAAGTTCCTAAACATATAGTATCAAAAAGGACTCTTGATTATTACACCAGAATGTTCGTTTGTAATGTAAAACTGAAATGCACAGTTATAATTGAATGAAAACAAAAATATATTTTAAAAGAATAAAATGTTAGAACATGCTCTTCTGTCATTTCTTATTTTTCATTCTCGTCCTCTTGTCTCATGAGATCATCAATAATGCTTGGCAATTTAACCTACCAAAAATTAAAATTTCATTGGTTGTTTAGTTAAACAAATAATACTAATAATTAAATTTATTTTATAATATTTTATAGTAGTTAAAAGTTAGTAGCTAAAGAGTTTGTGACAAAAAATAATCTTAAAAATTGGGATTTGTCCTAACTCGACCTTCTAAAATTGGTTTGTAAAGTGTAGATTGTTCTTACTTATAAACACATATTCAGTCTATATATTGTTCAAAATAACAAAACATTGAGGTTTTAAAACAATGCATTATATTTATAGAGGATTATATTATTTACAGAAAAATGGAAGGTCAGCGGATAATAAATTGCATTGCTATCTTATTTAGATGACGAAACCAACCATTAAAAACTATGGCCATCATTCTAGAAGACATAATATTGTTATGTATTAGTCTTTGAATTCTTTATAAAAGATTAACTATCTATGGTACTAGGAAATCAAAAGTGTCAAATACTAACGGTATGAAAGCATGTTAATTGTTCGAACACGCTTTTTCATATTTGATCACTTTACTTAATGCGGTTTTAACGACTGTCAATCATACGATAAAACCTTAAGGCCTCAACTTCACAAGTAAAAAATACCTAGTCAAGTTCGCGATATATATGTTTACCTCCAATCCATGCATTGCATGTTTAGGTCAATTTTAGTACATATATTAAATTGAATAAAAATTTAGGCAAATATAGTACATTATGAAGGGAAAAAAGTGTTATCAAAAGAAATAGTTCCTACAAAACGAGCGATTACCAGAGAAAGACTTTATGAAGTTTTATGATTACGAGGTATTAGATATATATTAAAATAGGTGTATAATTCCAACTGTATTTTTGTAATTGGTTTTCTGTTGAGAATCTGTTAGGTTGTTAGCAATTGGTGGAGTTAGTTGTGAAGGTTGTTAGATTGGCCCACTTGTAAAAATAGTATATAGTTCTTATCTTCTGCTGTAAAAGAACTAAGTTTTTGAAATTACAGAATCTATACACAGTGTAGATTGTTGAATGCAGAGCATTCTTTCTCTTCTAACATGGTATCATTGTGATCGATCCATCCTCCTTCCGCTCGTCTCTCCTCTCTTCCCAGTGGTTTCTCACTGCTTTCTGCGGCGACTCTGGTTCTTGTTCTTCATCCTCATCTCACTGCAACCATGGCGACTGATAATCAAGAACTACAGACCTCATTCACTTCCTTCTCCACTGGCAACAATGGATTTGGACCTCGACTGTCCATCAAGCTCCAAGAGAACAATTTCCTCCTTTGGAATCAGCAGGTTGAAGGAATCATACTTTCTCACAAACTTCACAAATTTGTCGTGAATCCGCAGATTCCCCCAATCTTTGATTCAGAAGAAAATCGTATAGCGAACAAGGTTTTTGCTGCGTACGAATCTTGGATTGTGCAAGATCAAGCACTATTCTCATGGCTTCTCTCGACAATTTCAGAATCTGTTCTTCCAAGAGTTCTTTCCTGCAAACATTCGTATCAAATTTGGGATCAAATCCACAAGCACTTCAATGTTGTGTTGAAAGCTAGGGTTCACCAGCTACGCTCTGAGCTGAAAACCACCAAGAAAGGGAATAGGTCTATTTCTGAATATGTGCTACGAATTAGGGCTATCGCTGATGCACTGCTTGCTATTGGAGATCCTATCTCAGACAGAGATCAAATTGATGCCATCCTACGAGGGCTTCCGGAGGAGTACAATCCATTTGTCATGATGACTTATGGAAAAGGTGAATTGTCCTCCATTTATGATGTTGAAGCTCTCTTGTATGTCCAGGAAGCACAACTTGACAAGTATCGTCAAGAACTTGCGCTTACCACGGCCACTGCAAATCTTGCATACACTGAAGATCAGGCAAGTTCTAAGTCCACTAGAGGTGGCTTTCAGCAATCAAGGGGTCGTGGCTCTGGCTCCAGGGGTCGTGGTCACACCAAGGCACGCAGTGCCTACACTCAAGGAAATCGTCCTACGTGCCAACTCTATGGAAAGTATGGCCATGCTGCAATTGATTGCTGGCACATGCATGATGAAAACTTTGAACCTGTGGCGCCTAAGGCTAATCAGCAGACAACACAATCAAAAGATCAACAAAAGAATGAAGCCTCCAGTTCTGCACAAGCCTCTGCATTTCTAGCACATCAAGAGGATTTCAGCCTTCCAGCAAATCTTGAATCACAGGCTTGGTTCGCGGATTCAGGTGCATCCTATCATATCACCTCTAGAAACTATCATATTAAACATACAAAACCATATTGTGGCAATAATGAAGTCATTATAGGAAATGGTAAAGGTCTGAAAATTGAATCTGTAGGGTTAGCTCGTATTAAGCCTAAGAATGCTTCCAGTTATCTGCTGAGTCTGAATGATATGCTTCATGTTCCTAGCATAACTCGAAATCTGTTATCTGTTTCTAAATTTGCTAAAGATAACAAGGTCTTCTTTGAGTTCCATTCTAACAGATGTTTTGTCAAATCTCAGGCATCTAAGGAAGTGCTCTTAGAAGTCTACCTTGATGCTGGAGGATTATACTACTTTCCCAATCTCACCTTAAAGGCTTCTGTGTCACCTGCAGCAAATTCAGTTTGTATCTCATCTGATAAGGTTTCAAAATCTTTAGATTCAATTTCCAATAAATTTTCTCTATGGCATCATAGGTTGGGCCATGCTAATTTTGTAGTTATTAAATTTTTTCTCAACATGTGTAATATCCCTTTGAGCAATAAAGATAATGCTGAATTTTGTAATTCATGTTGTGTAGGTAAGTCTCATAGAATATTTGCTCCTTTAACTTCTACTGTCTATACTGCCCCTTTTGAATTAATTCACACTGATTTGTAGGGGCCATCACCAAACCCCTCTAGCCAAGGATTTTCTTACTACATAGAATTTGTAGATGTGTATACTAAGTATACTTGGGTCTACTTTCTCAAACATAAGTCAGATGCCCTCAATAGTTTCAAACAGTTTCTTGCCTTTGCCAAAACACAGTTTCATACCACTATTAAGGCTCTTCAGTCTGGCTTTGGTGGTGAGTACAGGCCCTTTACTAACCTTCTTAATGATCTTGGCATTGTTCATAGACTAACTTGCCCGCATACTTCTCATCAAAATGGTACAGTTGAAAGGAAACATAGAAACATAGTAGAAATGGGGCTAACTTTACTTGCTCATGCTAATCTGCCCATAGAATATTGGGATCATGCCTTTACAGAAGCTGTCTATCTGATTAATAGACTCCCCACTCATACACTTCCTAAAATTGTCTCCCCTTTTCAGGCTCTGTTTAACAAAATGTCTGACTATTCCACTCTTAGAGTCTTTGGTTGCTCCTGCTTTCCTCATTTAAGACCCTACAATAAAAATAAACTTCAGTTAAGAAGCTCTGAGTGTGTGTATCTTGGAATTTCTCCACATCATAAGGGATATAAATGTCTTAGCAAAGAAGGTAGGATTTATATTTCCAAGGATGTCATTTTCAATGAAAAAGTCTTCCCTTTCCCAACATTCAATGATCAACTTCAATCTGTCAAAACAGGACCCACTAAGTCTATCCCTTTGCTTGTACAAAGCAGTACTTTTTCTGCTCCCTGTGATACTTCTATACCCAATGGTAGCAGGACTACTCAACTTGTCCTGTCCTTGAATAACACACCTCAACACTCTCTTCAAAACCAGTCTATGACCATTGAACATAATCATACTTCCTCTAATAATCAAATTTCCTCCTCCACTCAGGATGAACCCTTGGATAGAAACACGGAGTCCTCTCAGAGTACCTCCTTTCATTCTCAACCCACACAAGATATACCAAATATCCACACTCATGACACTGAATTAACTAATCAAAATCCTGTACATCAGGAATCTGGTCCATCCCTGGCTGCTGTTATTCCTGATACTCATTCTTCTCCTGCTTTAGTTACTAAAAATCACTCTATGGTCACTAGAAGCAAAACATGTAACCTTAAACCTAAAGTCTTTCTTGCACACTGTGAACCAGTCACCTACAAACAAGCCCTAGCTCAACCAGAATGGTTTGAGGCTATGAAACAGGAGTTTGATGCTCTCCTGGTCAAAAACACTTGGACACTTACTCATTTACCTTCACACAGAAAACCCATAGGCTGTAAGTGGGTGTTTAAACTGAAGGAAAATTCTGATGGAACCATCAACAAACACAAATCCGGATTGGTTGCCAAAGGTTTCACTCAGCAATATGGCCTTGACTTTCATGAAACCTTCAGTCCAGTTGTTAAACCAGCAACTATCAAAGTTATTCTAACCCTAGCTATAACTCATAAGTGGGAAATACAACAGATAGACATCAACAATGCCTTCTTAAATGGTGCTCTGTAGGAAGAAATATATATGCAACAACCACCTGGATTTGAGAATGAGAACAAAACTCTGGTATGCAAGTTGAATAGAGCCTTATATGGGCTCAAGCAGGCACCCAGATCCTGGTATGAGAAATTACACCAGACACTGTTCCATTTTGGTTTTGTGGCTAGCAAGTGTGATCACTCATTGTTCATTTACAATCATCAAGGAATTATCATGTATGCCTTAGTTTATGTGGATGACATCTTAGTTACAGGTCCATCCTCTCACCTTGTTCACAAGCTGATAAATCAACTGCATCATCAGTTTTCTCTGAAGAAGCTTGGTAAGCCTGAATATTTCTTAGGTTTGGAAGTGCATTATCAAACCAATGGCTCACTGATACTGACTCAAACAAAATATATCAGAGATCTCCTTTCTAGAGTCAATATGGACACAGCTAATGGAGTGGGAGCACCAATGCTTAGCCACTGCAAACCTAGTAAGTATGGCACTGATTTCATGGAAGAACCATTACTATACAGATCTATTGTAGGAGCTTTACAGTATGTTACCTTAACAAGACCTGACATTGCATACTCTGTCAACAAAGCCTACCAATTCATGGCTTCTCCCTTACACAGCCACTAGAGCATGGTAAAGAGGATACTCAAGTACTTGAGTGGCACTGCCAAAATGGGATTACTCATGTCTCCTGCTACTCCTGATTAACCTTTATCTCTAAGAGCCTACAGTGATTCTGACTGGGCTAATGATCCAGATGATAGAAGATCAACTTTTGGAACTTGCATCTTCATTGGACCAAATCTCATCTCATGGAGTTCAAAGAAATAGTCGCTTGTTGCAAAGTCCAGTGCTGAAGCAGAATATAGGGCTTTGGCTTACACCACTTCAGAAGTTTTATGGCTGGAATCTCTGCTGACAGAATTAAAGATCCAATATTTCTCTCCTACCCTGTTATGTGATAATCTTAGTGTTGTTCTACTGTCTCATAATCTTGTTATTCATGCAAGAACCAAGCATATTGAATTGGATCTTCACTTTGTAAGGGAAAAGTTATGGCCAACAAGCTCAAGATTCAGCATGTTCCAGCTGCTGCTCAGTTAGCAGATATTCTGACCAAGCCCCTTCCAACTGCTGTTTTTCAACAATTTAGGGACAAGCTCAAAGTTGTACTGCTGCCACCATCTTTATCTTGAGGGGGAGTATTAGATATATATTAAAATAGGTGTATAATTCCAGCTGTATTTTTGTAATTGGTTTTCTGTTGAGAATCTGTTAGGCTGTTAGCAATTGGTGGAGTTAGTTGTGAAGGTTGTTAGATTGGCCCACTTGTAAAAATAGTATATAGTTCTTATCTTATGCTGTAAAAGAACTAAGTTTTTGAAATTACAGAATCTACACACAGTGTAGATTGTTGAATGCAGAGCATTCTTTCTCTTCTAACACGGGGTTAATTCTCTTCATGCACTAAAAAAATAATCTTATGGAATAACACACACAGTCAATTGCGCTGGTGTCTAGAATGAAAGTTTCAAGTTTATACATATGATAAATAACACAAATAATATATGTTCCTAGATTAGAATTGGAGGAAATATGGTTCACACTGTTTGAAGTTGTAATATGGATGGGCCTTGAAGTAGAGCTAACAACACCTTGTGTTGTTCTAGTGTGAACATCATTAAACCTTGATCTTGCTTATGTTGATGTTCTTCATTGATCTCAGACTGTGAGTCATCTTCATGTACATGAGCAACTGCACAATTGTTGATCATGTCATTTGTTGCCAATGAGGTGGAAAGCCATGTTTCTTAAAATAAGTATCAATAGTGTGGTTGGTTATGCCACAATGAGTACACATTTTGGTGCCTCGACCCCTGCCACTAAGAAATCTAGCACCTCTAAAACCTCTACCACGAGACATTGAATTTACCCTACCCTGAGAATTATTGTTAGGAAAAGAAAGAAATCTTGAAACCATCTAAAGGCATGACAACTTGCTTTTCTTGCTGAACAGGCAAGAAATAAACTTTGCATATTTTGAGGAGGGGATCCATTGGCATAATTTGAGACCTAACAACTAAATATTGATCATTAAGACCTTCCAAAAAAAACGAATAACCTGGTCACCATCTTTATATTTATGTATTTTGTCAATAGCTTTGCGAGTAATGTCACAGTTACACTCATGAATTGAACAAAAATTATCTAATTCTTGTCAAAGTTTCTTCAATTTTGTGTAATAGGATGAAATAGAACAATCATCTTGATTTAAGGTGCGGATTTCTTCTTGAGTGTCAGATATTATGAAGACATCTCTTTGGTAAAATCGATCTTTCAATTCTTTCAATAGTTTAAATGTATTTTCCTTCCACACAATGCTTTAGGATATTTTATTATCTACTGAATTGTTGATCCATGACATTATCATGGTGTTGCATATATTTCAAGCAATAGAATCACGATCAGTATCAGGTGATCATGGTAAGGATCCATTGATGAAGTGTTATTTGTTCTTGGATCTAAATGTCATAGTCATTGCTCGAGACCAAGAATGATAATTATAGCTAGTTAACAAAGAAGTAACAAGAACTAGTGCATGATTTCCATTGGAATGCACGAAATACATGTTTAAAGTGTCAATTTCGTATCCTTTGTTTGTATTAAATGAAATTGTGCCATCAACACTACTTGTGGAACTAGTTTTAGACATGATGGAGATGTAGAAAAAGAAAGAAGTAAGATGAGTCAAGCTGTGTGTAATGTGAGAAGATAAATATTGCAACAGTAATGGTGGAAATTGTTAGAATTAATTTATATTTTAGGAATATTTCCTTTAGATATTAATATATTAATTTCTATTTTATGAACATCTTTTTAGATCTTTTTATATCTTTATTAGAGGATATTTAGGATTTTATTATATCCTAATGTTGTGTATAAATAGCCTAGTGAGGTAGGTCAATGTAATTCATTGTAAATTATTATTCCTTATTTTTGTAGTCGTCATTAAATATATTTCTTTTGCCTTTCATCTCTTCTTTGTGCACCAACAATTGGTATCTAGAGCTCCGGTTCGAAACCCACGGGGAAAGTATTGTGTGATTGAGAATTACAACATTTTGAATCTGTGTAATTTGGGAAACACTGCTTTATTGAGTTTTTGCGTAAATTGCATAAGATAGAAGATGAACGGAAACAACGGCGATATCCATTCCAAACTTCTAGTATTTGATGGTAAAAACTGGAATTGTTGGAAGATCCAGATGCGCGTGTTGTTTGGTTCTTAAGATGTGTTAGATCTTGTCACCGATGACTATGATCTGTTAGAAGCAGACGCAACAGAGGCACAGAAGATAACACATAAGGCGCTAAGGAAGAAAGATCAGAAGGCATTGTTCTACATCCATCAATGTATGGATGCGAATGTGTTTGAGAAGATTGTTGATTCTAAAACAGCAAAGGCTGCGTGGGACACACTGGTCAGATGTTACGGTGGTGACGCATCAGTGAAGAAGGTGAAGCTTCAGTCTCTCAGAAACAATATGAGAATCTCAACATGAAGGACAACGAGAAGGTTTCTAAGTACATCTCTAGAGTGATTCTGATTACTAATAAGATGAAAGCTTGTGGAGAAACCCTTTCTGAACAAGTAATCATTGAGAAGATCTTGAGATCTTTAACTTCTAAGTTTGATTACATTGTGGTAGCAATTGAAAATTCCAAAGATCTGAGCACCACGAGAGTTGAAGAGCTGCAAAGTAGTCTAGAGGCGCATGAGTTGCGTATGACTGCGAGAACTTCTGAGAGGGAATTAGAGCAGCAGGCTCTGAAAGTAACTTCTGGTAAGAAGTATCAGAAGCAGACTTGGTCAGAAGTCAGGAAGAAAATTAATGGTGGTCAAAAGTCAGAAGCTTCAAACTCTGATAGGCAGAAGAATGTCCAGAAGGTAAAGGAGAAGTCTGACAAGAAGAATGTTTAGTGTTACTGTTGTAAAAACTTTGGTCACTATGCCAAAGATTGTTAGTCAAACAAATAAAGGAAGTCATAAGAAGCAAATATAATCAGAGGAGAGTCTGATGATGAACCTGTGCTATTGTTGGCTTCTGAATCTGATAATATGAATTCATCAGAATAGTGGTATATGGACACAGGGTGTTCAAACCATCTTATTGGAAACAAGAAATGGTTGGTTGATTTTGATTATGGGAAGAGTACAAAGATTATATGTGTTGATGATAAACACCTCAATGCAGAAGGTATGAGAAATGCCATAATCATTCTAAACAATAGGAAAGCAGTAGTGATCCAGAATGTGTGGTATGTACCTGACATGAAAAGCAATCTGATGAGTATGGGACAACTGATTGAGAAAGGCTTTTCGGTTACCATGAAGGATAATCTTCTGAAGTTGTATGACTGTAACCAGAAGCTGATTATGGAGTCAAAACAAGGAAGGAATAGAACATTCAAGGTGAATCTTAGAACTGCAGACTCTGAATGTCTTAGTTCAACAAGTGTTGTCAAGGAGAGTGAGTTGTGGCACAAAAGATTTGGTCATCTGAATTTCAGAAGCTTAGGGCATCTGAAATCAAAGAAGCTGGTACATAGAATTCCTACAATCAAGAAGCCTGAGAATTCATGCAAGGTGTGCATGGAAGGCAAGCAATCAAGATTACCGTTTACATCAGAAGTAGCTCCAAGAGCAAAGCATGCCTTGGGAGTAGTGCATTTTGATGTGTGCAGTTCATTTCCAGTAGCATCGATTGGAGGGAATAAATATTTTGTGTCATTTGTTGATGAGTTCACCAGAATGACATGGGTATCTCTCATAAAGTTCAAACACAAGGTGTTTGCTGAATTCAAGAAGTTCAGACTGAAGGTTGAGAATCAGAGTGGCCAGACTCTGAAGATTCTTAGAATTGGTGGTGGTGGTGAGTATAACTCCACGGAATTCAGAAGGTTCTGTGAGGGGAATAGAATTGAGCATGAGATTATTGCTCCCTATACTCTTCGACATAATGGTCTTGCTGAAAGAAGAAACCATATTTTGCTTGATATGGTGAGAAGAATGCTGAAAGAGAAGAAGTTTCCTCATACTCTGTAGGGAGAAGCTGTTGCCACTGCATGTTATGTGCTCAACAGATGTCCAACGAAGAAATTGAAGGAAATAGTTCCTATTCAGAAGTGGAGTGGAGATAAGCAAAGTGTTAGTCATCTAAAGGTGTTTGGTTCTGTATGTTACAAACATGTTCCAGAAGCCAGAAGACAGAACCTGGATGATAGAATTAAAGTAATGTTACTGGTGGGGTACCACATTACAGGTTCGTACAAATTTTATTTTCCAGAAACTAACAAAGTTGAGTTCAGCAGAGACGTCATTCTAAAAGAATCAGAAGTTTGGAATTGGGAAAGGTCTCGTCCTGGCTCTGATGAGAGAACTCCTGAAGAAAAGTCAGAAACACATATTTCTGAAGTTGGTAAAGACCTTAACTCTGAAGAAGATATAGAAGGAGAAGATGATTCTGACTCTGACTCCAATGGTGATTCAGACTCTGGGAATTTTCTAGACTCTGAAGACAGTCAAGGTTCTGGAGAAAGTCAAAATTCTGAAGCAAGAGCTTCTGAAGGGGAAAGTTCTGGTGTCCAAGGTCTTGAAGTTCCAGTTCAGAGGCAACAAAGAGTTAGAAGTATTCCAAGAAGATTTGCAGAGTTTGACATATTGCAAGACACTGAAGTAGACTCTGAAGGAGAAGTTATTTAGTGTGTAATGTTAGTAGACTCTGAACTCGTGAGTACGAAAGAGGCTCTTAAGAAGCAAGTCTGATTGCAGGCCATGAAAGAAGAACTTGATGCTATAGAGAAAAACAAGATTTGAAAGCTGACAGAACTTTCAAAAGGCAAGAAAGCCATCAGCGTTAGATGGGTTTTCAAGAAGAAGCTAAAGCCAGATGGATCAATTGGCAAACACAAAGAAAGATTAGTAGCAATAGGATTTCTACAGAAGTCTGGGTTGGATTACTCTGAAGTGTTTGCACCTGTAGCGAGACATGAAACGATCAGACTAGTGATTGCAATAGCTGCTAACAAGAATTGGCCTCTGATGCACTTAGATGTAAAACATTACAAGAAGAGGTATACATATCACAACCTCCTGGATTTGAGAAAAAGAATCAGGAAGAAATGATATTAAAATTACACAAAGCCTTGTATGGATTGAAGCAAGCGCCCAGAGCTTGAAATTTGAAGATTGATTCATTTTTCAAGGGACAGGGGTTTCAAAAGTGTGAGATTGAGTATGGTGTTTATGTTCAACATACTTCAGAAGGTAATATGATTCTGGTATATTTGTATGTTGATGACATATTGCTTACAGGAAGTTCTGAACAAGAGATAGTTGAGTTCAAGAAGGTTCTGATGAATGAGTTTGAGATGACAGATATTGGGAAAATGAGTTTCTTTCTAGGGATGAAATTTATGTACTCTGAGAAAGGAATCATTTTGCATCAGATGAAGTATGAACTTGAGCTTCTGAAGAGATTTAAGCTAGAGAATTGCAAAGTTGCTATCACACCTACTGATACAAATCAGAAGTTGGACTCTGATTTTGATGGAGAGGATGTGAATGCTACAACCTTCAAACAGATGGTTGGTTCTCTGAGATATTTGTGTAATATCATACCTGATATTTGCTATGGAGTTGAAATGGTTAGCAGATTTATGAGTAAACCAAAGTGGTCTCATTATCAAGCTGCTGTCAGGATTCTGAGGTATGTGAAGGGAACTCTGAAGTATGGAGTATTATTTCTGTCTAGAAGAAAGATCGAATCAGAACTTCTGAAGTTATTCAGATTCTGATTGGTGCGGAGATAGATTTGACAGAAGAAGTACTTCTAGATACTTATTCAAATTCCTGGGAGGTCCTATTTCTTGGTGTTCCAAGAAGCAACCTGTTGTTGCGCTGTCAACCTGTGAAGCTGAATATATTGCAGGCGCTCTGACTGCATGCCAAGCTGTGTGGATTCTGAACTTGCTGCAAGATCTGAAGATTGAGGTAAATAAACCTCTAAAGCTGATGATTAATAACAAGTCTGCAATCAATCTTGCCAAGAACCTAGTGTTGCATGGGAGAAGCAAGCACATTGAGACCAAGTATCACTTTTTGAGAATCAGGTTCAGAATGGAATATTAGAAGTTGTGCACTATAGCACTCAGAAGCAGCTGACAGATGTTTTAACAAAGGCTATCAAGATTGATCAATTTCTTAGTTTGAGAGATGGAATTAGTGTTGTCAGTTTTGGGTAAATATAAATTAAGGGATGATGTTAGAATTAATTTATATTTTAGAAATATCTTTTTTTAGATATTAATATATTAATTTATATTTTAGGAATATCTTTTTAAATCTTTTTATATCTTTGTTAGAGGATATTTAGGATTTTATTATATCTTAATTTTGTGTATAAATAGCCTAGTGAGATAGATCAATGTAATTTATTGTAAATCATTATTCTTTATTTTTGTAGCCGTCATTAAATATATTTCTTTTGTCTTTCATCTCTTCTTTGTGCACCAACCGAAATCAAGTTCACAAGTCTATAATACCATGTGAAAACAGAAAATTAGAGCTCTATAGATGGAGAGAAAAAATAATGAATTTTATATGTATTCCACATATCTGAAAACTACAATGTAAGATTCATTCTTATATATGATAAGCAATGAGTTAGTTAGTTTAGTTAGCAAGTAACACCTTATAACTATGAATTACTTGGTTAATTTTTCTTTACTAGTCGATTTAATGAGTTGGCTGAAAAGAAATTTGATAGTTCACTGGTTTTCAGTTTAAACCAGCCAATCCAATCTGGTTTTATTCAACAGTGCATGAGTATAAATCATTCAAGTATAAATGAAGAAGAAACTCCTCCTAACTTTTAATGAATCTATGTAGTCAAAATTTCATAAACTCACTTCTAAATGTCACTATTCCATTAAATAAACAAAATTGAATATAAAGTTATATAAATATAATAAACCACTGGCACTGCATCAGCATCAACTAAATAACTAAAAAAGAAAATCTACATATCACAAAAGATCTCAAAAGATTGATTCTCTGTGCAAAAAATGCTTGGCTATTGTTTCTAGTGTGAAGGGAAAAAATAAATAATCAAAAGAAAGAGGAGAATGTGTGAATCAATAGTTTAACAAGGAGTACTTTATCCTCAATACAATTTTTCCTTTTTCTACTCCAAGCTTAGCACCTGTAACTAACCAATGACCAGGAATATCTTGCGGTCCTTTCGACATTTCCGTCATGTCTACAATTTTTGCGAGTTTTCCACTGTGTACTGAACTATCTTCCTTTTTCTCATCAGAGGTTTTCTTTGTGGATGACGATGAAGCGCCGTCTGATTTGTGTGTAACTGCCGGAGTGGAAGGGTTATGGTCCCACACTGACCGCCTTATGGTGCACCCAGGTACCTTAGAGAAAAGTAGTTTGAGGTGTAATACATTTTTGGCACCGAAGTCCCAAACGCCGAGTTGTGCTCCGGTGACAATATGAACGCCAGAGAGGTCTCCAATGTTGGTTTCAGTTATCTCAATAGGTGCAGTGCTTACGTGCGAGAAGTTCTTCCATTTGATCGGCTCAAACCATCGGCTGTCTTGCTCCTCGGGACCTTGCCATTTTGGAGCACCGATTGCCATGTGTGCATCCCAGTGTGGTTGAAGGTTTTTCGGGAGTGAGACTAAATGCTGCAAATGAATTGCGAGTCGGTTTAGTTTGTTGCCTTCTAGGCTCAGCCTTAGTCCTGTCACGGGTTTGCGCCCAACTGTTACCTGCAATGACAAGTGATATTTGTGGGATTCTGAACTCAACTACATAAACTTAAAACATAGTTATAATCTAGTTTGTGTCATAAGGATTTGACAAAACTTTGCTTTCATTGCTTAATAAGAACTAAAACTTTCCTATTTTACATCTTCGTTAGACTCTATGTAGCACTGATATTTTTTATCAAAGGCATGTTCGGTGTGTGACACTGACGCATATAATTACATTTAATCACTTCTATTTTCTCAAATTATTATCGGTTAGTAAACACTACCTGATCTGGACTGATAAAAAGCTTAGGTCCCATTAAGCTGAACTGAAGAGATTGACAGACAGGCTCTTTTCTTTGTAGATTATTTTGCTCCGGTGCCCAAACTCGAGTTATTTGGAAATCCAAGAAATACTGTAAGTCTTCGATAGGAGGTTTGTCTGGTTAATTTAACAGATGGGTCGATTATTATTGCCAACAGTCATAAAATCAAATTCGCAGCAATAATAACTGAATTAGAACTTACACTCGAGATATAAATCAATAGCACGGGTCAAAAGCTTTACACCGGGTACTCCTTCAAGAAGAGAAACAATGGGTGTAAACTTCATGTTAATGATATCTGGTGCCAATTTTACAGTTTCCACCCATTTAGTATGACTTTGCTCAAGATCATCCCCTCCTCTTCGCCTAAAAATTACCGTAACATCCTGCAGCAACATTATGAAAGATCGCTACACTGAGATTCATACAGTAACAAAGTCTATGTACTAAATTAGGGACCGAATCATTTCCCCTATCAAGCATAAAAGGTTTTCTAACCTTCTCCTTGTACTTCAAAGCAGCAGGTCCTGATGAGTTTTTCGCATCATGAAACCTATCATTTTCAATGTCCTTTACATAATTTTCAATGTCTGGGGCTGACAAAGAAGACGATTGGTGCTGTCTGATATACACCACGTCTCTTCCGCCAACTGTTGCAGATGTAACAATATGTGTACCGTAATTCTCAATAAAACTGAGAAGAAAGGGACGAAGTTACCAATTAAAAGTTGACTCTACACATCACATTAATCAAATAGAAATATAAAAAACTTAGTTTACCTAGCCAAGGATGCTGGATCCCAAGAGTGAGGAACAGCGCGCCTGACTTCCTCATTCAAGACCAGATTTAGTTTCGTTAATTTAACTTCAAACAATGGAATGAAATATCCAACCATGGCAAGTGATTTGGTGGCTGCTGCATCAACCGTCGAAGAGCCGATAAAATTAAACATAGAATTAAAGCTTCCAAGTGGAATTTTTTCCTTTATGCCAGATCTCTCATTGAAATATTTCGCCATCTGAAAAAATCAGTCATCATATAAGGTCACAAACAAACAATGCATGGTAGTCAGAGGAATGAAGCCATCTCTTTTGTACATAAGCAAAACCAAAGTAAGCCACAACAATCAACAACTTTGTAACAAGATAGTATCATAGGTAGACCAAGCCACTTGAAGGGACTGTAAAACGATAAGACTATCCATTGCTCTAAGAGAAGCAAAAGTTGCAATAATGCTCAAAGAAACAGTGTAGAAGTAGCTTCTACTAGATATAATGAAAATCCAGTCACCCACATTTTCCAATAATTCTCCGCATTACTCTTCAACTTATTATGAATTTAAAACTAATCCGAGGAAGAACAATCTCACCGCCCACTTGCTTAGTGCCAATGCAAAACCCTGTATGGACTGACCCAATACAGGAATTGATTACTTAGCACCTAATAGGATTCAAACCTGAGACCTTAAGAGAAGCACACTCTTAGACCCAAGCTTTCACCAACAGGCCAACCCCAGTGGTTAGATATGATATTATCTAATCTTGCATTGTACATTCCTAACAAAAAATTTCAAGTAATGCATCAATCTAGAACATGCTAAGGAACAGAAATCACAAGTATCGAATTCGGCAATGCATTTAGAAAACACAATGCAACAAATTGAAATCACAAACCAACCCACACACACAAACAAAAGCAAAAACAAATGAATAAACATGGGAAATTCTTCTTCCTTTGAGATATTCCCCTATCAAACAATCAACAAAACAAATCAAAAACCAAGAAACAAAAACAGTCACCTCTTGGAAACTACACACAGGTGTCTTCTCAACACCACTCTTCCCAGGAGAGAAATCAATATCCGCAGAAACATCAGGAACAACAAGCTCCCTAGACAGAACAAGATCCCTACTATGTTCCTCATCAAGATGAACAAGCCTAGACCCAGGTGCCCCTTTACAATAAAGCAGCCTAATATCCGATGTAACATCAAAACCACGACCTAAAGCTTGGATTGAGTTACCAAGAGTTGCAGAGATAGAATCAGACATTCTTGCTGGAGTTGAGTTTTCCATAGTCAATGAAGAAGAACTAGATTGATTGAAGAACAATATAGCATTTGTTATTGGAAAAAGTGAAGTGGGTTTGAATTGAATGAATAGGTTGGACCTTGTTGGTGAGGTTTGAAGTTGTTGTTGTTTTTGTTCTTGTTTGTTCTAAAAAGGTATAGAAAGTATTGGGTTTTGTTTGACTGTAACAACAATGTTAAATAATGTTTTGTTTGAAAACGCGTTTTTGAAGTAAGTTGTAGGGACCATGATATTGTCCATCGACATGGTTGAGAGGAGGCTTCTTATTCCTTTTTTTAGGAGTAGTTCTTTCTTTTTTTCATTTGTGAGATTATGATGAGATTTTTGTATTTTTGACAAATTGTGATATTCTTAGTTGACCAGTCATTTTTGGGATGTGAGAGGTTTTTGTTTCTTAATTGGATTGTCAAGTTTTTTTATAAAAAAATTAAGATGGAAGAATTAAAGAATATTTACAAAAAAAAAATTATTTAAAAGAAATTTAACAAAATATGAATAAATTAATTGTAGGAAATCTAAAAAATCGTTGAAAATGAGAACCTACAATAAAACAACATACCCTGATGAACATGTGGAACTTGTCGACATTCTCCTAAATGTTTTAGGAGACCAAGGTCCGAAAGTTTTTTGTTCTCAATCTGAAGATCAGAGTCATAGCTTGGCTTAGAGAACTAAAAAAAAAAAAATCAATTGACTCATGGATATAGCTCTACATGACGTTTACCACTCATTTCACAGCACCCTGAAGGCAATCAAAGTCAATGGAAAGTTTGGACTCAATTAGATAGGTAAGAGAGCATCTAAAGAGTCGAGGTAGACACAGATGAGGAACAAAGGAAAGAATGGCACTCTGTTAGGTCAAGAAAATAAAGACTTACCCCATTTGAATACTAGGACTACACATTTTTGAACACATCAAGCTAACATATTCTACAGGAATTCATCAACACAAAGTTTAAGGGGGGGGGGGGGGGGGGGGGGGGGGGGGGGGCATGTAGAAACTCTAAATTAGATTCAAGAGTGCTCTCCATCGACAATTCTCAACATTGTCGCTTCAACGAAAACAATGATCATATAAGACATAATTTGTAAAGGAAGACTATTGATGCTCGCCAACTAGGACAAAGGCATGGCCAGAGAAATGATGTAAAGAGAAGGAAAGCCCCATAGTAAAATAGGTGAAGAGGCTTAAGTTGCCAAGAAAAAGAAACAATATGGCGAAGAAGAAGGTATGGAGTTTTTGATAGCCTATATATTTTTTGAAAGAACTTTCTTGAATGGGAAAAAATTATCATTTTCATGAACGTCGAGGGAGAGCTATTATGATCTTGGGAGGAACTCCCCATCAACACTAAACTATAACATAAAGAGATAACAGACTATGAAAGAGACAAAAACAAACATAACATAGCATTTCCATAATATAGCTCATTGAGAACCACAAAGGTGGTTTCAAGAGGTTTTTGCACCCTAGAGGGCCATTTTATACTAAAGTTGAGAAGAATATGAGATGATGTTAAAAGATTAGAAATCAGATTAAAAACTGTACATCCCAGAAATACTAGGCTCGATCGGGTAGTGTAATTGGCAGGGAGAAAGATTAAACCAGTAGTCGGCTCAAGGACGAAGGTATCGGGGGTGCAACTTGGACTAAGGAGTATCAAATGATCCACGGACCCGAATAAATCCCCATCAACATCATCAACCCGGATAAGGTAGGTGGCCGAGACACACATGCCTGTAATCGGTCATCATCTCGGCTCATTAATGCTTGTAACCTCCAATGGTGCATACATTACAGTGTTACACAACTTTTATTCCTCCATTCATGGAGAACGGAGGAGGTTATAGAGTTATAGAACTCAAGAGTCACTCATTAACTGAGGCTCTTGATGATGCATAAGATACATACTATATAAAGGGGCTCCCAGCAGGGGGATAAGTAAGTCATTCATCTTAAGATACGCTTCACTGACATAGCTCCCAAATCCCTCAATTATCCTATAAACTTACTCTGGTAGCTCTCCCTAACAATAGATGGGAAGTCGGCCAAATATTTCTTCTACGCAAGAACATTGGCGCCCACCATAGGGCCTTGGTAAAATTATTCCTAGATCATACCTCAATTCACCTTCAGTAGAATGCCGTTACCTAGAGACCTCTCAGACATGGCGCAACTACTAGCCATGGTGGAGGCCCTCAGGCAGCAGAACGAAATTCTACAGGACATCATCACAGACATACAACAAAGGAGCATAGGGGACGATGGTCCAAAAGAGGAGCTTCTGGAACCTCAACCTCTCTCTCAAGCTATATGGGATGACCAAGTCCCAGAGAACTTCAAATCACTGCCATTGAAAGCCTTCGATAGCAAAATCGATCCTCGGGAGCATGTTGTTGCCATCAGCAACCAAATGGCAATAATAGGCCCCATTTACTCACTAAAGTGTAAACTAATGGCTGGAACCTTCAAGGACGTAGCTCTCCAATGGTACATGAGCCTACCACGACTATTTGTGGAAAGCTACTCGAATCTGACGAAGAAGTTGATCCAACACTTCTCTGCCAACAAGCACTGTAAGGTGTCTACAACGTCCTTATTCAACATCTGACAAGGTCAAGCGGAGTCTCTCCCAGAATACTTAGCCCGATTAAATGAAGAGACCATCAAAGTATCTCATTTAAACCAAGAAGTGTTCGTTGGAGCATTCCAACACGACCTCTGAGCAGGATATTTCATTGAATCCTTAGCTCAGAAGCCCGCATCCGACATGAATGAAATCATTACCAGAGCGGAATGCTACATAAAAGGTGAGGAGAACAACTTGGAGAAATAGTCCAGGGATGCCTCAGAGAGAAGAAATACCAAAGAAGAAGGTCCAGAAAGGAAGTAGGAGTCCTCTAGGGCGACCTCGAGAGAAAGGCCTTGAGAATGCACAACTCAGAGACCTAATTGACGTCCCTTTGATTCAAGCGACACTGGGACACCCCTAAACACAAGGAGAGGCAAAATATTACAAGAGGTAGCACACCTAAACCTGATCCCGGAAGCGCACCATAAATGAAAAGTCAATGTCGTACTAGGTAATGATGTTGGGGTTTGGTGTAGTTATCACCGGCTCCGGGGACACCATACTGATGATTACCTCCAGCTAAAGAAAGAAATCGAGACCTTGATACAGAGGGGGTACCTAATAACTTATGTCAAAGAAGGTAAGATCGCAGCTGGTAAAAAAGATACTCGGAAAAAAGACACGGACTTGGAGGAACCTTCCCAAAATAAAGGGAATGGTATTAAAGAAGTGCATGAGACCAAAATGGCTCGCCACACCCTCAACACCATTGTCGGCGGATTCGTTGGCGGCGGCGAAACCAGCTCGACCAGAAATAAGTACACCCGCACCATGATGCACGTACCTGAGGACACAGCCAAGGTCCAGGAACAGGACCTCAACCCGATTAGCTTCTCCATAAAAGATGCGGCCGACATCATGGCCCACAAGAATGATCCTATGGTCATCAAGGTACAAATTCGGGATTGGAGCGTGAAAAGGGTGGTGGTGGATCCCGGTAGCTCAGCCGATGTACTTTACTTGGAAGCCTTCAAGGGAATCGAGTTCGACACATCCGAACTATTTCCCTTCAACGACACCTTAGACGGGTTCTCCAGAGAACAAGTGCAAGTATTGGGACACCTCTCAGTACTCACTACCTTTGGAAGCAGTGCAAATGCTAAAAAAGCTAGAGTAAGGTACTTGATCGTCAACGCTAACTCACCCTATAACATCATCATAGGAAGACCATCCTTCAATTCCTTGGAAGTTATTCTATCCACCCTGTACCTCACCATGAAGTACTCCTTAGGGGACGACTGGGTTGGGGTGGTTAAAAAAGATCAAGGATTGGCCAGGAAGTGCTATAAGGATAGTCTGAAGTTAAAGAAGAAGATACAATCCGAAGAACTCGGACGATCCAATGTGCTGAAAATCAACATGATCGACATAGATCCTTGTTATGATACATGGAAAGAAAGCATTTCTCCCCACAATGAAACAAAGAGGGTCCAAATCGGCACCACACCTTCTAAAATAACTTAGGATACAATATTTCTTGGGAGGAGTAAACATAGATTGTTGAGTTGTTCAAAGATAATGTCGACTTGTTCGCATGGAAGCACTCAAATATGCCCATGATAGACCCCAACTTCATGTTCCACCACTTAGCCTTGAATCCAAATACCAAGCTGGTATCTCAGAGGAAAAGGAAGGGTGGATAAGAAAAGAAGAAGACTATAAAAGACGAGGTTGAGAAGTTACTTGATGCTGACTTCATCAAAGAATTCAAATATCCTACCTGGCTAGCTAATGTAGTCATTATCAAAAAGAAGACGATGAAGCGGCACATGTGCGTTGACTTCACAAATCTCAATAAGGCGTGCCCCAAGGATTTGTACCCATTATCGCAGATAGACTGACACATTGACAAAACTCCAGGGTACATACTGCTCAGCTTCATGGATGCCTACTCAGGGTACAACCAAATTTGTATGAGCCAAGCCAATGCACCAAAAACTACCTTTATGACAGATCAGAGTAACTACTTGTAAGAACAAGAAGTGTTTCTATATCTCACCTTAAGATTTTTTATGATAACTTTACATGTTATCTTAGAGAACAATTGTATACACTAATGGTTTCGCTCTACTATGTAGTTGCTGCTATAATATTCTAACTCGGGTATCAAGGCGTGTGATGTCATCAAGTTCTGAACATACATTACTGGAAGGAAACATGTGGTTACGTGTTACAGTTGAATTCAAGATTCTGGAATCCATCTTCTGCAACATGTATAAGGAACACTAGTACAAGAGGTTATGATCGTGACTTTATGGTTAAGCTTTGGGGGCCTTCTAAAGCTTTTCTTCTATGTGTTACAAGTTCTAAAGAATATGAAGACGAGGTTCTGCTGAACATGTTCTGATGATCTAAAGAAAGTCAAGTTCTTACAACCAAGTGTTGAAGACTCTGAAGACAAGGTTCTAATGGGACAAGTTCTGAAGAATCCAAGACTTAGGTTCTAATACTTAAGAAAGATTCTTCTATAACAAGCTTCAGCGTTTAACATTCAAATATCCAAAGCCTCTGAAGATAAGAAGAAAGTTCAAAATGGTTAATGTGTGATGGTGTACAAAAGGTACATAAAGTGTTTGTGACCTCTACTCTTTTAGAGTGGCGCAAGGACAGTCCCTTCGTACTTTACTGTGACCACTCTCATTATGACCATTGAGAACAACCAACTAGATTTCTGATCACCTTTCTACCCTTTCGATGGGTCTCTTTTACAAGCTATAAAAGGAAGACTTAAAAGCTAAAGAAAATTAAGAATCAACATTACAACGACAAATCTATCGGATTAAATCAAGCTCAATAAAACTACACCAAAGCGCTATGCAAACTCTGTAGATAAATCATCTATGTATAGTTTTGTAAATAAGTAAGAAGTTGTTGCTCATATCTTGTAGTCGAACACTTATATGTTTTTCTTTATACTAAAACATATGTGTAATCTTCTTAACAAGAAGCAATCTATAATACACTGAAAGTATTCAACTGTTGTTGATTCCTTAGGAGACCAAGTAACAGTCGGATCTCAAGAAGACTCTTGTTGCAGTTTGAGTGGATTTGTAATAAGGATAGACATACTTATTAGGGGTGCCAATAAGGTTGATCAAACTAATTGTGGGTTGTCTATAATCAGTTAGGTTGTAATGGATTATGTCTTTGTTAAAGGCAAAATCATCCTTGAGGGGATGAACTGGAGTAACATAGTTAACAACGAATCAAGATAGAAATAACTGTGTCCATTTACTATTATATTCTAAGCTAACTTGTTCTGTCACCAACGAAAAGAATTAATTTGGTGAAACCCAATTCAAACCCTCTTTCTTGTGTTTCTCACACCTTTAATTGGTATTAGAGCTTCGGTTCTAGTATTGATACTTATCAAACACTTAATCATGTCAGATAAAGATCCAAACGAGTTTTTCTTTGAAGAAACACAATGGTTGAACCCACACCAGTTGTTGCTTCATCAGATTCAAACGATAAAAGTTATAACATTAAACCTCCCATCTTTGATGGAGAAAAGTTTGAATTCTAGAAAGATAGACTAGAAAGTTTCTTTCTAGGTCATGATGTTGATATTTGGGATATGGTATTCGATGGCTACGTACCTCCCAAAGATAATACTGGAAAAGAGATAGCTACGAGAGCTATGACTGATCAAAAAAAGAAAGATTGTAAGAATCATCATTGTAATACGGTGGGTGAACTGACTTGGGTGTTTTGCGTTTTATTGCAATTGTTGCGAATAGCAAGAGTCACCACCGACTTTTCTTTATCCAATAAAGGAAAGGGAGAAAAGAACAGGAAAGACCTTTTGAGAATTTTCTTGAGTTCAGGGGGTAGGTTATGAAAAGGGAAGATGTTAACACCCTTTTCATCCGTAGTTATCTACGGGCTCTTAGTCGCTGGCTCACTTTGAAATGCTTTGTTTGAAATGTGTTTGTGATAGTTTTGAAATTATTTTTGAAAAGTTCCATCGTTAAGGCAAACTTTGTAATGATTCTCGTATCTATAAGAATGCATACAAAGTGTTGACTTTTGGAAATATTTCATTTGAAAGTGTTGGTATTTTTTTGAAATATGTTATGAAAATGGTTGTGAGCAAGCAACTATGAACATTCTACCTACTCAAAAATTCTTAGTTCTTTTCCTCCTCCTTTAGATATTGCTATCTTACAATTGATTGATAAGAAGCCCTATCATTAGATGTGAAGGGACGGGCGCGGGTCATCGTATAGTCATAGAAAGCAACATTGTAGGATACCTTAGCAATTTTTGAAAGGGTTTAAGATCATTTATGAAGGAAACATTTGAAGGATCATCGGGGGACTATGATCTTGTTTTTGATTGTTTTTGCTAAAGTATCCCACATTTGCATAACATGACTATTTTATATTTAGGAAACAAGTGAGGTTAACCCTAGAGGTGTAAGTGTGCAAAGTGTTTTGATTTCATGCATTTTGTCTTTGGATTAGGGTTTTCTACTTGATTGATTTTAATCTTGCCATACAAACTCTAGTTACTAGCATTTATATTGAAAGCGATAAACTGTGGAAATATAAAATTCTATGCTATTACATCATTGGGGATGGGGGTACAAATTTGCAAATTGGGGATGACAAGTAAATAAATCCTAATTTACTTTTACAACCATATTGAATATTGCAATAATAAAATGTACAAGAATATAAGATAAATGTACAAAGAGGGAGGGAATTGTTTTGTTTGAGTTTTTGTGATTTTTTTATGAAAAGAGTTTAACTTAATAAAAGAAAGAAAAGAATTTTCTAATCTAATTTAGTTAACAAGAACTAAACTTAAATTAAATGGAAAAAAGAAAATAAAATAAATAAGAAAACAATCTTTTTAGGGTTTTTGTGAAAGGGTTTTAATTTAATTAAACAACCTAAAGTAAATAGAAAAATTAATTAAATTCCTAAATTCTAAATTATTTAAAGAAAAATTAAAATGAAACCTAAGTATAAGATTATTTAATTAAATTTAAGAAAATAAATTAAATTTGTTAGGAAAATATTTTTGGTCTTTTGTTTTTTAGAGGAAAAAAAACTAAAACATCTAAATAATAAATATAATATGTTTTTTTTTGGTATTTTTTTGATTAATAACAAATAATAATAATAATAATAATAATAATAATAATAATAATAATAATAATAATAATAATAATAATAATAATAATAATAATAATAATAATAATAATAATAATAATAATAATAATAATAATAATAATAATAATAATAATAATAATAATAATAAATGATAAAGAAAAATAAAATAAATAAAAATATAAAATTAAAGTCATGGGGAGTTTAAAAATAATTTAGGGTGTGAATGAGCAAAACAATTTTGTTTGACTTTAGGCCCAAAGTGGTTTTTGTAATCAGAAGAACAAAAAATAAAAAATAGATGAAATGGGCTCGTGGTTAAAAGAGAATGGGGTTTAGATATAGTAGAATGGTGCAAGGCCCATTGGTGGAAGCCCAACGCGCTTGAAAGAAACAAAAAAAGGAAATGGAAAATATGAGAAAATTGCAAAGCGGACGCTAGGGTTTGAACCCAGGTCCAAGAGGTAACATGCACGCGCTTTAACCACTGGGGTGGTGATACATCCATTTATTGATACAAAACCATAAATATATATATATATATATATATTTGAAAACCCATCATAGGCATGTGTCATCTTCTTCCTCGCGCCGACTTTCATGACTAATATTTTTGAATTCTGTAACTTGCTCATTTCTCAATCATTCTCAAAAGTGCAAACATCAAACTTGTTAGGAATTTCACCATAATTCCAAATATGTAAACTAATTAACCTAACTCTCAAAGATGAACATGAATTTTATTGGTACCAAATTTTGACCTAAATATTTCAGAAAGTTCAATACTAAAATTCACACTACTCAGGCGATATAAATGAATTCCAAGGACATGGTTAGCTTCAGGGCTATGATATCTACATTTTATCTTTACAAACCAGAATCAAATGATGCTTGTATGAAGAGATAGAAGTTCAGAAAACTCACCTTGCTGATGGATATCGTGTTTTGATTTTAAGCAGCTTTCAAGGTGTTTCAATGATTTGGTTAACTTCCTTGAACCTTTGGGAATCTAAAGAAATGCTTAGCTTGAGTTGTGGATGGCTGAATCGTGCTCTAGAAGTCAAAGTGCAGCACTCTGTTTTTGGTTGTAGAAGATGGTGAAATGACTTGTAATTCAAGTTTGAAACCCTAACTTCATCTCTTCAATTCTCCTAGCTCAAGAATGATCTTATTGAGTTCTTTAACATTTTGGAAATATTGGAACATCCTCTACAACCTTCGTGTTTTTCACTTTTAAGGAATTCAATTGGAACTATGTGAAAAATTGTCATGAAGTTGGCACCAAAAATCTGCCTAACTAGGTCAAATTTTCTCTAAGTGTTTTATGAAAAAGAGCATGTCTTCATGAATTTATAACTCCAAATCTAAGAATTTATAGGACTTTATAAATAAACAAAATTTGTAGATGTCATCAAGATCTACAACTTTCATGTTGAAAGTTTTCCTTGAATCATGGTGAAAAATTGGCATGAAGTTATGAAATTATCATGCTTAAAACACTTAGAAACTTTTCTAAGTCTTGAAAAGTTTGACTTTTCAAAATGACTTTTGACTTTCTTGATTTCTTGATGATAAAGTTTCATATTTTTGAATGTCTTGATGAAATATGATATTTGAAACTCAATTTTGTTCAAAAGGTCAAAGTTTGACTTTTGGTGTATTAGTTGACTTTTCATCAGTTGACTGAATTTTAACTATCAATCAATTGATCTTGAGAAATGTTTCAAGCCATGAAATTAGTCAATATGTTGTATTTGAATCCTTGAGATTGTGCTTCAAACCATTGGATCATGTATTAGGTCAAAAACCCTTGATCAGTCAAATACAGTCAAAACCCTAATTTTAACCATTTTGCCCTTTTGGTGATTTGAACAATTTTCTTAGGGAATTGTGATCCAAACTTTATCAATTGATACATATGACTTCAAAATGTTAATTTTGGTCCAAAATCTTGAAGTTTGACTGTAGGTTGATCACAATTGACTTTTTACCCAATATAGTTGATTTTAGGTCATCTGATCAATTGACTGAGCAATTTTGTGATCCAAGACTTGAAACTTAATATGAGCAATCTTGAGAGTACCTAATGATCCATGAAAGTCATATGAATTATTAGAAGTCCAATTGTACTTGTGCAAACTCAAACCCTAATTTGAAATGTCAATGTTGAGGAGATGGCTTGACCTAGTCAACCCTTGTGCAAGCTTGAGCTTTTGAAGATCTTTGTGAGAAATGTCTTGAGAAAAGAGAGGGAAAATCTTGGTGTACAATAGCTTTCCCTGTTCAATCTTCTTAAACTTGAAGAGTTAGATTGGCGAGCTTTTCCATTTGTGACTTGAAGATGGAATAGGATTGAACACCAAAGTGCCCAGAAATTTGCACTTGCTGGTGTAAGAAATAATGTTGTTGGTTAATTATGTCGGAAATGGGCTTAAAGATGTCATTTGGAGAGGTAATCTCGGAGATGGGCTTGAAGATGCCATCCTTAGTGACTGTTGATAAGCCTGGTGTTTCACTTGTTCTTTTAAGACATGCATCCAGAAGAGAGTCTACATGCAACTTATTATTTTGACGGGTAATGAAGGAATCTGCGACGACTACTACTTCAACAGGTTATGAAGGAATCTAATGACGATTACTACTTTAATAGGTTATGAAGGAATCTATGATGACTACTACTTTAATAAGTTATGAAGGAATCTATAACGACTACTACTTCAACATGTTATGAAGGAATCTATGACGACTACTACTTCAACATGTTATGAAGGAATCTATGATGACTACTACTTCAACAGGTTATAAAGGAATTTGTGACGACTACTACTTCAACAGGTTATGAAGGAATCTGTGACGACTACTACTTCAACAAGCTATGAAGGAATCTGATGACGATTACTACTTCAATAGGTTATGAAGGAATCTATGATAACTACTACTTCAACAGGTTATGAAGGAATCTGTGACGACTACTACTTCAACAGGTATGTTCTTCAGAATGATTCCCTGGGGCAAGTCTTCAATGGGAATACTTCTCAGTTTTTTTTTGTCTTCGTAGAGAATTGTCTGATTATATAGATAGCTGATGATGTTCATCTGTTAATTGATTTTTCCTGAAAAGGTAAAGAATTAGTTGTTATGCAATGTCATGATGCATGTATTGCGTAATGATGTTCTCAAAGTAATTGAGATTGTGTTATACGCGTTTTGTATGCATAGGTTATGATGCATGAATGTTGTTAAAATATATCTTTGTTTGGGAAGATAGGTCCCTGACCACTGCTGGGGAGTTGGGGAAATAAACCCCGAAGACCTTACTGGGGAAATGTACTTATCTAGGGAAGGATTTCTTTGCAAAGTTTCTTTTTTAGTTCTGCAAAACTTGACTGGGGAAGCAAATTTCCAAGGAACGTGTCTATTAGAACTCTGGATGGAGTAACCCTATGGGGATAATGTTATTGACATAACTTGTGGGGACATTCTAAATCCTCATGTGAATTCTTATTACTGTTCGTGCATTCATTTATTAACAGTTAATTGTGTTCATATGCATATGCTCATTCAATTTTTAGTCATTTGATGTTTTTGCACTCAAAATAAAACAAAAAACAAAAAAGTTTGCACTTCAAAGTATATTTATATTGATAATTTGCCTAAAAATAGGCGTTTTTTTATACAGGGAGACATGAATCCTAGTAAGAGAGAGTCGTAAAAAAAACCGAAAAGAATACAAGGTAAAAACATAAAGTTATAGCCATAGGGAAGTGATCTCATTGGGTTCCAACTCCACTATTGCCCCATGTCATCAAACATCATCCCCCATCATCGAAAGAAGTTGATTGGATTGATCTCTTACCATTTAAACTTTGACCTTGGTAATAAAATCGGCTGTAGTGATTCGACGAGACATAGTCATACGCTTTTAATCCTTAACTTTTGCCTGGACCACCCTTTCGGGTTTTCAGTCCACAAGGATACCCTTTTTTGCCCAAGCCTCCCTTTCAAGTTTTCGAATTTCCAGGTGTTGTACCCAAAAACTTTCCCTCTCATTTATCAAATATTTTCTCACAAGAACTCCTTTGGTTCAAGACTGCACTAGGGTTGATCAGCTCAAGACACCTCCTTAAGCACTGATGACTGAAATTAGGGTTTGAGATTGCACAAGGATAATTGAACTTTCAATGCCTCATATTACTTCCATGGATCATTATGGACCTCCAAGATTACTCATGTCAAGTTTCAAGCCTTAGATCACATTTTTGCCCAGTCAATTGACCTAAAAATCAACTGTATTGGGGAAAAAGTCAACTGTGGCCAATTTACAGTCAAACTTCATAATTTTTGACCCATATAAACATTATAAACTCATATATGTCATTTGATCAAGTTTTGATCACAATTCCTCAATAAATTTGATCAGATCATCAAAAGGGCAAAATGGTCAAAATTAGGGTTTTAACTGAGAAAGGGCAATTTCTGATTTTTGACCTAGAAAATGGTTAATTGGTTTGAGGAATGATATCAAGAATTAAATTGCATCATTTTTACCTAATGGCATGACTCAAAACATTTCTCAAGTCCAATTAATTAACAGATAAATTTTCAGTCAACTGATCAAATATCAATTGTATACTGAAAAGTCAAACTTTGACTTTTTGGTCAATATCAAGTATCAAAGATCACAATTCATCAAAACATGTAAAAATATGAAACTTGTTCATCAAGAAATCAAAAATTCAAGATTTCATTTTGAAAAGTCAAAGTTTTCAAACTTAGAAATTTTTCTGTGTTGAAAACTTCATGTTTTTTCACAACTTTGAGCCAATTTTTCACCATGATGCAAGATGATTCAAAAGAAACTTTTAACATGAAAGTTGTATATCTCCATGAGATATACAACATTTCTTTATACAACTTCTCCTAGAAATTCTTGTATCTCAAGTGATTAATCCATGAAGTCATGGTCATGAAACAAAACACTTAGTGAAATTTTGAGCATTTTAGGTCAGGATTTTGACCTAACTTCTGACCCAAGTTTCACCTAGTTCCATTTGGATTTTGCAAAAGTTATTCAAATAGGGGTTGTGGATCACATTATAAACTTTCTAAAAAGTCCAAGAACTCCTTGAGATCATTTGTGAGCAAGGAGAATCTAAGGTCAGAAGTTGGGGTTTCAAGTTGCTTTACAAGGCAAATTTTGTGATGAACAAAATTCAAATATCAAACCTATGCTGCATAATATTTGATTTACAAGCCTCAAACTTGTTAGGCACTCCATAATTAAATGCTTGCACAGCTATTAGAGGCTTCGACTCAAGCATTCAATGCAATGCCCATGCTTTATGTCCATTTTAGGAAGAAAGTGCACAATGCCATTTTGAAAAAGTAGATTTATACACAAAACTTGTTCTTGAGCCTTGGAATTGTTTTCTTCTGATCATACACGACCTATAACTTAAAATAAGTTTTTTCTCAAGCCTCACAATCACTCAGCCCATGCTTGTACTTCATCTTGGAACCATACTTCCACTTTTCTTCAAAATCAAGTAACATAGCAATCAGTCTAGAGCTTGTACTCTGGCCCTCTCAAGCACTCAAACCTTCTCATTACTTATGTACAAGTCCTTGGCATCAAAGCACACGCATGCTTAAGCCATCAAAGACATAAAAAACTCATAACTGTATCATATACTTCCATTCTTGCATAACCTGACCAAAAGTTTGAAACTCACATCTCCCTCGTGCGTTTTCAAGCCTTTTGGTTCCTAAAGATTCTAAACATCTTTTAGAACTCATCCCGCACCCTGTTACAAGATTATAAAACCATTAACACCATCCTCCATTTTCAAAAACAGAGCTTTTCACTTGGACTTCTCCAGTACGATTCAACCATCTCTAGTACAAACTAAACATTGCATTAGCTTCCTGGGACCTCAGTGGAGCTATTCTGATTATCACAACACCTTGAGGAGTGCTCAAACTTAGAATACGATTTCCAATTTTGAGGTAAGTTTTCTTAACTTGGAACTCTTCATACAAGCATCATTAATGTTTAATTTGTGAATGAAAAAGGTAGATATCATTGCCCTGAAGCTAACCATGTCCATAGTTTTCACTTATGTTGCTTTGGATTATAGAATTTTAAGATTGAAATTTTTGGAAAAGTTAGGGTTCAAATTAGGGCCTTTAAAATTCATGTTTGTCTTTGATCTATAGTTTTAATGCTTTACATTTCTGAAATCGTGAGGAAATTTGCCACAGGATTCATGTCTACACTTTTGCAAATGGATGAGAAATGAGCAAGATGTAGGTGTTCTGGCCAGGCGCGAGGTTGAAGATGAAGTTTGTCTTCAGGAATCAGTTTCTAATATATATTTATGGTTTGACATAAGTTAACAGATGTATAGCCACCCTAGTGGTAAGGCAGCGCGTTGGTAACCAAGAGGTCATGGGTTCGAACTTCAACGTGTTGCCTTTTGCATTTTTTTTTCACATTTTCTCACTTTTTTTTTACTCTTGCAGCGCCTGGGCCTCCTTTTGTTTGGGCTTTATTTTTTTTGCAACTTCTGACCCCTCTGCCTTGTTGTTCGCACCCCTGGCCTATTTATTTTTCTTTATCATTTTATTTTATTTTTTTATTTCATTTTTATTCTATATTAATATTACTATTATTATTATTATTATTATTTTAATTAATAAAAAAATCCAAAAAATATTTATATTTTATTATTTATTTTCATTTAGTTTATTTTTTCTTCACAAAAACAAAAGAACAAAAACATTTCTATTACTTTTTCTTTAATAAATTAATTCCCCCTTTTTTTAAATACTTAGATAATTTAATTTTAATTATTATTATATTATTTTGTAAATTAAAAATCAATTTAGAATTTAGGATTTTTATTTAATTATTTTTATTTGCCAATTTAATTAAATTCACCAAAACCCTAAAAAACTTGTTTTCTTTAAGTTAATTTATTTTACTAACTTAATATTAATTCTCTTATTTTTTAGTTAATTATTTTATTTTAATTAATTAGGTCAAAAAAACCTTTTCATGGAAAACCAAACAAAGATCACATTTTCTTCTTATATTTTATATTCTTGCATTTTATCATTATTTTGTACATTTATTCAAAATTCAATATGGTTGTAATAATTATTTAGATTTAATTTCTTGCAATTCCCCATTTGTAATTTGTACACCCCCTCCCCTAAATCATGTAATAGCTTAGTATTTTTATTTTCCGCAATTTAAATGCTTTATATACAAATGCTAGTAATTAGGGTTTTGTATGGAAAGATAAAATCAAATGCTTAGAAAACCCTAATCAAGACAAATCAAGCATGTAAACTAATACACTTGCACACAGACACCCCTAAGGTGAATCCACTTTGTCGCCTTACAAAAATGGCCATATTATGCATGTGAGGTGTCTTAGCAAAAACAAGCAAAAATACAAGATCATAGTCCCTCGATGACGCTATCCATGTTGCCTTTCAAAATGGTCTTAGTCCCTAAAGGAAAGGCTAAGATATCTTACAACATTGCTAATCATGGTTATACGATGACCCACACTCATCCCTTTCACATCCAAAGATATGGTTACTTACCAAATCAATGGTAAGATAACAATGTCAAAGGAAAGAGGAAATAAACATGAAAGACTTTTGAGTAGATAGAATGTTCCTAGTTACTTTCTCAATTTCAAAACCAAAAAATATCCTTGCTACTTTCAAAACACCAACACTTTCAAAACATCTTTCAAACTTGAAAACATTTTCAAAAGATCAAACACTTTGTATACATTCTTACGAACGAGAATCATTACAAAGTTTTCCCAAACGATGGCACCTTTTCAAAATACTTTCAAAAACCACACAAAGCACATTTTCAAACAAAAGCAAGTGATCTAGCAAGTAACTAAGAGCCCATGGAAAACCATGGATGAAAAGGGTGCTAATACCTTCCCTTTTCATAATCTACCTCCCGAACTCAAGAAAACATCTCAAAGGTCTTTCCTGTGCTTTTTTACCTTTCCTTTTGGATAAAAGAAAAGTCGGTGGCGACTCTTGCTAAACCACATCATTTACGATCAAACACAAAATAACCAAGTCAGTTCTCCCACCGTATTACAGAATTGGTGACTCTGCTGGGGAATATTTTAAAAGTGGGGTTACCTTAGGGTTAGATCATATTTATTTTATTTCATTGTTTGACTTGTATGCTTTATATTTTGGTTCTTTGTTTGGGTTTGAATCCTCTACCCGGATTTGGGATACCTTATAGGTAAGTAGCAATACATTATGGAAAACTGTGCGGGGTATACCGACATGGTCTAAGAAATAGCTACGTTAGTGTGACATATTTGTGGGTACCGGTAGGCCTTGAGTAGTCAAGGAGAATACGGGGCCGCTGAGTAATGTCATGAAGCACTAACTAACTTTTAGAACCTTTACTTGACCAACTTGGCCATTAGGATGTAGAGAGATGACCGACTTTGCTGCAGTCCGAAGTTGGTAGATACTCGATACTACACTCATTGAGGTTTGGTTTTTTGGGATATTTCGGCCGCCATTAAAGAGGCTTGGCCTGAAATAATGCCCGAGAAAACAAACCAGTGATATTGAGCTCCCTTAGAACACGGTTACTATTCTTAGGACAGGTTTGATCCAACTAAACTTCAAGAGGGTACTTACCTATGAGACTCCATGCAAGCCTAAACCTAAGGACTTGTTTGTTTTGTTTGTATATATCTACTTGTACATAACATCGTAAACATCATAACATCATACTCATACTCACTAACCATTTCAAGTATTTTGGGATTTATCTTTGTTCTGTTTTATAGGACATGGATTCTATTCGCAGGAAAACCATTTAAGTCAATCTTGTAAGGATCCCTCCTCAACTTAAAGAGTTAGCATCAAGAATTCCTGAAAATTCTCCATTTACTGAAAGACATGGTCTCCTCCTAAACTTGGTCACCCCCAACACTGATGAGGACATGATGAAGGTGCTCTTCCAGTTCTTTGATCCTCTACACGATTGCTTCACATTTCCCGATTATCAACTTGTGCCAACTTTGGAAGAATTCTCCAAACTCTTAGGATTCCCATTCTCAATCAACTACCTTTCAACGGTACGGAAAGAGATCCAAATCTAGAAGAGATTGCTCGAGCCCTACACTTGCAATTATCTGATGTCACAACTAATTGGGAAACAAGGAGTGGTGTCAAAGGTTTCTCAACCAAATTCTTGTTTGAGAAAGCCCAAAACTGTAGGAACTCCTTGGATTTGTAAGCTTTTGAGGAAATTGTGGCTCTCCTCATCTATGGGATGGTTTTGTTTCCAAATCCTGACCAACTCATAGATGTGAACGCCATTAAAATCTTCATGTCTCGTAACCCGATACCTACCTTACTAGGAGACATCCTACATTCTTTTCACACTCGCACTATGAGGAAAATAGGTATCTGTGATACGGTGGGAGAACTGACTTGGGTGTTTGCATTTTATCGTAAATGTTGCGGTTTAGCAAGAGTCGCCACCGACTTTTCTTTTATCCAATAAGGAAAGGTGAAAAAGCATAAGAAAGACCTTTAGAGATGTTTTCTTGAGTTCGGGGGGTAGATTATGAAAAGGGAAGGTATTAGCACCCTTTTCATCCATGGCTTTCCACGGGCTCTTAGTTGCTTGCTAGATCACTTGCTTTTGTTTGAATGTGTGCTTGTGATGTGGGTTTTGAAAGTATTTTGAAAATGTGACTTTATAATGATTCTCGTCTCTATAAGAATGCATACAAAGTGTTGTTTTGAAAATAGTTCAAAGAGGTGTTTGTGGGACGTGTTTTTGAAAGTGATTTTGAAAAGGGTTTCCTTTGTAATGGCTCTCGTCTCTATAAGAATGCATACAAAGTGTTATCTTTTGAAAATGTTTCAAAGTGAGAGTGTTGGTGTATAGAGTGTTTTTGTTGTGAGCAAGCGAACAACTAGGAGCGAATCTACCTACTCAAAAGGTCTTAAGCGTTCTTTTCCTCTTCCTTTAGATGTTGCTATCTTACCATTGTTTTGGTAAGAAGCCCCATCGTTGGATGTGAAGGGACGAGTGTGGGACGTTTATATAGTCATAGAAGGCAACCTATGAGACGTTTTAGCAATGTCGTTTTAGGGACTAGATCATTTACCAAAGGCAACATCGAGGGTCATCAAGGGACTACGATCTTTTATCGAGGGTCTTTTGCTAAAATGCCCATGTTCGAGGGACGTGACTATTTTTCTGATAGGCAACAAGTGAGATTACCCTAAGGGTGCATGTGTGCAAAGTGTGTTTGATTACATGCATTTTAGTCTTAATTAGGGTGATCTATTTGTCAATTTCATGTCTTACCATGCACACCCTAGTTACTAGCATTTACATTCAAAAGCGATAAATTACAGAAATGTAAAGTCCTACGCTATTACAATGTTTTAGGGATGGGGGTACATATTTACAAATGGGGGTTGCAAATAAAATTAAATCCTAAGTTACTATTACAACCATATTGAAATGTACAATATAAGAAAGAAAAAGGACTTGTTTAGAAAATGGATTTTTATCTTAATGAAAAAAAGAAATAAATTAATAAAAGAAAAATATTTTTATGTCTTTTTATGCTAATATTAAAATGATGAAAAGGAAAATAAATGAAAGATAGAAAAAGCGTGTTGCTGCAAGAAAAACAACAAGGATCAGAAGTTCTGAAGTCGGGCGCGTGATGACTCAGAAAGGAACGTCAGTGGAATCAGAAGTTCTGGATTGGTACACTCTGAGGTCCTACAAGACACGTTAGAGGGAAAACACAGAAGTTCTGGATTGCTATGTGCTGCACTTCTGAATGATAGAACAATGAGAAAATCTTAGAAGTTCTATATATTAAAACAGTGAAGAGAACTCAGAGGTTCAGTTTGTGCTAAGACAGTGAGTGGACATCAGAAGTTCAGTGTGCATTAACAGTGAGTGAATATCAGCAGTTCGGTGCGTTATCAACATGTAAGAATTAGAAGTTTAGTTTGTGTTAAGACAGTGAGTGAACATCAGAAGTTCAGTGTGCATTAATAGTGAGTGAATATCAGCAGTTCGGTACGTTATCAGCATGTAAGAATTAGAAGTTCAGTTTGTGTTAACAGTGAGAAAAATCATAGAAGTTATGTATGTTAAAACAATGAGGAGAAATCAGAAGTTTTGTGTTGTGCTAATACTGTGAGTGAACATCAGAAGTTTTATGCCATACTTCAACTCTTAATCAACACATCAGCAATTTATTCAGTTCTTAATAAACAGCAAATCAGAAAGATAATAGCACAACCATTTATAGAAGTTCTAATCCTAAATTTGAGTCTAGCCCTAATCAAGAAGTTCTGATCCACAATTTTTCTACTTATGCAATGATATATACAACACTAATACTATGATATTTACATATTAATGACGTTCTGAATGAAAAAAAAAATGCAAAGTCAAAAAGACTTACCTTGAATCCGGAGTGTGGGCTTGGAGGTTTGAGCTGCTGTCTTCAGATGTTCTGGTGTCAGCGAGAGTGATGGAACAATGGTTGTGTTCTTTGATTTAAAAGGTAGGAATAAAAGGTTTTGTTTTGGATTTTCGAAGGTTATCCCTGTTTCCTCTTCTCTCTTTTGGCCAATCTCTCTCCAAAAGGCCAGCCAGTCCCCCTTGAAAGTGTGATGGAGCAACTTATTTATAGATGGATTTGTTGTGATTTTTTGGGGGAAAAATAAATGGGATTTGAACCTTTTTGGCATCCTGTTCCCTTTCCTTTTGATCACAGTCTTCGTATGCTAGTTTGGTGCAATTATAGGATGCAGGCGTATGCTTAATTAGCTGTTGGTTATAGGTCTGCAGTGGGTTGTATAAACAATGTTTTGGGATTTGGTCAAGTTCTGACCAAAGCGTTGAATATAGCCTTCATATGTTAAGATGTTTCCTTGTTCTTGAAGCAAGTATGGTGGTCAACATCTTTTAGCCATGCTTAAACTGGATTTGTCAGCAGGATTTAAGGAAAAGCAAAAGCAACACATGGACCTAGCACACTTTTGCACCAAAGTTTGTTATCCCAAGACAGTAGAGGTACACGTGGGGGAAATCCCTTGGATAAAGACTCAAAAGTGGTTGTGAGCATTAAATGATGATGAGATTTATCAACCTATAAATCCTGCAACATGATATTCTGCATCATTTCTTAGTTCTGGATCAGAAGTTCAGCTTCAGCGTAACATCCAACCTCTGATCTTTGTATCTCCTTGCTCCAGCATGTCCTAAAGGAGCTCTCAGACTTTCTAGGAAGCTTGCAACATGCTTCTTAACCTTCTTTGAATTACCCTGGCAAACTCTGACTAAACCTTTATGAAAACTTGCCCAGAAGTTATGAACAAACTCTGTCTTGAAAGTGTCTAGAATTTGCTGAGTGTTTCAGTTTCAAGGACGTGTCTTTGAGGAGTTATAACTTGAAATCCCTGCATTTCTAGGAGAAGTTTTGTTCTGCAATGTTTTAGATCTTGTTAAAATCTATAACTATTGAATCATAAGTTCTTCCAGAATCAGCTTGCATCATGGTGAAAATCTGGCCAGAAGTTCTGAGCTTGTCATATTTCCTTAAACACTTAGAAAAAATTCTAAGTATTTAGAATTTTGACTTCTCCAGAGTAGTTTTGACTTTTGAATCTCTTGATGAAACAAACTTCATATTTCAACATGTCTTGATGAAATATGATTCTTGAAATTTGATTTTGATCCAAAAGTCAAAGTTTGACTTTTCAGTGTGTAAATGACCATTTTGCCCTTGTGAGTGATTTTCTTGGAAAATTTGTAGTTCAAGGCTTGGAATTGGATGGAAGAAAACTTGAGGATCTAAGATAATTCTTTGAGAAATGAGAGGGAAAATTTTGGGGTGCAACAACTGCCCCTGTTCAATCTTCTTACACCTGAAGAGTTAGATTGGTAAATCTGCCATTCGTGGCTTGAAGGTGGAAGATGATTGAACACTAGAGTGCCCAGAAAATTTGCATTCGAAGATGTGTTAGTTGATTATGTAGGGAATGAGCTTAAATATTCCATTTGGAGAGATAATGGATAGTTGTTGGAGATGGGCTTAAAGATGCCATCCATAAATGATTGCTGGACTGTATCTGTAAGCTGGAACTTAATGATTATCAGAATGGCGTCCGTGTCTGGAGCGTATCTAAACTATATCTGAAAGTGAGAAAGAACCTGGGTAGGGTTGCTTCATGATGAGTCCGTGTAAAACTACATCTGGAAGTGAGAAGGAACCTGGGTAGGGTTGCTTCATGATGAGTCCGTGTAAAACTGCATCTGGAAGTAGGAGGAACCTGGGTAGGGTTGCCTGATGATGAGTCAGTGTAAGACTGCATCTTGGAAAGAGGAGGAACCTGTGTGGGGTTGCCTGATGATGAGTCCGTGTAAAACTGCATCTTGGAAAGAGAAGGAACCTATGTAGGGTTTCTTCATGATGAGTCCGTGTAAAACTGCATCTTGGAAAGAGAAGGAGCCTGTGTAGGGTTGCTTCATGATGAGTCAGTGTAAAACTTCATCTTGGAAAGAGAAGGAACCTGTGTAGGGTTGCTTCATGATGAGTCAGTGTAAAAACTGCATCTGGAAGTAGGAGGAACTTAGGTAGGGTTACTTCATGATGAGTCAGTGTAAAAATGCATCTGGAAGTAGGAGGAACCTAGGTAGGGTTGCTTCATGATGAGTCAGTGTAAAATTTCATCTTGGAAAGAGAAGAAACCTGTGTAGGGTTGCTTCATGATGAGTCCGTGTAAAAACTGCATCTGGAAGTAGGAGGAACCTGGGTAGGGTTGCTTCATGATGAGTCCGTGTAAAACTGCATCTGGAAGTAGGAGGAACCTGGGTATGGTTACCTGATGATGAGTCCGTGTAAGACTGCATCTTGGAAAGAGGAGGAACCTGTGTAGGGTTGCTTCAGATGGTCGAGTAGATAGTTGTCCTGTTTGATTTCAAGTATTAATCTTTGACCTAAGAAAGAAAGATAGTTTTCCTGGCTTGTTACAGGTGTTAATCTTCAACCTCCCCATGTAGATAGTTTTCCTGGCTTGTTACAGGTATTAATCTACAATCAGTCATCCACAGATAGTTTTCCTGGCTTATTACAGGTATTAATCTGGAACTTGAAAAGGTTGATGGTAGCCATCTGTTGATCTTTTCCTGAAAAAGGTTAAACGTTAGATGTATGCAATGTCATGATGTACAAAATGCATGATGTCATGATGTTCTAAAAAATAAATGAGATTATGTCGTATGCACTTATCATGTATGTAAATAGGATGTATGAAATATGAAATGTTTATTGAAGTGTATCTTTGTCTGGGAAAATAAATCCTTAACAAATGTTGGGGAATTGTTAAATCCTGAACTACTCTTGAAGAGTATGTGTGTCTTCAAACTTTGCTTAGAATGCTTCCACCGAGGATTCCTGTTTTGTTGTTTGAGGAGAACTTTGTTGGGGAATATTGAAAACTCTATTGGAGAGTGTTGATTCCTGCTTGGGAAAAGAGTTTTGGAGTCTCGGTTGTCCGTTGCTCTACTGGGGTCGAAGTTGAACTGATATTTGGTTAGGTCCAAGTTTCACAGTAACTTGCTGGGGATTATAGAGTGGTCTACTAGGGAAAGGGAGTTGTGGTCCTTCAATTTGTAGTAGTTAGAAAGGTAAAATCAAGCTGGGGAATATGTAGTTTGTTGGGGAAATAAACCCTGTTGTCGGTATTCTAGAGAGGTAAAGACTTCGTTGGGGAAAGTCCTCGAGGACTCTTGAGGTTGTCTCAGTTGGGGAAAGGTTTTCAGAGATTAAACTCTTGCTGGGGAATCATCCTATGAGAAGAATTTTTTCATTGCCCCTAGAAGCAAATGTTTGTGGTATTTCCAGAAAATGTTTGATTGTATGTAACCCTTTGATGAGATTGACGTTCAATGCCCCAAGTGACGGAGATGGAGACTTGCCCCTGGTTACTCTATAATTCTTGAGAGATTTCTTGGAATCTTGACTGGACTGCCCCAGGTGTGCTAGATAGTGACATGTCATGTCCCCTTGTTGATAGGAGATTTGTCAATGGGAGTGTCATCCTACTTGAATTGATTTTGTTCACTGAGAGAGCTTTCGTTCATCGGATATTCGTTGTGTGAATTTCTCCGCTGTCAAACAAATAGCCATATGCAAACAGTGATATTCGAGTAATGCAAAGTTTATGTTTGTCTTTAAATTTTTTAAAAATGCATTTTAGCGAGTAAAGAAATTTTGTAAGAAAAATTCAACTCAGGATTTAGAGTAAAGCTCTACAGGAGTCAAGATACCTTTTGTAACAGTATGCTTTCGAACTAACCCATGCTTCAATTACGACTTTTAAAGGGTTGTAACGTGGCTTGGTTCACGGTTTAAGAAACAAAGGATAAAGGCTCAAAGTGTATTTGTACCCACCCACTCTTCGTGATGTTCTTCAGTCCTAAATTCAGTTAATTGTACATTTGAACTCCAATTAAGTCTGGAAAGACATTTTGGTGATGGTTCATACAAGTTAAGTTTATTGAAAGGCAGTCAATTTTGCAATATTTTTTCATGTTGTTTAGGATTTGTAGTGACCTCTTTCTTTTGATTTGTTATTCCTAACTTTTGCCTGACTGTTTCTGTTTTGAGATTACAGTCAGCGGGATGCCCCAGTTTTATTTAAGTCTCCTTCGTAGGTTTTGACTTAGTGGGATTTTCTTTTTTAGAGATAATGACTGCCTATTTGGTAGGGAACCATCACTGTCTTTTGATTCCAGAGGAATGTTTTTGATGTCATTTGTTGTATTACGAAATGAGAGTTTGCGGCTAAACGCGCGTTTGAATCAACTGAGAGACTACCCTGCCCCAGGTTTTGATTTAAAGGTTTCAATTTGTGTAAGAATGAAAACTTCTGCTTCTTTGGCTCGAAGGGGTTGACTAGGGATTATCTTCCTTATAACTCCAGTGTTTAGGATTTGAAGGAATGCCTGTACATCATTAGCAAGGTCTGTCCAAAAGCATACTGTATGAGATTATGGCATTGTTTTCGTCATCCTCCATCTAAAGGCTTGTAATCTTTAGCAAGATTTGAATGTCATAAAGTGAGTAAAAAGCATAGTTTAAATGTAATGAAAATGAGTGGATCAAATCAAGACGAACATATGCAATGCATTAATGAAACAAAGTTTGACATTAATAGATAATTGTTTGAATAACAAAAGAAATTACAATTGAAAATTCAAAATGAACAAGGCGCTCTCAATGATTTGACATAGGAGTAGTGATCACGTTTGGAGTCTCCGGAGGGTCTGTTGTACCCCAAAATTTGCCCTCCCATAATCTCCAAAGTTTTGCCAAGCATCACCTCAAATGGTTCAAAGTTTACTCAAGGGCTACACAGCCAAGCACCCTCCTAAGCCAGTCAAATTAGGGTTTTAGTTCTTGCAAGGAAGTTGAGGTTTTCAAGGGCTCAATCAAGTCCCATATGCTCATCTACATTGTCAAGCATCTACATGTCAAGTTTCAAGGCTCACAAGGTCAAGTTGCACAATCAAAAACCCTAATTGCCTCACAATCAACTGTAGGGGCAAAATGGTCATTTGGCAGTCAAAAGTCAAAATTTTTGGTCAACATCTTATTTTGAGGCCACAATCATCATTTGATCAATTCTTGATCATGATTCCACAAGAATGGCTCAAAAATCATCAAGATGCAAAAGTTTCTATTTTTGGACAGTTGAAAAGTCAACTGTAACTTGACCAAGGCATAACTTTTTCATGGTTCATCAGAAAAATCCCATCCAATGCTCATTTTAAAGGGGAGGACACTTCCTACAACTCATCTTCACATTCCAAGTCCAAGAAATGCTCTCACAAAAAGTTATCAATTTCAACATTATAGGTCATTTTCAAAAGTCAACAAAAATGCACTTTAAGTCAAAGACCATAACTTGAGATTGGTAAATCAAAATGACATGGGACCAAAGGAATTGGTTAGATGACTTCAAGACCTTTCCAAAATGTCCAAGAACATGTTCATAGCTTCAAAATTGAGCAAGATATGCATTGGAGAAGTTGGGAAATTTTTGTTAAATGGCCAAAGTCAACTATCCTTGAAACTTCATTTTTTGACAAAAGGGCCCACTTTTCCACTTAATTCATCCTTGTCATGCCTCCCACGTGTCCCACAATTTATTTCAAGATTAAAAATTAATTTTTCCATTTTTATTTAATTTTATTTGATTTAATTAATTTTAAATCTTTAAAATTCAAATGAAAATCAAAAAAATTAATTAGGGGATATTTGGTGGCTTGAATTGCTTTGATGCATCATGAAACACCTTCCAAATTCGTGTACATCCTATTATGAGCATGGAATTCAAAATTGGACACAAAAGGCAAGTTTTCTTCAATGGAGTTTATGGCAAAATCAAAAACATAATTGCATTGGTTTAAGGCTCGTGATATTGATTGATACTCATTCAAAGCCTTATATGCAAGCCTTCCATACTGGATTCACGACAGAGAACACTCCCAAACGGCCAAAGCAATTTCAAATTTTCAAAGGAAAAGTGTGAAACTAAAAACCATTTTCCAACACAATTCAAGCTTTCTTTTTGATCCAAACACGTTCCTTACATTTCCAGGAACCTTTTTCAAGCACAAACAAGCCAAATCACTCAAGAAATCACGCTACATAAGTCACACGGTTTACATTGTTTCTCAAAATCACAGTCATGCATTTATGCATTTTTAACTCCTTTTATTGATTGCATTGTACTCACAGGGTCCATACGAAGCTTTCCCTATAATTCAATTTGATTATAATGCCCTGGATTGAAAACTACCATTAGCGATTCCTAGGGTTTTCAGAGCTTTGAAATTGGGGTTTTTCTCATGCTGTAAAATTAAAACTCCAAACAGGCATGGTTGAAATCAGCAGGATGAGACGAACGTGATAGATACCTCGCGCCCTTTTTATATGTAACGAGCGCCTAATCGCTATTTTCATATGCTTGCATTTTGTGGGGGTTTAAAACCCCCGCTATGTGTTTTATGTTTTTGCAGAAATGAAGAAGACGAAGGGCGTGGCAACCAGGGAGTGGTCAATTCAAATTGGCGCGCGCGTTTCAGCATATAGTGCACTTATTTCATATATTCTTTTTTTTCTATTATGTTTACAAACAAACGCGTTTGGTTCAGTGGTTGGATATGCACTTGGTATTCACTGGGACCTGGGTTCGATTCCCAGGTCCCCCCATAATTCTCATATTATTTTTTTCAATGCATTCCTGTGCAGATTCCCAAATGATGAGCACCATAAACCTCATCCAAGAGCCAGCCAAGTGTCCATCAGTGCAGATCCAAGGGCCAAGAAGTGAAGAGCACCATGCTCAGGAGTCAACAACGCTCCACTCAATTCCAAAGGTCAACGTGGCTGAAGCTTCAATGGACCATAATTCCAATCAAACACCCTCAAATTCCAGCCCACACCCCCCTTGGGTTTACTCTTCCCTTTTTTTTTATTTTGCCATTTTCATTTTTTTATTATTTGCCTTATTTTATTTTTTATTATTAACAATTAACATAATTAACATACTTTCATAAAAAATCAAAAAAATAGAATTAACATTATTATTATTATTATTATTCTCATATTATTTTTGTAAATAAACATTAATTGAAATAGTTTAATTAGGCAACTTTAACTTTTCTTTTAATAATTAAAATAAGTTTAGAATTAGGTTTATTAACTTTTAATTTTAATTCCTTTACTTTATTTTCATTAAAAAAAACATAAATACAAAAAACATTTTTTTCTTTTAATAAATTAATTAATTAGATTAGGTTTATTTAATTAATTGCATTTAATTCAAAAAAGGACAAAAAATTCAATTTCTCTTCTTAAGAGGGTCAAAACCCTTAGAACGTTCCCGAGTATTTTTTATTCACGCGCACTTTATTTTGATTATTATGTAACTGCTTCAAGTATGTAATAGTAATTAGGTTTATTGTTTTTATTTACTTTCCGTACTTATTTACCAAAAACGGGTCTTTGTATTTTTGGTGATGTATAGACCCGCACCTTGTAATAGCGTAGGATTTATATTTCCGCAATTTACTTTCTGCACCCCCTAACTGTTAAATGCATGAAAGAATGTATGTAAATAAAAACAACCCGTAGCTCACAAATAACATGTACAAGATAAACATAAACTGAAATTGAACACACAAAGCACATGCCACTCTTAGGGTACGCCTCATTGGTTGCCTCGGAACGTGGTCGTCAAGTATAGGGTGTCTTAGAGGTCGCCCTTCTGTCCAAAAGATCCAGTTGCCTTAAAACGGTTGCCTCGGATAAAAAAGGATCTAGGACATTAGGGTTACTTCTAAGGTGTCCTATCGTTGCTGCGGTGACCACACTGTCCCGATAATCGAATTGACCCGAACACCTCCAACGATGGTGCTACCTATCTCTCAATGGTGGGATAGCACTATCTAAAGGACTCTTACACAGCCTAATTCCTTAGAGTAGGTAGATTCTCCTGGGTACTTGCTCTTTTCAAACAAACAAAACAACTTTTCACACCTCACACTTTCTAAAAGTTTTCAAACAAATTTTTCATACACTCTTGAGGACTGATACAAGAGTTACTTAGAAATTTTTCAAACGAAACTTTTTCAAAACCCACACACACTTGAAAAGCAAACGAATTTTGAAAACATAAGAGCAAGTACCTAAGAGCCCGTGGATAACCACGGATAGAAAGGGTGCTAACACCTTCCCTTTCTATAATCTACCTCCCGAACCGAGAAACATCTCGAAAAGAAATTTTGCTGTGCTTTTGTCCTTTCCATGTTGGAGAACATAAAAGACGGTGGCGACTCTTGCTTACCGTGACATTTCGCGAAACCAGCTAAAAAACAGTCAGTTCTATTCCCACCGATCACAGAACTGGCGACTCTGCTGGGGAGTCTTAAAGTGAGGTGTACCTTAGGATAGATCATACTTATGTTTTCAATTGAATGTTTTGTTTGCTTTATTATTGTGGGAATTGTCTTGGAGTTTCATAGATCCTAACCCGGATCTGGGGATACCCTTTTAGGTAGCATAAGCTGTGAGGGACCTGTCCGGCGTAGACCGACACGGGTGAAGCAGTGGCTTCGTTGGTGTGGCACCTTGGTCTGTACCGATATCCCTTGTATTGCAACGAGGAGAATATGGGTCTTCTGAGGAGTCATTAAGCACCAACCTACCTTAGAACCCTAATGTGACCCAACTTGGCCATAGAACGGTAGCAGTATGCTACACCCATTGAGGCTAAACTCTCGCGATGGTTCTTGCCACAAGAAAAGATTGCGACGCTGGAGTTATGACCGATTGAGGGTAGTCAGTGATATTGGGATCCTCTAGAACCCGGTTACTTTTGATAGGACAGGTCTTAACCAACTAAACTGAAAGAGGGTAGTACCTGAACTTCATGCTGGCCTAAACTCTAAGGGCTCTGTATGACTTGTGTGCCTTCATACTTGAATTACTTGCACACTTGTTATCTAACAACACGAGTTCCTTGCAGGTTTTGTTTACAGTCCTTAATTGGGACTCATTACAGGGCCTACTTACATCACTCCATGCATAGCATAACATCATACCATCGCATACGTCCTACATAAGGACTAATCCATTTCAAGGATCTCAAGGGCTTGTGATGCAGGTCATGATGAATCACAGTGTCTAGCAAATGGCAAAGGGGATTTATTTTCCTCTAGCCGAGGTTGTCAGGGGCTATGACCCACTAGATATGGTGAGCCTTGACTCTTGAAGAAGGACTCTCAACAAAATGAAGTTCCTTCAATCAAGCTACCAAATTCAAATTCTAACAATTTTCTTGTTTACCCCGCGAGATCCTTGAAAACATTGCATACATATATCATACATATCATTGCATTACAGGTACACTTGTTGCAGGTCACTTACCTTCTTCGCTGTTTATTTCAGCAGTCATCATGAATCCTGAATCATCTAATGAACAAGCTATCAAGGCCGTCCAGGCCCAGAACGCCCAGTTCCAGGAGCTGGTCATGAGCTTAGCCCAAGGACAACAGGAATTGAAGACTCTGCTTTTGAAAAAGAAGAAGAAGAGGACTGTTTTGTTCAACCCTAGACGCAGATCTGGGAATATACTGCAGAATGAAGCTGAGCGGACTACTCCATCTGTTGGGGAAGGCAGTCACCAAGAGGGAAGGGTTCCTAGTCCCGTAGTCTTTGACACCGAGACAGATTTCAACGATGAACAGTACCCCCCTGCTGAGGACAGGTACAAACAGCTGGAGGACCGATTGAATGCTATGGAGATTCAATGTGTGCCTGGGTTAGACTTTGGGGACCTAGGTTTATCTTCTGGGGTGGTGATCCCTCACAAGTTCAAGGCACCTGCCTTTGTAAAGTACGACGGGGCTTCCTGTCCTAAGCTGCATCTCCGTTCATACGCAAGGAAGATCCAGCCCTACACGGCAGACAAGAATCTATGGGTCCATTTCTTCCAGGAGAGTCTTTCAGGGACTCAGCTCAATCGGTTCTATCAGTTGGATGGAACCAGTATTCGTAACTGGGAGGACTTGGCAACTGCTTTTTATAAGCAGTATCAGTATAATGCCGACCTCGCTCCTACGCGTACCCAACTCCAGGGTATGTCACTTGGGACGAGTGAAGGTTTTAAGGAGTATGCGCAAAGATGGAGAGATCTGGCTGGAAGGGTGCAGCCTCCTTTGACTGACTGTGAGCTCGTTGACATGTTCTTGGGGACCCTGTCTGGTCCCTTCTTCAACCATCTGATTGGGAATTCTTCTGCTGGGTTTACAGATTTGATCTTGACCGGGGAGAAGATAGAAGTTGGTATCAAGTCTGGAAAGATACAAACCGGTGACTCCTCGAACACTGAGAAGAGACCATCCAAGAAAGAATCTAGTGATGTCAACGCAGTAGTTATCTCAAAGCCGGCCGGTGCGCCTCAACATCGCAACCAACAAAGGGAAGAGAGACCTAAGAGGCAATTCACTCCCCTCGGCATGACCTTGTCCCAGATATTACCACAGCTGCTGGAGACCAAGTTGGTAACTCTAAGGGACCCTCCTAAGAATCCCAACAGGACACCTTCAAGGTATAACCCCAACGTTCGCTGCACCTATCATTCTGACTGCCCGGGGCATGCTACAAATGATTGTTGGACTTTGAGAAACAAGGTTCAGGATCTGATCGACGCAAGGGAAGTCAAGTTCGACTCTCCAGAGACTCCCAATATGATCACTGCTCCCTTGCAAAAACATGGCTAGGATTAGAATTTTTTTTGTTCATTCGAATGTTCAAGTTGTATTTTTCTTTGATTGTTCAAAACATTGTATTCATGTCAAACGTTGTTATTTCATTAATGCATTACACATGTCTGTTTTGAAGTAATTATTTCGTATTTACTATATGCAAACTGTTTTCATATTTTTGTGATGATTAACTCTCAATTAATAATTCAAAGCCTCTTGAGGGAGGATGACGAAAACGATACCATAATCTACAGTATGCTTTTGAACAGACCCCGCTGAGGAGGTACAGGCGTTGTTTCAAATCCTAAACACTGGAGTTATAAGGAAGATAATCCCTCGTCAACCCCTTTGAGCCAAAGAAGTAAGAGTTTTTCTTTTTGGAATTAAAACCCTTAATCATAACCTGGGGCAGGGTAGTTCTCTCAGCTGATCCAGGTGCACAACGAATGGCATCAAAGGATTCCTTCCAAGACGAAAGACAGTGATGGTTCTGAATAATCATAAAGACAGGCAGTCATCATTTCTCAAAATAAAAGCCCAACAAGTCAAAACCTATGAAGGAGACTTACAAAGCTGGGGCATCCCGCTGACTGTATTTCCAAAAAAGGAAACAGTTCAGGCAAAAAACAGGTATAACGAAATCAAAAAGAAAGAGGTCCTACAAACCCTCAACCAAAAAAAGGAATGACTGCCTATTCAAAATAAATCGTCAATGTCCGAACCATCACTGATATATCAAAGCAAAGATTCAACAAGGTCTAACGCACGATTGGATGAGTTTAGGTTTGAAGAACATCACGAAGAGCGGGTGGGTACAAATACTTTGAGCCTTTATCTTTTGTTTCTTAAGCCGTGAACTAAGCCACGCTACAACCCTCAAAAGTCCTAGCTGAAGCATGGGTTAGTTCGAAAGCATATTGTTACGAAAGGTATCCTGACTCCTTAAGGCTTGCGGTAAAATAACGAGTTGACATCACAGTTTACAAAAAATTCACTTGTTTTTATGAAAAAATGCATTTTCAAAAACGTCAAGACAGACATAAGCTTTGCATTCCTGATATAACATTGTTTGCATATGACTATTTGTTTGAACAACATAGAAGTTCGCACGACGAATGTCTAATGAACAAAAACACCTCCAATCTAGGGACATGGAATGATCATTGTCCATCATCTGGGGCAGTTAAGTCAAGATTCGGAGAATCTCTCAAAAGGCCAACCAGCTTGGGGCAAATCTCCGTCTGAATCACTTGGGGCATGGGACATGAATTCCAGCAACGGATCTTGTCTGATCAAACGAAGATCTTCTGGTCACATGGCAAACACAACAATAGGGGCACCTCCCTACATCCTGAGGGCGTGGACATAGTCAAAAAAATACTACGCATAATCAAAGACCCGCTAGGTTGACACACCTAGGCAAAAATAAGGGCTTCCCGACGAACCAAAAAGGTTCGGGCAAGAATAAGGGATGAAAGTGAAAAAATTTGTACACCCGGCAAGTCGAAAACCTGAAAAGGCGGCTTGGGCAAAAATGGGTATCTCGGTGGACTGAAAACCCGAAAGGGCGGCCCAGGTAAAAGTTAGGGATTAAAGCGTACAACTATGTCCCGTCATCTCGTCACTTGCCTACCAGAAGGAGATTTGTCAGAACGACGGTTATCAAGACTTCCACAGGTACCTTCTCCCACAGGAACTGGGGCAATAAGAATTGTCTAAGTGATCTGGTTGCTATGTCCACCAAGGTACCAAGGTAGGCTCGGTTGAAGCACGTAACCAAGATGCTTTCACTCCCCGCGAGTAAGATAAGAATCAACAACACTCTCTCCAAGCAGAGTTGGTCTCCCATCAGCCCTGAAAAGGCACAGTATTCTCCAGCAAGTCAGCGATACTCTCCCCAAGCAGAGTTAGCCTACAATCAGCCTTAAGGAAGATGGGTATCCCCAGAAAATCTCAATATTCCCCAGCGGAGTATACAGATGTTCCTAAGCAAGCATCCCCGGCAGTCTTAATATAAGATTGTTCCCCGGCGGAATACAGACATCCAGCGGAGCCATTCCCCAGTACAGTCCAAAAGTCTCCCCAGGAGAGTTGAATCAATCTCCCCAGTAGATTCTGGAAGCTTATCCCCAGTAGATTCTGGAAGCTTATACCCTGCGGAGTACAGGCGCATCTCCCCGACTATATTCAAAGGTTATTCCCCACAAGAGCTTATAACTGGGTTATCCTCAGCTAATTACCACGGAAAGATCGTCCTCGACGAAGTTCTTCCTATCACTCGGCGGAGTTCATCAATTCCCCAACAAAGCTCATCAATGGAATCCCCAACGGAGTTATCACCAAAACCTCAGCGAAGCATCTCTTCCCACAGAGTAATTCCCCGCAGAGTAATCTCTCCAACAAGTTTATTCCCCAACGGAGTCATCTTCTCCTAACGGTTTATTCTTGTAATCATCATCCCCTAGCAGAAATGAAGAACTTCACTCTTCAACATCAGCCCAGGATTCAGACTCCCGGCATCAGTCAAGGATTTATTTTCCTAGACGAGAATACATTCATAAACATCGCATCGTCATGATACATGCATATACACATCATACAATCTCATTTTATGTTGAGAACATCATCGCTTGATCCATGTCATGCATTGCATGTGACTAACCTTACCTTTCAGAGAGGATACAGTTAAATGATCAGATATGTCAAAAAAGACAGATACAGTCGAAAGAGACCAATCCAGTCAAAGAAGACAAATCCAGTCAAAGAAGACAAATCCAGTCAAAGAAGACAAATCCAGTCAAAGAAGACAAGTCCAGTTAAATCCCAAAGGTTTTTCTGATGCTCATCCAGTCAAAGAAGACAAATACAGTTAAATCCCAAAGGTTTTTCTGATGCTCATCCAGTCAAAGAAGACAGGTCCAGTTAAATTACTTCCTAAAGTCAAAGAAGACAATCCCGTCATTGAAGACAACCCGTCATTGAAGACACCCGTCATTGAAGACATCTCGTCATTGAAGATAACTCGTCATTGAAGACAACCCGTCAATATAGACACCCGTCATTGAAGACAACCCGTCGTTATAGACACCCGTCATTGAAGACAACCCGTCATTGAAGACAACCCGTCAGTATAGACATCCGTCATTATAGACACCCGTCATTGAAGACAACTCGTCAGTGAAGACAACTCGTCATTGAAGATAACCCGTCATTGAAGACAACCCGTCATTGAAGACAACCCTTCAGTATAGACACCCGTCATTGAAGACAACCCGTCAGTATAGACATCCGTCATTATAGACACCCGTCATTGAAGACAACTCGTCAGTGAAGACAAATCGTCATTGAAGACAACCCGTCATTGAAGACAACCCGTCAGTATAGACACCCGTCATTGAAGACAACCCGTCAGTATAGACACCCGTCATTGAAGACAACCCGTCGTTATAGACACCCGTCATTGAAGACACCTCGTCATTGAAGACAACTCGTCATTTAAGACAACCTGTCATTGAAGACAACCTGTCATTGAAGACAACTCGTCATTGAAGACAACCCGTCATTGAAGATAACTCGTCATTTAAGACAACCTGTCATTGAAGACAACTCGTCATTGAAGACAACTCGTCATTGAAGACATCTCGTCATTGAAGACAGCCCGTCTTTGAAGACAACCCGTCAGTATAGACACCCGTCATTGAAGACACCTCATCGTTGAAGACTACTCGTCATCGAAGACATCTCGTCATTGAAGACAACTCGTCATTGAAGACATCTCGTCATTGAAGAAAACTCGTCATTGAAGACAACCCGTCAGTATAGACAACCCGTCCAAAGAGACAACTCGTCAAGAAAGACAAAACCTCCTCTGGTTCAGTTAAATCCTAAAGATTTTTCTGAGATAACCTGTCAGTAGAGACAACCCATCAACCTTTTGAAGTTCCAGATTCGATACATGTATCTAGCCAGGGCATGTCTGAGAGCGACTGAGTGAAGATCAACCCCTGTAACAGGCCAGGTAATTATCTTTCTTTCTCAGGTACGCAAGTTCTCGCTAAGGAATCTCTTACGCGATCGACACCTAGATGGCATCTATAAGCCCATCCACTTACCAACAGTTCCAAATGGCATCTATAAGCCCATTCCCGACAAGGTTCTGTCACACCTCCAGATGGCATCTATAAGCCCATCCCCCCATCCATCATATCTCCAAATGGCATCTGTAAGCCCATTCCCGACATCACATTGCTGATACTCAACTATGTGAGTGCAAATTTCTGGGCACTCTAGTGTTCAATCATCTTCCACCCTCGGATCACGAAAGGCACACAAGCCAATCTACATCCTCAGGTCTAAGAAGATTGAACAGGGGAAACTGTTGTACCCCAAAATTTGCCCTCCCATAATCTCCAAAGTTTTGCCAAGCATCACCTCAAATGGTTCAAAGTTTACTCAAGGGCTACACAGCCAAGCACCCTCCTAAGCCAGTCAAATTAGGGTTTTGGTTCTTGCAAGGAAGTTGAGGTTTTCAAGGGCTCAATCAAGTCCCATATGCTCATCTACATTGTCAAGCATCTACATGTCAAGTTTCAAGGCTCACAAGGTCAAGTTGCACAGTCAAAAACCCTAATTGCCTCACAATCAACTATAGGGGCAAAATGGTCATTTGGCAGTCAAAAGTCAAAATTTTTGGTCAACATCTTATTTTGAGGCCACAATCATCATTTGATCAATTCTTGATCATGATTCCACAAGAATGGCTCAAAAATCATCAAGATGCAAAAGTTTCTATTTTTGGACAGCTGAAAAGTCAACTGTAACTTGACCAAGGCATAACTTTTTCATGTTTCATCAGAAAAATTCCATCCAATGCTCATTTTGAAGGGGAGAACATTTCCTACAACTCATCTTCACATTCCAAGTCCAAGAAATGCTCTCACAAAAAGTTATCAATTTCAACATTATAGGTCATTTTCAAAAGTCAACAAAAATGCACTTTAAGTCAAAGACCATAACTTGAGATTGGTAAATCAAAATGACATGGGACAGAAGGCATTGGTTAGAGGACTTCAATACCTTTCCAAAATGTCCAAGAACATGTTCATAGCTTCAAAATTGAGCAAGATATGCATTGGAGAAGTTGGGAAATTTTTGTAAAATGGCCAAAGTCAACTATCCTTGAAACTTCATTTTTTGACAAAAGGGACCACTTTTTCCACTTAATTCATCCTTGTCATGCCTCCCACGTGTCCCACAATTTATTTCAAGATTAAAAATTAATTTTTCCATTTTTATTTAATTTTATTTGATTTAATTAATTTTAAATCTTTAAAATTCAAATGAAAATCAAAAAAATTAATTAGGGGATATTTGGTGGCTTGAATTGCTTTGATGCATCATGAAACACCTTCCAAATTCGTGTACATCCTATTATGAGCATGGAATTCAAAATTGGACATAAAAGGCAAGTTTTCTTCAATGGAGTTTATGGCAAAATCAAAAACATAATTGCATTGGTTTAAGGCTCATGATATTGATTGATACTCATTCAAAACCTTATATGCAAGCCTTCCATACTGGATTCACGACAGAGAACACTCTCAAACGGCCAAAGCAATTTCAAAATTTCAAAGGAAAAGTGTGAAACTAAAAACCATTTTCCAACACAATTCAAGCTTTCTTTTTTATCCAAACACGTTCCTTACATTGCCAGGAACCTTTTGCAAGCACAAACAAGCCAAATTACTCAAGAAATCACGCTACACAAGTCACACGGTTTAAATTCTTTCTCAAAATCACAGTCATACATTTATGCATTTTTAACTCCTTTTATTGATTGCATTGTACTCACAGGGTCCATACGAAGCTTTCCCTATAATTCAATTTGATTATAATGCCCTGGATTGAAAACTACCATTAGCGATTCCTAGGGTTTTCAGAGCTTTGAAATTGGGGTTTTTCTCATGCTGTAAAATTAAAACTCCAAACAGGCATGGTTGAAATCAGCAGGATGAGACGAACGTGATGGATACCTCGCGCCCTTTTTATATGTAACGAGCGCCTAATCGCTATTTTCATATGCTTGCACTTTGTGGGGGTTTAAAACCCCCGCTATGTGTTTTATGTTTTTGCAGGAATGAAGAAGACGAAGGGCGTGGCAACCAGGGAGTGGTCAATTCAAATTGGCGCGCGCGTTTCAGCATATAGTGCACTTATTTCATATATTCTTTTTTTCTATTATGTTTACAAACAAACGCGTTTGGTTCAGTGGTTGGATATGCACTTGGTATTCACTGGGACCTGGGTTCGATTCCCAGGTCCCCCCATAATTCTCATATTATTTTTTTCAATGCATTCCTGTGCAGATTCCCAAATGATGAGCACCATAAACCTCATCCAAGAGCCAGCCAAGTGTCCATCAGTGCAGATCCAAGGGCCAAGAAGTGAAGAGCACCATGCTCAGGAGTCAACAATGCTCCACTCAATTCCAAAGGTCAACGTGGCTGAAGCTTCAATGGGCCATAATTCCAATCAAACACCCTCAAATTCCAGCCCACACCCCCCTTGGGTTTACTCTTCCCTTTTTTTTTTATTTTGTCATTTTCATTTTTTTTTATTATTTGCCTTATTTTATTTTTTATTATTAACAATTAACATAATTAACATACTTTCATAAAAAATCAAAAAAATAGAATTAACATTATTATTATTATTATTCTCATATTATTTTTGTAAATAAACATTAATTGAAATAGTTTAATTAGGCAACTTTAACTTTTCTTTTAATAATTAAAATAAGTTTAGAATTAGGTTTATTAACTTTTAATTTTAATTCCTTTACTTTATTTTCATTAAAAAAAACATAAATACAAAAAACATTTTTTTCTTTTAATAAATTAATTAATTAGATTAGGTTTATTTAATTAATTGCATTTAATTCAAAAAAGGACAAAAAATTCAATTTCTCTTCTTAAGAGGGTCAAAACCCTTAGAACGTTCCCGAGTATTTTTTATTCACGCGCACTTTATTTTGATTATTATGTAACTGCTTCAAGTATGTAATAGTAATTAGGTTTATTGTTTTTATTTACTTTCCGTACTTATTTACCAAAAACGGGTCTTTGTATTTTTGGCGATGTATAGACCCGCGCCTTGTAATAGCGTAGGATTTATATTTCCGCAATTTACTTTCCGCACCCCCTAACTGTTAAATGCATGAAAGAATGTATGTAAATAAAAACAACCCGTAGCTCACAAATGACATGTACAAGATAAACATAAACTGAAATTGAACACACAAAGCACATGCCACTCTTAGGGTACGCCTCACTGGTTGCCTCGAAACGTGGTCGTCAAGTATAGGGTGTCTTAGAGGTCGCCCTTCTGTCCAAAAGATCCAGTTGCCTCGAAACGGTTGCCTCGGATAAAAAAGGATCTAGGACATTAGGATTACTTCTAAGGTGTCCTATCGTTGCTTCGGTGACCACACTGTCCCGATAATCGAATTGACCCGAACACCTCCAACGATGGTGCTACCTATCTCTCAATGGTGGGATAGCACTATCTAAAGGACTCTTACACAGCCTAATTCCTTAGAGTAGGTAGATTCTCCTGGGTACTTGCTCTTTTCAAACAAACAAAACAACTTTTCACACCTCACACTTTCTAAAAGTTTTCAAACAAATTTTTCATACACTCTTGAGGACTGATACAAGAGTTACTTAGAAATTTTTCAAACGAAACTTTTTCAAAACCCACACACACTTGAAAAGCAAACAAATTTTGAAAACATAAGAGCAAGTACCTAAGAGCCCGTGGATAACCACGGATAGAAAGGGTGCTAACACCTTCCCTTTCTATAATCTACCTCCCGAACCGAGAAACATTCTCAAAGAAGGATTTTTGCTGTGCTTTTATCCTTTCCATGTTGGAGAACATAAAAGACGGTGGCGACTCTTGCTTACCGCGATATTTCGCGAAACCAGCTAAAAAACAGTCAGTTCTATTCCCACCGATCACAGGGTCAAACTCGATCTCCTTGGCGTCAATCAAATTCTGAATCTTGTACTTCAACGTCCAACAATCGTTAGTGTCATGCCCAGTGTAACGTCCGTAATTTAATTAATTATTTAATTAAATTATTTTTGGAATATTTGTGAGGATATGTTATTATTAAATTATATTTATTTTATTAAGTGGAGAAATAATAATATTAGAGGTATACTATTATGTAGTGAAATAATATTAGAAGTGTAATATTATTAAGGTGGGCTTAATTTGAGATAGTAGATGTAATAAGGGGGTGTAAGTTTGGAGCCCACTAAGGAATAATAGTGTTGTACCCCAAAATTTTCCCTCCCATATTCCTCAAGATTTGGCAAGATCAAGCTTCAAATGGATTAAGGATTGCACAATCCAATTGCCTCCTAACACACTCAAAATTGGGGTTTTGGTTCTTGCAAAGAAATTGAGGTTTCCAAGGGTCCAATCAAGTCCCATATGCCTATATCCATTGTCAAGCATCCATATGTCAAGTTTCAAGACTCACAGCATCAAATTGCACAGTCAAAAACCCTAAATGCTTCACAGTCAACTGCAGGGGCAAAATGGTCATTTGACAGTCAAAAGTCAAAAATTTTGGTCAACATCTTATTTTGAAGCCACAATCATCATTTGATCAATTCTTGATCATGACTCCACAAGCATGGCTCAAAAAGTCTCAAGATGTCAAAAGTTTCTATTTTATGACAGCTGAAAAGTCAACTGCAACTTGACCAAGGCATAACTTTTTCATGGTTCATCAGAAAAATCCCATCCAATGCTCATTTTGAAGTGGATGACATTTCCTACAACTCATATTCACACTCCAAGTCCAAGAAATGCTCTCACAAAAAGTTATCAATTTCAACATTGTAGGTCATTTTCAAAAGTCAACAAAAAGGCACTTTAAGTCAAAGACCATAACTTGAGATTGGTAAATCAAAATGACATGGGACCAAAGGCATTGGTTAGAGTACTTCAATACCTTTCCAAATTGTCCAAGAACATGTTCATAGCTTCAAAATGGAGCAAGATGTGTATTGGAGAAGTTGGGAAATTTTTGGGAACTTTCAAACGCCAACTTTGCCTAAAACACTTCATTTTTGCTAATGGGCCTCAAATTCTTTCTTGAATCATTACCCAAGGCCTATGCACGACCCATTGAACTTAATTTGATTTATTTTCTAATTTTTAATTAATTAATTGAATTTATATTAATATTAATTCATTTAATTGGTTTTAATTATAGGAAAATTCAAAGATATGCTTTTTAGATCTTTTTGTGCAGCAAATAGGACTAGGGCAAGCTGGCAACTCGTGTGCACCTCAAAGGCATCAAAATATCCATGATTGGCAAGGTTTCATGAAAGAAAAGATTGAAAAAGATATTATTGACAATCACACATTCAAGTCATAATACCATGGACTTTTGGGCTTAATTCTAACCTAATTCCATTCACATATATGTGCTGAAGAAAACCCTACTAAAGGACACGAAAAAGCTGCCATAGAAAGCCATAACTAATTTGCAAAAATTCAAGAAAAACTTGGAAACTGAAATCAATATTGCGGGTGAATTCAAGGCCTAAAATTGTTTCCAATACATTGCTGGACCTTCCAGGAAGCCATTGCAATCAAGAACGAAGCTTAACACGCAAAGAATCAGAGAACACAAGTGACACGGTTTGCTTTATTTTCCAGATTTGCATATCACGATTCATGTGTTTTTGACCATTTTTTTGGATTGATTTACGTTAATAGGAACCTTCTGAAGTTGTTGGTACAAACCAATTTGGTTATAGCCCTCTGAATCAAAATCCACCATGGATAAAATCTAGGGTTCCGAAGCTAGCAAATTGGGGCTTCACTCATGAGGAAAAATTGGACCATGTCATGACCATGGTTGAATTCGTCAAGGCCAGACGAATTCAACCAGACTATCGCGCTCTTTTTATATCATCCATGCTGCTAATCACTATTTTCTGCACTTTTGGTTTGTGGGGGTTTAAAACCCCCGCTATCTTGTTTTCTTTTTACAGGGCAAACGAGGAAGACAATAGGTGGCAAGGCGCGACTGGAGGATTCAAACATGGCGCGCGCTTTTTGTATTTCCAGCCTGGCCATTATTCTTCTTATATAACAATTGTTGTCCATTCATATAACAAACGCGCTGGATAGCTCAGTTGGCAAAGGCATAATGGCAAGAGGTACTGGGACCTGGGTTCGATTCCCAGGTCCCCCATATAATTCTTTCTATTTTTTCACAAAGTATTCACATGCAGTACACGCCCAGAATTCCATCTTGCACCCTCATACCTAAGCTTGCCAAGTGGCCATGAGATCCATCCAGTGGCCAGAAGGTGAAGTCCATGGTGTACCCCGATCAAAAAGCATGCGCGTGATGCCAGAAAGTCAAACGTGACTTTGTCCAATGGGCCAGAATTTCTCAAAGTTCACCTCCACATGGGCCATCTAACCCCCTTGGTTTGCATAATTTTATTTCTTCTCTTTCAATTCTTTTAATTGTTTTAATTATTTTTTACCACAAATTAATTTTCCATAATAAAAATCAGAAAATCAAATTGTTTTATTTTTAATTATTTATTAAATTTACCATTAACCTATTTTTGTAAATAAATATTAATAACTAACTTAGTTTAATTTAGGTTTAAATTCTAATCCTTTTTCTTAATAAAAATAAAATTGCATAGAATTAGGTTTTGATTTCTTTTTTAATCATATTTTATTAATCATTATTATTACCATTATTAATTATTATTATTTTGTACATAAACATGTAAATTAATTAATTAGTAAATTAGGTCAACTTTGACATTTTCTTTAATAATTAAAATAATCTAGAATTAGGGTTGTTTACTAACTTTTAAATTCTTTTCTTTATTTCCATAATAAATACAAAAAAACATAAAAAACACTTTCTTTTCTTTAATTAAATAATTAATTAGGTTTTAATTTAATTTAATTTCAAGCAAAGGGTCAAAACCCTCGGACGTCCCAATTTAATTCTTTCGCGCGCTATTTTCTTATTTGATTATTATGTAACTATTCAAGGATGTAATAGTAATTAGGTTTATTGTTTTTACTTTCCGCATCTTTTATCAAAAAACGGGTCTTTGTATTTTGGCGATGTATAGACCCACGCCTTGTAATAGCGTAGCTTTTACCTTTCCGTATTTTATTTTCCGCACTCCTAACTGTTAGAACAATGTTTGAATCTAGTACCCTATATTTAAGTTTTGATGATAACAAAGTGAAAAGATATGGTATTTATATGTTTCATGTTTGAACTATATGCTGCCTAAAATTACTATGCTCTGATTTGCAGATACGCTGATTCAAATAAGCAAGATCACTTCTTCAGCATCAGAATTTGATTTGATACACCAGCATCAGAAGTTGCTGAATCAGAACGTGAAGATCAGATGATCAACTCACGTACTTGCTGAAGCTTGATGAACAGAACTGCGCGTAAACACTCTGATACAGAATCAATAGTTCATCAGCAGCGAAGCAGAATCAGAATGAGCCAAGCCAGAACGTGCATTGAAGAAGCAACGGTACTGTGCATTGAACGCTAATTAATTCCAACGACATCATTCTAGACAAGATCTGCTCAAAAAGGAAAGCTTGTTATTAGCATTGAATCAAGAATATTGCATTCAACGTTCATCTTCTCAAGTGCTATATAAACAAAGCTTCGAAGATTATAATGGCAAATGCTTCCAAACTCTCTACACGCACAAAGCTGAACAATAATCTTCATCTACCAGTTTTGCTAAACCAACAAACTCTGATACTCCATTAGTGTTTAGCATTCTAAGTTTCTAAGCTTAATTTGTGTATACATCACAGTTGTGATATAGTTTTGTAGAAAACATTCACACACATTTGTTTTATACCTTTGTAAGAAAGTGTTGCCTTGACAAACCGGATTGTGGTTTGAATCAAGAAGGCTTTAGCAGTTGTTAAAGCAGATTTGTATTCAGTTGAATATAGTGAATTAAGACCTCGTTGGAGAGAGGCGAAATCACCTTGACGGGTGGACTGGAGTAGTTTGAGATCAAACGAACCAGGATAAAAATATCTTGTCAATTGCTTTAAGATTCCAGTTTTACAATTCAACCCCCCCTTCTTGTGTTTTTCACCCCTTCAATTGGCATCAGAGCGCCTGGTTCTGAGCTAAAACACTTAACCGTGTCAGTACAAGATCCAGCGTCAGAAAAACACAATGGCAGGAAACAACTCTCATTTCAGCAATGACAACAATGAGGATAGAGACAGATTCAGCGGAAAACCTCCAGTCTTTGATGGAGAAAACTTTGATTACTGGAAAGACAGAATTGAAAGCTTCTTTCTAGCACATGATGCTGATCTGTGGGATATGGTGACAGATGGATACACGCACCCTGTGAATGCAACTGGTCAGAAGATTGAAAGAAAATCAATGACTGATCAACAAAAGCGTGATTTCAAGAATCACCATAAGGCCAGAACCATCCTCCTCAGTGCCATCTCTTATACTGAGTATGAAAAGATCTCCAACAGAGACACAGCTAAGAACATCTTTGATTCTCTCAGAATGACGCATGAGGGCAACGTTCAAGTCAAAGAAACAAAAGCTCTGGCGCTCATTCAGAAGTATGAGGCGTTTAAAATGGAAGAATCTGAATCCATTGAAACTATGTTCTCTAGATTCCAGATTCTGGTAGCTGGTCTCAAAGTTCTGGACAAAGGATACTCTACTGCTGACCATGTCAAGAAGATAATCAGAAGTTTACCCAAGCAGTGGAGGCCTATGGTTACTGCTCTGAAGCTGGCGAAAGATCTCAACAAAATCACTCTGGAGGAACTTATAAGCTCCCTCAGAAGTCATGAGATAGAGCTAGAAGCTGACGAGCCTCAGAAGCAAGGTAAGCCTTTAGCTTTAAAATCTAACAGAAAATCTGAATCTAAAGTTTTGCAGGCAGTTGAAGAAACATCTGATGGATCCTCATCAGAAGAAGACGAACTTTCCCTTCTCTCCAGAAGAGTAAATCAACTGTGGAAGCAAAGACAAAGGAAGTTCAGGAATCCCAGAAGATCTGATCAGAACGAGTCTTCTTCCAGATACAGAAGGACAGATTCTTCCTCTGGATACAGAAGATCTGAAGGCTCCACCGGTAGCAAGAAGCCAAACACAAAAGACATCATCTGCTACGAGTGCAATGAGCAAGGACACTACAAGAGTGACTGCCCAAAGCTTCAGAGGGAAAAGCCCAAAAAGAAGTTTGGAAGAGAGAAGAAGAAAAGTCTCATGGCCACATGGGATGACTCTGACTCGTCTGAAGCTGACTCAGAATCAGATGATGAAAGGGCAAACATAGCGCTCATGGCTAACATTCCAGATGATAGTGAAGCTTCTGAATCACTCAGAATCAGACACAGAAGAGGTATTCCCTAACTTCGCTGTTAATTTTACAAAGGCTGAACTTGCTGAAAGCCTCAATGAAATTCTGGAACGTTATCAGCAGATTAGAGCTAAATTCAGAGACCTGAAAAGGACTCTTGAATCTGACTCTAATAAGTCTGAGAGTCTCAAATTGGAAAACTCTGAGCTGAGAGATAAAATTTTAAAATTAGAAAACTCTTTACAAAACTCTCAGAAGGTACCAATTTCTGAAACTCCCAGCAACGCTGATGAGATCATCAAGGAGTATGATCATAGTTTCCAGAAGTTCCTTGCTAAAAGCATAGATAGAAGCAGAATGGCTTCAATGATCTATGGAGTTAGCGGAAACGGCAGGAAAGGAATAGGATACCAAGGTAAGGTTCCTACACCTAAGAATGTCATGGATTTAGTTATTAAACACACTCCTCTAAATTCACACTTTGTGTATGGTCACACACACGACATCAAATACACTAGCAGTAAGCACTATGTGAAACCAAAATTCAACCAAAGTTTTGGTAAAACTAACAAATCAGGACCCAAGAAGATCTGGGTACCTAAGGATAAAATAATACATGTTGCAGATATCTTTAGCAGCAAGTCAGAAACACCAGTCATGGTACCTGGACTCTGGCTGCTCACGACACATGACGGGAAGAAGGCATATGTTCCAAAGCCTGGAACTTAAGCCTGGAGGCCACGTTGGCTTTGGAGGCAATCAGAGGGGAAAGATTATTGGCTCTGGAACTGTAGGTAACGGAAATCTTCACTCTATTAATAATGTTCTGCTAGTTGATGGGTTGATGCATAATCTGTTATCCATAAGTCAATTAAGTGATAACGGTTATGATATAATCTTTAATCAAAAATCATGTAAAGCTGTTAGTCAGAAAGATGGGACTATCCTGTTTAATGGTAAGAGGAAAAACAACATTTACAAAATCAAACTTTCTGAACTAAAGAGTCAGAACGTAAAATGTCTTCTGTCTGTTAACAACGAGCAGTGGATCTGGCACAGAAGATTGGGGCATGTTAGTATGAGAAGAATATCTCAGATTAACAAACTCAATCTGGTCAGAGGACTTCCAAATTTGAAGTTCAATTCAGATGCTCTGTGTGAAGCATGTCAGAAAGGCAAATTTGCAAAACCTTCTTTTAAATCCAAAAATGTTGTTTCTACCTCTAAGCCATTAGAACTTCTGCACATTGACTTATTTGGACCAGTTAAAACTGCTTCAGTCAGTGGTAAGAAGTATGGGTTAGTAATCGTAGATGACTATAGCAGATGGACATGGGTAAAGTTCTTAAGACACAAGGACGAGTCACACTCTGTGTTTGTTACCTTCTGTAACCAAGTTCAGAATGAAAAAGATCTTAGAATCGTTAAAGTCAGAAGTGATCATGGTGGAGAATTTGAAAATAAAGATTTTGAGTCATTCTTTAATGACAAAGGCATTCTGCATGATTTCTCTTGTCCTAGAACTCCCCAACAAAATGGAGTTGTAGAACGAAAGAACAGAACATTGCAAGAAATGGCCAGAACCATGATCAATGAGACAAACGTTGCTAAGACTTTCTGGGCAGAGGCAATAAACACAGCGTGCTACATTCAGAATAGAATCTCAATAAGACCTATTCTGGAAAAGACTCCATATGAATTGTGGAAGAACAGAAAGCCCAACATTTCGTATTTTCATCCATTTGGATGTACTTGCTTTATATTGAATACGAAGAATTATTTGAACAAGTTTGATTCTAAGGCACAGAAGTGTATTATGTTAGGATACTCTGAACGCTCAAGAGGGTACAGAGTATACAATACAGAAACACAGATTGTGGAAGAATCAATCAGTGTTCGTTTTGATGACAAGCTTGACTCTGAAAAGTCAAAGCAGAATGAAAATTTTGCAGGTATAGAAATTGAATTTGCAGGTTCTGAAGACAAGTCATCAGAAGCTCTCAACACAGACATTCCTTCAACGTCTGAAAGAAGCAATGCTAGAAATCCTACAACTGCTGCTGATCAACCTCAGAAGAGATTACCCAGAAGCAGTTTGGATCACCCAGAAGAAACTATCCTAGGAAGAAAGGAAGATCCAATCAGAACAAGAGCAAGCTTCAGAAACTCTGAAGAAACTCTTATGGGACTTGTGTCTCTGATTGAACCTTCTTCTATTGATGAAGCACTTCTGGACAACGACTGGATTCTGGCAATGCAAGAAGAGCTGAATCAATTCACCAGAAACAACGTATGGGATCTCGTTCCCAGACCAAAAGGATTCAACGTCATTGGAACAAGATGGGTGTTCAGAAACAAGCTTAATGAACAAGGTGAAGTCGTCAGAAACAAGGCACGACTGGTTGCACAAGGTTATAGTCAGCAAGAGGGGATAGACTATACAGAAACCTTTGCCCCAGTCGCCAGGCAGAATTTGAGATGAGCCTCATGGGGGAACTGAAATTCTTTCTAGGAATTCAGATTAATCAAACTCCAGAGGGAACTTACATTCATCAGAGCAAATACATCAGAGATCTTCTGAAGAAATTTGACCTCTCAGAATGTAAGCCATCAAAGATTCCAATGCATCCCACGTGCATTCTGGAAAGAGAAGAGGTAAGCAAAAGTGTAGAACAGAAAGTCTACAGAGGTATGATTGGTTCTCTCCTTTATCTGACAGCTTCAAGACCTGATATCTTATTCAGTGTATGTATTTGTGCTAGATTCCAATCAGATCCTAGAGAATCTCACTTAACAGCTGTTAAGCGAATTTTCAAGTATCTGAAAGGTACTACTAATCTGGGTTTGTTTTATAGAAAATCTAGTGATTACAGCTTAGTAGGCTACTGTGATGCTGATTTTGCTGGAGACAGAGTGGAACGTAAAAGTACTTCTGGAAGCTGCCAGTTTCTGGGAGAAAATCTGATCTCGTGGTCCAGCAAAAGGCAATCAACAATTGCTTTGTCAACAGCAGAAGCTGAGTACATAGCAGCAGCAGGATGTAGCACACAAATGCTCTGGATGAAAAGTCAGCTTGAAGACTTCCAGATTTTTGAGAGTAACATTCCTATTCTTTGTGATAATACTTCTGCTATTTGCTTAAGTAAGAATCCTATTTTACATTCTAGAGCTAAGCATATAGAAATAAAACATCATTTCATTAGGGACTATATTCAGAAAGGTATTTTAAACTTGAAATTTATAGATACAGACCATCAATGGGCTGATATCTTTACTAAACCCCTTTCAGAAGATAGGTTCAATTTCATTCTGAAACATCTCAGCATGAAAGTATGCCCAGAATGAAAATGTTTTAATTCCATGTATTTATCTTCAGAATGTAATTATATTACTGTGAACTTCTGATCAATCTTCTTTCAGAAAGATAGAACATGCAGATTGTATCAGATGCAAGTCTAAAGATCTGAGAGTCTAATCTCAAAGACAGACGTGCTGATCACTACATCAAACAAGTGTCATCCAATCATCAGCAAATCTCTGAAGCAGAACGCGTGCACGCTTCTGAGAAAGCAAAGCGCTGATTGGTTGCATTGAGACACATGTCTGGTAACCGTTTTTAAGTATCTTTCTCAAATCCCCCAAAATCAGCAAGCATTTAATGAAAAGTAATCACGCTTGTTAATGGCAATCATTATTTTTTTTCTCTCTCTTAAAAACGTTTAATCTTTCAAAACAAATTTTTGAAAATTCTATTTAAACACACTAATTCCTCACTCTTATTCTTTACGCTTTCTCATAATCATTCAACTATTTTCTTCATTTTCTGATGTATTGTTTTGACTATGTTTTTGTAATGCTATTTTGCTCTGATTATGAACTATTTTAATATAATTTGTTTTTCTGATCTAAATCGTTTTAGCACATCACCAGCACTTTTTGATTGCTGACAAAAAGGGGGAGAACAAGAATGATATTTAAAATCAATAACGGCTAACTAGACAGAAATTCTCAAACATTCTAACTCTATTACTTGAAATGTTTTTCTGTTTTGTTTTTAAGTCTACAGGCACTATGAAGACTAAAAGCTAGAAGCTCATGTTGCTCTGATCTAATATGAAGTTCTGATCGACCTAACACTCTGATCCGAAGCAAAGCTCTGACAGGAAAAGCTCTGAAGCTCTGCTCTCTGATAAGTCAAAGACCTATAATCTGATGCTCAAAGATAGAAAAAGATCTGATGCTGAAGAACACGCATATCAAAGGGAAGTAACAAACTCAGGGGGAGTATCTCTTAAACTCTGATCTCTCTTTACTTCTTAACTCTGAAATATTTCCCAGATACCTTTTCACGTTATTTTTCATTTAAAATATCTAGTTTTTGTCATCATCAAAAAGGGGGAGATTGTTAGAACAATGTTTGAATCTAGTACCCTATATTTAAGTTTTGATGATAACAAAGTGAAAAGATATGGTATTTATATGTTTCATGTTTGAACTATATGCTGCCTAAAATTACTATGCTCTGATTTGCAGATACGCTGATTCAAATAAGCAAGATCACTTCTTCAGCATCAGAATTTGATTTGATACACCAGCATCAGAAGTTGCTGAATCAGAACGTGAAGATCAGATGATCAACTCACGTACTTGCTGAAGCTTGATGAACAGAACTGCGCGTAAACACTCTGATACAGAATCAATAGTTCATCAGCAGCGAAGCAGAATCAGAATGAGCCAAGCCAGAACGTGCATTGAAGAAGCAACGGTACTGTGCATTGAACGCTAATTAATTCCAACGGCATCATTCTAGACAAGATCTGCTCAAAAAGGAAAGCTTGTTATTAGCATTGAATCAAGAATATTGCATTCAACGTTCATCTTCTCAAGTGCTATATAAACAAAGCTTCGAAGATTATAATGGCAAATGCTTCCAAACTCTCTACATGCACAAAGCTGAACAATAATCTTCATCTACCAGTTTTGCTAAACCAACAAACTCTGATACTCCATTAGTGTTTAGCATTCTAAGTTTCTAAGCTTAATTTGTGTATACATCACAGTTGTGATATAGTTTTGTAGAAAACATTCACACACATTTGTTTTATACCTTTGTAAGAAAGTGTTGCCTTGACAAACCGGATTGTGGTTTGAATCAAGAAGGCTTTAGCAGTTGTTAAAGCAGATTTGTATTCAGTTGAATATAGTGAATTAAGACCTCGTTGGAGAGAGGCGAAATCACCTTGACGGGTGGACTGGAGTAGTTTGAGATCAAACGAACCAGGATAAAAATATCTTATCAATTGCTTTAAGATTCCAGTTTTACAATTCAACCCCCCCTTCTTGTGTTTTTCACCCCTTCACTAACTGCTAAATTGCATGAAAGAATGTATGTTAATTAAAAACAACTCGTAGCTCACGATTGCCTATTCCAAGATAAATATAAACTGAAAACAACACACAATGCACCTGCCACTTCTAGGGTACGCCTCACTCGTTGCCTTCAAAACGTGGTCGTCAAGTATAGGATGTTTTAGCGGTCACTCTTATGTCTAAGATCCAGTCGCCTCGAAACGGTTGCCTCGGATTAAAAAGGATCTAGGACATTAGGGTTACTTCTAAGGTGTCCTACTATTGCTTCGGTGACCCCACTGTCCCTAAAATCGAATTGACCCGAACACCTCCAACGGTGGTGCTACCTACCTCTCAATGGTGGGATGGCACTACCTTGAGGACTTTTACACAACCTAATTCCTTAGAGTAGGTAGATCTCATGGGTACTTGCTCTTTTCAAAACAAACAAAAACAACTTTTCGCACCTACACTTTCAAAAGGTTTTCAAACAAATTTTTCATACACTCCAGAGGACAGATACAAGAGTTACCTAGAAATTTTTCAAACGAAACTTTTTCAAAACCCACACACACACTTGAAAAGCAAACAAATTTTTGAAAACATAAGAGCAAGTACCTAAGAGCCCGTGGATAACCACAGATAGAAAGGGTGCTAACACCTTTCCTTTCTATAAATCTACCTCCCGAACCGAGAAACATTCTCAAATAAGGAATTTTGCTGTGCTTTTGTCCTTTCCATGTTAGAGAACATAAAAGACGGTGGCGACTCTTGCTTACCGCGACATTTCGCGAACCAGCTAAAAACAGTTAGTTTTATTTCCACCGATCACAGAACTGGCGACTCTGCTGGGGACACTTTGAAGTGAGGTGTACCTTAGGATAGATCATACTTATGTTTTCAATTGCCTGATTTGTGTGCTTTAATATTATTGGGCCTGTCTTGGGAGTTCTATAGATCCTAACCCGGATCTGGGGGATACCTCTTAGAAAGTAGCAACAAAACTGTGAGGGAACTGTGCGGGGTATACCGACACGGTTGAAGCAGTTTGCTACGTTGATGTGGCACTTTGGTGAGTACCGGTAACCCTTGAGTCAAGTCAAGGAGAGTACGGGGCCGCCGCGTGGTGTCGTGAAGCATCAACTGACCTTAGGAACCTTACTTGACCATCCTGGCCTCTTTAGGGTAGTGAGATAACTGACTTTGGTGCAGTCCGAAGTTGGTTGATACTCGATACTACACTCATTGAGGGTTGTTTTCTTGGAATATTTTGATCGCCAGTTCAGTGGTTAAATCGAAACAATGAACACAAAAAACAATCCAATGATATTGAGATCCTTAGAACCCGGTTACTTTTGATAGGACAGGTTTTAAGCCCACCAACTTCAAGAGGGTAATACCTAGACCCCATGCTGGCCTGAACTCTAAGGGCTGTCTTGTGTGACTTGTGTGCCTTACCATGTTTGCTTTTTGTGGATACTTGTGGTGTGTTTTTATCATAATATCATAACATCATACAACATCATATGCATGGACTAACCACTTCAGGGGTTCGAATCTTCATCTTTGTTCTTGTTTTGTAGGACATGGAAACTATCCACAGAAAGACAATTCAGGTAAACCTTGTAAGGGTCCCTCCTCAGCTTAAGGAACTCACATCCAGGATTCTCGAGAGCTCTTCTTTCAGTGAGAAACATGGAAGACTCATCAGCTTGGTTAACACCAACATTGAGGAAGATATGATAAAGGTCCTCTTCCAGTTCTTTGACCCTCTGCACCACTGTTTTACTTTCCCGGATTATCAACTGGTGCCTACCTTGGAGGAGTTCTCCCATCTTCTGAAGATCCCTATCCTTAGTCATCTACCCTACAACGGTACGAAAAGGGAACCCAAACTTGAAGAGGTTGCTAAAGCATTACGCCTACAACCAGCTGACATCAAGGGACATTGGGAAGTTAGAAGTGGTATCAAAGGATTCTTGGCAAAGTTCATGTTTGAGAAGGCCCAAGAATGTTGGAATTCCCTTGACATACAAGCTTTTGAAGAAGTTGTGGCACTCCTTGTCTATGGGTTGGTGTTGTTCCCAAATCCAGATCAGCTTATAGATATCAATGCTGTCAAGATCTTCATGTCCAGGAATCCTATACCTATGCTGCTTGGGGACATCCTTCACTCATGTTACACTCGAACCATGAGAAAAAGAGGTGTTCTCATGTGCTGCACTCCTCTCCTCGCAAGGTGGTTTATTTCGCACCTTCCACAATCAGTTTTGAAGAACGAGCGGGGTTTGAGATGGTCACAACGGTTAATGACTCTTACACATGCTGATATACATTGGTGTTCTCGGTCCAGAGAAGACGTCACTATCATTGATCATTGCGGGGAGTTTCCTAATGTTCCTTTACTTGGAATCATAGGAGGTATTACTTACAACCCGTGTCTGGCTTTGAGACAGTTTGGATATGCTCGGAGGGATGGCCCTCATGACATGTTGCTTCCTGACATAGTTTTTGACTTCGAAAATGATGCACAAGGACTTCGCCAGAGATTTATCAGAGCTTGGAGGATGCCCAACAAGGTAGACAGCAAGACACTGGGGCACAAGAACTCCATCCCGTTGGAGCCTTATCTCAAGTGGGTACGAGCCCGCTCCCAGAAGCTGGTGATGCCATATCCTCATGTCCTCCCTGTGATCAAAGAGCCAATGTTGGAAGGAGAGGTCCCGTACACCATTCAACATCCTGACATGCCTACATCCTGGGAATAAATGCAGAAGAGCTGGATCCAGATTAAGGAAGAACGGAATTCTCTTGAAGCCAGTCTACATGCCAGTGAGAAGAAGGTCTTGGAGCTCACCCGCCTACTGCACGAGGAAAAGACTCTCAACACTTACATAACTCCAAAGAGGATGCGCAAAGTCTTTTGGGATTAATTTACTTTGTAATGTTTTGCCCATGAGGCCTTGATGTACTGAACAATTATTTCTTAATGATAACGTGTGTTCCTTTTTGTCTACAACAAATTTGAACTTTCGAACCCTTGAATGCATTGCATAAACAGCATATCATGCATCATGTGCATAACAGGTACTCTTTTTTACAGGTGGTTTAATCTTCTTCGCTGTTTATTTCAGCTCGTCTCATCATGAATCCTGAATCATCTACTGAGCAATCCATCAAGGCCCTCCAGGCCCAAAACGCCCAGTTCCAAGAGTTGATCATGAGTTTAGCCCAAGGTCAAGAGGAATTGAAGGCTCTGCTGGTCAAGAAGAAGAAGAAGAGAACTGTACTATTCAACACTGGACGGAGGTTTGGCAACACACTGCAAAATGAGGCTGACCAAGCTGGTTTTTCTGTAGGGAAAGGCAGTCCCCAAGGGGGAAGGGTTCATAGTCCTGTGGTCTCTGACAACGAGACGGATTTCAATGAAGAGCAGTACCCTCCCGCTGAAGACAGGTACAAGCAGTTAAAGGATCATCTGAATGCCATGTGTTGTACCCCAAAATTTGCCCTCCCATAATCTTCAAAGTTATGACAAGCAAAAGCTTCAAAGTCTACTCAAGGGCTACACAGTCAACCACTCTCCTAAAGCCAGTCAAACTAGGGTTTTGGTTCCTGCAAGGAAGTTGAGGTTTTCAAGGGCTCAATCAAGTTCCATATGCTCATACACATTGTCAAGCACCTACATGTCAAGTTTCAAGGCTCACAAGGTCAAGTTGTACAGTAAAAAACCCTAATTGCCTTACAGTCAACTGCAGGGGCAAAATGGTCATTTGACAGTCAAAAGTCAGAATTTTTGGTCAACATCTTATTTTGAAGCCACAATCATCATTTGATCAATTCTTGATCATGATTCCACAAGCATGGCTCAAAAAGTCTCAAGATGCAAAAGTTTCTATTTTTGGAGAGTTGAAAAGTCAACTGCAAATTGACCAAGGCATAACTTTTTCATGGTTCATCATAAAAATCCCATCCAATGCTCATCTTGAAGGGGAAGACATTTCCTACAATTCATCTTCACATTCCGAGTCCAAGAAATGCTCTCACAAAAAGTTATCAATTTCAACATTATAGGTCATTTTCAAAAGTCAACAAAAAGGCACTTTAAGTCAAAGAACATAACTTGAGATTGGTAAATCAAAATGACATGGGACCAAAGGCATTGGTTAGAGGACTTCAAGACCTTTCCAAAATGTCCAAGAACATGTTCATAGCTTCAAAATTGAGCAAGATATGCATTGGAGAAGTTGGGAAATTTTTGTGAAATGGCCAAAGTCAATTATCCTTGAAACTTCATTTTTGACAAAAGGGGCCCACTTTTTCCACTTGATTCAGCTTGGCCATGCCTCCCACGTGTCCCACAATTTATTTCAAGATTTAAAATTAATTTTTCCATTTTTATTTAATTTTATTTGATTTAATTCATTTTAAGTCTTTAAAATTCAAATAAAAATCAAAGAAATTAATGGAGGGATATATTTTGTGTTGAATAGCTTTGATGCACCTTGAAACACATTCCAAATTCGTGCAAGGCCTATTCCAAGCAAGAAAATTCAAATTTTCACAAATATGGCAAGTGGTTCAATGTTGGTTATGGGGGAAATCAAGAACTTCAATGCAAGGCTTCAATGACCATAATTATGATTGATATTCATTACATAACATATATGCAAGCATTCCTTGTACAAGACACGACCTAGAAAGCTCCAAAATGGACAAACAACTTTCAAAGTTTCAAGAGAAAAATCATAATTTGAAAGCCACCTTGCAGCCCAATTCAAGCTCTCTCTTCAATCCAAATACGTTCCTTGCATTGCCAGGAACCTTTGGCAATCATTAACAAGCCAAATCACTCAAGGAATCACTCTTCACACCCCTACGGTTTGTTCAAAACTTTGAGAAACTGAATTCCATTTTTACGCATCCTTGATTCATTTTAAACATTGCTATGTATTGCTGACACCATGACAAGACTTTCTGTATGTTTTAATTTCATTATAAGGCTGTAAAATGCAAACCACCATGGGAGATATTTAGGTTTTCCAGAGCTTTCAAATTGGGGTTTCTCACATACAGAAAAATTGGCCCTCGGGACACCCATGGTTGAATTGAGAGGGACAAGACGAATCGAATGCACACATCGCGCCTAATTTATATCTAATGAGCATCTAATCGCTATTATTTGCAAGCTTGCGTTTTGTGGGGGTTTAAAACCCCCACTATGTATTTTTATGTTTTGCAGGAACGATGAAGACGAAAGTCGTGGCAGCGTATGAGTGGTCAGTTCAAATTCACGCGCGTGTTTCAGCATATGGGGCGCTTATTCCATTTATTCTTTTGTTTCTATTATGTTTACAACTAGCGCGCTTGGTTCAGTTGGTTGGCTGTGTACTTTGCAATCTTTGGGACCTGGGTTCGATTCCCAGGTCCCCCATAATTTTCATATTATTTTCTTTAAGGCGTTCCTGTGCAGATTCTCATCCAGGATCCACCATAGACCTCATCCAGGAGCGCGCCAAGTGTCATTGGAGGCAGATCTAAGGGCCAAACATAAGGAACACCATGGTCTGGAGTCAACGTGGGCATAGGCGATCCAGGAAAGTCCAAACGAGCTTGTTTCAATGGGCCAAGATTCAATATCACACCCCCCATTCCTGGCCCAATACCCCCTCCATTTGGTTTATTCTTTTCTTTTCATTTTTTTTTATTTTTCAATTTAATCTCTAACCTTTTTTTATTTTATTTATTATTAACAATTAACCAATTAACACATTTTCATAAAAAACCCAAAAAATTAGAATTAACATTATTATTATTATTATTTTATTTTGTAAATAAATATTAACCAAAATATTTTAATTAGGCAAGTTTAATTCCTTTTCTTAAATAATTAAAATAAATCTAGAATTAGGTAAAAGTTAACTTTTAATTTTATTCCATTTCTTTTATTTCATAAAAACATAAAAACAAAAAATATTTTCTTTTAATTAAATTAATTAATTAGTCATTAATTAGCTTTAATTTCATTTTTAATTACAGAAAAAGACAAAAAAAAAATCAATTTCTTTTCTTAAAAGGGTCAACACCCTTAGAACATTCCGATTTAATTTTTATTCGCGCATAGTTTATTATTATGTAATTGCTTCCAAGACATGTAATAGTAATTAGGACTTTTACCGTTTTTATTTACTTTCCGTACTCATTTACTAAAAAACGGGTCTTTGTAATTTTTGGCGATGTATAGACCCGCGCCTTGTAATAGCGTAGGATTTATGTTTCCGCAATTTACCTTCCGCACCCCTTAACTGCTAAACTTGCATGCAAGAATGTATGGTAAATAAAAACAACTCGTAGCTCACTAATTACAAAGACAAACATAACATGAAAACAACACACAATACACACATCACTTCTAGGGTACGCCTCACTCGTTGCCTTCGAAACGTGGTCGTCAAGTATAGGATGTTTTAGCGGTCCTTATGTCCATGATCCAGTTGCCTCGAAACAGTTGCCTCGAAATAGTTGCCTCGAAACAATTGCCTTGAAACGGTTGCCTCAGATTAAAAAAGGATCAAGGACATAAGGGTAGCTCCTAAGGTGTCCTAACTGTTGCTTCGGTGACCACACTGTCCCTACAATCGAATTGACCCGAACACCTCCAACGGTGGTGCTACCTACCTCTCAATGGTGGGATGGCACTACCTTAAGGACTTCTACACAACTTAATTCCTTAGGGTAGGTAGATGACTCATGGATACTCGCTCTATTCAAAAACAAATCAAAAACCTTTTCACATCGACACTTTCAAAAAGCTTTCAAAATAATTTTTCAAACACTCTTGAGGACAAATACAAGAGTTATTCAGAAATCTTTCAAAGAAACTTTTTTCAAACCCACTCACATTTGAAAAGCAAACAAATCATTTTGAAAACATAAGAGCAAGTACCTAAGAGCCCATGGATAACCATGGATAGAAAGGGTGCTAACACGTTCCCTTTCTATAAATCTACCTCCCGAACCGAGAAACTATCTCATAAGGAATTTTGCTGTGCTTTTGTCCTGTCCATGTTGGAGAAAATAAAAGACGGTGGCGACTCTTGCTTCCGCGACATTTCGCGAAACCAGCGTTAAACAGTCAGTTCTATATCCACTGATCACAGAACTGGCGACTCTGCTGGGGACACTTTAAAAGTGAGGTGTACCTTAGGACTAAGATCACTTGTGTTTTCAATTGTCTGAATTGTTTGCTTTAATATTGTTGTGCCTGTTTTGGGAGTTCTATAGATCCTAACTCGAATCTGGGGGATACCTTCTTAGAAAGTAGCAACAAGACTGTGAGGGAACTGTGCAGGGTATACCGACACGGTTGAAGCAGTCTGCTACATTGATGTGGCACTTTGGTGAGTACCGGTAACCCTTGAGTCAAGTCAAGGAGAGTACGGGGCCGCCGCGTGGTGTCGTGAAGCATCAACTGACCTTAGGAACCTTAATTAAACCATCTTGGCCTCTTTAGGGTAGTGAGATAACTGACTTTGGTGCAGTCCGAAGTTGGTTGATACTCGATACTACACTCAGTTGAGGGTTGTTTTCTTGGGATATTTTGATCGCCAGTTCAGTGGCTAAATCGAAACGATGAACACAGAAAACAATCCAATGATATTGAGCTCCTTAGAACCCGGTTACTTTGATAGGACAGGTTTGAGCCCGCCAACTTCAAGAGGGTAGTACCCCAAAATTCATGCTGGCCTAAACTTTAAGGGCTGTGGTGTGAATTGTGTGCCTTATCATGTTTGCTTTTTGTGAATACTTGTGGTGTGCCTTATCATAGCATCATAACATCATACAACATCATATGCATGGACTAACCACTTCAGAGGTTCGAATCTTCATCTTTGTTCTTGTTTTGTAGGACATGGAAACTATCCGCAGAAAGACAATTCAGGTCAAACTTGTAAGGGTCCCTCCTCAGCTTAAGGAACTCACATCCAGGATTCCCGAGAGCTCTTCTTTCAGTGAGAAACATGGAAGACTCACCAGCTTGGTCAACACCAACATTGAGGAAGATATGATAAAGGTCCTCTTCCAGTTTTTTGACCCTCTGCACCACTGCTTTACTTTCCTGGATTATCAACTGGTGCCTACATTGGAAGAGTTCTCCCAACTTCTGAAGATCCCTATCCTCAGTCAACTACCCTACAACGGTACGGAAAGGGAACCAAAACTTGAAGAGGTTGCTAAAGCATTATGCCTACAACCATCTGACATTAAGGGACATTGGGAAGTTAGAAGTGGAATCAAAGGGTTCTTGGCCAAGTTTCTGTTTGAGAATGCCCAAGAATGTTGGAATTCCCTTGACCTACAAGCCTTTGAAGAAGTTGTAGCCCTCCTTGTCTATGGGTTGGTGTTGTTCCCTAAGCCAGATCAGCTTATAGATATCAATGCTGTCAAGATCTTCATGTCCAGGAATCCTATACCTACGTTGCTTGGGGACATCCTTCACTCATGTTACACTCGAACCATGAGAAAGAGAGGTGTTCTTATGTGCTGCACTCCTCTCCTAGGAAGGTGGTTTATTTCGCACCTTCCACAATCAGTTTTGAAGAATGAACGGGGTTTGAGATGGTCACAACGATTAATGACTCTTACGCATGCTGATATACATTGGTGTTCTCGGTCCAGAGAAGACGTCACTATCATTGATCGTTGCGAGGAATTTCCTAATGTTCCTTTACTTGGAATCAGAGGAGGTATTACTTACAACCCCTGTCTGGCTTTGAGGAAGTTTGGATATGCTCGGAGGGATGGCCCTCATGATATGTTGATTCCTGACATAGTTTTTGACTTCGACAACGATGCACAAGGACTTCGCCAGAGATTTATCAGAGCTTGGAGGATGCCCAACAGGGTAGATAACAAGACACTGGGGCATAGGAACTCCATCCCGTTGGAGCCTTATCTCAAGTGGGTACGAGCCCGCTCCCAGAAGCTGGTGATGCCATATCCTCATGTTCTCCCTGTGATCAAAGAGCCAGTCTTGGAAGGAGAGGTGCCCTACACCATTCAACATCCTGACATGCCTACATCCTGGGAAGAAATGCAGAAAAGCTGGATCCAACTCAAGGAAGAACGGAATTCTCTTGAAACCAATCTACATGCCAGTGAGAAGAAGGTCTTGGAGCTCACGCGTCTACTGCACGAGGAAAAGGCTCTCAACACTTACATCTCTCCAAAGAGGATGCGCAGTGTCTTTTGGGATTAATTATTTTGTAATGTTTTGCCCATGAGGCCTTGATGTACTGAACAATTTATTTCCTAATAAAAAGTGTGTTATTTTTTTGGCTACAACGAATTTGAACTTTCGAACCCTTGAATGCATTGCATAAATAACATATCATGCATCATATGCATAACAGGTACCCTTTTTTCTACAGGTTGCTTAATCTTCTTCGCTGTTTATTTCAGCACCAAGCATCATGAATCCTGAACTCACTACCGAGCAAGCTATCAAGGCCCTCCAGGCCCAGAACGCTCAATTTCAAGAGATGGTCATGAACTTGGCCCAGGGACAACAAGAGCTGAAGGCTTTGCTCCTGAAGAAGAAAAATAAGAAGAGGATTGTGCTATTCAACACTGGGCGTAGACTCGGGAATACATTACAGAATGAAGCTGAGAGGACTACTCCGTCTGTGGGGGAAGGCAATCACCAAGGGAGAGAGGTCCCTAGTCCTGTGGTCTCTGACACTGAGACAGACTTCAATGATGAACAGTACCCTCCTGCTGAGGACCGGTACAAGCAACTGGAGGACAGGTTAAATGCTATGGAGATTCAACGTGTGCCTGGGTTCGATTTCAGAGACTTGGGGTTATCTTCTGGGGTGGTGATCCCGCACAAGTTCAAGGCGCCGACCTTTGTGAAGTATGACGGGGCTTCCTGCCCTAAGATGCACCTCCGTTCTTATGTAAGGAAGATCCAGCCTTACACAGCAGACAAGAACTTCTGGATCCACTTCTTCCAGGAGAGTCTTTCAGGGACTCATCTCGAATGGTTCTATCAGCTGGATGGAACCAACATTCGTAACTGGGAGGATCTGGCCACTGCTTTTTACAAGCAGTATCAATATAATTCCGACCTCGCTCCTACACGTACCCAACTCCAGGGTATGTCGCTAGGATCGGGAGAAGGTTTTAAGGAATACGCACAAAAATGGACAGATCTGGCTGGCAGGGTGCATCCACCATTGACAGACCGTGAGCTAGTGGACATGTTCTTGGGGACCCTATCCGGTCCATTCTTCAATCATCTCATTGGTAATTCCTCTGCTGGGTTTACTGACCTGATCCTGACTGGTGAAAGGATCGAAGCTGGTATAAAATCGGGAAAGATACATAAGGGTGCCTCCTCAAGTACTGAAAAGAAGCCCTTCAAGAAGGAGGCCAGTGCTGTGTACGGTCCTAGGAGACAGAATAAACCGGAACGCCGCCAAGCTGTCAACGCGGTGGTTATTTCTAAGCCTGCTGCTGCTCCTCAGCAATACAACCAACCAAGAGCTGAGAGGCCCAAAAGGCAGTATACCCGGCTCAGCATGACTCTCTCTCAGATCTTACCACAACTGCTGTCAACCAGCCTGGTAACTGTCAAGGAAGCTCCGAAGATGGTAAACACAACATCTCCGAAATACAACCCCAACGCCCGCTGCGCTTATCACTCTAATAGCCCGGGACATTCTACTGATGATTGTTGGGCCCTAAGGAATAAGGTTCAGGACCTTATTGATGCCAAGGAAATACAGTTCGAGGCGCCAGAAAGGCCAAATGTTGTGACCGCTCCCATGCCCCAGCATGGAGTGAACGCTGTTGAGGAGGATCTGTACGTAGCTTCTGTGGATGATGTTGCTACTCCGCTGCTGACAGTCAAGAGGAACTTGTTGCTAGCCGGTTTATTTCCGGGATATAGTAAAGGTTGCCATCTGTGTGCTAATTCCCCTGCTGGTTATTCTCTGCTGAAATCAGGCGTCCAAAACCTGATAGATAACAAAGAGATCTTGTTCAAGAAGATTTCTATCCCTGCTGTTCCTGCTGCCCCTGTTAAAGAAATTTCAATTGTGAGCATTTTCAACAACCCTTCCAAGGCTCCTTCAAAGAAGCCTGTCCAAATTTTGCCTGTTCACAAGATTTCCCCTATAACCATTACTGTTCCGGGGCCCATCCCCTACAAGTCTGATAAAGCTGTCCCATGGCACTATGGGGCAGATGTTTATGTTCTGGGAGTGAAACAAGAGTTCAATACTGGTACCGGTGTCACCAACATCACCGGGCCTGCTAAGGTCACTCGTAGTGGAAGACTGTTCTCACCAGACATTGCTCCTCCAGCAATTCAAAGGCCTCTTGTCATCACACCTGCCAGTGTGCCTGTTTCCCCCCCTGATCAAGTTTCTACCCCTGCTGCCGAGTCATCTGACGCTCGGGGCAAGGGGATTGCTGCTGATGTGCCTGCCCGGACGGAGGCACCAAAGACCATTGTTGAGGCTTCCAAGCAAGAGATGGAAGAGATCCTCAAAATTATAAAGAAAAGTGATTTCAACGTCGTTGAACAGCTGGGGCACACCCCCTCCAAAATCTTCATGCTATCACTGTTGCTGTGTTCAGAGGCCCATGCCAAGGCCCTGATTGCTTTCCTGAAGACGGCCCACGTGCCCCAAGAAACGTCTGCTGATCAATTCACCGACTGTGTGGCCAACTTAACCGCTGATAATGGTCTGGGTTTCTCTGATGCTGATCTGACGGCCAAGGGAAAGAACCACAATGATGCCCTGCATGTCTCTATTGAATGCAAGGGCACTACTCTTGCTCACGTGCTGGTTGACACGGGTTCTTCACTGAACGTGCTACCCAAGAAGGCTCTAGACAGGCTGGACTGTGAAGGTTTAGAGCTCAAACCAAGTAACATTGTTGTTCGGGCATTTGACGGGTCCAAAAGGATGGTACATGGTGAGGTTGACATCCCGATCAGGGTTGGTTCGCAGGTATTTGATTCAAAATTCTATGTGATGGACATCCGTCCATCCTATTCTTGTTTGCTGGGTCGCCCGTGGATCCACAAGGCTGGAGTTGTGACTTCAACTTTACATCAGAAGCTCAAATACCCGGTCAGGGGGAAGATTGTAATAGTGCAAGGGGAAGAGGAATACATGGTCAGCCACCTCAACTCCTTCAGGTACGTGGAAATGGATGGGGAGTTCATTGAGACCCCCTTTCAACATTTTGAAGAGGTGCCATAAACATTGGCAGCAGCAGAAATAGTGACTGAAGAGGGTTCTCCTTTGAAGATGGCCTCCTTAAAGGACGCCCGGGCTGTAATTGAGAAAGGTGAATGTGCGAACTGGGGCAGGCTCCCTGATTTTACTCCTAAGACTGACAAGTTTGGGCTGGGTTTCACTGCAGAGGCTCAGAAGGCTGTGCGCAAGGCAAGGATTGGAAGACCTCCTGTATTCATCACCAATCTGGGAGTGAATGCTATTGAGGACGAAGCGGACGAATCTGAATTCGACAACTGGATCTACCCAACGACTAACGATGGACCTAACAACTGGACTGCAAAAGACTTTACACCTATTACTTTTGTCACCCAGTAATGAACTTCTTTGTTTTGGATTTGTAATAAACAATAATTCTAAACTTTATGGCCCGGTGTCTTACCCGGGGCACCGTGGTTTTATTTGTGAGGGCTTTTGTTTGTCACTTTCATATATCATGAATAAAAGCATTGGACGTTTTTTACATTTCAAATCTTGTGCTCCCTTTCTTTCTTTATATATATTGCAAAACAGCTGTATTTACACACACTCACCTATACAGGTTTCAATCCACTCTTGATCTCACTGGTAACGACTCTGCTACTGCCAGTTATGACTTCGAAAATCCGATCAACTTTGCCGAAGACGAAGGTGAGGATGATTGCGAAGTGCCTGGCGAACTTGCAAGACTGCTACTCCAGAAAGAGAGGGCCATTCAGCCACATGAAGAGCCAGTGGAAATAGTAAATCTGGGTACTGAGACAGATAGAAAGGAAGTCAAGATTGGTGCCAATCTGGAGCTCAGTGTGAAGCAACGGTTGATCCAGATGCTGCGTGACTATGTGGAAATCTTTGCCTGGTCCTACGAAGACATGCCTGGTGTGATACGGTGGGAGAACTGACTATGGTTTTGCGTTTGTTTTCGCAAATGTTTCGGTTGAGCAAGAGTCGCCACCGACTTTTTATTTTATCCTAAGGAAGGTTTAAAAAGCACAGCAAAAACCTTTGAGATGTTTTCTTGGGTTCGGGGAGTAGATTATAGAAAGGGAAGGTATTAGCACCCTTTCTATCCATGGTTACCCATGGGCTCTTAGTTACTTGCTTAGATCAACTTGCCTTTATTTTCAATTGTTTGAAATGGTGCTTTGTGTGTGTGGGTTTGAAAATGTTTTTGAAAAGAAGCCAATGTGGTGGCAACCTTTGTAATGATCCATGTTGGGATGTATACAAAGGTGTATGTCTTTTGAAAAAGTTTTCATTTGTTTTTGAAAGTCGTTTTGAAAGTGTAGTGAGGTGTGGTTTAAGAATAGGCAAGTGTTTTGTTTTGCAAGTTTGATTCAAGTAACTAAGAGGTTGTCTACTCCTAAATTTCTCAAAGATTATTGCTATGTTTTAACCCTCTTAACAAGTTTGTTCCACCATTGCATTTGGTGGACAATCTTGTGTTAGGATGTGAAAGGGACGGGCGCGGGTCATCGTTTAGACCATAATTGCAATGGTGCCAAGTATCTTTGGGCAATTTTCTTTAAGGGACTTGATCATTTTTAGGCAACTTTCGAAAGCGTCATCGAGGGACTATGATCATTTGAATTGTTTGTTTTGCCCAAAGAGACCTAGCATGCAATATGGCCCATTTATTGAAGGCAACAAGTGGAATACCCTAGGGGTGCAAGTGTGATTAGTGTTGTCCATTTTCATGCTTGATTATCTTGAAATTAGGTCAAACTATTTTTGTTGTTTTTGATTCGCATACAAACCCTAATTCTAACATGGTATATTTAGAAAGTAATAAAGTGCGAAAAGTAAAGTTACTAGGCTATTACAACACAATATATGGAAAGGGGGGTACAAAGGTTCAAATGGGGGGTTTTTGACAAGGAATTTAAACCTAACTATTACATCAATTTGGAATTATTTACAAGATATTTAATTACACAAATTAAATAGATATAAAATAAATATGCAAGATGCAAAAAGTGTTTTTATGTATATGAAAAAAAAGTATTTTTATATGTCAAATAAACAAAATAAAAAGTATTATTTTTTGGAGTTTTTATGTTTAGGGCAAAACCCTAATTTTATTAAGTAAAATTATTAATTATTTAATATGTACAATATTTATTTATTATATACAAAAATAAAAATAAAAATGAAGTATATTTGTCAAAAAGGTATTTTTAATGTTAAATATTAATAAAAATAAAAATGTGTATATTTTGTATTTTAACCTAAATATATTAATATATATATGTACTTGTATTATTTATTAAATATATTGCATATATACAAAATAATAATATTTAATATTTATAAAAAAAGTATATTTTATATGAAATATTTTCAGAAGGTAAAATGAAACAAAAATCAGAAATAAAATATGTTTGCATATTTTTTAGTATTTTTAAATAAAAGTGTTTATGTATTTATTTATGTACAAATACTTATTTAAACAAATAAAAGCCTAATAAATATAAAAATGGTGTAAAAATATTTTTTCACATTTTTAATATTGTGAGGAAAAATAAATAAGTCAGAACAAAAAAAGAAAAGTCAAAAAATCATGAAAATAAGCAAAATGGGCCTAGGGGGTGTAAAAGCAAAAGCATGGTGTAAACAGAAATGACAAATCAGGCCCAGCCCAAAGGTTGTTGTCTTCAACCTTCAGACAAACATATTCAAAAACACGCGCCTTTCTTCTCAAATCCCTAACTCCTGATTCTTTGATCTTTTGCCAAACCTTCCAACATGAAACCTGTAGAGCTTGAAACCACGATTCTAGACATATAAAGAAGTCAATCTAACTCTCAGAAATGAGAGAGAATTTCTTCTCCCCCAATTCCTGACCTAAATTTTATTCAATGTTCAGACTTAAAATTCTCTAAGCATACATAATATAAATGAAATCTAATTACATGGGCATGTTCAGGGCTATGAATGTGACATGTTTTCTTCACAAACCTAAAGCTAACAATGTCTGGATAGAGAGATACGAGTTCATGAACTTACCTGTTCAGTTGAAGTTATATCTGGTGATGGAGGTGTCTTCAATGCAAGGTGATGATTGGTACAGCTTCCTTGATGTCCAGGGATGCTATTCCAAGCTTTACTTTATCTTGAAACCTTTTGAATCGTGCTATGGAACTCCAGCTGCAAAACAAGAAAATGAAAATGGTGATGTTGCCTGGGAGTGTTACAGGTCGTGTTTGAGGTTTGGAATAGCTTCAAGGGATATTGTGGGATGTGTTTGATGTGTTTTTAGCAAGAATGCATGAAAGGTTTGAGCTATGGAACTCAAACTGCAGCAGATGCTCTGTTTGGGCAGTTTGAGGGTGATTCTGGGAATGGGGAGGTATTGGAGATGTTAGGGTCGTGTTCTAGCTCAGAATGGATGTTTAGAATATGTTTTACAAATTTGCTTAAGCATGTGTTAGCTGAGATGAGAGTTGGTCTGTGTTATGGCAAGTTTCTTACACTTTAAGCAAGAGATGGCAAGTTGGTGTTCTAGACAGGTAGAGGCCCCCAATCTATGCTGCACAACTTAGTCTTGATCAGTGCAATTAGTCCATAAACTTATGCCAAAGAGATCTTAACTGTACTTGCTTGGATTTGCTTTAGACATAAAGTGCAACTTTTCCAAAATGGATATAATGCTTTATCTAAAAATGGATTAAACTTGCATACAATGTCCAAACTCATAGAACAACACCTTGGCACAAAGGATTGGCATTAAATTAAGGAGTGTAATTGAGATAAAAGACCTGTAATCAAGGAAAGCATGCTGAATTCAAAATGGCACAAATGTATGAACATGTAACTTGGCCAAATCAAAAGTGAGTTTTTCCCATATTGCCAAATTCGATTCTCTCTAACCATGAGGTTGTTTGATGAGTTCTTGGACATTTTGGAAAGCTTGGAATGTGTACTACAATCCATCTTTGAAATGCAAATTGAAAATCCAAGTGGAAGTATGTGAAAAATGGTCTTGAAGTTAGGTAAAAACCTTGCCTAAAATAGGTCAAATTTTCTAAGTTAAGAATGGTTTGGTACCCTTGTTCCAAAAATTGTAACTTGAGCTACAAGCTTCTTTTGGGGAAACTTTGTGAATCAAAGTTGTAGATTTTGCTATAGGCTACAACTTTCATGTTTTGACTTTTGCTTGAATCCAAATGAATCTTGGTGAGAAAGTGGGACAAAGTTAGGAAAAAATTAGGGTTTTTCATAACTTAGAAAAATTCTAAGTTATGAAAAATCTTCATTTCAAACCCTAATTTGCAATTCTTGATTTCTTGATGAACAAGTTTCATGATTTGGCATGTTTTGATGAAAAATGAATCTTGACACTTGATTTTGACCAAAAAGTCAAAGTTTGACTTTTAAGTATACAGTCAAAATTGATCAATTGACTGGGAAATTCAACTGTCAATCTTGTGTATTTGGGATCTTTTGAACTTGTTGAGCATGTCAAGACAATTCCATGGGGTCCTTGAGTCCATATGTGAGCTTGGTTTGCCATTGACTAGGTCAAACAGTCAAAAATTGCCTTTGTGCAGTCAAAACCCTAAAAATGACCATTTTGCCCTTTTGATGATCTGATCAAATTTCTTGTGGAATTGTGATCCAAACTTGATCAAATGGTCCATGTGAGTTCATAATGTTGATGTGGGTCAATTTTCATGAGATTTGACTGTCAATTGGCCACAGTTGACTTTTTCCCCAATACAGCTGATTTCTAGGTCAACTGTCCAATTGACTGGGCAAAATTTGGAATCAAGACTTGAAACTTGGTATGGATAAACTTGGGAGTCCAAAATGAAGCATGAAAGTCATATTAGGCATTTTAGGTCAAAATATCTTTGTTCAAACACAAACCCTAATTTGGGTCAACAGTGCAAGGAGAAGTCTTGAGCAGAGGAAACCCTAGTTGGATCTTGAGCTCCAAGGGTTTTGTGATGAGAAAATGTTGAGGAAATGGGAGGGAAAATTTTGGGGTACAACAGTTGCCCCTGTTCAATCTTCTTGAACCTGAAGAGTTAGATTGTCAAGTTTGCCTTTCGTGACTCGAAGGTAAAAGGAGATTGGACACTAGAGTGCCCGGAAATTTGCACTCGCATGTTGGAGTATCAGCAATGTGATGTCGGGAATGGGCTTACATATGCCATTTGGAGAGATGGTGGATAGGGAGATGGGCTTATAGATGCCATCTGGAGAGGTGAAAGAACCTTGTCGGGAATGGGCTTATAGATGCCATTTGGAAGTGTTGATCGCATAAGAGATTCCTTAGCGAGAACTTGTGTATTTTGAGAAAGACAGATGTTTTCCTGGCTTGTTACAGGTGTTTTGATCTTCAATCTCTTCATGCAGACATGCCCTGGCTAGATACAGGAATTGAATCTGGAAATAGTCGTCAACAGATATGCCCTGACTGGATACAGGAATCGAATCTTCGAACTCTTCAGACGTGCCCTGGCTAGATACAGGAATTGAATCTGGAATTGTTGTCAACAGATATGCCCTGGATGGATACAGGAATCAAATCTTCGAACTCTTCAGACGTGCCCTGGCTAGATACAGGAATTGAATCTGGAATTGTTGTCAACAGATATGCCCTGGCTGGATACAGGAATCGAATATGGAATTGTTGTCAACAGATATGCTCTGGCTGGATACAGGAATCGAATCTTCGAACTCTTCAAACGTGCCCTGGCTAGATACAGGAATTGAATCTGGAATTGTTGTCAACAGATATGCCCTGGCTGGATACAGGAATCGAATCTGGAATTGTTGTCAACAGATATGCCCTGGCTGGATACAAGAATCGAATCTGGAATTGTTGTCAACAGATATGCCCTGGCTGGATACAGGAATCGAATTTGGAATTAGTCGTCAACAGATATGCCCTGGCTGGATACAGGAATCGAATCTTCGAACTCTTCAGACGTGCCCTGGCTAGATACAGGAATCGAGTCTTGAAATATGGTCAACAGATATGCCCCGGCTGGATGCAGGAATCAAATCTGGAATTGTGATAGTTGCTAGATATGCCCTGGCTGGATACAGGAATCGAATCTTCGAACTCTTCAAACGTGCCCTGGCTAGATACAGGTATCGAATCTGGAATTGTGACAGTTGAAGGTAGTTGTCTTTGGGGTTGTCTTTTTCCCTGAAAAGGCAAAACATCAGTTGTATGCAATGTCATGATGTATGAAATGCATGATGTCATGATGTTCAACATGAGATAGTGTTGTATGCACTTTATCATGTATGTAAGCAAGATGTATGAATGGTGAAATGTTTATGAATGTATTTCATCTAGGAAAATAAATCCTTGACGACCGGCCGGGGAATTAAATCCTGGGCTGAAGTTGAAGAGTAGAGTTCTTCGCTTCCGCTGGGGATGACGGTTGTAAGAATACACTGGTAGGAGAAGATGACTCCGTTGAGGAATACACTTGTTGGAGGGATTACTCTGCGGGGAATTGCTCTGTGGAAGAGATACTTTGCTGAAGTTTTGATGAGAGGCCCGCTGAGGATTTCAATGATGGATTTCGCTGGGGATAATGATGATAAACTCCGCTGGGGATTGTGTTGATAAGTTATGTTGGGGAACTTTGATGAACTCCGCCGGGGATAGGAAGAACTTTGCCGAGGGCGATCTTCCGTGGCAATTAGCTGAGGATAACCCAGTTATAAACCCTTATGAGGAATAACTTTGAACAAAGCTCGGGAGAGACGTCCGTACTCTGCAGGGGATAAGCTTCCAGAATCTACTGGGGATAAGCTTCAAAACCTGCTGGGGATAGGAATTCCATTTTCCTGGGGAAACTTTTCAGACTGTACTGGGGGATGTTGATATCTTGTCTTACTCTGTGGGGAGTTGAGATAACTTGGTCCCATTTTTCAGTTAGATCTACCTTGGTACCTTGGCGGACAAAGCAACCAGACTGCATCAGACAACTTTACATTGCCCCTGTTTCTGATGTCACCTGTAATTAGTCTTTTGTTTCATATGCAAATATTTATGAATCAGCAATTTAATGTCAAATGCATATATCAAAAATGAACATTGGACGTTCTCCGCAAGACAAAACAGAAAAAGGAAAAACAATGGGCAATTTGTTTGGAAAAGTGAACTTGTATTGATTTTGAAATTTGCTTGTGAATAGGCGTTTTTGTACAAGAGGCTGACATCCTAGTAAGAGAATGCCGCCGAATAACATAGAGTTTATACAATTTTGAAAAGGAAACAAAACAGCTATGTGCACAATATTCCCACTGGGTTCCAACTCTGCTATCGCCTTTATGTCTTCAAGCGTCTCATCACTTTGCTGCTTAGTTGAAGATGAAGCTGATTGGTCGATGCCGAAGTCTGAGCCAGATAGTTGATGCCGAATTATGGATGCAAGGTGATCCAATGAGACATAGTGTTACGCTTTATCCCTAACTTTTGCCTGGACCGCCCTTTCGGGTTTTCAGTCCACCGGGATACCCATTTTTGCCCAAGCCGCCTTTTCAGGTTTTCGACTTGCCGGGTGTACAGATTTTTTTTCATTTCATCCCTTATTTTTGCCCGAACCCTTTTGGTTCGCCGGGAAGCCCTTATTTTTGCCTAGGTATGTCAACCTAGCGGGTCTTTTATTCATGCGTAGTATCTTTTCACTATGTCTGCATTGGCGGGGTGAGGAAGGTCGTCACCATCCATGGTGGTCAGAATCATGGCTCCTCCTGAGAACACATGTTTAACCACAAATGGCCCTTCGTACGTAGGGGTCCATTTGCCCCGGGGATCACTTTGAGGAAGGATGATGCGTTTGATTACCAGGTCCCCAACTTGATACTCTTGTGGTCTGACTTTCTTGTTAAATGCCCTGATCATCCATTTTTGGTACGTCTGACCATGACAGATAGCGGTGAGTCTCTTTTCGTCAATCAGGTTTAATTGATCAAGTCGAGTCTGGATCCAGTCATCTTCACTCAGATCTGCATCCTTCATTATCCGGAGAGAGGGTATCTGGACTTCAATCGGCAAGACTGCCTCCATGCCGTAGACCAAGGAAAAAGGAGTTGCCCCGGTTGACGTCCTTGCTGAGGTACGGTACCCATGAAGAGCAAACGGTAACATCTCGTGCCAATCTTTATAGGTCACTGTCATCTTCTGCACAATTTTCTTGATATTCTTATTAGCTTCTTCTACAACCCCATTCATCTTCGGCCGGTAAGGGGAAGAGTTGTGGTGTTGTATCTTGAATTGCTCGCAGAGTTCAGTGATTATCTTGTTATTGAGATTGGTACCATTGTCCGTAATGATTCTTTCTGGGACGCCGTACCGACAGATCAGATTATGCCGGATGAAACGTGCAACGACACTCTTGGTTACGGTGGCGTATGAGGCTGCCTTAACCCACTTCGTGAAGTAATCGATTGCTACCAAGATGAAGCGATGCCCGTTGGATGCCGTCGGTCGGATCTCACCGATCATATCGATGCCCCACATTGCAAAAGGCCAAGGTGCCGTCAGGACGTTCAGAGGAACCGAAGGGATGTGCACCTTATCATCATAGATCTGGCATTTATGACAAGTTCGAGAATGTTGGTAACAGTCGGCTTCCATTGTGGACCAGAAATATTCTGCCCTAAGGATTTTCTTTGCCATGGTGTGTCCACTGGAATGTGTTCCGAATGTAACTTCATGCAGTTCTATCATGATCTTCTCTGCTTCAGCCTTATCCACACAACGCAGTAGAGTTGAATCATGATTCTGTTTGTAGAGAATGCCGTTGCTGAGGAAGAATTTTGCCGCAAACCTTCTCATGAACTTCTTGTCATTGACAGATGCACCTTCAGGGTATTCCTGGGTTTCCAAGTATCTCTTCACCTCATGATACCAGGGTTTTTCAGTCACCTTTTCGGCCTCAAGATCGCAGCAGTATGCGGGTTCGTCCAACTTCCAGATAATGATCCGGGGAGCCTCATTGTCCCATTTAACTTTGAACATTGAAGACATCGTAGCTCGTGTGTCCGCCAGCTGATTCTCCTCTCTCGGGAAGTGTTCAAAAGTTATCTCTTTAAAGTGGGGAAGCAAAGTCGACACATACTCCTTGTAAGGAATAAGGTTTGGGTGTTTCGTATCCCACTCGCCTTTGATATGATTGATCACGAGAGCGGAATCTCCGAAGACACTCAGAAACTTGATCCTTAAGTCGATTGCAGCTTGAAGACCCATGATACATGCCTCATACTCTGCCATGTTGTTGGTGCAGTTGAAACACAATCGGGCGATGAGTGGAGTATGAGTTCCTTTGGGAGATATGATCACAGCGCCGATGCCGTTACCCAAAGCGTTGGAGGCTCCGTCAAAATGCATAGACCATCGGGATCCTTCCTCAGGTCCTTCATCCGGTCCAGGCACTTCACAATCAGTTACCACCATGATATCTTCGTCCGGAAATTCAAAGTTCAATGATTGGTAATCATCCACAGGTTGGTGTGCCAAATGATCTGCCAATACACTTCCCTTGATTGCTTTTTGAGTTGTGTACTGGATATCATATTCTGTCAAGATCATTTGCCATCTTGCTATTCTTCCAGACAGAGCAGGCTTTTCGAATATGTACTTGATGGGATCCATCTTCGAAATCAACAAAGTAGTGTGAGTCAGCATATACTGTCTCAGCCGGCGAGCAGCCCATACCAGAGCGCAACAAGTTTTCTCGAGCAGTGAGTACCGAGACTCACAGTCGGTAAAATTTTTGCTCAGGTAATAAATAGCGTTCTCTTTTCGGCCAGACTCGTCATGCTGCCCCAACACACACCCCATCGAGTTGTCAAGTACTGTCAAGTATAGTATTAGAGGTCTCCCTTCCACTGGTGGCATAAGAATGGGTGGCTCTTGGAGATACTCCTTTATCTTTTCAAAAGCGGCCTGACATTCATCGTTCCAACGTACTACTTGATCTTTCTTCAGTAATTTGAAGATTGGCTCACAAGTAGCATTTAGATGTGAGATGAATCGGGCAATGTAATTCAGTCGTCCCAGAAAGCCTCTGACTTCTTTCTCTGTCTTAGGAGTCGGCATCTCTTGTATGGCTTTTACCTTGGCAGGGTCCACCTGAATACCTTTATTGCTTACAATGAAACCTAGAAATTTTCCGGACCTCACCCCAAAGGTGCATTTGTTGGGATTCAACCTCAGCTTGTATAACTTCAATCGGTCAAACAGCTTCCGCAGATGGTCAAGGTGTTCCTCCTCAGTTTGGGACCTTGCAATCATGTCATCAACATATACCTCAATCTCATGATGGATCATATCATGAAATAAAGCAACCATGGCGCGTTGGTAGGTTGCCCCAGCATTTTTCAACCTGAATGGCATGACCTTGTAGCAGAAGGTGCCCCACTGAGTCACAAAGGTAGTCTTTTCCATATCTTCCGGAGCCATCTTGATCTGATTATACCCTGAAAAACCATCCATGAAGGAGAACACCTTGTGTTGAGCAGTATTGTCAACAAGAACGTCGATGTGAGGTAGAGGAAAATCATCTTTGGGGCTTGCCCTATTTAAATCCCTGTAGTCGACACACATTCTGACCTTACCGTCCTTCTTCGGCACTGGCACCACGTTGGCAACCCATTGAGGGTAATAAGTTACTGCTAGAAACCCGGCATCGAATTGCTTCATAACCTCAGCCTTGATCTTTTCGGACATCTCTGGACGCATGCGGCGTACCTTTTGCTTTACCAGGGGGCAGTCTTCCTTGGTAGGCAGGTGATGAACTACAATGTCAGCATCCAAACCAGGCATGTCTTCGTAAGACCAGGCAAATATCTCCATGTAATCATGTAGCATCTGGATCAATCGTTGCTTCACGCTGAGCTCTAGATTGGCACCAATCTTGACCTCTTTTCTATCTGTCTCAGTACCCAGGTTAATCGTTTCCACCGGCTCTTCATGTGGCTGAATTTCCCTCTCTTCCTGGAGTAGCAGTCTTGCGAGTTCACCAGGCACTTCGCAATCATCTTCACCTTCGTCTTCGGCCAAGTTGATCGGATTCTCGAAGTCATAACTGGTGGTAGCAGAGCTGTTACCAGTGAGATCCATACTGGATTGAAACCTGTATAAGTGAGTGTGTGTAAATATAGCTGTTTTTCAATATATAACACAGAAAGAAAAAGAGCGCAAGATTTGAAATGCAGCAAACGTCCAATGTTTTGATTAATGATATATGGAAATGTCATACAAAAAGCCCTCACAAATGGAGCTACGATGCCCCGGGTAGGACACCGAGCCAATAAAAGTTTCAACATATTGTTTGTTACAAATTGAAAATCAAAAGAGTTAATTACTGCGTGACAAATGTAATTGGTGTAAAATCCTTTGCCGTCCAGTTGCTTGGTCCGTTGCTGGTGGTTGGATAGATCCAACTGTCAAACTCTGCTTCCTCTATGTCCTCCTCGATAGAATTCACCCTTGGGTTGGTGATAAACATTGGAGCCTTTCTGATCCTTTCCTTGCGCACAGCCCTCTGAGCCTCTGCAGTGAAGCCCAGCCCAAACTTGTCGTTCTTTTGGGTGAAGTCAGGAAGCTGACCCCAGTTTGCGCATTTGCCTTTCTCGATTACAGCCCGGGCATCCTTCAAGGACGCCATCTTCAACGGAAAGTCTTCTTCAACCACTGTTTCAGCCGATGCCAATGTTGGAGGCACTTCCTCAAAATGCTGAAAGGGGGTTTCAATAAACTCCCCGTCCATCTCGATATATCGGAATGAATTCAAGTGACTAACCATGTATTCCTCCTCACCCTGCACAGTAACAATTTTCCCTTTGACAGGGTATTTGAGCTTTTGGTGTAGAGTGGATGTTACTGCCCCAGCCTTGTGAATCCAGGGTCGACCCAACAAGCAGGAATAAGATGGACGAATATCCATTACATAGAACGTTGAGTCGAAGACTTGGGAACCCACACGAATAGGAATGTCTATCTCACCGTGCACCATCCTCTTAGAACCGTCGAAGGCTCTAACAATGATGTTACTAGGTTTCAGCTCCAGACCCTCACAATCCAAGCGATCCAATGCCTTCTTGGGCAAAACATTCAGGGAAGAACCGGTATCCACCAACACGTGTGCGAGAGTAGTGCCCCTGCATTCTATGGAAACATGCAGGGCATCATTATGATTTTTCCCTTTGGCGGTAAGGTCAGCATCTGAGAACCCAAAACCATTGTCAGCTGTCAAATTAGCCACACAGTCAGTGAATTGATCTGCAGAGGTCTCTTGTGGCACATGGGCCGTTTTCAGAAATGAAATCAGGGCTTTTGCGTGGGCCTCTGAGCACAGCAGCAATGATAGCATAGAGATTTTGGAGGGGGTATGCCCCAGCTGTTCAACAACATTGAAGTCACTCTTTTTAATGATTTTAAGGATTTCCTCCATCTCTTGTTGGGAGGCTTCAGCAGCAGTCTTTTTTGGTGCCTCCGTCCTGGCAGGCAAATCGGTAGCAACTTCTTTTCCCCGAGCATCAGAGGACTCGGCAGCAGTAGTAGACACAGGAACTTGATTTGGAACATGCACACTTGCGGGTGTGATGATGAGAGGTTTTCGGATAACCGGTGGTGCAATGTCAGGCGAGAAGAGCCTGCCACTGCGAGTAATCTTGGCGGGACCAGTGATGTTACTGATACTGGTACCGGTGTTGAACTCCTGCTTCACTCCAAGCACATACACGTCGGCCCCATAATGCCACGGGACAACTTTATTAGATTCATAGGGGAGAGGCCCCGGAACAGTAATAGTAATGGGTGCAACAGACATAATTTGGACTGGCTTTCTCGGGGGAGCTTTGGTAGGATTGTTGAAAATTGTGACGACAGATACTTCTTCAGCGGAAACAAACGGAACAGCAGTTTTCATGAACAAAATTTCTTTGCTATCCATCAGGCTTTGGATGCCTGATTTCAGCAGCGGACAACCGGTAGGGATAACAGCACACATGAGGCAGCCCTTGCTACAACCCGGAAATAAACCGGCCAGTAGTAAGTTCCTCTTAACAGTCAAAAGAGGGGTAGCAACATCATTCACCGAAACAACATACAAATCTTCCTCAATGGCATTCACTCTATGCTGGGGCATAGGAGCAGTTACAACATTTGGCCTCTCAGGCGCCTCAAACTGAATTTCCTTCGCATCGATAAGGTCTTGCACCTTATTTCTCAAGGCCCAACAATCATCAGTAGTATGCCCGGGGCTATCGGAATGATAAGCACAACGGGCATTTGGGTTATACTTAGGAGATGCAGTATTCACGACCTTCGGAGCCTCTTTGATGGTCACCAAGTTGGTTGATAACAGTTGCGGTAAAATTTGTGACAAGGTCATACTCAGTCGAGTATACAGCCTCTTGGGCCTTTCACCTCTTTGTTGATTGTACTGCTGAGGAGCAACAACAGGTTTTGAAATGACGAAGGCATTGACGGCTTGGCGACTTTCTGGCTTGACTTGTCTTCTAGGACCATATACGACACTTGATTCTTTCTTGAAAGGCCTCTTCTCAGTACTTGCGGAGGCAGCTTTTTGTATCTTTCCCGACCTGATGCCGGCTTCTATCCTTTCACCCGTCAGGATCAAATCCGTAAACCCAGTCGAGGAATTGACAACCAGATGATTGAAAAATGGACCAGACAAAGTTCCTAGAAACATGTCAACCAGCTCACGATCAGTTAATGGAGGCTGCACCCTGCCAGCCAAATCTCTCCATTTTTGTGCATATTCTTTGAACCCTTCGCCCGTTCCTAGAGACATACCCTGAAGTTGGGTACGCGTAGGAGCGAGATCAGAATTGTATTGATATTGTCTATAAAATGCGGTTGCCAAATCTTCCCAATGTCGGATACTAGTTCCATCTAGTTGGTAGAACCACTCAAGCTGTGACCCCGAAAGGCTATCTTGGAAGAAGTGAATCCAAAGGTTCTTATCTGCCGTGTAAGGTTGGATCTTCCTTACGTACGACCTTAGATGCAGCTTTGGACAGGAGGCCCCGTCATATTTGGCAAAGGCAGGCGCCTTAAACTTGTGTGGGATTACTACCCCGGAAGATAAGCCCAAATCTCCGAAATCCAGCCCCGGCACATTCTGAATCTCCATGGCACTCAAGCGGTCTTCTAATTGCTTGTATCTGTCAGCAGCAGGTGGGTATTGTTCGTCATATAGTCCGTCTCGTTGTCAGAGACTGCAGGACTAGGAGCTCCTCCCCCTTGGGGACTATCTTTCTCAGCAGAAGAAATAGTTGGATCAGCCTCGTTATGGAGTGTGTTCCTAAACCTGCGTCCAGTGTTGAATAACGCAATCCTCTTCTTCTTCTTCTTCTTCTTTAGGAGCAGAGCCTTCAACTCTTGCTGACCTTGGGCCAGGCTTAGGACCATTTCTTGAAACTGGGCACTTTGGGCCTGAAGGGCCTTGATTTCTTGCTCACTGGATGAGTCTGGATTCATAATGACTGTTCAAATAAACAGCGAAGAAGATTAAGCAACCTGTGAAAAAGGGTACCTGTTATGCATATGGTGCAATGAGATGCGTATGTTTTATGTTTTCAAAGACAAACAAGATTCAACTTTGTAGACAAAAGGGAACACACTTCATTAGATTCAAATTTTAAATTGTTCAACAACTTGCCCTTAGGCATTACAGGAATGAAAAATACTGAAAAGGAAATAAAAGCTGTAAAAAAAAAGAACATCCAAAGCCCATCAGTTCTCCCATGGCCTCCTCTTCTCAGTATGGATATAGTCATTCAGAACCCGCTCTTCCTCCAATTGCTTAGTCAGCCTCTGGATATTCCGTTCCTGTTCGTTGAACTTTTCCCGATAAAAATCCCGTTCTTCCTTTAGCTGCGCCCAAGATCTCTTCAATGTGTCAAAATCAGTGGGTATCTGAGGAGGGAGGACAGTTGGAGGAACCCCATCTTCATCAGGAGATTCAAGAATGATAGGTCTGACAGCTTCGTACGGCATACCTAACTTCTGAGCACGGACGCGGACCCATCTGCAATAGGGTTCCATTGGTAGAGAGGTCTTTGGTCCCAACTCATGTGGGTCAGCTTTGTGAATTCTGTCCCAAGCCTTAATGAATCCATGGCGTAGTTTGTCACTGTCTACCTGAAATTCAAAATGGAAGTGAGGAACCAACATTTCATGAGGCCCTACTCTTCTGGCTCTTCCGAACTGGCGGAGAGCTAAACATGGATTATAAGAGATTCCTCCTTGGATACTGTTGCACCCCAAAATTTGCCCTCCCATATTCTCCAAGAAATTGCCAAGCCAGGTCACAAAATTCCCCAAGGGTTGCACAGTACAACTGTCTCCTATACAGTAAAAACTAGGGTTTGAGTCCTGATCAAGAAAATGAAGTTTTTAAAGGTCCAATCAAGTCTCACATGCTTACAAATATGGTCAAGTATCCTCATATCGAGTTTCAAGGCATTCAGCTCAAAATTGAACAGCCAAAACCCTAGATTGCACTACGGTCAACTGTAGGGGCAAAATGGTCATTTGGCAGTCAAAAGTTCAAATTTTTGGTCAACATATCATTTTTAAGCCACAAACATCATTTGATCAATGCTTGATCATGATTCTCAAAGTTTGGCTCAGAAATCATCAAAGATGCAAAAGTTACTATATTTTGACAGTTGAAAAAGTCAACTGAAATTGACCAGGGCATAACTTTCACATGGATTATCAGAAAAATTCCATCCAAAGCTCATTTTGAAGAGAAAGAAATTTCCTACAATTCATCTTCATATTCCAAGTCCAAGAAATGCTCTCACAAAAAGTTATCAATTTCAACATTATAGGTCATTTTCAAAAGTCAACAAAAAGGGACTTTAAGTCAAAGGCCATAACTTGCGATTGGTAAATCAAAATGAAATGGGACCAAAGGCATTGGTTATAGGACTCAAAGACCTTTCCAAAATGTCCAAGAACATGAGAAAAGCTTAAAAATTGAGCAAGTTATGCCTTGTGGAAGTTGGGAAATTTTTGGATATTTTGAAAAGTCAACAATGGTTCAAATGACCTAAAATTGCTAATGGGCCCATTTTTCTTCCATGATTCATCATTCCAAGCCTATGCACGACCACTTGGCCCAAAGGGAAGTATTTTCTCATTTTTTATTTATTTATTTGAATTATTATTTATATTAATTCATTTAAAACATTTAAATATGTAGAAAATATAAAACTTGACCTAAAAAATCTTTTCATGCATGTTTTACTCTCAATATCACGTGCACATCCCAATATGGAAAGATTTGGTTTGATTTGGCATGATTGAACAAAAATACACTTGAAAAAGATTCAAAAAAGATTTTAAGAAAATCAAATATGCAAAACCATTATTGCATTGGATCTTGGCCAGTTTTGTTGACCTAAAATGTTCACTACATATGCTTGAATCAAAACCTAATGCAAGAACACTGAATGCTGCGCAGGAGACACCATTGCCAACTTGAAAAATTGTCCATAAAACTCAAATCTGATTTCAAGGTTATAAGGCGATTCAAGGCCTAACACCCATCCCATTAGCTTCCTTGAGTAATATAGAACGTATTTCCATCAAGAACATCAATCCTAACGTGTTGAATTGGTATACAGAAGTCCACCTTTCTCTCATATTTTTCAAATTCGTGTTTCCAGATTTAAGCATTTTTATGGCATTTCATTTATCAATTCTTATTCCTTGAATGATTGTGAAGCTAACCAAACTATTTGATTGTATTTTTATGCGCCCTATGTGAATTCACCATTAACGTTTTTTAGGGTTCAAGAAGCTTGAAATTAGGGCTTCTGAAACCAAGCAAAATTAGTTCACGAAATCATGACCGTTCAAACCAGCACGCTTCAACGAACAAGAATCAGTCATCGCGATCGATTTATGTGGCCTCATGGCCTAGTCGTTATTTTCTCATATGCTACTTTCTGCAACGGTGTAAAAACCGTTGCCTAATACTTTTGTTTTTTCAGGCAAAACGAAGCCATGGGGAAGATGATGAAGTGGCGTGTATTGGTTGGACAATTTGAATTTTTCGCGCTTTGAACCACTGATGCATTATTTCATATTATATTATTCATTGTATATTTACTTAACAAACGCGCAGTGATGGCTTAGTGGCACAGGTGTCGCCTTGCAATGTCCAAGACCTGGGTTCGAGTCCCAGGTCTGTGTAATTTCCAATGTTATTTTTCAATATAAATTCCTGTGCAGCGCTTATGTGAATAACCACCATAATCCCTCACCATCAAGCGTGACACGCATCCAAGAGCATCTAAATCAAAGGCCAGGATTGGAGAACACCATGAACGTGAGTCCACATTGCCACACGCTACTCACAAAAGTCAAATGGACTCAGGGTTTTGGGCCAGCATTCTAAGGCCTACACCTCCATCTGGGGCCTGAACCCCCCCTGGTTTGCAATTTCTTTTTATTTTTTATTTTTTTATTGTTAATTGTTATTTTATTTTATTCAATTGTTTTAATTTAATTAATTATATTTTACAAATTATAAACTGCATAAAAATTCAGAAAAAGACAAAACATAATAAAAATATTTAATTTTCACATTTTTCTTGTAAATAATTGCTTATAAATAAATATTAGTTTAATTAGGTTTATCTTAATTCTTTTCATAATAAAACATAAAAAATATAGAATTAGGTTTAATAACTTTTTATTCCTTTTTAATTTTCTCTTTTTATCATAATACTTATTTATTATTTTCATAATTAAATTGTACATAAAAATAATTAGGTTTAAATTAGGTCAAATTTCAATATTTTCTTAATAAACTTAAAATAATTAGAATTAGGTTTAATATTTAGTTTTAATTAATTATTTTTCTATTAAATCTTAAAAATACAAAAACACCAAAAAACATTCCTTTTTTAATTTTTAATTTTTTATTCCTCATTAATTCTAATTAATTAAATTCATTAACTTTAATTTTTTGCAAAAAAGGGTCCAACGCCCTCGTTCGTAATTTATTTAATTTGCGTATTTATTTTATTTCGCTTAAATAGTTATGTATCTGTCCCGAAGCCATGTAACTTAAACTTTTCGCACTTTCTTTTACTTTATTTACTTTCTGTCAAATCGGGTCCGGTTTAATTTTGGCGATGTGGACCCGCGCCGTTTGTAATAGTTTAGATTTTATTTTCCCGCAAATATTAACTGTTAAATAAGCATGCAAGAATGAATGGCCCTAATTAAAATCAAGCGTAGATCACAATGAACATGACAAGACAAATTATCAATGAAAACGACACACAAATCGCACACACCACCCCTAGGGTACGCCTCACTGTTGCCTTTCGAAAGGTGGTCGTCGAGTAGAGGACGTCTTAGTAAGTCCTCATGATCCGGGAACCTGGCATGAGGGTAGCTTCTAAGGTGTCTTCCCATTGCTCCGGTGGTCACCATGTCCCTAAACTCGAATTGACCCGAACACCTCCAACGGTGGTGCTACCTACCTCTCAATGGTGGGAGGGCACTACTTTAAAGGACTTTTACACAGACGAATTCCTTAGGGTAGGTAGGTTCTCAAGGATACTTGCTCTAATTTCAAACAAAAATACTTTTCACACCAACACATTTTCAAAAGCTTTCAAAGCAATTTTTTCAAACACTCTGACGTACGAGTCGAACTGAAATTTTTCAAAGAAACTTTTTTAAAACCCACATTGAAAAGAAAGCAAACAATTTTGAAAACGCATTGAGCAAGTATCTAAGAGCCCATGGATAACCATGGATAGAAAGGGTGCTAACACCTTCCCTTTCTATAATCTACCTCCCGAACCGAGAGCAATCTCTATAAGGAATTTTTCTGTGCTTTTGTCCTTTCCATTTGGAGAAAATAAAAGACGGTGGCGACTCTTGCTTCCGCGACATTTCGCGAACCAGCGTTAAACAGTCAGTTCCAGATCCACCGATCACAGAACTGGCGACTCTGCTGGGGATCTAACTTAAAGTGAGGTGTACCTTAGGGCTAGGTCATAACTATGTTTTCAATTGTCTTCTTTGCTTGCTTTATTATTGTGGGTTGCTTGGGAGTTCTATAGATCCTAACCCGGATCTGGGGGATACCTTCTTAGAAAGTAGCAACAAGGCTGTGAGGGAATTGTGCGGGGTATACCGACATGGTTGAAACAGTCTGCTACGTTGATGTGGCACTTTGGTGTGTACCGGTAACCCTTGAGTTCAGTCAAGGAGAGTACGGGGCCTCCGCGTGGTGTCGTGAAGCATCAACAAACCTTAGGAACCTTAATTGAACTATCTTGGCCTCTTTAGGGTAGTGAGATAACTGACTTTGGTGCAGTCCGAGGTTGGTTGATACTCGATACTACACCCAATTGAGGGTTGCTTTCCTGGAATATTTCGGTCGCCAGTTCAGTGGCTAAATCGAAACGATGAACAATGAAAGCAATCCCGTGATATTGGGAACCTTAGAACCCGGTTACTTTGATTAGGACAGGTTGAACCCACCAACTTCAAGAGGGTACTATCCAAACCCCATGCTGGCCTAAACCCTAAGGGTTTCTCTTGTGTGACTTGTGTGCCTTTGTACTTGCCTACTTGCATGCTTGTTAGCTGACACATGAACTATTTGCAGGTTTTGTTTATAGTCCTTAACTGGGACTCATAACAGGGTTTACTAGATCTCTTGCAGGTTTTGTTTATAGTCCTTAATTGGGACTCATAACAAAATATACTGAATTTCTTGCAGGGTTTGTTTATAGTCCTTAATTGGGACTCATAACATGGTTTACCTACATCACTCCATGCATAGCATGACATCATACCATTGCACACCATTGCATACATCCTAACCCATTTCAAGGATCTCAAGGGCTTGCGATGCAGGTCATGATAAATCAAACATCTAGCCAGGGGCAAAGAGGATTTATTTTCCTCTAGCCAAGGGTGTCAGGGGCTATGACCCACTGGATATGGTGAGCCTTTGACCCTTGACGAAGGACTCTCAACAAAATGAAGTTCTTACAATCAAGCTACAGGTTCCAAATGCTAACAAAGTTTCTTTGTTTACCCCGCGAGGTCCTTGAAATCATTGCATGCATGTCATACATCTCATTGCATTGCAGGTATCCCTTTGACAGGTTGCTTACCCCTTCTTCGCTGTTTATTTCAGCCGATCGTCATGAATCCTGAATCATCAGCTGAGCAGTCCATCAAGGACCTCCAGGCTCAGAACGCCCAATTCCAAGGGTTGATAATGAATTTGACCCAGGGGCAGCAAGATCTGAAGGCTTTGCTCTTAAAGAAGGACAAGAAGAAGAAGAGGACTGTTTTGTTCAGCCCTAGACGCAGATCTGGGAATACACCGCAAATTGAAACTGAGAGGACAACTCCATCTGTGGGAAGAAGCAGTCATCAAGAGGAAAGGGTTCCCAGTCCAGAGATCTCTGACAACGAGACAGATTTCAACGACGAACAATACCCTCCGGCCGAAGACAAGTACAAACAGTTGGAAGATAGGTTGAAGGCTATGGAAATCCAACAGGTACCTGGGCTGGATTTTGGAGATCTGGGTTTGTCAGCTGGTGTGATTATTCCTCGGAAGTTCAAAGCACCATCCTTTACCAAGTATGACGGGGCGTCTTGTCCCAAGCTGCATCTAAGGTCCTATGTTCGGAAAATTCAGCCGTACTCTGCAGACAAGAATTTGTGGGTCCACTTCTTCCAGGAGAGTCTTTCAGGGACTCATCTCGAATGGTTCTATCAGCTGGATGGGACCAAGGTTCGTAACTGGGAGGAGTTGGCTACTGCTTTCTACAAGCAGTATCAATATAATGCCGACCTTGCTCCTACGCGTACCCAACTCCAGGGTATGTCGTTAGGATCAAGTGAAGGTTTTAAAGAATATGCGCAGAAATGGAGGGATCTTGCTGGAAGGGTACAACCACCTCTAACTGATCGGGAACTTGTCGATATGTTCTTGGGGACCCTGTCTGGTCCATTCTACAATCACCTAATTGGGAATTCGTCTGCTGGATTCACAGATCTTATCTTGACTGGAGAGCGAATAGAAGCTGGCATCCGATCTGGGAAAATTCAAGAGGCTGCACCCTCTGATAAAAAGCCCCACAGTGGGAAGAAAGAATCCAATGCTATAACTGGTAAAAAGGGTCGTCATGATGTAGGGGCAATCCAGATTTCTGACCCCACGCCCGTTCAACCAAGAAAGAGCAATAGGCGTAGGGTAAAGCATCAAGATAGGAAGTATACTGACATCAACATGTCTTTGTCTCAGGCATTACAGCAATTGCTGAGGGCAAAACTGATCACACTAAAGGATCCTCCTCAAAATCCTGACACTTCCTCTCCCAAGTACAACCCGGGTGTAAGATGTGCCTACCATTCTGACAGTCCTGGACATGACACCGACGACTGTTGGACCTTGAAGAACAAAATCCAGGATTTGATTGACGCCAAGGAGGTCGAGTTTGAACACTGATCCTACACCGAATCATCGAGAATGTCTTTTGTTCATTCAAATATTCAAGTTGTATTTTTCTTTGATTGTTCAAACATTTATTCATGTTAAACATTGTTATCACATTAATACATCGCTTATGTCTATGTTGAATCAATATATTCGCATTCACTATATGCAAACTGTTTTCATATTTTTTCTGATGTCAACTCTCGATTAATAATTCTAAGCCTCTTGAGGGAGGATGACGAAAACGATACCACGATCTTTACAGTATGCTTTTGAACAGACCCCGCTGATGAGGTACAGGCATTGTTTCAATCCCTAAACACTGGAGTTATAAGGATGATAATCCCTCGTCAACCCTTCCGAGCCAAAGAAGTAGGAGTTTTTATTTTCGAAAATTAAAACCCTTCATCATAACCCGGGGCAGGGTAGTCTTCTCAGTTGATCCAAGTGCATAACGAATGGCACCAAAGAGATCCTTACGAAAAAAACAGTGATGGTTCAGAACAATCATAAAGACAGGCAGTCATTACCAAAATCAAAAAGCCCATTAAGTCAAAACTTATGAAAGAGACTTATGAAACTGGGGCATCCCGCTGACTGTAATTCCAAAAGGAAACAGTTCAGGCAAAAAAGAAAGGGATAACAAAAATCAAGAAAGAGGTCTCACAAACCCTCAACAAAAACAAAAAATGACTGCCTAGTCAGAATAAATCATCAACATCCGAATCGTCACCGGAAAATCAAAGCAAAGACTCGAGCAAGGTCTAACGTATGATCAACTGAGTTTAGGTCTGGAGAACATCACGAAGAGCGGGTGGGTACAAATAATTTGAGCCTTTATCCTTTGTTTCTTAAACCGTGAACCAGGCCACGTTATAACCCTCAAAAGTCCTAGCTGAAGCATGGGTTAGTTCGAAAGCATACTGTTACGAAAGGTATCCTGACTCCTTAAGGCTTACGGTAAATACAGAGTTGGCATCACGTTTTACAAACAATCACTTGTTTTATGAAAGAAAAAATGCATTTTCAAAATCTTCAAGACAGACATAAGCTTTGCATTTTTAACATAACTTTGTTTGCATATGACTTTTTGTTTGAACAGCAGGGAACTTCGCGCGATGAATACCTAATGAACAGAAGTACTTCCAATCAAGGGGCAGACAAGATCATTGTCCATCATCTGGGGCAATCCAATCAAGATTCAGAGAATCTCTTAAAGGCCAAATAGCCTGGGGCAAATCTCCGCCTGAGTCACTGGGGGCATTCCAACGAATCTTGCCTGATCAAATACCTTCTGGTGGCATGACAAAGCACTTCTAACAGGGGCAACTCCCTACATTCCGAAAGCACGGACATAGTCGAAAAGAATACTACGCACAATCAAAGACCCGCTAGGTTGACATACCTAGGCAAAAATAAGGGCTTCCCGGCGAACCAAAAGGGTTCGGGCAAAATGAGGGATGAAACAAAAAAAAATCTGTACACCCGGCAAGTCGAAAACCTGAAAAGGCGGCTTGGGCAAAAATGGGTATCCCGATGGACTGAAAACCCGAAAGGGCGGTCCAGGCAAAAGTTAGGGATTAAAGCGTACGACTATGTCCTGCTATCTGTCTACCAGAAGAAGGTTTGTACACCAACAACTATCCGCTCCCACATCAGAAACAGGGGCAATAATGGGTGGTCTAAGCAATCTGATTGCTCTGTCCTCTAAGATGTCAAGGTAGGGTCCGTTGAAGAACATAACCAATGCAGTTCAATACTTCCCCAGAAAAGTCCAATCCGGTTTCCCCAGGAAAGATGGAGTCCATATCCCCAAGCAATAAGCTTATCCCCAGTAAATTCTGGAAGCTTATCCCCTCGCAGAGCACGAACACGTCGCCCGGATTTATTCAAAGAGTTATTTCCTCAATAGGATATAACTGGGTTATCCTCAACCAAAAGCCACGGAAAGAGCGTCCTCGACGAAGTCTTCTCACCCCAGCAAAGTCTATCAATACTTCCAGTACGACAAGGGTATCCCCAGCAAATTATCATCAACACTCAGCAAGGCATCCCTCTTCCCACAGAGTATTGCTTCCCAGCATGGTCGTAGAGTATCTTTTCTCCTCGCAGAATCTTCCATTTGCCAAGTTTATTCCGCAACGGAGTCATCTTCTCCTACCGGTATTCTTGCAGTTATCATCCCCAGCGGAAGTAAAATCTATTCTTCAACATCAGCCCAGGATACGACTTCCCGGCACCCGTCAAGGATTTACTTTCCTAGACGAAAAACACATTCATAAAACGTCACATACATCATTATAGCATGCATAAACGCATCATATCACCCCAATCTCATTTATTTTTGAGAACATCTTAAAATCATGCAATTCATGCATTATGACATTGCATACAACTAATTCGTTACTTTTTCAGGAAAGAACGATCAACAGATAAAAGTGTTTACCCGTTGAGGTAGTAATCGTCCCAGATTCCTTCATCATCCCGTTGAGGTAGTAATCGTCCCAGATTCCTTCATCATCCTGCTGAGGTAGTAATCGTCCCAGATTCCTTCATCATCCTGCTGAGGTAGTAATCGTCCCAGATTCCTTCATCATCCCGTTGAGGTAGTAATCGTCCCAGATTCCTTCATCATCCTGCTGAGGTAGTAATCGTCCCAGATTCCTTCATCATCCTGCTGAGGTAGTAATCATCCCAGATTCCTTCATCATCCTGCTGAGGTAGTAATCATCCCAGATTCCTTCATCATCCTGCTGAGGTAGTAATCGTCCCAGATTCCTTCATCATCCTGCTGAGGTAGTAATCGTCCCAGATTCCTTCATCATCCTGCTGAGGTAGTAATCGTCCCAGATTCCTTCATCATTCTGCTGAGGTAGTAATCGTCCCAGATTCCTTCATCATGGATTTGGAGTAGCAATCGTCTCAGATTCCTTCATCACATCCTTATCAAAAAGCCTTCTCTAGTCCAGCTAAATCGGCTCCCAACAGATTTTTCTGATAAAGACTCAGCAGAACCTATGGTCCCCTCTCCGACAAGTGCGTGAGGTGGTAATTCCTTTTCAGATGTTTCCCTCTCCGACGATGAGTGTGAGGTGATAGTCTTATGGTCCCCTCTCCGACAAGTGCGTGAGGTGGTAATTCCTTTTCAGATGTTTCCCTCTCCGACGATGAGTGTGAGGTGATAGTCTTATGGTCCCCTCTCCGGCAAGCGCGTGAGGTGGTAATTCCTTTCTCAAGATGTTTCCCTCTCCGACGATGAGTGTGAGGTGATAGTCTCCTATGGTCCCCTCTCCGGCAAGTGCGTGAGGTGGTAATTCCTTTTTCAAGATGTTTCCCTCTCCGACGATGAGTGTGAGGTGATAGTCTTATGGTTCCCTCTCCGGCAAGTGCGTGAGGTGGTAATTCCTTTTTCAGATGTTTCCCTCTCCGACGATGAGTGTGAGGTGATAGTCTCTTATGTTTCCCTCTCCGACGGTGTGTGAGGTGACAATTCCTTTTCCTATGATTCCCTCTCCGACGGCGAGTGAGGTGATTCCCTTTCAGATTATAATAGCCTATGGTTTTCTTCCCGATATTGCAAAGATGGTAATTCCCGCCAAGATTTTTCTCAACGAGCGTTGTTGAAGTTAAAATCACCCAAGGTTCTCTTACCATTCATGTTAAGGCAGTAACCATACCTGGTTCATTCATCATCTTTTGAAGCTCCAGACCCAGCTCCTGTAACCAGTCAGGACACATCTATAACACGCATCTAAAAATCAGCTCCTGCAACGTGTCAGGTACTCATTTTTTTTTCTTTTGCAGGTATGCAGGTTCTAGCTAAAGAATCTCCTACGCAATCAACATCCAGATGGCATCTATAAGCCCATCATCCTATCCAGCAATCTCCAAATGGCATCTATAAGCCCATTCCCCCCAGCACACTGCTAATATGTGAGCGTAAATTTCTGGGCACTCTAGTGTCCAATCATCTTCTACCCTCGGATTACGAAAGGCACGTCAGCCAATCTGCATCCTCAGATCTAAGAAGATTGAACAGGGGCAACTGTTGCACCCCAAAATTTGCCCTCCCATATTCTCCAAGAAATTGCCAAGCCAGGTCACAAAATTCCCCAAGGGTTGCACAGTACAACTGTCTCCTATACAGTAAAAACTAGGGTTTGAGTCCTGATCAAGAAAATGAAGTTTTTAAAGGTCCAATCAAGTCTCACATGCTTACAAATATGGTCAAGTATCCTCATATCGAGTTTCAAGGCATTCAGCTCAAAATTGCACAGTCAAAACCCTAGATTGCACTACGGTCAACTCTAGGGGCAAAATGGTCATTTGGCAGTCAAAAGTTCAAAATTTTGGTCAACATATCATTTTGAAGCCACAAACATCATTTGATCCATTCTTGATCATGATTCTCAAAGTTTGGCTCAGAAATCATCAAAGATGCAAAAGTTACTATATTTGGACAGTTGAAAAAGTCAACTGAAATTGACCAGGGCATAACTTTCACATGGATTATCAGAAAAATTCCATCCAAAGCTCATTTTTAAGAGAAAGACATTTCCTACAATTCATCTTCATATTCCAAGTCCAAGAAATGCTCTCACAAAAAGTTATCAATTTCAACATTATAGGTCATTTTCAAAAGTCAACAAAAAGGGACTTTAAGTCAAAGGCCATAACTTGAGATTGGTAAATCAAAATGACATGGGACCAAAGGCATTGGTTATAGGACTCAAAGACCTTTCCAAAATGTCCAAGAACATGAGAAAAGCTTAAAAATTGAGCAAGTTATGCCTTGTAGAAGTTGGGAAATTTTTGGATATTTTGAAAAGTCAACAATGGTTCAAATGACCTAAAATTGCTAATGGGCCCATTTTTCTTCCATGATTCATCATTCCAAGCCTATGCACGACCACTTGGCCCAAAGGGAAGTATTTTCTCATTTTTTATTTATTTATTTGAATTATTATTTATATTAATTCATTTAAAACATTTAAATATGTAGAAAATATAAAACTTGACCTAAAAAATCTTTTCATGCATGTTTTACTCTCAATATCACGTGCACATCCCAATATGGCAAGATTTGGTTTGATTTGGCATGATTGAACAAAAATACACTTGAAAAAGATTCAAAAAAGATTTTAAGAAAATCAAATATGCAAAACCATTATTGCATTGGATCTTGGCCAGTTTTGTTGACCTAAAATGTTCACTACATATGCTTGAATCAAAACCTAATGCAAGAACACTGAATGCTGCGCAGGAGACACCATTGCCAACTTGAAAAATTGTCCATAAAACTCAAATCTGATTTCAAGGTTATAAGGCGATTCAAGGCCTAACACCCATTCCATTAGCTTCATTGAGTAATATAGAACGTATTTCCATCAAGAACATCAATCCTAACGTGTTGAATTGGTATACAGAAGTCCACCTTTCTCTCATATTTTTCAAATTCGTGTTTCCAGATTTAAGCATTTTTATGGCATTTCATTTATCAATTCTTATTCCTTGAATGATTGTGAAGCTAACCAAACTATTTGATTGTATTTTTATGCGCCCTATGTGAATTCACCATTAACGTTTTTTAGGGTTCAAGAAGCTTGAAATTAGGGCTTCTGAAACCAAGCAAAATTAGTTCACGAAATCATGACCGTTCAAACCAGCACGCTTCAACGAACAAGAATCAGTCATCGCGATCGATTTATGTGGCCTCATGGCCTAGTCGTTATTTTCTCATATGCTACTTTCTGCAACGGTGTAAAAACCGTTGCCTAATACTTTTGTTTTTTCAGGCAAAACGAAGCCATGGGGAAGATGATGAAGTGGCGTGTATTGGTTGGACAATTTGAATTTTTCGCGCTTTGAACCACTGATGCATTATTTCATATTATATTATTCATTGTATATTTACTTAACAAACGCGCAGTGATGGCTTAGTGGCACAGGTGTCGCCTTGCAATGTCCAAGACCTGGGTTCGAGTCCCAGGTCTGTGTAATTTCCAATGTTATTTTTCAATATAAATTCCTGTGCAGCGCTTATGTGAATAACCACCATAATCCCTCACCATCAAGCGTGACACGCATCCAAGAGCATCTAAATCAAAGGCCAGGATTGGAGAACACCATGAACGTGAGTCCACATTGCCACACGCTACTCACAAAAGTCAAATGGACTCAGGGTTTTGGGCCAGCATTCTAAGGCCTACACCTCCATCTGGGGCCTGAACCCCCCCTGGTTTGCAATTTCTTTTTTTATTTTTATTTTTTTATTGTTAATTGTTATTTTATTTTATTCAATTGTTTTAATTTAATTAATTATATTTTACAAATTATAAACTGCATAAAAATTCAGAAAAAGACAAAACATAATAAAAATATTTAATTTTCACATTTTTCTTGTAAATAATTGCTTATAAATAAATATTAGTTTAATTAGGTTTATCTTAATTCTTTTCATAATAAAACATAAAAAATATAGAATTAGGTTTAATAACTTTTTATTCCTTTTTAATTTTCTCTTTTTATCATAATACTTATTTATTATTTTCATAATTAAATTGTACATAAACATAATTAGGTTTAAACTAGGTCAAATTTCAATATTTTCTTAATAAACTTAAAATAATTAGAATTAGGTTTAATATTTAGTTTTAATTAATTATTTTTCTATTAAATCTTAAAAATACAAAAACACCAAAAAACATTCCTTTTTTAATTTTTAATTTTTTATTCCTCATTAATTCTAATTAATTAAATTCATTAACTTTAATTTTTTGCAAAAAAGGGTCCAACGCCCTCGTTCGTAATTTATTTAATTTGCGTATTTATTTTATTTCGCTTAAATAGTTATGTATCTGTCCCGAAGCCATGTAACTTAAACTTTTCGCACTTTCTTTTACTTTATTTACTTTCTGTCAAATCGGGTCCGGTTTAATTTTGGCGATGTGGACCCGCGCCGTTTGTAATAGTTTAGATTTTATTTTCCCGCAAATATTAACTGTTAAATAAGCATGCAAGAATGAATGTCCCTAATTAAAATCAAGCGTAGATCACAATGAACATGACAAGACAAATTATCAATGAAAACGACACACAAATCGCACACACCACCCCTAGGGTACGCCTCACTGTTGCCTTTCGAAAGGTGGTCGTCGAGTAGAGGACGTCTTAGTAAGTCCTCATGATCCGGGAACCTGGCATGAGGGTAGCTTCTAAGGTGTCTTCCCATTGCTCCGGTGGTCACCATGTCCCTAAACTCGAATTGACCCGAACACCTCCAACGGTGGTGCTACCTACCTCTCAATGGTGGGAGGGCACTACTTTAAAGGACTTTTACACAGACGAATTCCTTAGGGTAGGTAGGTTCTCAAGGATACTTGCTCTAATTTCAAACAAAAATACTTTTCACACCAACACATTTTCAAAAGCTTTCAAAGCAATTTTTTCAAACACTCTGACGTACGAGTCGAACTGAAATTTTTCAAAGAAACTTTTTTAAAACCCACATTGAAAAGAAAGCAAACAATTTTGAAAACGCATTGAGCAAGTATCTAAGAGCCCATGGATAACCATGGATAGAAAGGGTGCTAACACCTTCCCTTTCTATAATCTACCTCCCGAACCGAGAGCAATCTCTATAAGGAATTTTTCTGTGCTTTTGTCCTTTCCATTTGGAGAAAATAAAAGACGGTGGCGACTCTTGCTTCCGCGACATTTCGCGAACCAGCGTTAAACAGTCAGTTCCAGATCCACCGATCACAGATACCAATCAACGGAACATTAGGGTATTCTCCGCAAGGATCAATAACAGCTACCTCATCCAAACCTCTGAGAGTCCAAGTGATGTCATTATCAGTGAGAGACATTAGCCTATGAGCCCAACCCTTTCCTTCTTCATTCTTCAGCACGAACTTAGGAAGGTGCGAAATAAACCACCTCACTAGAAAAGGAGCACAACACCACGGAGTTCCTCGTTTTCGGGCAGTACGAGCATAGAGTTGTTGCAGGATATCACCCAAAAGAGTGGGTACAGAATTTCTGAGACATGAAGATCCTTATGGCATAGATACTGATAAAGGTGTCAGTATTTAGGAACAATACTAGACCATAGATTAAAAGAGCCAGAATGTCTTCGTACGCCTTGAAGTCTAAGTCATTCCAGAAATCATTAGCCTTGCTAACCAAAAATTTGACCAAAAAGCCCTTAACTCCACTTCTAGTTTCCCAGTTAGCCAATACCTCTTCTTTGGTCAAGGGGAGAACTGCAGCAACCTCTTCAGGCCTAGGAGTCTTTTCCCAACCAGTGAAAGGAGTTTGCTCTAAAACAGGGATCCCAAGCAAATAAGAGAATTCTTCCAGGGTAGGGACCAGCTGGAAGTCTTGAAAAGTGAAGCAATGATACAGGGGATCATAAAACTGGGTCAGGACACTTATCAGTTGTTGGTCCCACTTTGCAGTGATCAAGCCAAGGAGAGAACCATGCCTGTTGATGAAGGAAGTAGTGTTTGGAATCCTGCCAACTAAATCCTTGAGCAAAGTTGGTGGTTGAACAAAGTTGAGCCGGATAGTATTCCTACGCATGGGCATCATGATGTCCTGCAAAACAGAGCAAAGATGAAACTTTTTTGTCTTTGAAATGGGTTAGTCCTTATACAGGATGCATGCAACGGTATGATGGCATGATGCTATGATGAAGCACACCACAAGTATTCACACAGGCAAGCATGATAAGGCACACAAGTCACACAAGACAACCCTTAGGTTTCAGGCCAGCATGAAGTTTAGGTATTACCCTCTTTTGGTTTCGTTGGTTAAAACCTGTCTTATCAAAAGTAACCGGGTTCTAGAGGATCTCAAATCATTGACTACCCTCAATCGGTCATAACTCCAGCATCGCAATCTTTTCTTGTGGCCAGAACCATCGCGAGAGTTTAGCCTCAATGAGTGTAGCATACTGCTACTGTTCTATGGCCAAGTTTGGTCAATTTAGGGTTCTAAGGTTGGTTGGTGTTTAATGACTCCTTAGAAGACCCATATTCTCCTCGTTGCAACACAAGGGATATAGGTACAGACCAAGGTGCCACACCAATGTAGCCACTGCTTCACCCATGTCGGTCTACGCCGGACAGGTCCCTCACATATTATGCTACCTAAAAAGGGTATTCCCCAGATCCGGGTTAGGATCTATGAAACTCCGATGCAAAGCCGACAAATATAAAAGCAAACAAGGCAAACAATTGAAAACAAAGGTGATCTAAGCCCTAAGGTTACTCCACTTTTAATTTTATCCCCAGCAGAGTCGCCAGTTCTGTGATACGGTGGGAGAACTGACTATGGTTTTGCGTTTGTTTTCGCAAATGTTTCGGTTGAGCAAGAGTCGCCACTGACTTTTTATTTTATCCTAAGGAAAGGTTTAAAAAGCACAGCAAAAACCTTTGAGATGTTTTCTTGGGTTCGGGGAGTAGATTATAGAAAGGGAAGGTATTAGCACCCTTTCTATCCATGGTTACCCATGGGCTCTTAGTTACTTGCTTAGATCAACTTGCCTTTATTTTCAATTGTTTGAAATGGTGCTTTGTGTGTGTGGGTTTGAAATTTTTTTTGAAAAGAAGCCAATGTGGTGGCAACCTTTGTAATGATCCATGTTGGGATGTATACAAAGGTGTATGTCTTTTGAAAAAGTTTTCATTTGTTTTTGAAAGTCGTTTTGAAAGTGTAGTGAGGTGTGGTTTAAGAATAGGCAAGTGTTTTGTTTTGCAAGTTTGATTCAAGTAACTAAGAGGTTGTCTACTCCTAAATTTCTCAAAGATTATTGCTATGTTTTAACCCTCTTAACAAGTTTGTTCCACCATTGCATTTGGTGGACAATCTTGTGTTAGGATGTGAAAGGGACGGGCGCGGGTCATCGTTTAGACCATAATTGCAATGGTGCCAGGTATCTTTGGGCAATTTTATTTAAGGGACTTGATCATTTTTAGGCAACTTTCGAAAGCGTCATCGAGGGACTATGATCATTTGAATTGTTTGTTTTGCCCAAAGAGACCTAGCATGCAATATGGACCATTTATTGAAGGTGTTGTACCCCAAAATTTGCCCTCCCATATTCTTCAAGAAATTGCTAAGTCAAGCTTCAAAATTCCCCAAGGGTTGCACAGTGCAAAAGGTCTCCTATGCAGTCAAAATTAGGGTTTGTGTTCTGATCAAGGGAATGAAGTTTCCAAAGGTCCAATCAAGTCTCACATGCCTACAAATATGGTCAAGCATCCCCATATCAAGTTTCAAGACTTTCAGCACAAAATTGCACAGTCAAAACCCTAATTGCACTACAATCAACTGTAGGGGCAAAATGGTCATTTGACAGTCAAAAGTTCAAATTTTTGGTCAACATATCATTTTGAAGCCACAAACATCATTTGATCAATGTTTGATCATGATTCTCAAAATTTGGCTCAGAAATCATCAAGATGCAAAAGTTTCCTTATTTGGACAGCTGAAAAAGTCAACTGTAAATTGACCAGGGCATAACTTTCACATGGATTATCAGAAAAATTCCATCCAAAGCTCATTTTGAAGAGAAAGACATTTCCTACAACTCATCTTCATACTTCAAGTCCAAGAAATGCTCTCACAAAAAGTTATCAATTTCAATATTATAGGTCATTTTCAAAAGTCAACAAAAAGGGACTTTAAGTCAAAGGCCATAACTTGAGATTGGTAAATCAAAATGACATGGGACAAAAGGCATTGGTTATAGGACTCAAAGACCTTTCCAAAATGTCCAAGAACATGAGAAAAGCTTAAAAATTGAGCAAGTTATGCCTTGTGGAAGTTGGGAAATTTTTGGATATTTTGAAAAGTCAACATTGATTCAAATGACCTAAAATTGCTAATGGGCCCATTTTTCTTCCATAAATCATCACCCATGGCATGTGCACGACCACTTGGCCCAAAGGGAAGTATTTCTTCATTTTTTATTTATTTATTTGAATTTTTATTTATATTAATTCATTTAAATCAATTAAATACATGAAAAATATTTAACTTAACCTAACAAATCTTTTTGCACATGTAATCTACTCAATAATTCGTGCATAATTCAATATGGAAAGATTTGGATTGATTGGATCATGATTGGTACAAAATTGTATGAAAAATATTTGAAAAAAGATCTTGAAAATCAAATTTCCAAAAACCATGAATGCAATTGATTTGTTTGGTTTTTCTTGACCTAATTGATTCATTACATAAGCCTGAATGAAAACCTAATCAGAAAAACCACTAAGCTGCGCAGAAGAGCATAAACAAACTTGCATTTTTTTCAAGAAAACTCCAATTCTGAAAACTTGTTTGCAGGACGTTTCAAGCCACAAAACCCCTTCCATTGCATTCCTAGGACATCAAGCAACGTGCCTGAATCAAGAACACAGTCCCTAAGCCCTTGAAACGCTGTACAGAAGTCCCACTTTTCTTACTTTTTTGCATAATCGTATTTCAAGATTTAGGCATTTTTATTGCATATTGTTAATGGATTCATGCTAATTAAGGTGTTCTGAAGCTAACCGTTTATCTTAATTGTGTTTTCGTGTACTATATGCAATTATGCCATTGATGCAGATTAGGGTTCATGAAGCTTGAAATTGGGCGTTTCGTGATATGGAAAAATTGAAACCTCTGAGTATCACCATTAGAACTAGCAGGCTTGGACGATCAGGAATCCATCATCGCGCTCAATTTATGAGCGTCTTAGGCCTATTCGCTATTTTCTGGAAAGTGGCCTAAAAGAACGTTTGCAAAACCGTGGCCATTGTTTTTATATTTTCAAGAACGAAGAAGAAGATAACTAGGTGGCAGGGGGCGATTGGCCTGTTTAAATTTCGCGCGCAAAGTCCACTAACACCTTGGTTTTCTTTTATATTATTTGTTTGCTATTATATGTTAACACGCGTGTGAGTTGATCCAGTGGCAAGCGTTAGTGCTGGTAACAGTTATGACCTGGGTTCGAGCCCCAGGTCTTCAATATTCCCATGTTATTTTTCAATTACAATTCATATGCAGGCTCAGTATTGTGGTTCACCATACACCTTCTCCATCAAGCCATCCACGCGTCCAAGGATATCAAATCAAAGGCTCAGATCTAAGGAACACAAGGCACCCTGGTCAGCGCACATACACATGTCCGGAAAAGTCAACAAAGTCAGGTTTGTTTGGGCCTGAATTGCTTGGGCTATACCTCCATGTTGGGGACTACAACCCCCCTAGGTTTGCAAGTCTTTATTTTTTATTTTTATTTTCTATTTTTCTTTTTAATAATTGTTTTGTTCAATTTAATTTATTATCTTCACAAAATATAAAAAAACACATAAAAGTCAGAAAAGAGCAAAAATATAATAAATATTTTATTTTTAGTATTTTCATAAATAAATGTATATAATTAAATTTAGTGTAAATTAGGGTTTAATTTAATATTTTCATAATAAATTTAAAAAACATAGAATTAGGTTTAATTAATAATTTTTCATCCTTTTTATTTTTCTTTCATGATAATCAAATATTTAATATTATTAGATATTTAGTTTTATAATTAAATTTGCATGTAAATAAATTAGGGTTAATATTAGGTTTTAATTTTCTTTTCTTAATAAATTAAAAATAAAATAGAATTAGGGTTAGCATTTAATTTCAATTAATTCCTTTTTCTATTAAATCCTAAAATACTAAAAAATACCAAAAAACAAGTTCTTTCTTTTTTTAATTAATTAACTCCATCATTAATCTAATTTTTTGCAAAAGGGTCCAACGCCCTCATTCTTAATTTCTTATTAATTCGCATATTTATCTTATTTCGTTTAAATATTTATGTATCTCTCCCGAAGCCTTGTAATTAATTTCTCGCATTTTTAATTCCTTATTTTCTTTTACTTTCAAATCGGGTCCTGGTTAATTTTGGCGATGTGGACCCGCGCCTTTTGTAATAGCTTAGAATTTACTTTTCTCGCAACTTTTTAACTGTTAATCAAATGGCATGAAAGAATGTATGGACAAAAATAAAAACAAGCGTAGAACACCACAAATGCATGATCAAAGATAATTGCTAAACTGAAAACGACACATGAATCGCACACACCACCCCTAGGGTACGCCTCACTGTTGCCTTGCCTCGAAAGGTGATCGTCGAGTAAAGGATGTCTTAGTAAGTCCTCATGATCCGGGAACCTGGCATGAGGGTAGCTTATAAGGTGTCTTCCCATTGCTCTGGTGATCACCATGTCCCGAACCTCGAATTGACCCGAACACCTCCAACGGTGGTGCTACCTACCTCTCAATGGTGGGATGGCACTACCTTAAAGGACATTTACACAGACAAATTCCTTAGGGTAGGTAGGTTCTCGTAGATACTTGCTCTAATTTCAAAAACAAATTAAAAAATACTTTTCACACCGACACCTTTTCAAAAAGCTTTCGAAAGCAATTTTTCAAACACTCTTGAGGACTGATACAAGAGTCGAACTGAAATTTTCAAAGAAACTTTTTAAAACCCACAGTTGAAAAGCAAACAAACCATTTTTGAAAACACAAATGAGCAAGTATCTAAGAGCCCATGGATAACCATGGATAGAAAGGGTGCTAACACCTTCCCTTTCTATAACCTACCTCCCGAACCGAGAGCAATCTCTATAAGGAATTTTTCTGTGCTTTTGTCCTTTCCATTTGGAGAAAATAAAAGACGGTGGCGACTCTTGCTTCCGCGACATTTCACGAACCAGCGTTAAACAGTCAGTTCCAAATCCACCGATCACAGAACTGGCGACTCTGCTGGGGACCAAACTTAAAGTGAGGTGTACCTTAGGGCTAGTTCATAACTGTGTTTTCAATTGTTTTCCTTGTGTGCTTTAAATTGTGGGTTGCTTGGGAGTTCTATAGATCCTAAACCCGGATCTGGGGGATACCTTCTTAGAAAGTAGAAACAAGGCTGTGAGGGAACTGTGCGGGGTATACCGACATGGTTGAAATAGTCTGCTACATTGATGTGGCACTTTGGTGTGTACCGGTAACCCTTGAGTTCAGTCAAGGAGAGTACGGGGCCTCCGCGTGGTGTCATGAAGCATCAACAGACCTTAGGAACCTTAATTGAACCATCTTGGCCTCTTTAGGGTAGTCAGATAACTGACTTTGGTGCAATCCGAGGTTGGTTGATACTCGATACTACACTCAATTGAGGGTTGCTTTCCTGGAATATTTCGGTCGCCAGTTCAGTGGCTAAATCGAAACGATGAACAATGAAAGCAATCCCGTGATATTGGGAACCTTAGAACCCGGTTACTTTGATAGGACAGGTTGAACCCACCAACTTCAAGAGGGTACTACCCAGACCCCATGCTGGCCTTAAACCCTAAGGGCTTGTCTTGTGTGCCTTGTGTGCCTTACATGTTTGTCTTTGTAAATATCTGTGGTGTGTTTAATCATAGCATCATGACATCATCCAGCATCATATGCATTGACTAACCATTTCAGGGGTTCAAATTTTCATCTTTGTTCTTGTTTTGTAGGACATGGAAACTGTTCGTAGAAAGACAATTCAAGTCAGTCTGGTAAGGATCCCTCCTCAGCTTAAGGAACTTATATCCAGGATTCCCGAGAACTCATCATTCAGTGAAAGACATGGAAGCCTCATCAGCTTGGTCAACACCAACATTGAGGAAGATATGATCAAGGTCCTGTTCCAATTCTTTGACCCTCTGCATCACTATTTCACCTTCTTAGACTATCAGTTGGTACCTACATTGGAGGAGTTCTCCCGGCTCCTGAAGATCCCTATCCTTGATCAGCTACCCTTCAACGGTACAGAAAAGGAACCTAAGCTTGAAGAGATTGCTAAAGCCTTGCACCTACAGTCATCTGACCTCAAGGGACATTGGGAAGTTAGAAGTGGTATCAAAGGGTTCTTAGCCAGGTTTCTGTTTGAAAAGGCCCATGAATGTTGGAACTCCCTTGACTTGCAAGCTTTTGAAGAAGTGGTAGCCCTCCTTGTCTATGGTTTGGTGTTGTTTCCTAACCCAGATCAGCTTATTGATATCAGTGCTGTCCAGATCTTTATGTCCAGGAATCCTATACCTACGTTGCTGGGGGACATCCTTCACTCATGTTACACTCGAACCATGAGAAAAAGAGGTGTCCTTATGTGTTGCACTCCTCTCCTGGGAAGGTGGTTTATTTCGCACCTTCCCCAATCAGTCTTGAAGAATGAGCGGGGTTTGAGATGGTCACAACGGTTGATGACTCTTACACATGCAGATATACATTGGTGCCCTCGGTCCAGAGAAGATGTCACTATCATTGATCGTTGTGGGGAGTACCCTAATGTTCCTTTACTTGGACTCAGAGGAGGTATTACTTACAGCCCATGCCTGGCTTGGAGACATTTTGGTTATGCTCGGAGGGATGGTCCTCATGACATGTTAATCCCTGACATAGTTTTTGACTTCGACAATGATACTCAAGGACTTCGCCAAAGATTTATCAGAGCTTGGAGGATGCCAAGTAGGATAGATAGCAAGACCCTGGGGCACAGGAACTCCATACCGTTGGAACCTTATCTCAAGTGGGTACGAGCACGCTCTCAGAAGTTAGTGATGCCTTATCCTCATATGCTCCCAGTAATCAAAGAACCAGTCTTGGAAGGAGAAGTGTCCTACACTATTCAGCACCCTGATATGCCCACATCCTGGGAAGAGATGCAGAAGAGCTGGATCCAGCTTAAGGAGGAAAGGAATTCTCTTGAGACTAGTCTACATGCCAGTGAAAAGAAGGTCTTGGAGCTCACCCGCCTGTTGCATGAGGAGAGGAATCTCAACACTTATATAGCTCCAAAGAGGATGCGTAGCATATTTTGGGATTGATTTGATTTTTGTATTTTGCCCATGAGGCTTTGATGTACTAAACAGTTATTTCCTTAATGATAACGTGTGTTCCTTTTTGTCTACAACGAAGTTGAATTTTCGAACCCTTGAATGCATTGCATAAACACGTCTCATTCATCATGTGCATAGCAGGTTTTTCCTCTTTTCAGGTTGCTTACAGTTCTTCGCTGTTTATTTCAGCATCATGAATCCTGATTCATCCTCGACTGAGACATCCATCAAGGCTCTTCAGGCGCAGAATGCGCAGTTTCAGGAATTAATCAAGGGTTTGGCTCAAGGCCAGGAAGAGTTGAAGGCCATGCTTCTGAAAAAGGAAAAGAAGAAGAAGATAAGAACTGTTATGTTCAACTCGGGCCGAAGGTTTGGCAATACTTTGCAGCAAGAAGAGGCTGGTTCTTCTGTTGGCAAGAGTACTCCTCAGGCAGAAGCAAGGGTTCCTAGTCCGGTAGTCTCCGACAACGAGACTGATTTTGATGAAGAGCAGTACCCTCCTGCAGAAGACAGATACAAGCAACTGGAGGATAGGCTGAAGGCTATGGAAATACAACAGGTGCCTGGGCTGGATTTCGGAGATCTGGGTTTGTCAACTGGTGTGATTATCCCTCATAAGTTCAAAGCACCATCCTTTTCTAAATATGACGGGGCGTCTTGTCCCAAGCTACATCTCAGGTCCTATGTTCGGAAAATTCAACCGTACTTTGCGGATAAGAATTTATGGATCCACTTCTTCCAGGAGAGTCTTTCAGGGACTCATCTCGAATGGTTCTATTAGCTGGATGGGACCAAGGTTCGTAACTGGGAGGAGTTGGCTACTGCTTTCTATAAGCAGTATCAATATAATACCGACCTTGCCCCTACACGTACCCAACTCCAGGGTATGTCGTTAGGTTCAAGTGAAGGTTTTAAGGAGTACGCTCAGAAGTAGAGAGACCTGGCTGGCAGGGTGCAGCCTCCGTTGACTGATCGGGAGTTGGTAGACATGTTCTTGGGGACCTTATCTGGGCCGTTTTTCAACCATCTCATTGGGAATTCGTCTGCAGGGTTCACTGATCTGATTCTGACGGGAGAAAGAATTGAAGCTGGGTTAAAGTCTGGTAAGATTCCGAAGGGTGCATCGTCTAGTTCCGAGAAGAAACCCTTCAAGAAGGAGGCTAGTGCCGTGTATGGTTCCAAGAGATCAGAGAGACCTGAGCGCCGCCAATCCGTCAGTGCGGTAATGATTGCTAAGCCTGCTGCCGCTCCTCGGCCGACCAATCCTCAAAGGGCTGAAAGACCCCGGAGAGAGTTCACCCGCTTGAGTATGACCTTATCGCAGATCTTGCCACAGTTGCTCTCAACCAATCTAGTGACTGTCAGAGAGGCACCGAAGTTCCCAAATACTACATCCCCTAAGTACAACCCGAATGCTCGTTGTGCTTACCATTCAGATAGCCCGGGGCACTCTACTGATGACTGTTGGGCGTTAAGGAGTAAGGTGCAAGACCTTATCGACGCGAAGGAGATACAGTTCGAAGCGCCTGAAAGGCCAAATGTAGTTACTGCTCCTATGCCTCAGCATAGGGTAAATGCTGTTGACAAAGATGTTTATGCTGTTTCTGTGGATGATCTAGCCACTCCTCTGAAGACTGTCAAAAAGAACCTGCTGCTGGCCGGTTTATTTCCGGGTTGCAGTGAGGGTTGCCTGTTCTGTGCTGTGTCCCTATCTGGTTGTCCCTTGCTGAAGTTAGGCATCCAAAGCCTAATGGATAGCAAGGAGATTCTGTTTAAGAAGTCTGCTGTTCAATTGGTTCCGATGGAAGAAGTTTCTGTGGTTACCATATTCAACAATCCGATCAAGGCTCTCCCGAAGACGCCCGTCCGAATCAAGACCGTCGCACCTATTGTCATCACTGTTCCGGGGCCCCTGCCCTATGTATCTGATAAAGCTGTCCCCTGGCATTATGGGGCAGATGTGTATGTAAATGGGATTAAACAAGAGTTCAACGTCGGCGCCAGCATCTGTGATATCACTGGCCCAGCCAAAGTCACCCGCAGTGGCAGGCTCTTCTCGCCTGACATTGCACCGCCTACTGCTCGAAGACCACTTCTTATAACTCCTGCAAGTGTACCTGTTCCTATTGCTGACCAAGTTGTTCCTCCTGCTTCCGAGTCATCCAATGCTCGGGGCAAAGGAATTGAAGTTGAGCCTGCCCAGATGGAGGCACCTATACCTGTAACTGCTGAAGCCTCCCAACAAGAGATGGAGGAGATTCTGAAAATTATAAAGAAGAGCGACTTTAATGTTGTGGAACAGCTAGGGCACACGCCCTCCAAAATCTCCATGCTTTCTTTATTGCTGTGCTCCGAGGCCCATGCTAAGGCCTTGATCTCGTTCCTCAAGACGACCCATGTGCCACATGAGACATCGGCAGTCCAGTTCACTGATTGCGTAGCAAATCTGACAGCAGACAATGGCTTGGGTTTCTCAGATGCTGACTTGACCGCGAAGGGAAGAGACCATAATGATGCTCTGCATGTCTCTATCAAATGCAGGGGCACTACCTTGGCACATGTGTTGGTGGATACTGGTTCGTCCTTGAATGTGCTACCCAAGAAGGCTTTGGACCGTTTAGATTGTGAAGGCCTGGAATTGAAACCCAGCAATATCATCGTCAGAGCCTTTGACGGTTCAAAAAGGATGGTTCATGGAGAGGTTGACATTCCGATTCGTGTGGGCTCTCAGGTGTTTGACTTTACATTTTATGTGATGGATATCCGTCCATCTTACTCTTGTCTATTGGGTCGACCTTGGATACATAAGGCTGGGGCAGTGACCTCTACCTTGCACCAAAAGCTGAAGTACCCCGTCAGAGGGAAGATCGTCACTGTGCAAGGAGAGGAGGAATATATGGTGAGCCACCTGAACTCCTTCAGATACATTGAGATGGATGGGGAGTTTATCGAAACCCCCTTTCAGCATTTCGAGGAGGTGCTTCCAATTACAGCAGCATCAGAAACGGCAATGGAAGAAAGTGTCCCTTTGAAGATGGCTTCCCTAAAGGACGCCCGGGCTGTGGTTCAAAAGGGTGAATGTGCTAACTGGGGCAGGTTGCCAGACTTCACACAAAAGACTGACAAATTCGGGCTGGGTTTTACCATAGAGGGTCAGAAAGCTATGAGGAAAGCGAAGATTGGAAGACCTCATGTATTCATTACAAATCCAGGAGTGAATGCTGTTGGGGAAGACAATGAAGTGGATGAGGCTGAATTCAATAGCTGGATCTATCCAACGACTGAAGGCGGGTTGAACAATTGGATTGCCAAAGACCATACTCCTGTTACCTTTGTGACGCAGTAATAAATTTCTTTGTTTCGTTATTTTGTAATAAACAATAAATAAACTCTATGGCCCGGTGTCTTACCCGAGGCACCGTGGTTTCATTTGTGAGGGCATATAAATTGTCATTTCATATATCATGAATGAAAATCTTGGACGTTTTTTCGCATCGAAAATCTTATGCTCCTTTTCTGTCTTTCCTTTACATATTTTTCAAAACAGCTGTATTTACACACACACTCACTCATACAGGTTCCAATCCACTCTGGATCTAACTGATAACGACTCTGCTACTGCCAGTTATGACTTTGAAAATCCGATCAACTTAGCCGAAGACGAAGGTGAAGATGATTGCGAAGTGCCTGGCGAGCTTGCGAGACTGTTGCTTCAGGAAGAGAGGGCAATTCAACCCCACGAAGAGCCAGTGGAAACAGTAAACCTGGGTACTGAGGCAGACAGGAAAGAGGTAAAGATTGGTGCCAACTTAGAGCTCAGCGTGAAGCAACGGTTAACCAAGATGTTACATGATTATATGGAGATCTTTGCCTGGTCCTACGAAGACATGCCCGGGTTGGATACCGATATTGTGGTCCATCACTTGCCAACTAAGGAAGACTGCCCTCCAGTTAAGCAAAAGGTCCGTCGGATGCGTCCAGAGATGTCTGAGAAGATTAAAGCCGAGGTTATGAAACAGTTTGATGCTGGGTTCCTTGCAGTGACTTCTTACCCTCAGTGGGTTGATAATGTGGTGCCGGTACCTAAGAAGGACGGTAAGGTCAGAATGTGTGTCGACTACAGGGATCTGAACAGGGCCATCCCCAAAGATGACTTCCCTTTACCTCACATTGATGTCCTTGTTGATAATACAGCTCAGCATAAGGTGTTCTCTTTCATGGATGGTTTCTCAGGTTATAATCAGATCAAGATGGCACCTGAAGACATGGAAAAGACTACATTTGTCACTCAGTGGGGCACCTTCTGTTACAAGGTCATGCCATTCGGGTTGAAGAACGCTGGGGCAACCTATCAACGTGCCATGGTTGCTTTATTCCATGACATGATCCATCATGAGATAGAAGTGTATGTTAATGACATGTGTGATCGGTGGATCTGGAACTGACTGTTTAACGCTGGTTCGCGAAATGTCGCGGAAGCAAGAGTCGCCACCGTCTTTTATTTTCTCCAAATGGAAAGGACAAAAGCACAGAAAAATTCCTTAAAGAGATTGCTCTCGGTTCGGGAGGTAGGTTATAGAAAGGGAAGGTGTTAGCACCCTTTCTATCCATGGTTATCCATGGGCTCTTAGATACTTGCTCACTTGTGTTTTCAAAATGGTTTGTTTGCTTTTCAACTGTGGGTTTTAAAAAGTTTCTTTGAAAATTCCAGTTCGACTCTTGTATCGGTCCTCAAGAGTGTTTGAAAAAATACTTTCGAAAGCTTTTTGAAAATGTGTTGGTGTGAAAAGTATTTTTGATTTGTTTTGTTTTGAATTAGAGCAAGTATCCACGAGTCGTCTACCTACCCTAAGGAATTCGTCTGTGTAAATGTCCTTTAAAGTAGTGCCATCCCACCATTGAGAGGTAGGTAGCACCACCGTTGGAGGTGTTCGGGTCAATTCGAGGTTCGGGACATGGTGATCACCAGAGCAATAGGAAGACACCTTAGAAGCTACCCTCATGCCAGGTTCCCGGATCATGAGGACTTACTAAGACATCCTCTACTCGACGATCACCTTTCGAGGCAAGGCAACAGTGAGGCGTACCCTAGGGGTGGTGTGTGCGAATTGTGTGTCATGTTTCAGTTATTTATTTGTCTTTTGTCATGTCATTGGGATCTACGCTTGATTTTATTAAGACATTCATTCTTGCATGCTCGATTAACAGTTAGGAGTGCGGAAAAGATAAATCTACGACTATTACAAAGGCGCGGGTCCACATCGCCAAAATTAAACCGGACCCGATTTAGCGGAAAAAATAAATAATGCGAAGAAAATAAAGTGCGAAAAGTAAATTACATGGCTTTGGGATATTTACAAAATTATAATTAAACAATAAAAAGTAAATGCGCAAAATTGAATAATTAAAACGAAACTAGGGCGTTGGACCCTTTTGCAAATAATTAAAAAGTTAATGACAATTAGAAATTAAAATTAAATGAGAATGATGTTTTTTTGTGTTTTTTAGGTTTAATGAAAAAAAGAAATTAATTGAAATTAAATTAAAAGGGGAACCCTAATTCTAATATTTTTTTATTTATTATGAAAAGAATTAAAATATGATCTAAATTAAACCTAATTGATTATGTACAATTTTAATTTATGAAAATAAAATAAATAAATAATAATTATTATGGTGAAAAAAAAAAAAGAAAAAATATTAAAAGGAATAAATTAATTAACCTGATTCTATTTGGTTGGATTTTTATTAAAAAGGGATTAAAATTAAAACCTAATTAACTAAATATTGACATATTAATTTATTTATGAAAACAATTATTATAAAATAAATATTGTATTTTTGGTCTTTTTCTGATTTTTTATAATGTTTTTATATTTTATAGACAAAGTAAATTAATTAAAACAAATAATTAAAATAACCAATCAATTAAAACAAATGAAATAAATAAAATAAAAAAAATGAAATCAAACCAGAGTGGGGTGTAGTCCCCAATTAAGGAGGTGTTTTTGTGAAAGGCCTGGCCCAATAAGCTGGACGTTAGTTGACTTTCCATAATTCCATATGATGCGTTTGACCCATGCCTAGGGTGTTCTCCAATCCTGGCCCTTGACTAGATCATTGTGGACGCGTGGATGGTGATTGTTGAATGTGCATGGTGGACCACGTCAAGGGCGCTGCATAGGAATTCCTTATGAAAAATAATGTGAAATTTTTGCCAGACCTGGGACTTGAACCCAGGTCTGTGAGGTCACAAGCGTATTCCCTTGCCAACTGAGCTGTTCAATTTTATTGAATATATAACATAACACAAATAATATAAAGGAAATATAATATTAATTGGTTAAACACGCGCGAAATTTAAACGGACCACTGGCTGAGGTACACGTCTTCGTCTCCTTCCCCTACCCTGTAACACAAACACTATGAGAACGGTTTTTGCAACGTGGTTTTAGGCAAGCAAAGGGAAAATAGCGACTAGCCCATGTCCAAACATAAATTTATCGCGAGGCATGCGTTTTGTTCAGAGGAACACGCTGAGTGCAACCATGGTGGTTTCAATGGCCAATTTTATGGTATTGATAAAGCCCCAATTTCAAGAACCTGAAAACCTAGAAAACGCACATGGTGGATTCGTGTTTATGCCACAAAAATTCAATTAACTATCATGGTTAGTTCACAAACTTCACAAGGAGTAAGAATATACAAATAAAAATGCAAAAGGATGTCTAAATCATGCTATGCGATTTCAAGATGTTCTTGACACGGTTTGAGTTCCAGATACCAGTTCAAGGCGTTTGAGTTGATGCCAATGGTGGGAATAGGTCCAGGAATGTATGAGAATGCTAATGGGATCAAAATCGAAGCTTGAATTGACCTCTAATGCACTTTTCAGTTTTGAGTTTTTTATGAGAAAATTCAAGAATGCTATGCTTGTTTATGCGCAGCTTTTCAGTCTTAGAGCACTAGGGTTGTGATGCTGATCATATATGGAGTGATTTAGGTCAACAATTTTCAACAAAATCTCTTGCATTCAAAGATTAAAGATTTGATTTTCTTCCATTATTCTTTCAATCTTTTTCACATGGTTTTTGTACCAATTTGCATCCAATCACCCCAAATCTTTCCTCATTTGCCTTCACACGAAATATTGAGCCTATAATGTGTATAAAAAGATTTTTTAGATTAGGTTTGATATTTTTCATATATTAAAATCATTTAAATGAATATAAATTAATATTAATTCAAATAAATAATTAAAAAATATGAGAATACTTCCCTTTGGGCCTAGTGGTCGTGCATAGGCTTGGCATGAAGAAATTTGGAAGGAAAATAGGCCCATTTGCATTTTTAGGCCTTTTGCATCAATGTTGACTTTCAAAAATTTCCAAAAATTTCCCAACTTCCACAAGGCATAACTTGGTCAATTTTTAAGCTTTTAACATGTTCTTGGACATTTTGGAAAGGTCTTTGAGTCCTTTAACCAATGCCTTTGGTCCCATGTCATTTTGATTCACCAATCTCAAGTTATGGCCTTTGACTTAAAGTCACTTTTTGTTGACTTTTGAAAATGACCTATAATGTTGAAATTGATAACTTTTTGTGAGAGCATTTCTTGGACTTGGAACATGAAGATGAATTGTAGGAAATGTCTTTCTCTTCAAAATGAGCTTTGGATGTAATTTTTCTGATAATCCATGTGAAAGTTATGCCCTGGTCAATTTCAGTTGACTTTTTCAACTGTCCAAATATAGCAACTTTTGCATCTTTATGATTTCTGAGCCAAATCTTGAGAATCATGATCAAGCATTGATCAAATGATGTTTGTGGCTTCAAAATGATATGTTGACCAAAAATTTGAACTTTTGACTGTCAAATGACCATTTTGCCCCTACAGTTGACTGTAGTGCAATCTAGGGTTTTGACTGTGCAATCTTGAGCTGAATGCCTTGAAACTTGACATGAGGATACCTGACCATCTTTGTAGGCATATGAGACTTGATTGGGCCTTTGAAAAGTTCATTTGCTTGACCAGAACTCAAACCCTAGTTTTGACTGTCTAGGAGACAGTTGAGCTGCACAACCCTTGGGGCATTTTGTGACCTTGATTTGGCAATTTTTGATGAATATGGGAGGGCAAATTTTGGGGTACAACAGTTGCCCCTGTTCAATCTTCTTAGACCTGAGGGTGCAGATTGGCTGACGTGCCTTTCGTAATCCGAGGGTAGAAGATGATTGAACACTAAAGTGCCCAGAAATTTGCGCTCACATAGTAGCAATGATGATGAGGGAATGGGCTTACAGATGCCATTTGGATGTTGCTTGGATAGGATGATGGGCTTGTAGATGCCATCAGGGTGTTGATCGCGTAAGAGATTCCTTAGCGAGAACCTGCATACCTGCAAAACAGAAAAATGAGTACCTGACACGTTGCAGGAGCTGATTTTAGATGCTTGCTATAGATGTGTCCTGACTGGTTACAGGAGCTGAGTCTGGAGCTTCAAACGTTGATGAATGAACCAGGGATGGTTACTGCCTTAGCATGAAGGGTAAGAGAATCCTGAATGATCTCAACAACGCTCATTGAGAAAATCTTGGCGAGGATTACCATCTTCGTAGTGTCAGGAAGGGAACCAAAGGATATTACAATCTCAAAGGGAGTCATCTCACTCGCCGTTGGAGAGGGAACTATAGGAAATTGTAATCTGAAAGGAGATATCACCTCACGCTCATGCCGGAGAGGGAAACATCTGAAGAAGGAATTACCACCTCACACGCCGTTGGAGAGGGGACCATAAGAGAATATCACCTCACGCTCATGCCGGAGAGGAGAACATCTGAAGAAGGAATTACCACCTCACACGCCGTTGGAGAGGGGACCATAAGAGAATATCACCTCACGCTCATGCCGGAGAGGAGAACATCTGAAGAAGGAATTACCACCTCACACGCCGTTGGAGAGGGGACCACAAAAGACTATCACCTCACGCTCATCGTCGGAGAGGAAAACATCTTGAAAAAGGAATTACCACCTCACACGCCGTTGGAGAGGGAACCGTAAGAGAACTTCTATTGAGTCTTTATCAGAAAAATCTGTTTGGAGTCGATTTAACTGGACTGGAGAAGTCTTTGAAATATGTTTGAGAATTTCAACTGCACCCTTCCTGAAAGGTGGAGGTTAGTTACATGCGATGCATGATATGGATCAAGCAAACATGGATACGATTTATATGATATGATGTGTACATGCATGCTATAATGATGTATGTGATGATTCATGTATGTTTTCGTCTAGGAAAATAAATCCTTGACGGGTGCCGGGAAGTCATATCCTGGGCTGATGTTGAGAAAGAGATTTTGCTTCCGCTGTGGATGACTCGTTGCAAGAATACCAATAGGAGAAGATAACTCCGTTGAGGAATAAACTTGGCAAATGAAATAATTCTGCGGGAGAAAAGATACTCTAGCGATCATGCTGGGGAGTGCTACTCTGTGGGGATAGCGATGCTTTGCTGAGTTGATGAAGATAACTCCGCTGGGGATACCGTTGATGAGTTATGCTGGGGATATCCTTGTTGCGCTGGAAGTGTTGATAGACTTCGCTGGGGGTAGGAAGATATTTTGCCGAGGACGCTCTTTCTGTGGCTTTTGGCTGAGGATAACCCAGTTATATCCTGTTACGGAAATAACTCTTTAAATCAAGCCGGGACGACGCGTTCGTGCTCTGAGGATAAGCTTCCAGAATCTACTGGGGATAAGCTTACTGTTTGAGGGGTATGGCTTCCAACTTTCCTGGGGAAACTGGGTTGGACTGGACTCTTTGGGGAAGTTTTGGACTGTAATGCTGTAGGTTGAAAGAGGGAACCTATGTAGGGTTGCCTGCTGATGAGCTCATGTAAAACCGCATCTGAAATGGAGAAGGAACCTGTGTCGGGTTACTTTGATGATGAGTTCGTGTAAAACTGCGTTCTTGGAAAGGGAGAACCTGTGTAGGGTGTCCGGGTGACGAGTCCATGTAAAACTGCATCTTGAATAGGGGGAACCGGTGTAGGGTTGTTTGGTGAGGTAAGTTCATGTAAAACTTCTTGATGAACCGGGATGAGGTTATTTTGAACTAAATCCATGTAAGACTTCTGGGGGAACCGGGGTTAGGTTACCTTGGGGTAAATCCATGTGAGATTTCTTGACGAACCGGGGTAAGGTTACTGGAATAAGTTTGTGTAGAACTTTGATGAACCGGGGTTAGGTCATCTTGAGATAGGTCCATGTAAGACTTCATGAGGAACCGGGGTTAGGTTACTCGGATAAGTTTGTGTAAAACTTTGATGAACCGGGGTTAGGTCATCTTGAGATAGGTCCATGTAAGACTTCAGGAGGAACCGGGGTTAGGTTACTTGGATAAGTTTGTGTAAAAACTTTGATGAACCGGGGTTAGGTCATCTTGAGATAGGTCCATGTAAGACTTCAGGAGGAACCGGGGTTAGGTTACTTGGATAAGTTTGTGTAAAAATTTTGATGAACCGGGGTTAGGTCATCTTATGGAGGAGGAGTCTGTGTATGACTTTGTCTGAAGGTTGAGAAGAAACCGGTGTTGGGTTGCATGATTTTGATTGGGTTGCATGATTTTGATTAAGTGGATGATTTTGATTAAGTGGATGATTGTCCTGTTTGGTCTCGGACGTTAACCCACGATCTGGAATTTGTAAGGGTAGATGGTAATCATTCTTATGTTGATCTGTCCTTTGTACTTTGGTTGACAGAGCAATTGGATCGCCTGGATAACTCATTATTGCCCCTGCTTCGGAGATGAGGGAAGAGAATACCTGTGTGGGTGATTGACAAATCCTCGGGTAGACAAGTGATGAAATACCGGAACATAGTCGTACGCTTTGATCCCTAACTTTTGCCTGGACCGCCCTTTCGGATTTTCAGTCCACCGGGATACCCATTTTTGCCCAAGCCGCCTTTTCAGGTTTTCGACTTGCCGGGTGTACAGATTTTTTTCATTTTGTCCCTTCATTTTGCCCGAACCCTCTTGGTTCGCCGGGAAGCCCTTATTTTTGTCTAGGTATGTCAACCTAGCGGGTCTTTGATTTTGCGTAGTATTTTTTCGACTATGTCCACACTCTCAGAATGTAGGGAGTTGCCCCTGTTGGAAGTATTTTGCCATGCCCCGGATAATGAGCAATGCTCCTACTGTGCCCCTTGATTGGAGGTACTTCTGTTCACAAGGTGTTCATCGTGCGAATTTCCCTGCTGTTCAAACAAATAGTCATATGCAAACAAGGTTATTTTAAGAATGCAAGAGTCTATGTCTGTCTTGAATTTTGAAAATGCATTTTTTGTAATACAGTGCGATGTCAACTCAATATTTTACAGCAAACCTTCAGGAGTCAGGATACCTTCGTAACAGTATGCTTTCGAACTAACCCATGCTTCAGCTAGGACTTTTAAGGGTTATATCGTGGCCTGGTTCACGGTTTAAGAAACAAAGGATAAAGGCTCAAATTATTTGTACCCACCCGCTCTTCGTGGTGTTCTCCAAACCTAAACTCAGCTGATCATACGTTAGACCTTGTTTGAGTCTTTGCTCTGATTTTCCGGTGATGATTCGGATGTTGATAACTTATTTTGAATAGGCAGTCATTCCTTTCTTGTTGAAGTTTGTAAGACCTCTTTCTTTTTGATTTTGTTATCCCTGTTTTTTTTTTGCCTGAACTGTTTCCTTTTTTGGAATTACAGTCAGCGGGATGCCCCAGGTTCATAAGTCCCCTTTGTAGGTTTAGACTTTTTGGGCTTTTTATTTATGAATTTTGATGATGATTGCCTGTCCTTTTGATTGTTCTGAACCATCACTGTCTTTGTTCGTTTTGTAAAGATCTCTTCGGTGCCATTCGTTATGCACTTGGATCAACTGAGAGACTACCCTGCCCCAGGTTATGATTAAGGGTTTTAAATTTCGAAAATAAAAACTCCTACTTCTTTGGCTCAGAGGGGTTGACGAGGGATTATCATCCTTATAACTCCAGTGTCTAGGGATTGAAACAATGCCTGTACCTCATCAGCGGGGTCTGTTCAAAAGCATACTGTAGATTATGGTATCGTTTTCGTCATCCTCCCTCAAGAGGTTTAGAATTTTTAATTAAGAGCTGACCATTGCAAAATATGAAAACAGTTTTAAGTGTAATAAACATAATTAAATCAAGACAGACATGTGTAATGCATTCATGAAATAAAAGAGTTTAACATAATAATTGTTTATCTGAACAAGAAAGGAAAAATACAACTTGAATTCAAATGAACAAAAAATTCTCAATCCTAGCCATGTTTTGGCAATGGAGCATTGATCACATTGGGAGTCTCAGCAGGCTCGAACTCGATCTCTTTGGCATCGATCATGTTCTGAATTTTGTACTTCAGTGCCCAACAGTCCTCAGTATCGTGCCCCGGGCTATCGGAATGATAAGCACACCGTGCTTCTGGATTGTAGCTAGGAGAGGAGGTCTTAGGATTGGCAGGAGGGTTTATTACTGCAATCAGGTTCATCTTCAGCATATGTTGCAGTGCTTGCGACCATGGCATGTTAATGTTGGTGAACTGCCTTTTAGGCCCGTCCGACCTTTGCTGGTTTCCCCTCTGTGGTTGGCGGCGTGGTGCAGAACCAGAGATCATGACTGCCCCTGCATGTTGATCACGGCGACTCTTTTGACTGTATGCAGCATTAGATTCCTTCTTTCCCGTGTAAGGCTTTTTATGAATATCAGAAGGTGTGGCCTCTTGAATTTTCCCGCTCTTGATACCAGCTTCAATTCTTTCGCCGGTCAGGATGAGGTCGGTAAATCCAGCAGATGAGTTACCAATGAGGTGGTTAAAGAATGGACCAGACAGGGTCCCCAAGAACATGTCCACAAGTTCACGGTCAGTCAGAGGTGGTTGCACCCTTCCAGCAAGATCTCTCCATTTCTGCGCATATTCTTTGAAACCTTCACTTGATCCTAACGACATACCCTGGAGTTGGGTACGCGTAGGAGCAAGGTCGGCATTATACTGATACTGCTTATAGAAAGCAGTAGCCAACTCCTCCCAGTTACGAACCTTGGTCCCATCCAGCTGATAGAACCATTCGAGATGAGTCCCTGAAAGACTCTCCTGGAAGAAGTGGATCCATAGATTCTTATCCGCAGAGTACGGCTGAATCTTCCGAACATAGGACCTTAAGTGCAGCTTGGGACAAGACGCCCCGTCATACTTAGAGAAGGATGGTGCTTTGAATTTATGGGGGATGATCACACCGGTTGACAAACCCAGATCTCCGAGATCCAGCCCAGGTACCTGTTGAACCTCCATAGCTTTCATTCTGTCCTCCAGTTGCTTATATCTGTCATCGGCAGGAGGGTACTGCTCTTCATCAAAATCTGTCTCGTTGTCGGAGACCACTGGACTGGGAATCTCTCTCTCATGATGACTGCTTTCCCTCACAGATGGGGTAGTCCTCTCAGTTTCAGCCTGCGGTGTATTCACGGATCTGCGTCTAGGGCTGAACAAGACAGTCCTCTTCTTCTTCTTGTCCTTCTTCAAAAGCAGAGCCTTCAGGTCTTGTTGCCCCTGGGTCAAATTCAGGATCAGCTCTTGGAACTGGGCGTTCTGAGCCTGGAGATCCTTGATGGACTGTTCAGCTGATGATCCAGGATTCATGACGAGCGGCTGAAATAAACAGCGAAGAAGGTAAGTAACCTGCAGAGAAAGGGTACCTGTTATGCAATGATATGTATGACATGCATGCAATGATTTCAGGGATCTCGCGGGGTAAACAGAGAAATTGTTAGAGTTGAGAACCGGTAACTTGATTGAAGGCACTTCATGTTGTTGAGAGTCCTTCTTCAAGGGTCAAAGGCTCACCATATCCAGTGGGTCATAGCCCCTGACACCCTTGGCTAGAGGAAAATAAGTCCTCTTTGCCCCTGGCTAGATGTTTGATTTATCATGACCTGCATCACAAGCCCTTGAGATCCTTGAAATGGGTTAGGATGTATGCAGGATGCATGCAATGGTATGATGTTATGCTATGCATGGGGTAACGTGAGTGAACCCTGTTATGAGTCCTAATTAAGGACTGAAACAAAACCTGCAAGAAACAAGTGTTAGGTCACAAGCATGCAGATAGTCAAGTACGAAGGCACACAAGTCGCACAAGAGAGAGCCCTTAGGTTTAGGCCAGCATGGGGTCTGGGTATTACCCTCTTGAAGTTGGTGGGTTCAACCTGTCCTAATCAAAGTAACTGGGTTCTAAGGTTCCCAATATCACGGGATTGCTTTCATTGTTCATCGTTTCGATTTAGCCACTGAACTGGCGACCGAAATATTCCAGGAAAGCAACCCTCAATTGAGTGTAGTATCGAGTATCAACCAACCTCGGACTGCACCAAAGTCAGTTATCTCACTACCCTAAAGAGGCCAAGATAGTTCAATTAAGGTTCCTAAGGTCTGTTGATGCTTCACGACACCACGCGGAGGCCCCGTACTCTCCTTGACTGAACTCAAGGGTTACCGGTACACACCAAAGTGCCACATCAACGTAGCAGACTGTTTCAACCGTGTCGGTATACCCCGCACAGTTCCCTCACAGCCTTGTTGCTACTTTCTAAGAAAGGTATCCCCCAGATCCGGGTGTAGGATCTATAGAACTCCCAAGCAACCCACAATTTAAAGCACACAAGGAAAACAATTGAAAACATAGTTATAAGCTAGCCCTAAGGTACACCTCACTTTAAGTGTGTCCCCAGCAGAGTCGCCAGTTCTGTGATCGGTGGATCTGGAACTGACTGTTTAACGCTGGTTCGCGAAATGTCGCGGAAGCAAGAGTCGCCACCGTCTTTTATTTTCTCCAAATGGAAAGGACAAAAGCACAGAAAAATTCCTTAAAGAGATTGCTCTCGGTTCGGGAGGTAGGTTATAGAAAGGGAAGGTGTTAGCACCCTTTCTATCCATGGTTATCCATGGGCTCTTAGATACTTGCTCACTTGTGTTTTCAAAATGGTTTGTTTGCTTTTCAACTGTGGGTTTTAAAAAGTTTCTTTGAAAATTCCAGTTCGACTCTTGTATCGGTCCTCAAGAGTGTTTGAAAAAATACTTTCGAAAGCTTTTTGAAAATGTGTTGGTGTGAAAAGTATTTTTGATTTGTTTTGTTTTGAATTAGAGCAAGTATCCACGAGTCGTCTACCTACCCTAAGGAATTCGTCTGTGTAAATGTCCTTTAAAGTAGTGCCATCCCACCATTGAGAGGTAGGTAGCACCACCGTTGGAGGTGTTCGGGTCAATTCGAGGTTCGGGACATGGTGATCACCAGAGCAATAGGAAGACACCTTAGAAGCTACCCTCATGCCAGGTTCCCGGATCATGAGGACTTACTAAGACATCCTCTACTCGACGATCACCTTTCGAGGCAAGGCAACAGTGAGGCGTACCCTAGGGGTGGTGTGTGCGAATTGTGTGTCATGTTTCAGTTATTTATTTGTCTTTTGTCATGTCATTGGGATCTACGCTTGATTTTATTAAGACATTCATTCTTGCATGCTCGATTAACAGTTAGGAGTGCGGAAAAGATAAATCTACGACTATTACAAAGGCGCGGGTCCACATCGCCAAAATTAAACCGGACCCGATTTAGCGGAAAAAATAAATAATGCGAAGAAAATAAAGTGCGAAAAGTAAATTACATGGCTTTGGGATATTTACAAAATTATAATTAAACAATAAAAAGTAAATGCGCAAAATTGAATAATTAAAACGAAACTAGGGCGTTGGACCCTTTTGCAAATAATTAAAAAGTTAATGACAATTAGAAATTAAAATTAAATGAGAATGATGTTTTTTTGTGTTTTTTAGGTTTAATGAAAAAAAGAAATTAATTGAAATTAAATTAAAAGGGGAACCCTAATTCTAATATTTTTTTATTTATTATGAAAAGAATTAAAATATGATCTAAATTAAACCTAATTGATTATGTACAATTTTAATTTATGAAAATAAAATAAATAAATAATAATTATTATGGTGAAAAAAAAAAAAGAAAAAATATTAAAAGGAATAAATTAATTAACCTGATTCTATTTGGTTGGATTTTTATTAAAAAGGGATTAAAATTAAAACCTAATTAACTAAATATTGACATATTAATTTATTTATGAAAACAATTATTATAAAATAAATATTGTATTTTTGGTCTTTTTCTGATTTTTTATAATGTTTTTATATTTTATAGACAAAGTAAATTAATTAAAACAAATAATTAAAATAACCAATCAATTAAAACAAATGAAATAAATAAAATAAAAAAAATGAAATCAAACCAGAGTGGGGTGTAGTCCCCAATTAAGGAGGTGTTTTTGTGAAAGGCCTGGCCCAATAAGCTGGACGTTAGTTGACTTTCCATAATTCCATATGATGCGTTTGACCCATGCCTAGGGTGTTCTCCAATCCTGGCCCTTGACTAGATCATTGTGGACGCGTGGATGGTGATTGTTGAATGTGCATGGTGGACCACGTCAAGGGCGCTGCATAGGAATTCCTTATGAAAAATAATGTGAAATTTTTGCCAGACCTGGGACTTGAACCCAGGTCTGTGAGGTCACAAGCGTATTCCCTTGCCAACTGAGCTGTTCAATTTTATTGAATATATAACATAACACAAATAATATAAAGGAAATATAATATTAATTGGTTAAACACGCGCGAAATTTAAACGGACCACTGGCTGAGGTACACGTCTTCGTCTCCTTCCCCTACCCTGTAACACAAACACTATGAGAACGGTTTTTGCAACGTGGTTTTAGGCAAGCAAAGGGAAAATAGCGACTAGCCCATGTCCAAACATAAATTTATCGCGAGGCATGCGTTTTGTTCAGAGGAACACGCTGAGTGCAACCATGGTGGTTTCAATGGCCAATTTTATGGTATTGATAAAGCCCCAATTTCAAGAACCTGAAAACCTAGAAAACGCACATGGTGGATTCGTGTTTATGCCACAAAAATTCAATTAACTATCATGGTTAGTTCACAAACTTCACAAGGAGTAAGAATATACAAATAAAAATGCAAAAGGATGTCTAAATCATGCTATGCGATTTCAAGATGTTCTTGACACGGTTTGAGTTCCAGATACCAGTTCAAGGCGTTTGAGTTGATGCCAATGGTGGGAATAGGTCCAGGAATGTATGAGAATGCTAATGGGATCAAAATCGAAGCTTGAATTGACCTCTAATGCACTTTTCAGTTTTGAGTTTTTTATGAGAAAATTCAAGAATGCTATGCTTGTTTATGCGCAGCTTTTCAGTCTTAGAGCACTAGGGTTGTGATGCTGATCATATATGGAGTGATTTAGGTCAACAATTTTCAACAAAATCTCTTGCATTCAAAGATTAAAGATTTGATTTTCTTCCATTATTCTTTCAATCTTTTTCACATGGTTTTTGTACCAATTTGCATCCAATCACCCCAAATCTTTCCTCATTTGCCTTCACACGAAATATTGAGCCTATAATGTGTATAAAAAGATTTTTTAGATTAGGTTTGATATTTTTCATATATTAAAATCATTTAAATGAATATAAATTAATATTAATTCAAATAAATAATTAAAAAATATGAGAATACTTCCCTTTGGGCCTAGTGGTCGTGCATAGGCTTGGCATGAAGAAATTTGGAAGGAAAATAGGCCCATTTGCATTTTTAGGCCTTTTGCATCAATGTTGACTTTCAAAAATTTCCAAAAATTTCCCAACTTCCACAAGGCATAACTTGGTCAATTTTTAAGCTTTTAACATGTTCTTGGACATTTTGGAAAGGTCTTTGAGTCCTTTAACCAATGCCTTTGGTCCCATGTCATTTTGATTCACCAATCTCAAGTTATGGCCTTTGACTTAAAGTCACTTTTTGTTGACTTTTGAAAATGACCTATAATGTTGAAATTGATAACTTTTTGTGAGAGCATTTCTTGGACTTGGAACATGAAGATGAATTGTAGGAAATGTCTTTCTCTTCAAAATGAGCTTTGGATGTAATTTTTCTGATAATCCATGTGAAAGTTATGCCCTGGTCAATTTCAGTTGACTTTTTCAGCTGTCCAAATATAGCAACTTTTGCATCTTTATGATTTCTGAGCCAAATCTTGAGAATCATGATCAAGCATTGATCAAATGATGTTTGTGGCTTCAAAATGATATGTTGACCAAAAATTTGAACTTTTGACTGTCAAATGACCATTTTGCCCCTACAGTTGACTGTAGTGCAATCTAGGGTTTTGACTGTGCAATCTTGAGCTGAATGCCTTGAAACTTGACATGAGGATACCTGACCATCTTTGTAGGCATATGAGACTTGATTGGGCCTTTGAAAAGTTCATTTGCTTGACCAGAACTCAAACCCTAGTTTTGACTGTCTAGGAGACAGTTGAGCTGCACAACCCTTGGGGCATTTTGTGACCTTGATTTGGCAATTTTTGATGAATATGGGAGGGCAAATTTTGGGGTACAACAACATGATCGCAAGGTCCCAGACTGAGGAAGAGCACCTAGATCATCTGCAGAAGTTGTTTGACCGGTTGAAATTATACAAGCTGAGATTGAACCCGAACAAGTGCACCTTCGGGGTAAGATCTGGGAAGTTGCTAGGCTTCGTGGTAAGTGACAAGGGTATTCAAGTGGACCCTGCTAAGGTCAAAGCTATTCAAGAGATGCCAGTTCCCAGGACAGAGAAGGAAGTCAGAGGCTTTTTAGGACGCCTGAATTACATTGCTCGCTTCATCTCACATCTAACTGCTACCTGTGAGCCAATCTTCAAGCTGCTGAAGAAAGATCAGGTAGTACGTTGGAATGATGAATGTCAGGCTGATTTTGACAAAATCAAAGAGTATCTCCAAGAACCACCTATCCTTATGCCACCGGTTGAAGGGAGACCTCTGATATTATACCTGACAGTGCTTGACAACTCAATGGGGTGTGTGCTGGGCAGCATGACGAGTCTGGCCGAAAAGAGCATGCCATTTATTACCTTAGCAAAAAGTTTACCGACTGTGAGACCCGATACTCACTGCTTGAGAAAACTTGCTGCACTTTGGTATGGGCTGCTCGCCGGCTGAGACAGTATATGCTGACTCATACCACCTTGTTGATCTCAAAGATGGATCCTATAAAATACATATTCGAAAAGCCTGCTCTGTCTGGGAGAATTGCAAGATGGCAGATGATCTTGACGGAATACGACATTCAGTACACAACCCAAAAAGCCATCAAGGGAAGTGTATTGGCAGACCATTTGGCACATCAGGCCGTAGATGACTATCAGTCAATGAACTTTGAGTTTCCGGATGAAAGCATCATGATAATGACTGATTGTGAAGTACCTGGACCGGATGAAGGACCTGAACTAGGATCCTGATGGTCTATGCACTTTGACGGAGCCTCCAACGCTTTGGGAAATGGCATTGGCGCCATAATCATATCACCTCAAGGTACTCATACTCCACTCACTGCCCGGCTATGTTTCAACTGTACCAACAACATGGCAGAGTATGAGGCGTGCATCATGGGTCTTCAAGCTGCGATTGACCTAAGGATTAAGTTTCTGAGTGTCTTCGGAGATTCCGCTCTTGTGATCAATCAGATCAAAGGAGAGTGGGATACGAAACATCCGAACCTTATTCCTTACAAAGAATGTGTGTTGACCCTGATCCCCCACTTTACAGAGATAACCTTTGAACACTTTCCGAGAGAAGAGAATCAGCTGGCGGACGCGTTAGCTACAATGTCTTCTATGTTTAAGGTCAAATGGGACAATGAGGCTCCCCGAATCATCATCTGGAAACTGGACGAACCGGCATACTGTTGTGATCTCGAGACTGAATTGGTGACTGAGAAGCCTTGGTACCATGAGGTGAAGAGATATCTGGAAGCTCAGGAATACCCTGAAGGTGCATCTGTCAATGATAAGAAGTTCCTGAGAAGGTTCGCAGCCAAGTTCTTCCTTAGCAACGACATCTTATACAAGCGAAACCATGATTCAACCTTACTGCGCTGTGTGGATAAAACTGAAGCAGAAAAAATCATGGAAGAACTACATGAAGGGACCTTTGGTACACATTCCAGTGGACATACAATGGCTAAGAAAATCCTTCGGGCAGGATATTACTGGTCCACAATGGAAGCTGACTGCTACCAACACTCCAGGACATGCCACAAGTGCCAGATCTATGCAGACAAGGTGCATGTTCCTCCAGTTCCCCTGAATATTCTGACCGCGCCTTGGCCGTTTGCAATGTGGGGCATAGACATGATCGGCGAGATTAAACCTACGGCATCTAATGGACACCGCTTCATCCTAGTGGCGATTGATTATTTTACGAAGTGGGTCGAGGCAGCATCCTATGCTACGGTAACCAAGACGGTTGTGGCACGGTTCATTCGACACAATCTGATCTGTCGATATGGCGTCCCAGAAAGAATCATTACAGACAACGGTACCAATCTGAATAATAAGATAATCGCTGAGCTCTGCGAACAGTTCAAGATACATCACCACAATTCTTCTCCCTATAGACCGAAGATGAATGGGGCTGTAGAAGCAGCAAATAAGAACATCAAGAAAATCGTGCAGAAGATGACAGTGACTTATAAAGATTGGCACGAGATGTTACCGTTCGCTCTACATGGGTACCGTACCTCAGCTAGGACGTCAACCGGGGCAACTCCTTTCTCTCTGGTTTATGGCATGGAGGCAGTCTTACCGATCGAAGTACAAATACCCTCTCTCCGGATAATGAAGGATGCAAATCTGAACGAAGATGATTGGATCCAGACACGACTTGATCAGCTCAACCTCATTGATGAAAAGAGACTTGCTGCTATTTGTCATGGTCAGACGTATCAGAAGCGGATGATCAGGGCATTTAACAAAAAGGTCAGACCGCAGGAATATCAAGTTGGGGATCTGGTAATCAAGAGAATCATCCTTCCTCAGAGTGATCCCAGGGGCAAATGGACCCCTACGTACGAAGGGCCATTTGTGGTTAAGCATGTGTTCTCAGGAGGAGCAATGATACTAACCAACATGGATGGTGACGACCTTCCTCACCCCGCCAATGCAGACATAGTAAAAAGATACTACGCATGAAAAAAAGACCCGCTAGGCTGACATGCCTAGGCAAAAATTAGGGCTTCCCGTCGAACCAAAAGGGTTCGGGCAAAATGAAGGGATGAAAATGAAAAAAACTGTACACCCGGCAAGTCGAAAACCTGAAAAGGCGGCTTGGGCAAAAATGGGTATCCCGGTGGACTGAAAACCCGAAAGGGCGGTCCAGGCAAAAATTAGGGATAAAAGCGTAATACTATGTCTCATTGGATCACTTTGCATCCAGAATCTGGTATCTACAGCAAGTTCAAACGACATTGATCAGTCAGCTTCACCTTCAACCAAGGTCATCAAGTGATGAGACGCTCGGAGTTATAAGGGCAATAACAGAGTTGAAACCCAGTGGGATCATATTTCACACAGCTGTTTTATTTTCTTTTGTACAAATTTGTATAAACTTTTTGCTCGGCGGCGTTCTCTTACTAGGACGTCAGCCTCTTGTACACAAAACGCCTATTTTCAGGCCATTCAAAAATCAATACAAATATACTTTTCAGTTAAACGTGCCAACTGTTTTTCTTTTTTCTGTTTTGTTTTGCGAAGAACGTCCAAGGTTCAATTTGTGATATATGCATTGACAATAATTTGCTAACTCATAAGTATTTGCATACGAAACAAAGGATTAATTACAGGTGACACTAGAAACAGGGGCAATAAAGAGTTGTCTAAGCAATCTAACTGTTCTGTCCTCCAGAGTACCAAGGTAGGTTCAGCTGAAGAACATGACCAGTACATCTCAATTCCCCAGAGAGTAAGTCAGCAAGCAGTGCATTCTTCTCCAAGCAGAGTTATCAAATCTTAAGGAAGTTGAGTATCCTCTAGCAGATCCCAACATTCCCCAGCAGCATACACATATTCTCATAACAAGTATCCCCGGCAGTCTTGGTCTAAAGATTGTTCCCCGACGGTATATCAACATTCAAAGGAATCACTTCCCCAGCATATCAAAACTTCCCCAGAGAAGTCCAATATAGTTCCCCAGGAAAATTGGAATCCATCTCCCCAAGCAGCAAGCTTATCCCCAGTAGAGTCTGGAAGCTTATCCCTCGCAGAGCACGAACGCGTCGCCCGGCTTTATTCAAAGAGTTATTTCCTTAACAGGATATAACTGGGTTATCCTCAGCCAATAACCACGGAAAGATCGTCCTCGGCGAAGTCTTTCTATCCCCAGCAAAGTCTATTAACACTTCCGATACAGCAAAAATATCCCCAGCAAGTTACTATAAACAATTCAGCAAAAGCATCTCTCTCCCCACAGAGTATCACTCCCCAGCATGGTCGCTAGAGTATTTTTCTCCCCGCAGAATCTTCCATTTGTCAAGTTTATTCCTCAACGGAGTCATCTTCTCCTACCGGTATTCTTGCAGTTATCATCCCCAGCGGAAGCGAAAGCTTATTCTTCAATATCAGCCCAGGATATGACTTCCCGGCACCCGTCAAGGATTTACTTTCCTAGACGAAAAACACATTCATAAAACATCACATACATCATTATAGCATGCATAGACGCATTATATCATACAAATCTCATTTATGTTGAGAACGTCATTATGACTGACTTTTACCTTTCAGGAAAGATTCAGTTAAGTTCTCAATCATCTTTCAAGACCTAGACCGGTTCAGTTAATCGACTCCAAAGATTTCTTACCCAGTCCAAGGCTTTCTCTAGTCCAGCTAAATCGACTCCCAACAGATTTTTCTGATGAAGACTCAGTAGAAGTTATCCATGTTATAATGGTTCCCTCCCCGACGGTGCGTGAGGTGATAATTCCATTTCAGATTATGATTTCCTATGGTTCCCTCCCCGACGGTGCGTGAGGTGATAATTCCTTTTGAGATTATAATTTCCTATGGTGCTCTCCCCGACGGTGCGTGAGATATAATTCCATTTCAGGTTATAATTTCCTATGGTTCCCTCCCCGACGGTGCGTGAGGTGATAATTCCTTTTGAGATTATGATTTCCTATGGTTCCCTCCCCGACGGTGCGTGAGGTGATAATTCCTTTTGAGATTATAATTTCCTATGGTGCTCTCCCCGACGGTGCGTGAGATATAATTCCATTTCAGGTTATAATTTCCTATGGTTCCCTCCCCGACGGTGCGTGAGGTGATAATTCCTTTTGAGATTATAATTTCCTATGGTGCTCTCCCCGACGGTGCGTGAGATATAATTCCATTTCAGGTTATAATTTCCTATGGTTCCCTCCCCGACGGTGCGTGAGGTGATAATTCCTTTTGGGATTATGATTTCCTATGGTTCCCTCCCCGACGGTGCGTGAGGTGATAATTCCTTTTGAGATTATAATTTCCTATGATGCTCTCCCCGACGGTGCGTGAGATATAATTCCATTTCAGGTTATAATTTCCTATGGTTCCCTCCCCGACGGTGCGTGAGGTGATAATTCCTTTTGAGATTATGATTTCCTATGGTTCTCTCCCCGACGGTGCGTGAGATGTAATTCCCTTTCAGATTATAATTTCCTTTGGTCCTCTCCCCGACGGTGCGTGAGATGTAATTCCCTGTCAGGTTATAATTGTCTATTGGTTCTCTTCCCGATACTGCGAAGATGGTAATTCCCACCAAGATCTTCTCAACGAGCATTGTTGAAGTTAAAGTCACCCAAGGTTCTCTTACCGTTCATGCTAAGGTAGTAACCATCCCTGGTTCATTCATCGTCTTGTGAAGCTCCAGACTCAGCCCCTGTAACCAGTCAGGACACATCTATACCAAGCATCTGAAAATCAGCTCCTGCAACATGTCAGGTACTCATTTTTCTGTTTTGCAGGTACGTAAGTTCTCGCTAAGGAATCTCTTACGCGATCAACATCCAGATGGCATCTATAAGACCATCGTCCTATTCATCAACCTCTAAATGGCATCTATAAGCCCATTCCATCACCACACTGCTACTATGTGAGCGCAAATTTCTGGGCACTCTAGTGTTCAATCATCTTCTACCCTCGGATTACGAAAGGCACGTCAGCCAATCTGCATCCTCAGGTCTAAGAAGATTGAACAGGGGCAACTGTTGTACCCCAAAATTTGCCCTCCCATATTATTCAAGAAATTGCTAAGTCAAGCTTCAAAATTCCCCAAGGGTTGCACAGTGCAAAAGGTCTCTTATGCAGTCAAAATTAGGGTGTGTGTTCTGATCAAGGGAATGAAGTTTCCAAAGGTCCAATCAAGTCTCACATGCCTACAAATATGGTCAAGCATCCCCATATCAAGTTTCAAGACTTTCAGCACAAAATTGCACAGTCAAAACCCTAATTGCACTACAATCAACTGTAAGGGCAAAATGGTCATTTGACAGTCAAAAGTTCAAATTTTTGGTCAACATATCATTTTGAAGCCACAAACATCATTTGATCAATGTTTGATCATGATTCTCAAAATTTGGCTCAGAAATCATCAAGATGCAAAAGTTTCCTTATTTGGACAGCTGAAAAAGTCAACTGTAAATTGACCAGGGCATAACTTTCACATGGATTATCAGAAAAATTCCATCCAAAGCTCATTTTGAATAGAAAGACATTTCCTACAACTCATCTTCATACTTCAAGTCCAATAAATGCTCTCACAAAAATTTATCAATTTCAATATTATAGGTCATTTTCAAAAGTCAACAAAAAGGGACTTTAAGTCAAAGGCCATAACTTGAGATTGGTAAATCAAAATCACATGGGACCAAAGGCATTGGTTAGAGGACTCAAAGACCTTTCCAAAATGTCCAAGAACATGAGAAAAGCATAAAATGTGAGCAAGTTATGCCTTGTGGAAGTTGGGAAATTTTTGGATATTTTGAAAAGTCAACATTGATTCAAATGACCTAAAATTGCTAATGGGCCCATTTTTCTTCCATAAATCATCACCCATGGCATGTGCACGACCACTTGGCCCAAAGGGAAGTATTTCTTCATTTTTTATTTATTTATTTGAATTTTTATTTATATTAATTCATTTAAATCAATTAAATACATGAAAAATATTTAACTTAACCTAACAAATCTTTTTGCACATGTAATCTACTCAATAATTCGTGCATAATTCAATATGGAAAGATTTGGATTGATTGGATCATGATTGGTACAAAATTGTATGAAAAATATTTGAAAAAAGATCTTGAAAATCAAATTTCCAAAAACCATGAATGCAATTGATTTGTTTGGTTTTTCTTGACCTAATTGATTCATTACATAAGCCTGAATGAAAACCTAATCAGAAAAACCACTAAGCTGCGCAGAAGAGCATAAACAAACTTGCATTTTTTTCAAGAAAACTCCAATTCTTAAAACTTGTTTGCAGGACGTTTCAAGCCACAAAACCCCTTCCATTGCATTCCTAGGACGTCAAGCAACGTGCCTGAATCAAGAACACGGTCCCTAAGCCCTTGAAACGCTGTACAGAAGTCCCACTTTTCTTACTTTTTTGCATAATCGTATTTCAAGATTTAGGCATTTTTATTGCATATTGTTAATGGATTCATGCTAATTAAGGTGTTCTGAAGCTAACCGTTTATCTTAATTGTGTTTTCGTGTACTATATGCAATTATGCCATTGATGCAGATTATGGTTCATGAAGCTTGAAATTGGGCGTTTCGTGATATGGAAAAATTGAAACCTCTGAGTATCACCATTAGAACTAGCAGGCTTGGACGATCAGGAATCCATCATCGCGCTCAATTTATGAGCGTCTTAGGCCTATTCGCTATTTTCTGGAAAGTGGCCTAAAAGAACGTTTGCAAAACCGTGGCCATTATTTTTATATTTTCAGGAACGAAGAAGAAGATAACTAGGTGGCAGGGGGCGATTGGCCTGTTTAAATTTCGCGCGCAAAGTCCACTAACACCTTGGTTTTCTTTTATATTATTTGTTTGCTATTATATGTTAACACGCGTGTGAGTTGATCCAGTGGCAAGCGTTAGTGCTGGTAACAGTTATGACCTGGGTTCGAGCCCCAGGTCTTCAATATTCCCATGTTATTTTTCAATTACAATTCATATGCAGGCTCAGTATTGTGGTTCACCATACACCTTCTCCATCAAGCCATCCACACGTCCAAGGATATCAAATCAAAGGCTCAGATCTAAGGAACACAAGGCACCCTGGTCAGCGCACATACACATGTCCGGAAAAGTCAACGAAGTCAGGTTTGTTTGGGCCTGAATTGCTTGGGCTATACCTCCATGTTGGGGACTACAACCCCCCTAGGTTTGCAAGTCTTTATTTTTTATTTTTATTTTCTATTTTTCTTTTTAATAACTGTTTTGTTCAATTTAATTTATTATCTTCACAAAATATAAAAAAACACATAAAAGTCAGAAAAGAGCAAAAATATAATAAATATTTTATTTTTAGTATTTTCATAAATAAATGTATATAATTAAATTTAGTGTAAATTAGGGTTTAATTTAATATTTTCATAATAAATTTAAAAAACATAGAATTAGGTTTAATTAATAATTTTTCATCCTTTTTATTTTTCTTTCATGATAATCAAATATTTAATATTATTAGATATTTAGTTTTATAATTAAATTTGCATGTAAATAAATTAGGGTTAATATTAGGTTTTAATTTTCTTTTCTTAATAAATTAAAAATAAAATAGAATTAGGGTTAGCATTTAATTTCAATTAATTCCTTTTTCTATTAAATCCTAAAATACTAAAAAATACCAAAAAACAAGTTCTTTATTTTTTTAATTAATTAACTCCATCATTAATCTAATTTTTTGCAAAAGGGTCCAACGCCCTCATTCTTAATTTCTTATTAATTCGCATATTTATCTTATTTCGTTTAAATATTTATGTATCTCTCCCGAAGCCTTGTAATTAATTTCTCGCATTTTTAATTCCTTATTTTCTTTTACTGTCAAATTGGGTCCTGGTTAATTTTGACGATGTGGACCCGCGCCTTTTGTAATAGCTTAGAATTTACTTTTCTCGCAACTTTTTAACTGTTAATCAAATGGCATGAAAGAATGTATGGACAAAAATAAAAACAAGCGTAGAACACCACAAATGCATGATCAAAGATAATTGCTAAACTGAAAACGACACACGAATCGCACACACCACCCCTAGGGTACGCCTCACTGTTGCCTTGCCTCGAAAGGTGATCGTCGAGTAAAGGATGTCTTAGTAAGTCCTCATGATTCGGGAACCTGGCATGAGGGTAGCTTCTAAGGTGTCTTCCCATTGCTCTGGTGATCACCATGTCCCGAACCTCGAATTGACCCGAACACCTCCAACGGTGGTGCTACCTACCTCTCAATGGTGGGATGGCACTACCTTAAAGGACATTTACACAGACGAATTCCTTAGGGTAGGTAGGTTCTCGTAGATACTTGCTCTAATTTCAAAAACAAATTAAAAAATACTTTTCACACCGACACCTTTTCAAAAAGCTTTCGAAAGCAATTTTTCAAACACTCTTGAGGACTGATACAAGAGTCGAACTGAAATTTTCAAAGAAACTTTTTAAAACCCACAGTTGAAAAGCAAACAAACCATTTTTGAAAACACAAATGAGCAAGTATCTAAGAGCCCATGGATAACCATGGATAGAAAGGGTGCTAACACCTTCCCTTTCTATAACCTACCTCCCGAACCGAGAGCAATCTCTATAAGGAATTTTTCTGTGCTTTTGTCCTTTCTATTTGGAGAAAATAAAAGACGGTGGCGACTCTTGCTTCCGCGACATTTCGCGAACCAGCGTTAAACAGTCAGTTCCAGATCCACCGATCACAGAAGGCAACAAGTGGAATACCCTAGGGGTGCAAGTGTGATTAGTGTTGTCCATTTTCATGCTTGATTATCTTGAAATTAGGTCAAACTATTTTTGTTGTTTTTGATTCGCATACAAACCCTAATTCTAACATGGTATATTTAGAAAGCAATAAAGTGCGAAGAGTAAAGTTACTAGGCTATTACAACACAATATATGGGAAGGGGGGTACAAAGGTTCAAATGGGGGGTTTTTGACAAGGAATTTAAACCTAACTATTACATCAATTTGGAATTATTTACAAGATATTTAATTGCACAAATTAAATAGAAATAAAATAAATATGCAAGATGCAAAAAGTGTTTTTATGTATATGAAAAAAAAGTATTTTTATATGTCAAATAAACAAAATAAAAAGTATTATTTTTTGGAGTTTTTATGTTTAGGGCAAAACCCTAATTTTATTAAGTAAAATTATTAATTATTTAATATGTACAATATTTATTTATTATATACAAAAATAAAAATAAAAATGAAGTATATTTGTCAAAAAGGTATTTTTAATGTTAAATATTAATAAAAATAAAAATGTGTATATTTTGTATTTTAACCTAAATATATTAATATATATATATATGTACTTGTATTATTTATTAAATATATTGCATATATAAAAAATAATAATATTTAATATTTATAAAAAAAGTATATTTTATATGAAATATTTTCAGAAGGTAAAATGAAACAAAAATCAGAAATAAAATATGTTTGCATATTTTTTAGTATTTTTAAATAAAAGTGTTTATGTATTTATTTATGTACAAATACTTATTTAAACAAATAAAAGCCTAATAAATATAAAAATGGTGTAAAAATATTTTTTCACATTTTTAATATTGTGAGGAAAAATAAATAAGTCAGAACAAAAAAAGAAAAGTCAGAAAATCATGAAAATAAGCAAAATGGGCCTAGGGGGTGTAAAAGCAAAAGCATGGTGTAAACAGAAATGACAAATCAGGCCCAGCCCAAAGGTTGTTGTCTTCAACCTTCAGACAAACATATTCAAAAACACGCACCTTTCTTCTCAAATCCCTAACTCCTGATTCTTTGATCTTTTGCCAAACCTTCCAACATGAAACATGTAGAGCTTGAAACCACGATTCTGGACATATAAAGAAGTCAATCTAACTCTCAGAAATGAGAGAGAATTTCTTCTCCCCCAATTCCTGACCTAAATTTTATTCAATGTTCAGACTTAAAATTCTCTAAGCATACATAATATAAATGAAATCTAATTACATGGGCATGTTCAGGGCTATGAATGTGACATGTTTTCTTCACAAACCTAAAGCTAACAATGCCTGGATAGAGAGATACGAGTTCATGAACTTACCTGTTCAGTTGAAGTTATATCTGGTGATGGAGGTGTCTTCAATGCAAGGTGATGATTGGTACAGCTTCCTTGATGTCCAGGGATGCTATTCCAAGCTTTACTTTGTCTTGAAACCTTTTGAATCGTGCTATGGAACTTCAGCTGCAAAACAAGAAAATCAAAATGGTGATGTTGCCTGGGAGTGTTACAGGTCGTGTTTGAGGTTTGTAATAGCTTCAAGGGATATTGTGGGATGTGTTTGATGTGTTTTTAGCAAGAATGCATGGAAGGTTTGAGCTATGGAACTCAAACTGCAGCAGATGCTCTGTTTGGGCAGTTTGAGGGTGATTCTGGGAATGGGGAGGTATTGGAGATGTTAGGGTCGTGTTCTAGCTCAGAATGGATGTTTAGAATATGTTTTACAAATTTGCTTAAGCATGTGTTAGCTGAGATGAGAGTTGGTCTGTGTTATGGCAAGTTTCTTACACTTTAAGCAAGAGATGGCAAGTTGGTGTTCTAGACAGGTAGAGGCCCCCAATCTATGCTGCACAACTTAGTCTTGATCAGTGCAATTAGTCCATAAACTTGTGCCAAAGAGATCTTAATTGTACTTGCTTGGATTTGCTTTAGACATAAAGTGCAACTTTTCCAAAATGGATATAATGCTTTATCTAAAAATGGATTAAACTTGCATACAATGTCCAAACTCATAGAACAACACCTTGGCACAAAGGATTGGCATTAAATTAAGGAGTTTAATTGAGATAAAAGACCTGTAATCAAGGAAAGCATGCTGAATTCAAAATGGCACAAATGTATGAACATGTAACTTGGCGAAATCAAAAGTGAGTTTTTCCCATATTGCCAAATTCGATTCTCTCTAACCATGAGGTTGTTTGATGAGTTCTTGGACATTTTGGAAAGCTTGGAATGTGTACTACAATCCATCTTTGAAATGCAAATTGAAATTCCAAGTGGAAGTATGTGAAAAATGGTCTTGAAGTTAGGTAAAAACCTTGCCTAAAATAGGTCAAATTTTCTCTAAGTTAAGAATGGTTTGGTACCCTTGTTCCAAAAATTGTAACTTGAGCTACAAGCTTCTTTTGGGGAAACTTTGTGAATCAAAGTTGTAGATTTTTCTATAGGCTACAACTTTCATGTTTTGACTTTTGCTTGAATCCAAATGAATCTTGGTGAGAAAGTGGGACAAAATTAGGAAAAAATTAGGGTTTTTCATAACTTAGAAAAATTCTAAGATGAAAAATCTTCATTTCAAACCCTAATTTGCAATTCTTGATTTCTTGATGAACAAGTTTCATGATTTGGCATGTTTTGATGAAAAATGAATCTTGACACTTGATTTTGACCAAAAAGTCAAAGTTTGACTTTTCAGTATACAGTCAAAATTGATCAATTGACTGGGAAATTCAACTGTCAATCTTGTGTATTTGGGATCTTTTGAACTTGTTGAGCATGTCAAGACAATTCCATGGGGTCCTTGAGTCCATATGTGAGCTTGGTTTGCCATTGGCTAGGTCAAACAGTCAAAAATTGCCTTTGTGCAATCAAAACCCTAAAAATGACTATTTTGCCCTTTTGATGATCTGATCAAATTTCTTGTGGAATTGTGATCCAAACTTGATCAAATGGTCCATGTGAGTTCATAATGTTGATGTGGGTCAATTTTCATGAGATTTGACTGCCAATTGGCCACAGTTGACTTTTTCCCCAATACAGCTGATTTCTAGGTCAACTGTCCAATTGACTGGGCAAAATTTGGAATCAAGACTTGAAACTTGGTATGGATAAACTTGGGAGTCCAAAATGAAGCATGAAAGTCATCTTAGGCATTTTAGGTCAAAATATCTTTGTTCAAACACAAACCCTAATTTGGGTCAACAGTGCAAGGAGAAGTCTTGAGCAGAGGAAACCCTAATTGGATCTTGAGCTCCAAGGGTTTTGTGATGAGAAAATGTTGAGGAAATGGGAGGGAAAATTTTGGGGTACAACACCTGGGTTGGATACCGACATTGTGGTCCATCACCTTCCTACCAAGGAAGACTGCCCTCCGGTTAAACAAAAGGTTCGCCGCATGCGTCCAGAGATGTCTGAAAAGATCAAAGCTGAGGTTATGAAGCAATTTGATGCCGGCTTTCTAGCAGTGACTTCTTACCCTCAGTGGGTTGCCAACGTGGTTCCAGTGTCAAAAAAAGATGGTAAGGTCCGAATGTGTGTTGATTACAGGGATTTGAACAGGGCCAGCCCCAAGGATGACTTCCCTCTGCCTCACATCGACGTTTTGGTTGACAATACTGCTCAGCACAAGGTGTTCTCCTTCATGGATGGTTTTTCAGGTTACAATCAGATCAAAATGGCTCCTGAAGACATGGAGAAGACTACCTTTGTTACTCAGTGGGGCACCTTCTGTTATAAGGTCATGCCTTTTGGATTGAAAAATGCTGGGGCAACCTACCAACGTGCCATGGTTGCTTTATTTCATGACATGATCCATCATGAGATTGAAGTGTACGTCGATGATATGATTGCAAGGTCTCAAACTGAGGAGGAACACCTTGACCATCTGCAGAAGCTATTTGACCGTCTGAAATTGTACAAGATGAGGTTGAACCCGAACAAGTGCACCTTCGGGGTAAGATCTGGAAAACTGCTAGGCTTCGTCGTAAGTGACAAGGGTATTCAAGTGGACCCTGCCAAAGTGAAAGCTATACAAGAGATGCCAACTCCCAAGACAGAGAAAGAAGTCAGAGGCTTTCTAGGACGTCTGAATTACATTGCCCGATTCATCTCGCACCTAACTGCTACTTGTGAACCAATCTTCAAGCTGCTGAAGAAAGACCGGGTAGTACGTTGGAACGATGAATGTCAGGCCGCTTTCGACAGAATCAAAGAGTATCTCCAAGAACCACCCATTCTTATGCCACCGGTTGAAGGGAGACCTCTAATACTATACTTGACAGTACTTGACAGCTCAATGGGGTGTGTGCTGGGGCAGCATGACGAGTCTGGCCGAAAAGAGCATGCCATTTATTACCTTAGCAAAAAGTTTACCGACTGTGAGACCCGATACTCATTGCTCGAGAAAACTTGCTGCGCTTTGGTATGGGATGCTCGCCGGCTGAGACAGTATATGTTGACTCACACTACTCTGTTGATCTCTAAAATGGATCCAATAAAGTACATATTCGAAAAGCCTGCTCTGTCTGGAAGAATAGCAAGATGACAGATGATCTTGACAGAATACGACATCCAGTACACGACTCAGAAGGCAATCAAGGGAAGTGTATTGGCAGACCATTTGGCACACCAAGAAGTGGACGACTACCAGTCAATGAACTTTGAATTTCCTGACGAGAACATCATGGTAGTGACTGATTGTGAAGTACCTGGACCAGATGAAGGACCTGAGGAAGGATCCCAATCGTCTATGCACTTTGACGGAGCCTCAAACTCTTTGGGTAACGGTATCGGCGCTGTGATCATATCCCCTCAAGGCACTCATACTCCACTCACTGCCCGGCTATGTTTCAACTGCACCAACAACATGGCAGAGTATGAAGCATGTATCATGGGTCTTCAAGCTGCAATTGACCTAAGGATCAAGTTTCTAAGTGTCTTCGGAGATTCCGCTCTCGTGATCAATCAGATCAAAGGCGAGTGGGATACAAAACACCCAAAGCTTATTCCTTATAAGGAGTTAGTGTTGACATTGACCCCCCATTTCACGGAGATAACTTTTGAACACTTCCCAAGAGAGGAGAATCAGTTGGCGGACGCGCTAGCTATGATGTCTTCCATGTTCAAAGTCAAATGGGACAATGAGGCTACCCGAATCATTATCTGGAAGTTGGATGAACCCGCACATTGCTGTGATCTTGAGGCTGAGGTGGTAACTGAAAAACCTTGGTATCATGAAGTGAAGAGGTACTTGGAAGCTCAAGAATACCCTGAAGGTGCATCCATCAATGACAAAAATTTTCTGAGAAGGTTCGCAGCAAAGTTCTTCCTCAGCAACGGTATTCTATACAAGCGAAACCATGATTCAACCTTATTGCGTTGTGTGGATAAGACTGAAGTAGAAAGAATCATGGCAGAACTACATGAAGGAACCTTCGGAACACACTCCAGTGGACATACCATGGCAAAGAAAATCCTTCGGGCAGGATATTTTTGGTCCACAATGGAAGCCGACTGTTACCAACATTCTCGGACATGTCACAAGTGTCAAATCTATGCAGATAAGGTGCACGTTCCTCCAGTTCCTCTGAACGTCTTGACAGTACCTTGGCCTTTTGCAATGTGGGGCATTGATATGATCGGCGAGATCAGACCTACAGCATCCAACGGGCATCGCTTCATCCTGGTAGCGATTGATTACTTTACAAAGTGGGTTGAAGCAGCTTCCTACGCTACCGTAACCAAGAATGTCGTGGCACGGTTCATTTGACACAATCTGATCTGTCGCTACGGCGTCCCGGAAAGGATCATTACGGACAATGGTACCAATCTCAACAACAAGATGATCACTGAGCTCTGCGAGCAATTCAAGATACAGCACCACAACTCTTCTCCTTACCGGCCGAAGATGAATGGGGTTGTAGAAGCAGCGAATAAGAATATCAAGAAGATTGTGTAGAAGATGACAGTGACCTATAAAGATTGGCACGAGATGTTACCGTTTGCTCTTCATGGGTACCGTACCTCAGCAAGAACGTCAACCGGGGTAACTCCCATTTCCATGGTCTACGGCATGGAGGCAGTCTTGCCGATTGAAGTCTAGATACCCTCTCTCTGGATAATGAAGGATGCAGGTCTGAGCGAAGATGACTGGATCCAGACTCGACTTAATCAGTTAAACCTAATTGACGAAAAGAGACTCACTGCTATTTGTCATGGTCAAACGTATCAAAAACGGATGATCAGGGCATTTAACAAGAAAGTCAGACCACAAGAGTATCAAGTTGGGGACCTGGTAATCAAACGCATCATTCTTCCTCAAAGTGATCCCAGGGGCAAATGGACCCCCACCTACGAAGGGCCATTTGTGGTTAAACATGTCTTCTCAGGAGGAGCCATGATTCTAACCACCATGGATGGTGACGACCTTCCTCACCCTGCCAATGCAGACATAGTAAAAAGATACTACGCATGAATAAAAGACCCACTAGGTTGACACACCTAGGCAAAAATAAGGGCTTCCCGGCGAACCAAAAGGGTTCGGGCAAAAATAAGGGATGAAATGGAAAAAATCTGTACACCCGGCAAGTCGAAAACCTGAAAAGGCGGCTGGGGCAAAAATGGGTATCCCGGTGGACTGAAAACCCGAAAAGGCGGTCCAGGCAAAATTTAGGGATTAAAGCGTAATACTATGTCTCATTGAATGACCTTGCATCCAGAATCCGGTATCAAACATCAGGATCAGACGACATCGATCAATCAGCTCCATCTTCAACTAAGCAACAAAGTGATGAGACGCTCGAAAACATAAAGGCGATAGCAGAGTTGGAACCCAGTGGGATTACCCTTTTCACATAGTTGTTTTCTTTTCTTTGTACAAATTGTATAAACTCTGTTGTTCGGCGATGTTCTCTTACTAGGACGTCAACCTCTTGTACATAAACGCCTATTTACAGGCAAATTCAAAAATCAATACAAATTCACTTTTCAAACCAATTGCCAATTGTTTTTTCCTCTTTCTGTTTTGTTTTGAAAAGAACGTCCAATGTTCGATTGTGATATATGCATTTGACACTAATTGCTAACTCATAAATATTTGCATGCGAAACAAAAGATTAATTACAGGTGACATCAGAAACAGGGGCAATATTGAATTATCTAAGCGATCTAGTTGCTCTGTCCACCAAGGTACCAAGGTAAGTTCAGCTGAAGAATGTAACCAAGATACCTCCACTCCTCACAGAGTAAGACCAGATTTCAACAATACTCCCTGAGCAGAGTTGGTCTCCCAATCAGCCCTATAAGGCACAGTATCTCCGGTAAGTCAGCAACACTCTCCCCAAGCAGAGTTAGCCTACAGTCAGCCTTACGGAATTTGGGTATCCCCAGTAAATATCAACATTCCCCAGTGGAGTATACAAACATTCCTAACAAGTATCCCCGACAGTCTTGATCTAAGATTGTTCCCCGGCGGAATACCAGACACCCCAAGTGGAGCCACTCCCCAGTACAGTCTCAAAAGTCTCCCCAGGAGAGTTGCACCATCTCCCCAGTAGGAAGCTTATCCCCAGTAGATTCTGGAAGCTATCCCCTGCAGAGCACGAACGTGTATCTCCCCGGTTTTATTCAAAGGTTATTCTCCACCAGAGCTTATAACTGGGTTATCCTCAGCTAATAACCACGGAAAGATCGTCCCCGGCGAAGTCTTCCTATCCCCAGCGGAGTTCATCAAATCTTCCAACAAAGCTCAACAATGGTATCTCCAGCGGAGTTATCATCAAACCTCAGCGAAGTATCTCTTCCCACAGAGTATTCCCCGCAGAGTAACCTCTTCGCCAAGTTTATTCCTCAACGGAGTCATCTCCTCCTACAGGTTATTCTTGCAACCATCATCCCCAGCGGAAACGAAGAACTCTTCTCCTTAAACATCAGCCCAGGATTTGACTTCCCGGCATTCGTCAAGGATTTACTTTCCTAAACAAAAACACATAAACATCACATTTTCATACATCCTACCTACATACACAATGCATGCACATACGCATCATACCACACAATCTCATTTATTCTTGAGGACATCATGACATCATGCTTTTCATACATCATGACATTGCATACAACTGATGTTTTACCTTTTCAGGAAAAAGGTCAACCCCAAAGATAATTACTATCAACCTGTCGCAATTCCAGACTCGATACCTGTATCTAGCCAGGGCATGTCTGTGAGCGATCATTTCCGGACTCGATTCCTGTATCCTGCCAGGGCATGTCTGAAGAGTTTGAAGATCCGATTCCTGTATCTTGCCAGGGTGTATCTGTTGACGACTAATTCCAGACTCGATTCCTGTATCCTGCCAGGGCACGTCTGAAGAGTTTGAAGATCCGATTCCTGTATCTTGCCAGGGTGTATCTGTTGACGACTATTTTCCAGACTCGATTCCTGTATCCAGCCAGGGCACGTCTGAAGAGTTTGAAGATCCGATTCCTGTATCTTGCCAGGGTGTATCTGTTGACGACTAATTCCAGACTCGATTCCTGTATCCTGCCAGGGCACGTCTGAAGAGTTTGAAGATCTGATTCCTGTATCTTGCCAGGGTGTATCTGTTGATGACTAATTCCAGACTCGATTCCTGTATCCTGCCAGGGCACGTCTGAAGAGTTTGAAGATCCGATTCCTGTATCCTGCCAGGGTGTATCTGTTGACGACTAATTCCAGACTCGATTCCTGTATCTTGCCAGGGCACGTCTGAAGAGTTCGAAGATCCGATTCCTGTATCTTGCCAGGGTGTATCTGTTGATGACTATATTCAGACTCGATTCCTGTATCTTGCCAGGGAACGTCTGAAGAGTTCGAAGATCCGATTCCTGTATCTTGCCAGGGTGTATCTGTTGACGACTAATTCCAGACTCGATTCCTGTATCCTGCCAGGGCACGTCTGAAGAGTTTGAAGATCCTATTCCTGTATCCTGCCAGGGTGTATCTGTTGACAACTATTTCCGGATTCGATACCTGTATCCAGCCAGGGCACATCCACATGAAGAATTTGAAGATCAACCCCTGTAACAGGCCATGTAATTATCTTTTTTTCTCAAGGTACGCAAGTTCTCGCTAAGGAATCTCTTACGCGATCGACACCTAGATGGCATCTATAAACCCATCCTCCCATTACAGTTCCAAATGGCATCTATAAGCCCATTCCCGACAAGGTTCTGTCACACCTCCAGATGGCATCTATAAGCCCATCCTCCAATCCACCATCTCTCCAAATGGCATTTGTAAGCCCATTCCCGCCATCACACTGCTGATACTCAACTATGTGAGTGCAAATTTCTGGGCACTCTAGTGTTCAATCATCTTCCACCCTCGGATCACGAAAGGCACACAAGCCAATCTACATCCTCAGGTCTAAGAAGATTGAACAGGGGCAACTGTTGTACCCCAAAATTTGCCCTCCCATAATCTTCAAAGTTATGACAAGCAAAAGCTTCAAAGTCTACTCAAGGGCTACACAGTCAACCACTCTCCTAAAGCCAGTCAAACTAGGGTTTTGGTTCCTGCAAGGAAGTTGAGGTTTTCAAGGGCTCAATCAAGTTCCATATGCTCATACACATTGTCAAGCACCTACATGTCAAGTTTCAAGGCTCACAAGGTCAAGTTGTACAGTCAAAAACCCTAATTGCCTCACAGTCAACTGCAGGGGCAAAATGCTCATTTGACAGTCAAAAGTCATAATTTTTGGTCAACATCTTATTTTGAAGCCACAATCATCATTTGATCAATTCTTGATCATGATTCCACAAGCATGGCTCAAAAAGTCTCAAGATGCAAAAGTTTCTATTTTTGGACAACTGAAAAGTCAACTGCAAATTGACCAAGGCATAACTTTTTCATGGTTCATCATAAAAATCCCATCCAATGCTCATCTTGAAGGGGAAGACATTTCCTACAATTCATCTTCACATTCCAAGTCCAATAAATGCTCTCACAAAAAGTTATCAATTTCAACATTATAGGTCATTTTCAAAAGTCAACAAAAAGGCACTTTAAGTCAAAGACCATAACTTGAGATTGGTAAATCAAAATGACATGGGACCAAAGGCATTGGTTAGAGGACTTCAAGACCTTTCTAAAATGTCCAAGAACATGTTCATAGCTTCAAAATTGAGCAAGATATGCATTGGAGAAGTTGGGAAATTTTTGTGAAATGGCCAAAGTTAATTATACTTGAAACTTCATTTTTGACAAAAGGGGCCCACTTTTTCCACTTGATTCAGCTTGGCCATGCCTCCCACGTGTCCCACAATTTATTTCAAGATTTAAAATTAATTTTTCCATTTTTATTTAATTTTATTTGATTTAATTCATTTTAAGTCTTTAAAATTCAAATAAAAATCAAAGAAATTAATGGAGGGATATATTTTGTGTTGAATAGCTTTGATGCACCTTGAAACACATTCCAAATTCGTGCAAGGCCTATTCCAAGCAAGAAAATTCAAATTTTCACAAATATGGCAAGTGGTTCAATGTTGGTTATGGAGGAAATCAAGAACTTCAATGCAAGGCTTCAATGACCATAATTATGATTGATATTCATTACATAACATATATGCAAGCATTCCTTGTACAAGACACGACCTAGAAAGCTCCAAAACGGCCAAACAACTTTCAAAGTTTCAAGAGAAAAATCATAATCTGAAAACCACCTTGCAGCCCAATTCAAGCTCTCTCTTCAATCCAAATACGTTCCTTGCATTGCCAGGAACCTTTGGCAATCATTAACAAGCCAAATCACTCAAGGAATCACTCTTCACACCCCTACGGTTTGTTCAAAACTTTGAGAAACTGAATTCCATTTTTACGCATCCTTGATTCATTTTAAACATTGCTATGTATTGCTGACACCATGACAAGACTTTCTGTATGTTTTAATTTCATTATAAGGCTGTAAAATGCAAACCACCATGGGAGATATTTAGGTTTTCCAGAGCTTTCAAATTGGGGTTTCTCACATACAGAAAAATTGGCCCTCAGGACACCCATGGTTGAATTGAGAGGGACAAGACGAATCGAATGCACATATCGCGCCTAATTTATATCTAATGAGCATCTAATCGCTATTATTTATAGGCTTGCGTTTTGTGGGGGTTTAAAACCCCCCGCTATGTATTTTTATGTTTTGCAGGAACGATGAAGACGAAAGTCGTGGCAGCGTATGAGTGGTCAGTTCAAATTCACGCGCGTGTTTCAGCATATGGGGCGCTTATTCCATTTATTCTGTTGTTTCTATTATGTTTACAACTAGCGCGCTTGGTTCAGTTGGTTGGCTGTGTACTTTGCAATCTTTGGGACCTGGGTTCGATTCCCAGGTCCCCCATAATTTTCATATTATTTTCTTTAAGGCGTTCCTGTTCAGATTCTCATCCAGGATCCACCATAGACCTCATCCAGGAGCGCGCCAAGTGTCATTGGAGGCAGATCTAAGGGCCAAACATAAGGAACACCATGGTCTGGAGTCAACGTGGGCATAGGCGATCCAGGAAAGTCCAAACGAGCTTGTTTCAATGGGCCAAGATTCAACATCACACCCCCCATTCCTGGCCCAATACCCCCTCCATTTGGTTTTTTCTTTTCTTTTCATTTTTTTTTTATTTTTCAATTTAATCTCTAACCTTTTTTTATTTTATTTATTATTAACAATTAACCAATTAACACATTTTCATAAAAAACCCAAAAAATTAGAATTAACATTATTATTATTATTATTATTTTATTTTGTAAATAAATATTAACCAAAATAGTTTAATTAGGCAATTTAATTCCTTTTCTTAAATAATTAAAATAAATCTAGAATTAGGTAAAAGTTAACTTTTAATTTTATTCCATTTCTTTTATTTCATAAAAACATAAAAACAAAAAATATTTTCTTTTAATTAAATTAATTAATTAGTCATTAATTAGCTTTAATTTCATTTTTAATTACAGAAAAAGACCAAAAAAAAATCAATTTCTTTTCTTAAAAGGGTCAACACCCTTAGAACATTCTGATTTAATTTTTATTCGCGCATAGTTTATTATTATGTAATTGCTTCCAAGACATGTAATAGTAATTCGGACTTTTACCGTTTTTATTTACTTTCCGTACTCATTTACTAAAAAACGGGTCTTTGTAATTTTTGGCGATGTATAGACCCGCGCCTTGTAATAGCGTAGGATTTATGTTTCTGCAATTTACTTTCCACACCCCTTAACTGCTAAACTTGCATGCAAGAATGTATGGTAAATAAAAACAACTCGTAGCTCACTAATTACAAAGACAAACATAACATGAAAACAACACACAATACACACATCACTTCTAGGGTACGCCTCACTCGTTGCCTTCGAAACGTGGTCGTCAAGTATAGGATGTTTTAGCGGTCCTTATGTCCATGATCCAGTTGCCTCGAAACAGTTGCCTCGAAACAGTTGCCTCGAAACAATTGCCTCGAAACGATTGCCTCAGATTAAAAAAGGATCAAGGACATAAGGGTAGCTTCTAAGGTGTCCTAACTGTTGCTTTAATGACTACACTGTCCCTACAATCGAATTGACCCGAACACCTCCAACGGTGGTGCTACCTACCTCTCAATGGTGGGATGGCACTACCTTAAGGACTTCTACACAACTTAATTCCTTAGGGTAGGTAGATGACTCATGGATACTCGCTCTATTAAAAAACAAATCAAAAACCTTTTCACACCGACACTTTCAAAAAGCTTTCAAAACAATTTTTCAAACACTCTTGAGGACAGATACAAGAGTTATTTAGAAATCTTTCAAAGAAACTTTTTTCAAACCCACTCACATTTGAAAAGCTAACAAATCATTTTGAAAACATAAGAGCAAGTACCTAAGAGCCCATGGATAACCATGGATAGAAAGGGTGCTAACACCTTCCCTTTCTATAAATCTACCTCCCGAACCGAGAAACTATCTCATAAGGAATTTTGCTGTGCTTTTGTCCTGTCCATGTTGGAGAAAATAAAAGACGGTGGCGACTCTTGCTTCCGCGACATTTCGCGAAACCAGCGTTAAACAGTCAGTTCTATATCCACCGATCACACCATGGAAATTCAACAAGTGCCTGGGTTGGATTTTGGAGACCTGGGTTTATCTTCTGGGGTGGTAATCCCACATAAGTTCAAAGGACCATCTTTCACAAAGTATGACGGGGCGTCCTGCCCTAAACTGCATCTCAGATCTTATGTGCGGAAGATCCAGCCGTATACCGTGGACAAGAACTTATGGATCCATTTCTTCCAGGAGAGTCTTTCAGGGACTCATCTCGAATGGTTCTATCAGCTGGATGGAACCAAGGTCGTAACTGGGAGGACTTGGCTACTGCTTTTTATAAGCAGTATCAGTACAATTCCGACCTCGCTCCTACACGTACCCAACTCCAGGGTATGTCGCTAGGATCGGGAGAAGGTTTTAAAGAGTACGCGTAGAAGTGGAGTGACCTGGATGGCAGGGTGCAGCCGCCGTTAAACGACCGCGAACTCGTGGACATGTTCTTAGGGACCCTATCCGGGCCGTTCTTCAACTGTGATACGGTGGGAGAACTGACTAGGGTTTTGCGTTTGTTTTTGCAAATGTTTCGGTTGAGCAAGAGTCGCCACCGACTTTTTATTTTATCCTAAGGAAAGGTTTAAAAAGCACAGCAAAAACCTTTGAGATATTTCGTGGGTTCGGGGAGTAGATTATAGAAAGGGAAGGTATTAGCACCCTTTCTATCCATGGTTATCCACGGGCTCTTAGTTATTTGCTTAGATCAACTTGCCTTGATTTTCAATTGTTTAAAATGGTGCTTTGTGCGTGGTTTTGAAAATGTTTTGAAAAAGATGCCTTGTCTAGGCCACCCTTGTAACAATTCTTTACTCGAATATTTTACAAAAGGTGTTTGTCTTTTTGAAAAGATGTTCCAAGGTTTTTTGAAAGTTTGTTTTGAAAGTGTTTGTGAAGTGTGGTTTGAAAAATAGGCAAGTGTTTTTGTTTTGCAAGTTGACAAGTACTTAAGAGCTATCTACCCTAAAGTTCTCAAAGATTTTTGCTATGTTTTAACCCTTTTAACAATTTTGTTCCACCATTGCATTTGGTGGACAATCTTGTGTTAGGATGTGAAAGGGACGGGCGCGGGTCATCGTTTAGACCATAATTGCAATGGTGCCAAGTATCTTTGGGCAATTTTCCTTTAAGGGACTTGATCATTTTTTAGGCAACTTTCGAAAGCGTCATCGAGGGACTATGATCATTTGATTGTTTTGTTTTGCCCAAAGAGACCTAACATGCAATATGGCCCATTATTGAAGGCAACAAGTGGAATACCCTAGGGGTGCAAGTGTGATTAGTTTTGTCCATTTTCATGCTTGTTTATCTTGAAATTAGGTCAAACTATTTTTGTTAATTTATTTGCATACAAACCCTAATTCTATCATGGCATATTTAGAAAACTTTAAAGTGCGAAAAATAAAGTTCCTAAGTTATTACAACACAATATAGGGGAAGGGGGGTACAAATGTTCAAATGAGGGGTATTTTGACAAGGAATTTAAACCTAACTATTACATCAAAATTGAATTATACAAATTAATTAATATATAATAATTAAATAAAAAGGGAATAAATATGCAAGATGCAAAAAATGTTTTTTATATGTATGAAAAAAAAGTGTTTTTTATATGTCAAATAAACAAAATAAAAAGTATTATTTTTTGGAGTTTTTATGTATTTAGGGCAAAACCCTAATTTATTAAATAAAAAAAGTATTAATTATTTAATATGTACAATATTTATTAGTTATGTACAAAAATAAAATAAAAATGAAGTATATTTGTAAAAAAAAAGTATTTTTAATGTTAAATACTAATAAAAATAAAAATGTATATATTTTGTATTTTTTAACCTAAATATACTAATATATATATATATATATATATATATATATATATATATATATATATATATATATATATATATATATATATATATATATATATATATATATATTTGTATTATTTACTAAATATATTGAATATGTACAAAATAATACTATTTAATATTTTTAAAAAAAGTATATTTTATATAAAGTATTTTTAGGAGATAAAATAAAATAAAAGTTAGAAAATAAATGTATTTGCATTATTTTTTAGTATTTTTTAAATAAAAGTATATCTAGGTATTTATTTATGTACAAATGGTCATTTAAACAAATAAATGCATAATAAATACAAAAATAGTTTAAAAAATAATTTTTATATTTTTAATATTATGAGAAAAAAATAAATAAGTCAGAACAAAAAAGAAAAGGTCAAAAATCATGAAAATAAGCATAATGGGCCAAGGGGGTTCAAAAGTAATAAAAGGGTGCAAATAAGAACAGTGAAACAGGCCCAACCCAAAGTCCCTGTCATCTTCAACCTCCAGCATTTCTGTTCAAACAACACGCGTTTGCTATCTCCAGATTCCTTGATCTTTTGCTAAATCTTCCAACATGAAACCTGTAGAGTTTGAAGCCACGATTCTAGACATATAAAGAAATCAATCTAACTCTCAGAAATGAGAGAGAATTTCTTCTCCCCCAATTCCTGACCTAGTTTTTGTTCCATGTTCAGACATCAAATTCTCATAGCACACATAACATAAATGAAAACTAATTACATGGACATGTTCAGGGCTATGAATGTGACATAATTTCTTCACAAACCTAAAGCTAACAATGCCTGGATAGAGAGATACGAGTTCATGAACTTACCTGCTCAGTTGGAATCGTATCTGGTGATGGAGGTGTTTTCAATGCAAGGTGATGATTGGTACAGCTTCCTTGATGTCCAGGGATGCTATTCCAAGCTTTACTTTGTTTGGAAACCAAGAGAATCGTGCTATGGTACTTCAACTGCAAAACAGAAAAATGAAAATGGTGATGTTGCTTGGGAGTGTTACAGGTCGTGTTTGAGGTTTGGAATAGTTTCAAGGGATGATGTGGGATGTGTTTGAAGTGGTTTTAGCAAGAATGCACGAATAGATTGAGTTATGGAACTCAATCTGCAGCAGGTCCCCTGTTTTGGCAGTTTCAGGGTGATTCTATGTTTGAGAGGGTGTTGGAGATGGTTGGCTCGTGTTCTAGCTCAAGTTTTATGATTAGAAAGTGTTTGATAACTTTGCTTCAGCTCTGGTTCACAGGAATGAAAGTTGTCTCTTGTTATGCTAGGTTTCTTCAATTTTAAGCAACAAAGTGTCCACTTGAGTTTTAGACTGATAGAGGCCCCCCTAATGTGCTGCTAACCTTCCCCTTGATCAGTGTGTTTTGTTCATAAACTTGTGCCAAAAGGATTTGCACTGTACTTGCTTGGATTGCTAATTGACATAAAGTTCCACTTTTGCAAAAATGGACATTATGCTTTTTCTATTTTGGGACTAAACCTTTATGTAATGCTTGAACACATAAAATATGGTCTTGGCACAATGAGTTAGCATTAAATTTATGAGTTTAAATGGGATATAGGACCTGTAATCAAGAAATGCAAGCTGAGTTCAAAATTGCCTAAGTGTATGAACATGTAAATTGGTCATAACAAAAGTGAGTTTTTCCCAACTTGCCAAATTCGATTCTCCATAACCATGAGGTTGTTTGATGAGTTCTTGGACATTTTGGAAAGCTTGGAATGTGTACTACAATCCATCTTTGAAATTCAAATTGAAATTCCAAGTGGAAGCATGTGAAAAATGGTCTTGAAGTTAGGTAAAAACCTTGCCTAAAATGGTTCAAAATTTCTCTAAGTTAAGAATGGTTTGGTACCCTTGTTCCAAAAATTGTAACTTGAGATACAAGCTTCTTTTGGGAAAACTTTGTGAATCAAAGTTGTAGATTTTGCAATGGACTACAACTTTCATGTTTTGACTTTTGCTTGAATCCAAATGAATCTTGGTGAGAAAGTGGGACAAAGTTAGGAAAAAATTAGGGTTTTTCATAACTTAGAAAAATTCTAAGTTATGAAAAATCTTCATTTCAAACCCTAATTTGCAATTCTTGATTTCTTGATGAACAAGTTTCATGATTTGGCATGTTTTTATGAAAAATGAATCTTGACACTTGATTTTGACCAAAAAGTCAAAGTTTGACTTTTCAGTATACAGTCAAAATTGATCAATTGACTGGGAAATTCAACTGTCAATCTTGTGCACTTGGGATATTTTGAACTTGTTGAGTATGTCAAGACAATTCCATGGGGTCCTTGAGTCCATATGTGAGTTTGGTTTGCCATTGGCTAGGTCAAACAGTCAAAAATTGCCTTTGTGCAGTCAAAACCCTAAAAATGACCATTTTGCCCTTTTGGTGATCTGATCAAATTTCTTGTGGAATTGTGATCCAAACTTGATCAAATGGTCCATGTGAGTTCATAATGTTGATGTGGGTCAACAGTGCAAGGAGAAGTCTTGAGCAGAGGAAACCCTAACTGGATCTTGAGCTCCAAGGGTCTTGTGATGAGAAAATGTTGAGAAAAAGGGAGGGAAAATTTTGGGGTACAACAGTTGCCCCTGTTCAATCTTCTTGAATCCGAAGAGTTAGATTGGCAAGTTTGCCTTTCGTGACTCGAGGGTAAAAGGAGATTGGACACTAGAGTGCCCTTAAATTTGCACTCGTCAAAGCAAATGGATGCGGCAATGGGCTTAGAGATGCCATTTGGAGATGGGCTTAACGATGCCATCGGGAGGAGTGACAGAAACTTGTCGGGGATGGGCTTAAAGATGCCATCTGGAATGAGTATCAGAAAGGTGCCCATGTTTAGGACCATCTCTGAACTGGGGTCTGAATAATCAATAGATTGACATCCGTATCTGGAGGCATCCGTAAACTGTTTTCAAAATTTGAGAAGAGTATGAATAAGCGATAGATTAACATCCATTGTTGGGAAGAATCTGTAAACTATTTTCAGAAGTCTTTGAAGAAGAATCTGAACAAGCGATAGGTTAACATCCGTTACTGGAGAACCCGTGAACTGTTTTCAAAAGTCTTGAGGTTGAATAAGCAATAGAGCAGCATCCGTTGTTGGGAAGCGTCCGTAAACTGTTTTCAAAAGTTGCATCTGAACAAGCGATAGATTAACATCCGTTACTGGGAAGAATCCATAAACTGTTTTCAGAAGTCTTGAGAAGAAACTGAACAAGCGATAGGTTAACATCCGTTACTTGGAGAACCCGTGAACTGTTTTCAGAAATCTTGAAGTTGAATAAGCAATAGAGCAGCATCCGTTGTTGGGAAGCGTCCGTAAACTGTTTTCAAAAGTTGCATCTGAACAAGCGATAGATTAACATCCGTTACTGGGAAGAATCCATAAACTGTTTTCAGAAGTCTTGAGAAGAAACTGAACAAGCGATAGGTTAACATCCGTTACTTGGAGAACCCGTGAACTGTTTTTAGAAGTCTTGAAGTTGAGGAGGAACCGATGTAGGGTTTCCTGATGATGAGCTCGTATAAAACCGCATCTGGATGAATCTGGAATAAGCATCAGAATGTTGCCATGTCTGGGTCACATCTGAACTATTTCTAGAAAGAGTCTCGGAAGATAATGATTTTTTGTCTCTTGACTGATCTTACCTGAAAAGGTAAAGAGTTAGTTGTATGCAATGTCATGATGCATGATGCGACGCATGTTATATGAATGTAAATGAATGCGCATGTAAGCTGGAGAGCTGTCTTGCAGAGGATAGATGAATCCGAGATGGCTGAAGATAAAAGCATCTTGACTGCTGCCGGGAAGAAAAAATTCTTGGTTGTTGCTGGGGAATAAGGAGCTTGGGTTGTATACCAATCTTCTGGGGAATTCCTGTCTTGAGGAGATCTTCACTGGAGAATCTTCGAATATACAATGAGGAACTGAAAACTGAAAGTCTTCAGATTTTCTTGGGGAATACCAGACCTTCAAACGTCGAGGGGCCTTAGAACCACTTGCGGGGACTTGGAATTTCCTTGGTGACTTGCAGGGTAAGAGAATTTCTGATGATTTCTACTGGGGATTTTAGAACTTGGTAGACTTAAGCTGGGGAGGTAAGACTGAGAATCTCTAGCCTAGTGAGAAGCATCTCTGTGGGGAGAAGGTTCACTAGTCTGGCTCCACTGGGGATCGATAGCCTGAAGTTTTAGCTCTGCTGGTGATACTGAAACTTGATTCTGAGGGGAATTGAGTTCTGGAGGATTCTCTGGCTGGGGAAATCAGTTTTTTGAGAGAGCTTTCGCTGATGAGGATTCTGAAGTCTGACTCTGTTTAGGGAATTAAGTTCTGACTGAGGAATGTGGATTTCAAATCTGCTCGGGATTTCCTTTGAAAGGGTATCAAGATATCCAACTGCACCTTCAACCTATCAGTAATCCTCTTTCTTGATTCATAAGGAAATGATTATGTTCAAATACATATGCCTATTTAACAAAACATTGGACGTTTCTCAAAATAAAACAATTAGTGCAAGAGACAAGAAAAAGGGAACGACACAAATTTCTGGGAAAAGTATTTGTATTAACTTTCTATGAGTATATTTGTACAAAGGAGACGATCATCCTAGTAAGAGGATGTCGTTGTAAATATTGAAAAATTTACACAAAAGAAAGATGGCTATGTGAAATAATTCCATGGGATTCCATTCTGCTATAGCCTTCACAACTCTGACTATCTGTCCATTCAATGCTTCGTCTGCCGATGGCTGGATTGATCAAAAGCTCGGGACTAGTTAATGAAGAGATTGTCCTTGAAGTGATCTGACGAGACATAGTCATACGCTTTAATTCCCTAACTTTTGCCTGAATCGCCCTTTCGGGTTTTCGATCCACCGGGAAACCCCTTTTTGCCCAAGCCGCCCTTTCGGGTTTTCAACTTGTCGGGTGTACAGATTTTTTTTGTTTTTATCCCTAATTTTTGCCTGAACCGCCCTTTCGGGTTTTCGGTTCACCGGGATGCCCATTTTTGCCCAAGCCGCCCTTTCGGGTTTTTGACTTGTCGGGTTATTTTATGCGTAGTATCTTTTGACTATGTCTGCGTTCACAGGGTGCGGCAAATCGTCGCCGTCCATGGTGGTCAGAATCATTGCACCACCAGAAAATATGCTCTTGATCACAAATGGTCCTTCATATGTAGGAGTCCATTTGCCCCTGGGATCACTTTGCGGCAAGATAATCCGCTTGATTACGAGATCTCCGACTTGATACACTTGACGTCTGACTTTCTTATTGAAGGCTTTGATCATCCGTTTTTGATACGTCTGACCATGGCATATAGCAGCGAGTCGCTTCTCGTCGATCAAATTGAGTTGATCAAGTCGGGTCTGAATCCAATCATCTTCATTCAAACTTGTGTCCTTCATAATCCTTAGAGAAGGAATCTGAACCTCCATAGGAAGGACAACTTCCATGCCATATACCAAAGAAAATGGGGTTGCCCCGGTTGAAGTACGTGCCGTCGTACGGTATCCATGTAGAGCAAACGGTAACATCTCATGCCAGTCTTTGTAAGTGACTGTCATTATCTGAATGATCTTCTTAATGTTTTTGTTCGCAGCTTCAACAGCACCGTTCATCTTCGGCCGATAGGGAGATGAATTGTGATGATAAATCTTGAACTGTTTGCACAATGCGGTGATCATCGTGTTATTCAGATTTGTACCGTTGTCTGTGATGATCCTGTCTAGAACACCATACCGACAAATGAGATTTTGCTTGATGAAGCGGGCAACCACATTTTTCATAACAGAGGCGAAGGAAGCTGCTTCGACCCATTTGGTGAAATAGTCAATGGCAACCAGGATGAAGCGATGTCCGTTGGATGCCGTGGGCTTGATCTCTCCAATCATGTCAATGCCCCACATTGCAAACGGCCATGGAGCTGTCAAAACGTTGAGAGGAACTGGAGGGATATGGACCTTGTCAGCGTAGACTTGACATTTGTGGCAAGTACGGGAATGTTGATGGCAGTCAGCTTCCATGGTAGACCAGTAATAGCCTGCCCTTAGGATCTTCTTAGCCATTGTATGTCCGCTCAAGTGAGTGCCAAATGTGCCGCTGTGTATCTCAGTCATGATCAACTCTGCTTCAGCTTTGTCTACGCATCGGAGTAATACACAATCATGGCTTCGTTTGTAAAGGATGTCGTTGCTCAGGAAGAATTTGGCAGCAAATTTCCTTAAGAACTTCTTGTCATTTACGGAAGCTCCTTCAAGATAATCTCTAGTCTGGAGATACCTTTTGATTTCATGGAACCAGGGTTGTTCCACTACTTCTTCGGTATTAATATCGTGACAATGTGCAGGTTCATCCATTCGCTCGATGGTGATTTGGGGAGCCTCATTATCCCAATTGAGTTTAAACATGGAGGACATTGTAGCTAGAGCATCTGCTAGCTGATTCTCTTCTCGCGGGAAATGCTCGAAGGTAATTTGCTCGAAATGAGGTAACAATGTCAAGACATGTTCTTTGTATGGGATAAGATTAGGATGCTTGGTATCCCACTCTCCTTTGATTTGACTGATAACCAAAGCCGAGTCCCCAAATACGATCAAAGATTTGATCCCCAAGTCTATAGCAGCCTTGAGACCAAAGATGCAAGCTTCATACTCAGCCATGTTGTTTGTGCAGCTGAAGCAAAGTCGGGCCGTGAAAGGTGTGTGACAACCTTCTGGGGAAATGAGTACCGCACCGATACCGTTTCCAAGTGCATTTGAAGCACCATCAAAGTACAGGGTCCATCGGGATCCCTTTTCGGGTCCGTCATACGGTCCGTTACTTTCAATGTTGTCCAAATTCATGATGTCCTCGTCTGGGAAGTCAAATCTCATGGGTCGATAATCTTCGATAGCTTGATGAGCCAGATGGTCAGCTAGTACACTCCCTTTTATAGCTTTTTGGGTGGTGTACTGGATGTCATACTCAGTTAGGATCATTTGCCATCTAGCTATTCTTCCAGATAAAGCGGGCTTTTCGAAGATATACTTGATAGGATCCATTTTGGAAATCAACAAGGTAGTATGAGTCAACATATACTGCCTTAGTCGGCGAGCAGCCCATACCAAAGCGCAGCAAGTTTTCTCGAGCAGTGAGTAGCGAGTCTCACAGTCGGTAAACTTTTTGCTAAGGTAATAAATAGCATGCTCTTTTTTACCAGACTCGTCATGCTGGCCCAAAACACACCCCATTGAGTTATCCAAGACGGTCAGATACATGATCAATGGTCTTCCTTCGACGGGTGGCATCAGAATAGGAGGTTCTAGCAAATACTCCTTGATCTTATCAAAAGCAGCTTGGCAATCGTCGTTCCATTCGACTACCTGATCTTTCTTTAAGAGTTTGAAAATTGGCTCACAGGTAGAAGTCAGATGAGAGATGAATCTGGCAATATAGTTCAAGCGCCCCAAGAACCCTCTAACCTCCTTTTCATTACGGGGAACAGGCATCTCTTGTATTGCTTTCACTTTTGTTGGATCGACTTCAATGCCTTTGTTGCTTACAATGAATCCTAGAAGTTTACCAGACCTAACTCCAAAAGTGCACTTACTTAGATTCAGCCTGAGTTTGTATTCTTTCAACCTGGCAAACAGATTTTCTAGATGTTCAAGGTGCTCCTCCTCTGTTTGTGACCGAGCTATCATATCGTCTACGTAAACTTCAATCTCATGATGTATCATATCATGAAACAAAGCTACCATGGCGCGTTGATAAGTTGCCCCTGCGTTCTTCAGTCCGAACGACATCACCTTGTAACAGAAAGTGCCCCATTGCGTGACAAAAGTTATTTTCTCCATATCCTCGGGGGCCATTTTGATTTGATTGTAGCCCGAGAATCCATCCATGAAGGAAAACACTTTGTGCTGAGCTGTATTGTCGATTAAAATGTCAATGTGTGGAAGTGGAAAATCATCTTTGGGGCTGGCCCTATTCAAATCCCGGTAGTCCACACACATCCTGACTTTGCCATCTTTTTTAGGTACTGGCACGATGTTAGCGACCCATTGAGGATAAGATGTAACAACCAGAAAGCCAGCGTCGAATTGCTTCATCACTTCTGCTTTGATCTTTTCAGACATGTCAGGCCTCATTCGGCGGACTTTTTGCTTGATCGGTGGACAACCCTCTCTTGTGGGGAGACCGTGAACCACGATGTCTGTGTCCAAACCCGACATGTCTTCATAAGACCAAGCGAAGATTTCAACATACTCATTTAACAACTGTATCAGGCGCTCCTTGACACTTGGTTCCAGATTGGCACCCACTTGCACCTCCTTCCGGTCTTCCTCGGTTCCTAAGTTGACAGTCTCCAACAACTCTTCATGAGGTAAGATGGCCCTTTCCTCTTGCTGTAGAAGTCTGGCTAGTTCCCCTGGTACTTCACAACCTTCGTCATCTTCATGCTCGGCTTGATTGACCAGATCTTCAGAGTTATTGAAGGATATAGCAGAATAGTCACCCATGGAATCCGGAGTGGATGGGTACCTGCATTTGTGAGTGTGGGTGTGTGTAAGGGATAGCCATCCTTAAACAAAAAATGCAAAAGGAAAGAAAATGAACACAGCAGTTTATCAAATGAAAAACGTCCAATGAATCATTAAACATGGCATATGGATATGAAAATAATCAAAACCCTTACAAATGGACCTACATGCCCCGGGCAAGGCATGAGGTAAAAAGATAGTGTACGGATTGTTCGAAAATAAATATTACAGACCAAAAGGAAATGTTTGACAGATAAATTACTGATGAATAAAAGTGATGGGGACAAAGTCTTTTGCCTCCCAGTTGCATAATCCTCCTTTGATAGTTGGGTAAATCCACTCTTCGATGCTGCTCTCTTTGTCTTCATCCTCCAAGGCGTTGATTCCGTAGGGAGAAATTTTGATTGGCGCTCTTTCAATCTTCGAACGGCGCATAGCTTTCTGGCCCGCGGCAGTGAACCCTAATCCAAATTTGTCTGTTTTATGTGGAATATCAGGCAACTGCCCCCATGCTGAATTCTTCCCCTCCTTTATTGCGGCCTTTGCGTCTTCCAGAGATGCCATCCTGGCCATCTGCTTTGGTACTTCAGCTACCAACTTTGCTACTGTTATTTCAGGAGGGACTTCTTTGAAATGCTGGAAAGGTGTCTCAATGAACTCACCCTCTACCTCCACATACCGGAAGGAGTTCAGGTGGCTGATCATATACTCCTCTTCACCATGGACGGTTATGATCTTTCCCTTGACAGGATACTTCAACATTTGATGTAAGGAAGAGGTGACTGCCCCGGCATTGTGTATCCAAGGCCTACCCAACAAGCAAGAGTATGACGGACGGATGTCCATCACATAGAAAGTAGATTTAAACACCTCAGTGCCTACCTTGACGGGAATATCAACCTCCCCATGGACCATCCTCTTCGAACCATCGAAAGCTCTGACAACAATATCACTCGGCTTCAACTCTAACCCTTCACAATCTAGTCGGTCCAAATCTTTCTTAGGCAGTACATTCAGTGAAGAACCAATGTCGACCAAGACATGTGCGAGAGTAGTTCCTCGGCACTCGACTGAAATGTGCAAAGCATCATTGTGGTTTCTACCTTTAGGAGTTAGGTCGGCATCAGAGAAACCTAATCCATTGTCCGCAGTAAGGCTGGCCACGCAATTTTGGAATTGGTCCGCAGAGGTTTCCTGGGGCACATGGGCTGCCTTCAGGAATTTTATCAAAGCTTTAGCGTGCGCTTCTGAGCAAAGTAGTAGTGCCAACATGGAGATCTTCGAGGGAGTTTTCCCCAGTTGTTCTACCACATCGTAATCACTCCTTTTGATTATCTTCAATATTTCTTCCATTTCCTTCTTGGAGGTTTCCGGGATGACCAAGGGTTGAGCCCTCGTCCTGACGAGCTCATCTTGGGTTCCCTTACCTTTATCAGCAGCGGTAGGAGGGACAATACTAGGAATAACAACCTCTTCAATCAATGGGGTTCTAGCGGAGAGTTTTACTGGTGCAGGGATAACTTCGGCAGCAGATGAGGGTCCAAAGATTGCTCTTGGAGGGGCAATCTCTGGAGAAAATATTCTCCCGCTCCGGGTGATTTTGCTTGTTCCCGCAATGTTTCCAATGCTGGATTCTTCTTCATCCGAGCTTCCTTCAGTTATTTCAATTTGTTTAATACCATGGTAGTAGACGTCACCGCCGTAGTTCCATGGTATTGACTTCTCAGAAATGTAGGGGACAGGCCCTGGCATTGATATCTTTAAAGGAACAGATTTCGTAGCTGGTGTAATCTTAACAGGCTTTCTGACGGCCTTGGAAAGATTGGCGTGAATGGTTATAATTGAGACATCTTCAGTATGGGTTGGAATAGCAGAAACTTTTTCAAACAAAATTTGTCGACTATCCATTAGGCCTTGGATGCCTTTCTTCAGTAACGGACAGTCAAACGGCAGAGAGTAACAGCAGTAGCAATCTTCTTTACATCCCGGGAACATCCCGGCCTTTAAAAGATTCAACTTGATGGTTAACAACGGAGTCATCAGATCATTGACATCAGCAACATACAAATCTTCTTCAATGGCATTGACATTTCGGCCGTGCTTCGGCATGGGAGCAGATATCACGTTCGGCTTCTCTGGAGCGTCGAACTCCACCTCCTTTGCCTCTATCAGGTCTTGGATTTTATGCTTGAGTGCCCAACAATCGTTGGTGTCGTGCCCGACACTGTCAGAATGGTAGGCGCATTTAGCATTAGGATGATAATGCGGAGAGGACGTATTCACATTTTTTTGTGACTCTTTGATAGTGGCGAGATTCAACTTTAACAGATGGGGAAGCACTTGCGCTGGCGTCATATTAATGCGGGTGAACTGCCGTTGTGGCCGTTCCACCCGTTGTTGATTTGGTCTGGACTGGTTATAGCGAGGCTGCTCACTTGAAGGGTTTTGGATCATTACGGCCCCCACAGTTGGCCGACGTTCAGTCTTCCCTGCTCTTCTCTGAGAGTATACCACAGCCGTTTCCTTCTTGAAAGGCTTCTTCTCAACACTTGCAGCGGCACCCTTCTGAATCTTCCCTGACTTGATGTCAGCTTCTATTCTCTCGCCTGTTAAGATCAAATTGATAAACCCCGCAGAAGAGTTACCAATTAGATGGTTGAAGAATGGACCAGACAGGGTCCCTAGAAACATGTCAACAAGTTCACGGTCGGTTAAAGGAGGCTGCACCCTGCCAGCCAAATCCCTCCATTTTTGTGCATATTCTTTGAATCCTTCGCCTGTTCCCAGTGACATACCCTGAAGTTGGGTACGCGTAGGAGCAAGGTCAGAATTGTACTGATATTGTTTGTAAAAGGCGGTGGCCAAGTCTTCCCAGTTTCAGACACTGGTTCCCTCTAGCTGATAGAACCACTCCAGTTGAGCCCCAGAAAGGCTGTCTTGAAAGAAACATATCAAAAGGTTCTTATCTGCCGTATAAGGTTGGATCTTTCTTACGTAGGACCTGAGATGCATTTTTGGACAGGACAACCCGTCATACCTCACAAAAACTGGCACTTTGAACTTTGGGGGAATCACAATCCCGGCAACTAAACCCAAGTCTTCGAAATCTAAACCCGGCACTCTCTGTAGCTCCATGGCTGCCAACCTGTCTTCTAAACCTTTGTATTTATCATCAGCCGGAGGGTATTGTTGATCAGAGTAGTCTTCATCATCTTCATCCTCCTCTTTTTCCATATCGGACTCGGAAGGTACCGCAGCCGCACCCCCTTTACTGGTTCCTTCCTCAGAAGTAGGAGGAAATTCAAGCACTCTTCTGGCTTCTCCTTTAAATCTTCTCCCTAAAGTAGCCACCCCGAGCCTCTTTTTCTTCTTTTTCACTGGGTCTTTATTCCCCAGCAAGGTCTTTAGATCCTCCTGACCCTTAGCCAAGGTCATCAGGAGTTGCTGAAACTGTGCATTTTGAGCCTGTAGGTCCTTGACTGTTTGCTCGAGATCCATCCTACTGAAATAAACAGCAGACAGATAAGGAAACCTGGCGTGAGACCTGCTTATGCACATGATGAATTGTATGCTTATGTATGCAATGCATTCAAGGATTTAGAATATTCAAACTTGTTGCAGACAAAAAAGAACGCACGTCATATTAATAAGAAGAAATTTGTTAGTACATAAATGCCCCATGGGCCAAATATTACAAAAACAACTTCTCAAGGTAAAAAGACATTGCGCATCCTCTTTGGTGCGATGTAAGTGTTGAGGGTCTCTTCCTCATGGAGTCGGCGGGTAAGCTCTAGAACCTTCTTCTCACTAGCGTAGAAGCTGGCTTCAAAAGTGTTCCGTTCCTCCTTGAGCTGAATCCAACTCTTTTGCATTTCCTCCCACGATGTAGGCATGTCAGGATATAGGATGGTGTAGGGAACCTCTCCTTCCTTGACGGGCTCTTTAATCACAGGGAGAACATGAGGATAAGGCATCATTAGACTCTGAGCTCAGGCTCGTACCCACTTGAGATAAGGCTCAAGAGGGATGGAGTTCTTGTGCCCCAGTGTCTTGCTATCAACCTTGTTGGGCATCCTCCAAGCTCTGATGAACCTTTGGCGAAGTCCTTGCGCATCGTTGTCGAAGTCAAAAACTAGGTCAGGAATCAACATGTCGTGAGGGCCATCCCTCCGTGCATATCCAAATTGCCTCAAAGCTAGGCAAGGGTTGTAGGTAATGCCCCCTCTAATGCCAAGCAATGGAACATTAGGGAACTCTCCACAACGATCGACGATGATGACATTTTCTCTGGATCGAGAACACAAATGTACATCAGAGTGAGTAAGAGTCATCAATCGTTGGGACCACCTTGAGCCTTGGTCATTCTTCAAGACAGATTGTGGAAGGTGCGAAATAAACCACCTTGCAAGGAGAGGAGTACAACACATGAGAACACCCCTCTTTCTCATTGTTCGTGTGTAAAATGAGTGAAGAATGTCCCCAAGCAGTGTTGGTATTGGATTTCTGGATAAGAAGATTTTGACGGCATTGACATCTACCAGCTGGTCAGGATTTGGGAACAAGACCAACCCATAGATAAGGAGTGCGACAATTTCTTCAAAGGCTTGTAGGTCCAATGAATTCCAACATTCTTGTGCCTTCTCAAACAAGAATTTTGCTAAGAATCCTTTGACGCCGCTTCTGATTTCCCAATGCCCCTTGATGTTAGATGGTTGTAGATGTAATGCTCGAGCAACATCTTCCAGCTTTGGTTCCTTTTCCATACCGTTGAAGGGTAGTTGATTAAGGATAGGGATTCTTAGGAGTTGAGAAAACTCCTCCAAAGTGGGCACCAACTGGTAATCGGGGAAAGTGAAACAGTGGTGAAGAGGGTCAAAGAACTGGAATAGCACTTTCAACATGTCCTCTTCAATGTTGGTGTTGACTAAGCTGAGCAGTCTACCATGTCTTTCACTGAAGGGCGAGCTTTCTGGAATCCTTGATGTGAGCTCCTTGAGTTGAGGAGGGATTCTCACAAGGTTGACTTGGATGGTTTTTCTTCGAAGAATTTCCATGACCTACAAAACAAGAACAAAGATGAAGATCTAAACCCTTGAAATGGTTAGTGAATGCATATGATGCTTTATGATGTTTATGATGTATGCACAAAACATATGTACAAGCAATTTACACCAAACCCTAGTTTCAGGCTTGCATGAGGTTTCATAGGTAAGTACCCTCTTGAGTGTAGTTGGCTTAAAAACCTGTCCTATAAATAGTAACCGGGTTCTAAAGAGCTCAATATCATTGGATTGTTTTCATCGTTCATGGTTTTGGTTTAGCCACTTAACTAGCGACCAAAATATTCCAAGAAAACAACCCTCAATGAGTGTAGTATCGAGTATCTACCAACTTCGGACTGCACCAAAGCCGGTCATCTCACTACCCTTAATAAAAGGCCAAGATGGTCAAGTAAGGTTCTAGGTCATTAGTGCTTAGTGACATCACTCAGCGGCCCCGTACTCTCCTTTATTGAACTCAAGGGTTACCGGTACTCACAAATATGTCGCACTAATATAGCTATTGCTTCAACCATGTCGGTATACCCCGCACAGTTTCCACAACGTATTGCTATCTATGAATGTTTCCCAAAATCCGGGTGTAGGATTGCAAACCCAAACAAGAGAGCCAAAATATAAAGCATAAAAACCAAAAAATTAGTCATGCAAGAGGGTGATCTAAGCCCTAAGGTTACTCCACTTTTAAAATCTTTCCCCAGCAGAGTCGCCAGTTCTGTGATACGGTGGGAGAACTGACTAGGGTTTTGCGTTTGTTTTCGCAAATGTTTCGGTTGAGCAAGAGTCGCCACCGACTTTTTATTTTATCCTAAGGAAAGGTTTAAAAAGCACAGCAAAAACCTTTGAGATATTTCGTGGGTTCGGGGAGTAGATTATAGAAACGGAAGGTATTATCACCCTTTCTATCCATGGTTATCCATGGGCTCTTAGTTATTTGCTTAGATCAACTTGCCTTGATTTTCAATTGTTTAAAATGGTGCTTTGTGCGTGGTTTTGAAAATGTTTTGAAAAAGATGCCTTGTCTAGGCTACCCTTGTAACAATTCTTTACTCGAATGTTTTACAAAAGGTGTTTGTCTTTTTGAAAATATGTTCCAAGGTTTTTTGAAAGTTTGTTTTGAAAGTGTTTGTGAAGTGTGGTTTGAAAAATAGGCAAATGTTTTTGTTTTGCAAGTTGACAAGTACTTAAGAGCTATCTACCCTAAAGTTCTCAAAGATTTTCGCTATGTTTTAACCCTTTTAACAATTTTGTTCCACCATTGCATTTGGTGGACAATCTTGTGTTAGGATGTGAAAGGGACAGGCGCGGGTCATCGTTTAGACCATAATTGCAATGGTGCCAAGTATCTTTGGGCAATTTTCCTTTAAGGGACTTGATCATTTTTTAGGCAACTTTCGAAAGCGTCATCGAGGGACTATGATCATTTGATTGTTTTGTTTTGCCCAAAGAGACCTAACATGCAATATGGCCCATTATTGAAGGCAACAAGTGGAATACCCTAGGGGTGCAAGTGTGATTAGTTTTGTCCATTTTCATGCTTGTTTATCTTGAAATTAGGTCAAACTATTTTTGTTAATTTATTTGCATACAAACCCTAATTCTATCATGGCATATTTAGAAAACTTTAAAGTGTGAAAAATAAAGTTCCTAAGTTATTACAACACAATATAGGGGAAGGGGGATACAAATGTTCAAATGAGGGGTATTTTGACAAGGAATTTAAACCTAACTATTACATCAAAATTGAATTATACAAATTAATTAATATACAATAATTAAATAAAAAGGGAATAAATATGCAAGATGCAAAAAATGTTTTTTATATGTATGAAAAAAAGTGTTTTTTATATGTCAAATAAACAAAATAAAAAGTATTATTTTTTGGAGTTTTTATGTATTTAGGGCAAAACCCTAATTTATTAAATAAAAAAAGTATTAATTATTTAATATGTACAATATTTATTAGTTATGTACAAAAATAAAATAAAAATGAAGTATATTTGTAAAAAAAAAGTATTTTTAATGTTAAATACTAATAAAAATAAAAATGTATATATTTTGTATTTTTTAACCTAAATATACTAATATATATATATATATATATATATATATATATATATATATATATATATATATATATATATATATATATATATATATATATATATATATATATATATATATATATATATATATATATATATATATATATATATATATATATATATATATATATATATATATATATATATATATATATATTTGTATTATTTACTAAATATATTGAATATGTACAAAATAATACTATTTAATATTAAAAAAAAAGTATATTTTATATAAAGTATTTTCAGGAGATAAAATAAAATAAAAGTTAGAAAATAAATGTATTTGCATTATTTTTTAGTATTTTTTAAATAAAAGTATATCTAGGTATTTATTTATGTACAAATGGTCATTTAAACAAATAAATGCATAATAAATACAAAAATGGTTTAAAAAATAATTTTTATATTTTTAATATTATGAGAAAAAAATAAATAAGTCAGAACAAAAAAGAAAAGGTCAAAAAATCATGAAAATAAGCATAATGGGCCAAGGGGGTTCAAAAGTAATAAAAGGGTGCAAATAAGAACAGTGAAACAGGCCCAGCCCAAAGTCCCTGTCATCTTCAACCTCCAGCATTTCTGTTCAAACAACACGCGTTTGCTATCTCCAGATTCCTTGATCTTTTGCCAAATCTTCCAACATGAAACCTGTAGAGCTTGAAGCCACGATTCTAGACATATAAAGAAATCAATCTAACTCTCAGAAATGAGAGAGAATTTCTTCTCCCCCAATTCTTGACATAGTTTTTATTCCATGTTCAGACATCAAATTCTCATAGCACACATAACATAAATGAAAACTAATTACATGGACATGTTCAGGGCTATGAGTGTGACATAATTTCTTCACAAACCTAAAGCTAACAATGCCTGGATAGAGAGATACGAGTTCATGAACTTACCTGTTCAGTTGGAATCGTATCTGGTGATGGAGGTGTTTTCAATGCAAGGTGATGTTTGGTACAACTTCCTTGATGTCCAGGGATGCTATTCCAAGCTTTACTTTGTTTGGAAACCAAGAGAATCGTGCTATGGTACTTCAACTGCAAAACAGAAAAATGAAAATGGTGATGTTTCTTGGGAGTGTTACAGGTCGTGTTTGAGGTTTGGAATAGTTTCAAGGGATGATGTGGGATGTGTTTGAAGTGGTTTTAGCAAGAATGCACGAATAGATTGAGTTATGGAACTCAATCTGCAGCAGGTCCCCTGTTTTGGCAGTTTCAGGGTGATTCTGTGTTTGAGAGGGTGTTGGAGATGGTTGGCTCGTGTTCTAGCTCAGGTTTTATGATTAGAAAGTGTTTGATAACTTTGCTTCAGCTCTGGTTCACAGGAATGAAAGTTGTCTCTTGTTATGCTAGGTTTCTTCAACTTTAAGCAACAAAGTGTCCACTTGAGTTTTAGACTGATAGAGGCCCCCCTAATGTGCTGCTAACCTTCCCCTTGATCAGTGTGTTTTGTTCATAAACTTGTGCCAAAAGGATTTGCACTGTACTTGCTTGGATTGCTAATTGACATAAAGTTCCACTTTTGCAAAAATGGACATTATGCTTTTTCTATTTTGGGACTAAACCTTTATGTAATGCTTGAACACATAAAATATGGTCTTGGCACAATGAGTTAGCATTAAATTTATGAGTGTAAATGGGATATAGGACCTGTAATCAAGAAATGCAAGCTGAGTTCAAAATTGCCTAAGTGTATGAACATGTAAATTGGTCATAACAAAAGTGAGTTTTTCCCAACTTGCCAAATTCGATTCTCCATAACCATGAGGTTGTTTGATGAGTTCTTAGACATTTTGGAAAGCTTGGAATGTGTACTACAATCCATATTTGAAATGCAAATTGAAATTCCAAGTGGAAGCATATGAAAAATGGTCTTGAAGTTAGGTAAAAACCTTGCCTAAAATGGTTCAAAATTTCTCTAAGTTAAGAATGGTTTGGTACCCTTGTTCCAAAAATTGTAACTTGAGATACAAGCTTCTTTTGGGAAAACTTTGTGAATCAAATTTGTAGATTTTGCAATGGACTACAACTTTCATGTTTTGACTTTTGCTTGAATCCAAATGAATCTTGGTGAGAAAGTGGGACAAAGTTAGGAAAAAATTAGGGTTTTTCATAACTTAGAAAAATTCTAAGTTATGAAAAATCTTCATTTCAAACCCTAATTTGCAATTCTTGATTTCTTGATGAACAAGTTTCATGATTTGGCATGTTTTGATGAAAAATGAATCTTGACACTTGATTTTGACCAAAAAGTCAAAGTTTGACTTTTCAGTATACAGTCAAAATTGATCAATTGACTGGGAAATTCAACTGTCAATCTTGTGCACTTGGGATATTTTGAACTTGTTGAGTATGTCAAGACAATTCCATGGGGTCCTTGAGTCCATATGTGAGTTTGGTTTGCCATAGGCTAGGTCAAACAGTCAAAATTGCCTTTGTGGAGTCAAAACCCTAAAAATGACCATTTTGCCCTTTTGGTGATCTGATCAAATTTCTTGTGGAATTGTGATCCAAACTTGATCAAATGGTCCATGTGAGTTCATAATGTTGATGTGGGTCAATTTTCATGAGATTTGACTGTCAATTGCCCACAGTTGACTTTTTCCCCAATACAGTTGATTTCTAGGTCAACTGTCCAATTGACTGGGCAAAATTTGGAATCAAGACTTGAAACTTGGTATGGATAAACTTGGGAGTCCAACATGAAGCATGAAAGTCATCTTAGGCATTTTAGGTCAAAATATCTTTGTTCAAACACAAACCCTAATTTGGGTCAACAGTGCAAGGAGAAGTCTTGAGCAGAGGAAACCCTAACTGGATCTTGAGCTCCAAGGGTCTTGTGATGAGAAAATATTGAGAAAAAGGGAGGGCAAATTTTGGGGTACAACATCAACCATCTCATTGGTAATTCTTCTGCAGGGTTTACAGATCTCATTCTGACGGGTGAAAGGATAGAAGCTGGTATGAAATCGGGGAAGATACAGAAGGGTGCGTCCTCAAGCTCTGAAAAGACGCCTTTCAAGAAGGAAGCCAGTGCTGTGTATGGCCCCAGGAGGCACAACAAACCGGAACGCCGCCAAGCTGTCAACGCGGTGGTAATTGCAAAGCCTGCTGCCGCTCCTCGGCAACCTAACCAACCAAGGGGTGAGAGACCCAGAAGAGAATATACTCGGCTTAGTATGACCTTGTCGCAGATCTTGCCACAACTGCTATCGACCAACCTGGTAACTATCAGAGAAGCTCCGAAGGTGGTAAACACAACCTCTCCCAAGTATAATCCCAACGCCCGCTGTGCTTATCACTCTGATAGCCCGGGGCATTCTACTGATGATTGCTGGGCCCTGAGGAATAAGGTCCAGGACCTTATCGATGCCAAGGAAATACAGTTTGAGGCGCCCGAAAGGCCCAACGTTGTGACTGCTCCTATGCCCCAGCATGGAGTAAATGCTATTGAGGAAGACCTGTATGTAGTTTATGTGGATGATATTGTGACTCCTTTATTGACTGTCAAGAGGAACCTGTTGCTAGCCGGTTTATTTCCGGGTTGTAGCAAGGGTTGCCTTCTATGTGCTGTTTCACCTACTGGTTGTCCGTTGCTGTAGTCAGGCGTCCAAAACCTGATGGATAGCAAAGAGATCTTGTTCAAGAAGACCGTTGTTCCTATTGTTCCTACTGAAGAAGTATCCATTGTCACCATTTTCAACAATCCTACCAAGGCTCCCTCGAGGAAGCCAGTCAAAATCATGTCTGTTGCACCTATCATCATTACTGTTCTGGGGCCCCTCCCCTATAAATCCGACAAGGCTGTCCCATGGCACTATGGGGCAGATGTTTATGTGCTTGGAGTGAAGCAGGAGTTTAACACCAGTACCCGCATCAGTAACATCACCGGTCCCGCTAAAGTTACTCGCAGTGGCAGGCTCTTCTCGCCTGACATTGCGCCACCAGTCATCCGAAGACCTCTTATCATCACGCCTACAAATGCGCCTGTTTCCCCTCCTGATCAAGTTTCTACCCCTGTTGCCGAGTCATCTGACACTCGGGGCAAAGGGATTGCTGATATGCCTGCCCAGATGGAGGCACCGAAGATTGTTAATGTTGAATCTTCACAACGAGAGATGGAAGAAATCCTTAATATCATCAAGAAGAGTGATTTCAACGTTGTTGAACAGCTGGGGCACACCCCCTCTAAGATCTCTATGCTATCACTGCTGTTATGTTCAGAGGCCCATGCCAAGGCCCTGATTTCTTTCCTAAAAACGGCCCATGTGCCACAAGAAACGTATGCGGACCAATTTACTGATTGTGTGGCCAACTTGACCGTTGACAATGGGTTGGGTTTCTCTGATGCTGATCTGACCGCCAAGGGAAAGAACCACAACGATTCCCTGCATGTCTCCATTGAATGCAGGGGCACTACTCTTGCACACGTGTTGGTAGACACCGGTTCTTCACTGAACGTACTGCCCAAGAAGGCCTTAGACAGGTTGGATTGTGAGGGTTTGGAGTTGAAGCCTAGTAACATCGTTGTCCGAGCCTTTGACGGGTCGAAGAGGATGGTACATGGTGAAGTAGATATTCCGATCCGGGTTGGTTCTCAAGTCTTTGATTCAATGTTCTATGTGATGGACATTCGTCCATCCTATTCTTGTTTGTTGGGTCGTCCTTGGATCCACAAGGCTGGGGCTGTGACCTCCACTCTACACCAAAAGCTCAAATACCCTGTCAGAGGGAAGATTGTTACAGTGCAGGGGGAGGAAGAATACATGGTTAGTCATCTTAACTCGTTCCGGTATATAGAGATGGGCGGGGAGTTCATTGAAACCCCCTTTCAACATTTTGAAGAGGTGCCTCCAACATTGGCGTCAGCTGAGACAGTGATTGAAGAAGACTCTCCTTTGAAGATGGCTTCCTTGAAGGACGCCCGGGCTGTGATTGAAAAAGGTGAATGTGCCAACTGGGGCAGACTTCCTGATTTTACACCAAAGACTGACAATTTTGGGCTGGGTTTCACTGCAGAGGCTCAAAAGGCTGTACGTAAAGCAAGGATTGGAAGACCTCCCGTGTTCATCACCAACCCGGGAGTGAATGCCATTGAAGGCGATGCGGAGGAATCTGAGTTTGATAGCTGGATCTACCCGACGACCGACGGTGGTGTGAACAATTGGACTGCAAAAGACTACATACTTGTTACTTTTGTTACTCAGTAATGAATTCCTTTGTTTTTAAATTTGTAATGAACAATAATTTGGAACTTTATGGCCCGGTGCCTTACCCGGGGCACCGTGGCTTCATTTGTGAGGGCCTATTACTTGTCATTTCCATATATCATGAATAAAAACATTGGACGTTTTTCGCATTTCAAATCTTGCGCTCCCTTTCTTTCTTTCTTTATATATTGCAAAACAACTATATTTACACACACTCACCTATACAGGTTTCAATCTACTCTGGATCTCACTGGTAACGACTCTGCTACTGCCAGTTATGAATTCGAAAATCCGATCAACTTAGCCGAAGACGAAGGTGAAGATGATTGCGAAGTGCCTGGCGAGCTTGCAAGACTATTACTCCAGGAAGAGAGGGCCATTCAGCCACATGAAGAGCCAGTGGAAACGGTAAATCTGGGTACTGAAACAGACAGAAAGGAAGTCAAGATTGGTACCAACCTGGAGCTCAGCGTAAAATAGCGGTTGATTCAGATGTTCCATGATTATGTGAAAATCTTTTCCTGGTCCTACGAAGACATGCCTGGGTTGGATACCGACATTGTAGTTCATCACTTGCCTACCAAAGAAGACTGCCCTCCGGTTAAACAAAAGGTCCGCCGTATGCGTCCAGAGATGTCCGAGAAGATCAAAGCTGAGGTTATGAAACAATTTGATGCCGGTTTTCTAGCAGTGACTTCTTACCCTCAATGGGTTGCCAACGTGGTTCTGGTACCGAAGAAAGATGGTAAGGTCAGAATGTGTGTTGATTACAGGGATTTGAACAGGGCGAGCCCCAAGGATGACTTCCCTCTGCCTCACATCGACATTTTGGTTGACAATACTGCTCAGCACAAGGTGTTCTCCTTCATGGATGGTTTTTCAGGTTATAATCAGATCAAGATGGCTCCTGAAGATATGGAAAAGACTACCTTTGTTACTTAGTGGGGCACCTTCTGTTACAAGGTCATGCCATTCGGGTTGAAAAATGCTGGGGCAACCTACCAACGTGCCATGGTTGCTTTATTTCATGACATGATCCATCATGAGATTGAAGTGTATGTCGATGATATGATTGCAAGGTCTCAAACTGAGGAGGAACACCTTGACCATCTGCAGAAGCTGTTTGATCGTCTGAAGTTGTATAAGCTGAGGTTGAACCCAAACAAGTGCACCTTTGGGGTGAGATCTGGAAAACTGCTAGGCTTCATCGTGAGTGACAAAGGTATTCAAGTGGACCCTGCCAAGGTTAAAGCCATACAAGAGATGCCAGTTCCCAAGACAGAGAAAGAAGTCAGAGGCTTTCTAGGACGTCTGAATTATATTGCTCGATTCATCTCGCATCTAACTGCTACCTGTGAACCAATCTTCAAGCTACTGAAGAAAGATCAAGTAGTACGTTGGAATGATGAATGTCAGGCTGCTTTCGACCGAATCAAAGAGTATCTCCAAGAACCACCCATTCTTATGCCACCGGTTGAAGGGAGACCTCTAATACTATACTTGACAGTACTTGACAGCTCAATGGGGTGTGTGATGGGGCAGCATGACGAGTCTGGCCGAAAAGAGCATGCCATTTATTACCTTAGCAAAACGTTTACCGACTGTGAGACCCGATACTCACTGCTCGAGAAAACTTGCTGCGCTTTGGTATGGGCTTCTCGCCGGCTGAGACAGTATATGTTGACTCACACGACTCTATTGATTTCAAAAATGGATCCAATAAAGTACATATTCGAAAAGCCTGCTCTGTCTGGAAGAATAGCAAGATGGCAGATGATCTTGACAGAATACGACATCCAGTACACGACTCAGAAAGCTATCAAGGGAAGTGTGTTGGCAGACCATTTGGCACACCAGGCAGTGGATGACTACCAGTCAATGAACTTTGAGTTTCCAGACGAGAGCATCATGGTAGTGACTGATTGTGAAGTACCTGGACCGGATGAAGGACCTGAGGAAGGATCCCGATGGTCTATGCACTTTGACGGAGCTTCCAACGCTTTGGGTAACGGTATCGGCGCTGTGATCATATCCCCAAAAGGCACTCATACTCCACTTACTGCCCGGCTATGCTTCAACTGCACTAACAACATGGCGGAGTATGAGGCGTGTATCGTGGCTCTTCAAGCTGCAATTGACTTAAGGATCAAGTTTCTGAGTGTTTTCGGAGATTCCGCTCTCGTGATCAATCAGATCAAGGGCGAGTGGGATACGAAACACCCAAATCTTATTCCTTATAAAGAATGTGTGTTGACATTAATCCCCCATTTCACGGAGATAACTTTTGAACATTTCCCAAGAGAGGAGAATCAGTTGGCGGACGCGCTGGCTACGATGTCTTCTATGTTCAAAGTCAAATGGGACAACGAGGCTCCCCAGATCATTATCTGGAAACTGGATGAACCTGCATATTGGTGTGATCTTGAAGCTGAGGAGGTAACTGAAAAACCCTGGTATCATGAGGTGAAGAGGTACCTGGAAGCTCAAGAATACCCCGAGGGTGCATCTGTCAACGACAAGAAGTTCCTGAGAAGGTTCGCTGCAAAGTTCTTCCTCAGCAACGGCATTCTCTACAAGCGAAACCATGATTCGACTTTACTACGTTGTGTGGATAAGACTGAAGCAGAAAAGATCATGGCAGAGCTGCATGAAGGTACCTTCGGAACGCATTCCAGTGGACACACCATGGCAAAGAAAATCCTTTGGGCAGGATATTTCTGGTCCACAATGGAAGCCGACTGCTACCAACATTCCCGGACATGTCATAAGTGCCAGATATATGCAGATAAGGTGCACGTTCCTCCAGTCCCTCTGAATGTCTTGACTGCACCTTGGCCTTTTGCAATGTGGGGCATTGATATGATCGGCGAGATCAAACCTACAGTATCCAACGGGCATCGCTTCATCCTGGTGGCGATCGATTACTTTACAAAGTGGGTTGAAGCGGCTTCCTACGCTACTGTAACCAAGAACGTCGTGGCACGGTTCATTCGTCATAACCTGATCTGTCGATACGGCGTCCCGGAAAGGATCATTACGGACAATGGTACCAATCTTAATAACAAGATGATCACTGAGCTCTGCGAACAATTCAAAATACAGCACCACAACTCTTCTCCCTACCGGCCGAAGATGAACGGGGCTGTCGAAGCAGCAAATAAGAATATCAAAAAGATTGTGCAGAAGATGACAGTGACCTATAAAGATTGGCACGAGATGTTACCGTTTTCTCTTCATGGGTATCGTACCTCAGCAAGAACGTCAACTGGGGCAACCCCCTTTTCCTTGGTCTACGGCATGGAGGCAGTCTTGCCGATTGAAGTCCAGATACCCTCTCTCCGGATAATGAAGGATGCAGGCTTGAGCAAAGATGACTGGATCCAGACTCGACTTGATCAGTTAAACCTAATTGACGAAAAGAGACTCACTGCTATTTGTCATGGTCAAACGTATCAAAAACGGATGATCAGGGCATTTAACAAGAAAGTCAGACCACAAGAGTATCAAGTTGGGGACCTGGTAATCAAGCGCATCATTCTTCCTCAAAGTGATCCCAGGGGCAAATGGACCCCTACGTACGAAGGGCCATTTGTAGTTAAACATGTGTTCTCAGGAGGAGCCATGATTCTAACCAACATGGATGGTGACGACCTTCCTCACCCCGCCAATGCAGACATAGTAAAAAGATACTACGCATGATAAAAGACCCGCTAGGTTGACATACCTAGGCAAAAATTAGGGCTTCCCGGCGAACCAAAAGGGTTCGGGCAAAAATAAGGGATGAAATGAAAAAAAATCTGTACACCCGGCCAGTCGAAAACCTGAAAAGGCGGCTTGGGCAAAAATGGGTATCCCGGTGGACTGAAAACCCGAAAGGGCGGTCCAGGCAAAAGTTAGGGATAAGCGTAATACTATGTCTCATTGGATCACCTTGCATCCAGAATTCGGTATCAACTATCAGGTTCAGACGGCATCGATCAATCAGCTTCATCTTCAACTGAGCAGCCAAGTGATGAGACGCTCGAAGATATAAAGGCGATAGCAGAGTTGGAACCCAGTGGGATTATTCTTTTCATATAGCTGTTTTGTTTTCCTTTTCACAAAATGTATAAACTATGTTTGTTCGGCGGCGTTCTCTTACTAGGACGCCAGCCTCTTGTACATAAACGCCTATTTACAGGCAAATTCAAAAATCAATACAAATTCACTTTTCAGACCAATTACCAATTGTTTTTTCCTTTTTCTGTTTTGTTTTGTAAAGAACGTCCAATGTTCAATTGTGATATATGCATTTGACACTAATTGCTAACTCATAAATATTTGAATACGAAACAAAGGATTAATTACAGGTAACATCAGAAACAGGGGCAATAATGAGTTGTCTAAAGCAATCTAATTGCTCTGTCCACCAAGGTACCAAGGTAAGTTCGGCTGAAGAATGCAACCCAGATACCTTCACTCCCCGCCGAGTAAGATAAGACTCAGCAATTCTCTCCCCTAGCAGAGTTGGTCTCCCATCGACCCTAACAAGGCACAGTATCCCCAGCAAGTCAGTGATACTCTCCCCAAGCAGAGTTAGTCTACTGTCAGCCTTAAGGAAGTTGGGTATCCCCAGCAAATCTCAACATTCCCCAACGGAGTACACAAACATTCCTAGCAAGCATCCCCGGCAATCTTGATCTAATATTGTTCCCCGGCGGTATACCGGACATCCAGTGGAGCCATTCCCTAATACAGTTCAAGAAGTATCCCCAGGAGAGTTGAATCAATCTCCCCAATAGGAAGCTTATCCCCAGTAGATTCTGGAAGCTTATCACCTGCAGAGTACGAACGCTCCCCCGACTTTATTCAAAGGTTATTTCCCCACCAGGATATAACTGGGTTATCCTCAGCCAATTGCCACGAAAAGATCGTCCTCGGCGTAGTTCTTTCTACCCCCCCAACGGAGTTCATCAATCCCTCAACAAAATTTATCAATGGAATCCCCAGCGGAGTTATCATCAACATCTCAGCAAAGTACCTCTCTTCCCACAGAATATTTCCCCGCAGAATAATCTCTCCAATAAGTTTATTCCCCAATGGAGTCATCTTCTCCTACAGGTTTATTCTCGCAATCGTCATCCCCAACGGAAACAAGGAACTCTACTCTTCAACATTAGCCTAGGAGTTAACTTCCCGGCATCCGTCAAGGATTTATTTTCCTAGACAAAAATACACCCATAAACATCACATCTTCATACATTATAGCATGCACATACGCATCATGAACATATACTCTCATTTATTTTGAGAACATCACGCATTTCATACATCATGACATTGCATACAACTAACATTTTGTCTTTTCAGGACAAAGGTCAATACAAAGATGATTACTATCAACTGTCGCAATTCCAGATTCGATACCTGTATCTAGCCAGGGCATATCTATTGACAACTATTCCGGACTCGATTCCTGTATCCAGCCAGGGCACGTCTGAAGAGTTTGAAGATTCGATTTCTGTATCCAGCCAGGGCATATCTGTTGACGACTATTTCCAGACTCGATTCTTGTATCCAGCTAGGGCATGTCTGAAGAGTTTGAAGATTCGATTCCTGTATCCAGCCAGGGCATATCTGTTGACGACTATTTCCGGACTCGATTCCTGTATCCAGCCAGGGCACGTCTGAAGAGTTTGAAGATTCGATTCCTGTATCTAGCCAGGGCATATCTGTTGACGACTATTCCGGACTCGATTCCTGTATCCAGCCAGGGCACGTCTGAGGAGTTTGAAGATTCAATTCCTGTATCTAGCCAGGGCATATCTGTTGACGACTAATTCCGAACTCGATTCCTGTATTCAGCCAGGGCACGTCTGAAGAGTTTGAAGATTCGATTCCTGTATCCAGCCAGGGCATATCTATTGACGACTATTCCGGACTCGATTCCTGTATCCAGCCAGGGCACGTCTGAAGAGTTTGAAGATTCGATTCCTGTATCTAGCCAGGGCATATCTGTTGACGACTATTCCGGACTCGATTCCTGTATCCAGCCAGGGCACGTCTGAAGAGTTTAAAGATTCGATTCCTGTATCCAGCCAGGGCATATCTGTTGATGACTAATTCCGGACTCGATTCCTGTATCAAGCCAGGGCACGTCTGAAGAGTTTGAAGATTCTATTCATGTATCCAGCCAGGGCATATCTGTTGACGACTATTCCGGACTCGATTCCTGTATCCAGCCAGGGCACATCTGAAGAGTTTGAAGATTCGATTCATGTATCCAGCCAGGGCATATCTGTTGACGACTAATTCCGGACTCGATTCCTGTATCTAGCCAGGGCACGTCTGAAGAGTTTGAAGATTCGATTCCTGTATCCAGCCATGGCATATTTGTTGACGACTATTCCGGACTCGATTCCTGTATCCAGCCAGGGCACGTCTGAAGAGTTTGAAGATTCGATTCCTGTATCCAGCCAGGGCATATCTGTTGACGACTAATTCTGGACTCGATTCCTGTATCCAGCCAGGGCACGTCTGAAGAGTTTGAAGATTCGATACCTGTATTCAGCCAGAGCACATCTACATAAAGAGTTTGAAGATCAACCCCGGTAACAGGCCAGGTAATTATCTTTCTTTCTCAGGTACGCAAGTTCTCGCTAAGGAATCTCTTACGCGATCGACACCTAGATGGCATTTATAAGCCCATCCACATACCAACAGTCTCCAAATGGCATCTGTAAGCCCATTCCCGCCATCACACTGCTAACATTCTACTATGTGAGTGCAAATTTCTGGGCACTCTAGTGTTCAATCATCTTCCACCTTCGGATTACGAAAGGCACGCCAGCCAATCTACATCCTCAGGTCTAAGAGGATTGAACAGGGGCAACTGTTTTACCCCAAAATTTTCCCTCCCATATTCCTCAAGATTTGGCAAGATCAAGCTTCAAATGGATTAAGGATTGCACAGTCCAATTGCCTCCTAACACAGTCAAAATTAGGGTTTTGGTTCTTGCAAAGAAATTGAGGTTTCCAAGGGTCCAATCAAGTCCCATATGCCTATATCTATTGTCAAGCATCCATATGTCAAGTTTCAAGACTCACAGCATCAAATTGCACAGTCAAAAACCCTAAATGCTTCACAGTCAACTGTAGGGGCAAAATGGTCATTTGACAGTCAAAAGTCAAAAATTTTGGTCAACATCTTATTTTGAAGCCACAATCATAATTTGATCAATTCTTGATCATGACTCCACAAGCATGGCTCAAAAAGTCTCAAGATGTCAAAAGTTTCTATTTTAGGACAGTTGAAAAGTCAACTGCAACTTGACCAAGGCATAACTTTTTCATGGTTCATCAGAAAAATCCCATCCAATGCTCATTTTGAAGGGGATGACATTTCCTACAACTCATCTTCACACTCCAAGTCCAATAAATGCTCTCACAAAAAGTTATCAATTTCAACATTATAGGTCATTTTCAAAAGTCAACAAAAAGGCACTTTAAGTCAAAGACCATAACTTGAGATTGGTAAATCAAAATGACATGGGACCAAAGGAATTGGTTAGAGGACTTCAAGACCTTTCCAAAATGTCCAAGAACATGTTCATAGCTTCAAAATGGAGCAAGATATGCATTGGAGAAGTTGGGAAATTTTTGGGAACTTTCAAAAGTCAACTTTGCCTAAAACACTTCATTTTTGCTAATGGGCCTCAAATTCTTTCTTGAATCATTACCCAAGGCCTATGCACGACCCATTGAACTTAATTTGATTTATTTTCTAATTTTTAATTAATTAATTGAATTTATATTAATATTAATTCATTTAATTGGTTTTAATTATAGGAAAATTCAAAGATATGCTTTTTAGATCTTTTTGTGCAGCAAATATGACTAGGGCAAGCTGGAAACTCGTGTGCACCTCAAAGGCATCAAAATATCCATGATTGGCAAGGTTTCATGAAAGAAAAGATTGAAAAAGATATTATTGGCAATCACACATTCAAGTCATAATACCATGGACTTTTGGGCTTAATTCTAACCTAATTCCATTCACATATATGTGCTGAAGAAAACCCTACTAAAGGATACGAAAAAGCTGCCATAGAAAGCCATAACTAATTTGCAAAAATTCAAGAAAAACTTGGAAACTGAAATCAATATTGCAGGTGAATTCAAGGCCTAAAATTGTTTCCAATACATTACTGGACCTTCCAAGAAGCCATTGCAATCAATAACGAAGCTTAACACGCAAAGAATCAGAGAACACAAGTGACACGGTTTGCTTTATTTTCCAGATTTTCATATCACGATTCATGTGTTTTTGACCATTTTTTGGATTGATTTACGTTAATAGGGACCTTCTGAAGCTGTTGGTACAAACCAATTTGGTTATAGCCCTCTGAATCAAAATCCACCATGGATAAAATCTAGGGTTCCGAAGCTAGCAAATTGGGGCTTCACTCATGAGGAAAAATTGGACCATGTCATGACCATGGTTGAATTCGTCAAGGCCAGACGAATTCAACCAGACTATCGCGCTCTTTTTATATCATCCATGCTGCTAATCGCTATTTTCTGCACTTTTGGTTTGTGGGGGTTTAAAACCCCCGCTATCTTGTTTTCTTTTTACAGGGCAAACGAGGAAGACAATAGGTGGCAAGGCGCGACTGGAGGATTCAAACATGGCGCGCACTTTTGTATTTCCAGCCTGGCCATTATTCTTCTTATATAACAATTGTTGTCCATTCATATAACAAACGCGCTGGATAGCTCAGTTGGCAAAGGCATAATGGTAAGAGGTACTGGGACCTGGGTTCGATTCCCAGGTCCCCCATATAATTCTTTCTATTTTTTCACAAAGTATTCACATGCAGTACACGCCCAGAATTCCATCTTGCACCCTCACGCCTAAGCCTGCCAAGTGGCCATGAGATCCATCCAGTGGCCAGAAGGTGAAGTACATGGTGTACCCCAGTCAAACAGCATGCGTGTGATGCCAGAAAGTCAAACGTGACTTTGTCCAATGGGCCAGAATTTCTCAAAGTTCACCTCCACATGGGCCATCTAACCCCCTTGGTTTGCATAATTTTATTTCTTTTCTTTCAATTCTTTTAATTGTTTTAATTATTTTTTACCATAAATTAATTTTCCATAATAAAAATCAGAAAATAAAATTGTATTATTTTTAATTATTTATTAAATTTACCATTAACCTATTTTTGTAAATAAATATTAATAACTAACTTAGTTTAATTTAGGTTTAAATTCTAATCCTTTTTCTTAATAAAAATAAAATTGCATAGAATTAGGTTTTGATTTCTTTTTTAATCATATTTTATTAATCATTATTATTACCATTATTAATTATTATTATTTTGTACATAAACATGTAAATTAATTAATTAGTAAATTAGGTCAACTTTGACATTTTCTTTAATAATTAAAATAATCTAGAATTAGGGTTGTTTACTAACTTTTAAATTCTTTTCTTTATTTCCATAATAAATACAAAAAAACATAAAAAACACTTTCTTTTCTTTAATTAAATAATTAATTAGGTTTTAATTTAATTTAATTTCAAGCAAAGGGTCAAAACCCACGGACGTCCCAATTTAATTCTTTCGCGCGCTATTTTCTTATTTGATTATTATGTAACTGTTCAAGGATGTAATAGTAATTAGGTTTATTGTTTTTACTTTCCGCATCTTTTATCAAAAAACGGGTCTTTGTATTTTGGCGATGTATAGACCCGCGCCTTATAATAGCGTAGCTTTTACCTTTCCGTATTTTATTTTCCGCACTCCTAACTGCTAAATTGCATGAAAGAATGTATGTTAATTAAAAACAACTCGTAGCTCACGATTGCATATTCCAAGATAAATATAAACTGAAAACAACACACCATGCACCTGCCACTTCTAGGGTACGCCTCACTCGTTGCCTTCGAAACGTGGTCGTCAAGTATAGGATGTTTTAGCGGTCACTCTTATGTCTAAGATCCAGTCGCCTCGAAACGGTTGCCTCGGATTAAAAAGGATCTAGGACATTAGGGTTACTTCTAAGGTGTCCTACTATTGCTTCGGTGACCCCACTGTCCCTAAAATCGAATTGACCCGAACACCTCCAACAGTGGTGCTACCTACCTCTCAATGGTGGGATGGCACTACCTTGAGGACTTTTACACAGCCTAATTCCTTAGAGTAGGTAGATCTCATGGGTACTTGCTCTTTTCAAAACAAACAAAAACAACTTTTCGCACCTACACTTTCAAAAGGTTTTCAAACAAATTTTTCATACACTCCTGAGGACAGATACAAGAGTTACCTAGAAATTTTTCAAACGAAACTTTTTCAAAACCCACACACACACTTGAAAAGCAAACAAATTTTTGAAAACATAAGAGCAAGTACCTAAGAGCTCGTGGATAACCACGGATAGAAAGGGTGCTAACACCTTCCCTTTCTATAAATCTACCTCCCGAACCGAGAAACATTCTCGAATAAGGAATTTTGCTGTGCTTTTGTCCTTTCCATGTTGGAGAACATAAAAGACGGTGGCGACTCTTGCTTACGGCGACATTTCGCGAACCAGCTAAAAACAGTCAGTTCTATTTCCACTGATCACAAATAGAATATTAGGTTATTTTATTATTTGTTGTTAGAATAGAAGAAAGAACAGTAGAAGGAAAAATAAGGATTGTGAAGAACGTGAAGCTGCTGGAAAAAGTGGAAAACGGCAAGAACAGGAAATTATAGAGCGACCTTCAATCCAAGGTAAGGGTGGGGTTCTGACTTTGTAATTGGGTTCATGACATTTGATATGTGGGGTTAGAGGTGATTGTTGTTTGTTCTTGAATTGGATGTATTATGAATGATGTATGGTGAATATTGATGAATTCTTGATGAATAATGATGTTATTATGTTGTTTGATCAATGGAGTAATATAGTATAATGTTAGGAGATGAATTATCATGGTCATAATGAGGTTTTTAGGGCTGTAATATGATTCCCGTAGTAAAATATGGAGAAAACTCGCAGAATTTATGTAGAAGGTATCAGTATGTGTCGACCTCAAGCTGGATGAGTCGATACATGGGCGAGGTCAGACTCAGGATGAGTCGATGCATGCAGGGCTTGCATCGATACATGTTAGTTGCAAGACTCAGGATGAGTCGACCGGTGAGAAGCATGTGTCAATACATGCTGTGATTTAAGCCAGGATGAGTCGATCCATAGGGTTTTGTGTCGACTCATGTTGTACAGGTGAAGCCGTTTGCGTCGATCCAAGGAGTTTTGTGTCTATACATAATGTCTGATTTTTGACAGATTCAATTTTAAATTGCTGTAACTTGAGTTTTAGGATGCTGTTTGAGGTGCCGTTCGAAGCGTTGAATAGCTAACGCGATGAGCTTTATTCTAGGTGATTAAATTATGAATAAGAAGTGTAATCCTAGTAACTAATTTAGGATTTAGGATTAATTCTCGTGATTGGTCGTTGTGCTGATGTTTTGGACAGAATGATGAACATGAGATGTGTAGAGGTTGCTGTCAGAATTTTGACAATGGGATTAGCGACAGTAAAAATGTAAAATCGCAGAATAATAGTATGGATTAATGTATTATTGATATACATCTGAGTTATTAATGAGATGTGGTTATTAAAGTTGTGTTTGACAATTATGATGAACAAATGACGTTTGATAAATAAATGATGTTCAATAAATTATTTTGAGATGTTTATGAGATGCTGTGATTGAGATGTTTTGAGATGATTGAGATGTTGTTATTTTGAGATGTTTATGAGATGTTGTGATTGAGATGTTTTGAGATGTATTTTGAGATGTTGTTAACTGAGTGTTGTTATTACATTCATGATGAGTTGCATACATTGCATTTTTGAGATGGAGCTTATGCTCGTTGAGATGGCCTGGATTGGCAAATTTTGAGATGAAGGCTATGCCTTGTTGATGCCTCTATTAATTGGCAGATTTTTGAGATGGGAGTTCTGCTCCAATGGTACCACATGCATTTACATAGTTTTGAGTCGCATTATATGATTGAATAATGAAGTGTATTTGATGTTGATGAATGAGTATATATGCTGTAATTATTGTTGATTATGAGATGAGAAGTGGTGATATTAGTGATCTAATTTAATATATTAATTATCATGCGCTTTATTATATTGTTAGACATCTCACCCCTTCTGTTTGAATGTTGCCCTTATGTTGGTAACGTGCAGGTAATCGCGAGTGAAGGTTGTATACCTTCAATAGTTCGAGTTGGTGTCATTGCTCTGATATGTAACACTCGGGGGGATGAACGCTTGCTGATTTTTTATTGTTGATTTTCAGTTGTTGAGTTTTGAATTGATTGTTATTAAATATGAGATGTTTCGTAGTTGCTGTTTTGATTAAAGATGTTATTGAAGAATTCCGACGCGTAGTTGTTGAATTATTTTATTAAAGATGTTATATTGATGGTTCATCCGATGTTTTATTAAAAGTGTTATATATCCATGATGAATGCAATGAATTTGTTAGAAGAATTTGTGACGTCCCGATTCATTTGTATGATTGAAATTTTATAACTCTGATTTATTTTGGATAATTTTCCGGGGTAGAACTGGGGTGTTACAAAGTTGGTATCAGAGCAAAAGGTTGGTCCGACCTTGTCGTCGAGTCGTAGTTGTCTAACAATTGAGTATTGTTATTTGAGTTCTAATTGTTGTTCATGTTTTAGTGATAAGTTGAGATGGCTGGAAGGAATGATGTTGCACTTGCTGCTGCTTTAGAAGCAATGGCTTATGCGATGTAAAATCAGCCGAATGCTGACAGGAATGCTGGATCTCGTAGCTTGGCGACTTTCCAGAGAGAGAATCCACCTACATTCAAGGGAAAATATGATCCAGACGGAGCTTTGGAGTGGTTGAAAGAGATTGAGAGGATCTTTCGCGTGATGGATTGCACTCCAGCGCAGAAGGTTCGTTATGGGACTCATATGCTAGCAGTCGAGGATGATGACTGGTGGCTAGAGACTTGCCAGAAGTTAGAAGCTGCAGGTGAAAATGTCACTTGGGCTGTGTTCCGTAGGGAGTTTTTGAGAAAGTATTTTCCTGAAGATGTCCATGGTAAGAAGGAAATTGAGTTCCTTGAGCTGAAGCAAGGAAGTAAGTCTGTTGTTGAGTATGCTGCCAAGTTTGCTGAGTTGGCCAAGTTTTATCCGCATTACGCTGAGGAAAATGCTGAATTTTCAAAGTGTATTAAGTTTGAGAATGGGTTGCGCCCGGAGATTAAGAAAGCAGTTGCATATCAGAAAATCTGTGTCTTTGCTGATTTGGTTGATAGCTGCAGGATTTTTGAGGAAGACAATAATGCTCATTACAAGATTATCAGTGAGAAAAGGGGTAAGCACCCGCATAATCGTGGTAAACCTTATGATGCCCCAGCTGTTAAGGGTAAGAAGAGAGTTGCTCATGGTCAGAGGACTAGTGGGGGAGATGCTCCTGCTGGTGTGATTTGCTTTAAGTGTGGGAAACCTGGGCACAAGAGTAATGTATGCACTACTGAAGTGAAGAGGTGTTTCCGTTGTGGCAAGAACATACATGTTGTAGCTGAGTATGAGCACAAGAGTGTGGTTTGTTTCAACTTTAAAGAAGAAGGGAACATTGGTAGTCAGTGTCCGAAATCGAAGAGGGCTCAGTCAAGTGGTAAAGTGTTTGCTTTGGTTAAGGATCAGTCAGCTGCTGAGGACGGACTTATTAGAGGTACATGTTTCATTAATAGTACTCCTTAAATTACTATTATTGATACCGGTGCTACACATTGTTTTATTGCTGCTGATTGTGTTGAAAGATTGGGTCTTGTGTTGTCTTCTCTTGATGGAGAAATGATCGTCGATACTCCAGCCAAGGGATTGATGACTACTTCTTTTGTGTGTGCTAAGTGTCCCTTGTCAATCTTCGACAGAGACTTTGTTGTTGATTTAGTTTGTTTATCGTTAAGAGGTTTGGATGTGATTTTGGGCATGAACTGGTTAGATCATAACTGTGTTCATATTAACTGTTATGACAGGTCGGTGAAGTTTTCTACTCCTGAGGAAGAGGAAGATGGTTTATTGTCTGTTAGACAGTTGAGAAAGTTGATGCAAGAGGAAGAGGCACAGATTTTTTCGTTGATGGCGTCGCTATCTGTAGGGACTCAAGCTATAATTAAGGAATTGCAGGTGGTGTGTGAATTTCCTGAAGTTTTCCCTAACGAGATTCCTGATGTACCGCCAGAGAGGGAAGTTTAATTTATAATTGATCTTGTACCTAGTACCAGACCTGTGTCTATGGCACCATACAGGATGTCTGCATCTGAGTTGTCAAAGTTGAAGAAGCAATTGGAAGAGTTACTTGAGAAGAGGTTTGTAAGACCAAGTGTATCGTCGTGGGGAGCTCCAGTGTTGTTAGTGAAGAAGAAAGATAGAAGTATGAGGCTTTGTGTTGATTATAGACAGCTGAACAAGGTGACGATTAAGAACAAGTATCCACTTCCAAGAATAGATGACTTGATGGACCAATTAGTGGATGCTCGTGTGTTTAGTGAGATTGATCTGAGGTCGGGTTATCATCATATTAAAGTGAAGGATGAAGATATTCAGAAGACGACTTTCAGAATGTGTTATGGACATTACGAGTATTCAGTGATGCCTTTCGGTGTTACTAATGTGCCGGGAGTATTCATGGAATATATGAATCGTATCTTTCATACTTATTTGGATCGGTTCGTAGTGGTGTTCATTGATGATATTTTGATTTACTCTAATTCAGAAGAAGAGCATGCTGAACACTTGAGAGTAGTATTGCAGATTTTGAAAAATAAGAAGTTGTATGTAAAGCTGTCCAAGTGTGAATTCTGGCTGAAAGAGGTTAGTTTTCTTGGTCATGTGATTTCAGGTAGTGGCATTGTTGTAGATCCATCGAAGGTTGATGCTGTGTTGCAATGGGAAACTCCAAAGTCAGCTACTGAGATTAGAAGCTTTTTGGGATTAGCTGGTTATTATAGAAGGTTTATTGAAGGGTTTTCTAAGTTGTCACTTCCGTTGACTAAGTTGACTTGTAAAGGTAGAGCTTTTGTTTGGGATGTTCAATGTGAAGAAAGTTTTACGGAATTGAAGAAGAGGTTGACGTCGGCTCCAATTTTGACGTTGCCTAATCCAGGAGAGCCTTTTGTGGTGTATTGTGATGCTTCTAAGATGGGTTTAGGAGGTGTGCTTATGTAGAATGGTAAGGTAGTTCCTTATGCATCGAGGCAGTTAAGGACTCATGAGAAGAACTATTCTACGCATGATTTAGAGCTTGCTGTTATTGTTTTTGTGTTGAAGATTTGGAGGCATTATCTTTATGGTTCTAGATTTGAAGTGTTTAGTGACCATAAGAGCTTGAAGTATTTGTTTGATCAGAAAGAGTTGAATATGAGGCAATGAAGATGGTTGGAATTGTTAAAGGATTATGATTTTGGTTTGAATTATCATCCAGGAAAGGCGAATGTGGTAGCTGATGCATTGAGTCGAAAGACTTTACATATGTCAACAATGATGATTAAAGAGTTGGAATTGATTGAGCAGTTCAGAGATATGAGCTTAGTTTGTGAGGTTACTCCGCAAAGTGTTATGTTGGGTATGTTGAAGATTAATAATGAATTTTTAGACAGTATCAAAGAAGCTCAGAAGTTGGATGTGAAACTGGTAGATTTGATGGTTGGGATTGATCAATCTGAGAATAGTGATTTTAAACTAGATGAGCAAGGTGTGTTAAGGTTTCGTAGTCAGATTTGTATTCCTGATGATGCTGAGATGAAGAAAGTGATACTTGAGGAGAGTCATAAAAGTAAGTTGAGTATTCATCCAGGAGCTACAAAGATGTACCAAGATTTGAAAGGTTTGTTTTGGTGGCCTGGGATGAAGAGTGATGTGGCTCGATTTGTGTATGCATGTTTGACTTTTCAGAAGTTGAAAGTTGAACATCAGAAGCCTGCAGGATTGATGCAACCGTTGGAAGTTCCATAATGGAAATGGGATAGCATTTCAATGGACTTCATGACGGGATTTCCTAATACTTCGAGAGGACATGATTCGATTTGGGTGATTGTTGATAGGCTTACGAAGTCAGCTCATTTTATTCCTATTAACATCAGTTTTCTAGTGTCGAAGTTGGCTGAGATTTATATCGATGTGATTGTGAAGCTGCATGGTGTTCCTTTGTGCATTGTGTCAGATAGAGATCCAAGATTTACTTCTGATTTTTGGAAGAGTTTGCAAGAAGCGTTGGGTTCTAAGTTGAGGTTGAGTTCAGCGTATCATCCCCAGACAGATGGTCAGACTGAACGGACGATTCAATCTTTAGAAGACTTGTTGAGAGCATGTGTTCTTGAGAAGGGAGGTTCGTGGGATACTTATCTTCCGTTGATAGAGTTCACTTATAATAATAGTTACCATTCCAGTATTGGGATGGCACCTTTTAAAGCGTTATATGGTCGGAGATGTAGAACTCCATTATATTGGCATGAATCTGGTGAAAGTGTAGTGCTTGGACCTGAACTTGTTCGTGAGACTACTGAGAAGGTGAAGTTGATTCGAGAAAAGATGAAAGCTTCACAAAGTATACATAAGAGTTATCATGACAAGAGAAGGAAGGATTTAGAATTTCAAGTCGGTGATCATGTGTTTTTGAGAGTTACACCTGTGACTGGTGTTTGGCGAGCATTGAAGTCTAAGAAGCTCACTTCTCGTTTTATTGGACCGTATCAGATTTCAGAGAAAGTGGGGAATGTTGCTTATAAAGTGGCTTTACCTCCTAATCTTTCAAATTTTCATGATGTGTTTCATGTGTCGCAACTTCGGAAGTATATTTCAGATCCATCTCATGTGATTCATATGGACGATGTGCAAGTACAGGATAATCTTACGGTGGAGACGATGCCTGTACGGATCGTGGATCGTGAAATGAAGACTCTGAGGGGCAAAGAGATTGCCTTGCTTAAAGTGGCTTGGTTAGGAGCTGCAGGAGAAAGCATGACTTGGGAGTTGGAGAGCAAGATGCGAGACTCCTATCCTGAATTGTTTGTTTGAGGTAAATTTTCGAGGACGAAAATATTCTAAGTAGGGGAGAGTTGTAACGCCCGTAACTTAATTAATTATTTAATTAAATTATTTTTGGAATATTTGTGAGGATATGTTATTATTAAATTGGATTTATTTTGTTAAGTGGAGAAATAATAATATTAGAGGTATAATATTATGTAGTGAAATAATATTAGAAGTGTAATATTATTAAGGTGGGCTTAATTTGAGATAGTAGATGTAATAAGGGGGTGTAAGTTTGGAGACCACTAAGGAATAATAGAATATTAGGTTATTTTATTATTTGTTGTTAGAATAGAAGAAAGAACAGTAGAAGGAAAAATAAGGATTGTGAAGAACGTGAAGCTGCTGGAAAAAGTGGAAAACGGCAAGAACAAAGATTCAACCTGGAAATTGTAGAGCGACCTTCAATCCAAGGTAAGGGCGGGGTTCTGACTTTATAATTGGGTTCATGACATTTGATATGTGGGGTTAGAGGTGATTGTTGTTTGTTCTTGAATTGGATGTATTATGAATGATGTATGGTGAATATTGATGAATTCTTGATGAATAATGATGTTATTATGTTGTTTAATCGATGGAGTAATAGAGTATAATGTTAGGAGATGAATTATCATGGTCATAATGAGGTTTTTAGGGCTGTAGTATGATTCGTGTAGTAAAATATGGAGAAAACTTGCAGAATTTATGCAGAAGGTATCAATATGCGTCAATCTCAAGCTGGATGAGTCGATACATGGGTGAGGTTAGACTCAGGATGAGTCGATGCATGCAGGGCTTGCGTCGATACAAGTTAGTTGCAAGACTCAGGATGAGTCGACTGGTGAGAAGCATTTGTCGATACATGCTGTGATTTATGCCAGGATGAGTCGATCCATATGGTTTTGTGTCGACTCATGTTGTACAGGTGAAGCATTTTGCGCCGATCCAAGGAGTTTTGTGTCGATACATAATGTCTAATTTTTGACAGATTCAGTTTTAAATTGCTATAACTTGAGTTTTAGGATGCTGTTTGAGGTGCCGTTCGAAGCATTGAATAGCTAACGCGATGAGATTTATTCTAGGTGATTAAATGATGAATAAGAAGTGTAATCCTAGTAACTAATTTAGGATTTAGGATTAATTCCAGTGATTGGTCGTTGTGCTGATGTTTTGGACATAATGATGAATATGAGATGTGTAGAGGCTGCTGTCAGAATTTTGACAGTGGGATTAGCGACAGTAAAAATGTAAAATCGCAGAATAATAGTATGGATTACTGTATTATTGATATACAACTGAGTTATTAATGATATGTGGTTATTAAAGTTGTGTTTGACAATTATGATGAACAAATGACGTTTGATAAATAAATGATGTTCAATAAATTATTTTGAGATGTTTATGAGATGCTGTGATTGAGATGTTTTGAGATGATTGAGATGTTGTTATTTTGAGATGTTTATGAGATGTTGTGATTGAGATGTTTTGAGATGTATTTTGAGATGTTGTTAACTGAGTGTTGTTATTACATTCATGATGAGTCACATACATTTCATTTTTTAGATGGAGCTTATGCTCGTTGAGATGGCCTGGATTGGAAAATTTTGAGATGAAGGATATGCCTTGTTGATGCCTCTATTAATTGGCAGTTTTTTGAGATGGGAGTTCTGCTCCAATGGTACCACATGCATTTGCATAGTTTTGAGTCGCATTATATGATTGAATAATGAAGTGTATTTGATGTTAATGAATGAGTATATATGCTGTAATTATTGTTGATTATGAGATGAGAAGTGGTGATATTAGTGATCTAATTTAATATATTAATTATCATGCGCTTTATTATATTGTTAGATATCTCACCCCTTCTGTTTGAATGTTGCCCTTATGTTGGTAACGTGCAGGTAATCGCGAGTGAAGGCTGTATACCTTCAATAGTTCGAGTCGATGTCATTTCTCTGATATGTAACACTCGGGGGGATGAACGCTTGCTGATTTTTGATTATTGATTTTCAGTTGTTGAGTTTTGAATTGATTGTTATTAAATATGAGATGTTTCGTAGTTGCTGTTTTGTTTAAAGATGTTATTGAAGAATTCTGCTGTGTAGTTGTTGAATTATTTTATTAAAGATGTTATATTGATGGTTCATCCGATGTTTTATTAAAAGTGTTATATATCCATGATGAATGCAATAAATTTGTTAGAAGAATTTGTGACGTCCCGATTCATTTGTATGATTAAAATTTTATAACTCTAATTTATTTTGCATAATTTGTCGGGGTAGAATTGGGGTGTTACACCCGGGACTGTCAGAATGATAAGCACATGTTGCATTAGGATTGTAGTTAGGAGAAGAAGTTTTGGGGTTCAGATGAGGTCCTACCGATGCAATCAGATTCATCCTCAACAAGTGTTGTAGTGCTTGAGACAGCGGCATGTTGATGTTGGTAAACTGTCTTTTGGGTTCGTCTGGCCTTCGTTGATTTCCCCTTTGCTGTTGTCAGTGTGATGCAGAACTAGAGATCAGGATTGCCCCCACGTGTTGGTCATGACGACTCTTTTGACCAGACACTGCATTAGACTCTTTCTTCTCATTGTATGGCTTTTTCTGAGCATCAGGAGGTGTAGCTCCTTGGATCTTTCCACTTTTTATGCCAGCTTCGACCCTTTCGCCGGTCAGTATTAGCTCGGTGAACCCGCCTGAGGAGCTTCTGATTAGGTGTTTAAAGAAGGCCATGTCAAAGTTCCCGTGAAGATGTCAATCAACTCCCTGTCAGTTAAAGGGGGCTGCACGCTACCAGCCAGATCTCTCAACTTTTGGGCGTATCCTTTGAAGCTCTCATTGGAACCCATGGTCATGTTCTGCAGTTGCACACGAGTTGGTGCAAGATCAGCATTGTACTGATGCTGCTTGTAGAAAGCAGTAGCTAAGTCCTCCCAGGTGTGGATGTGAGAACTCTCCAATTGATAAAACCATTCGAGTTGAGTCCCTACTAGGCTTTCTTGGAATAAATGGATTCAAAGCTCTGGATCAGTTGTGTATGGTTGAATCCTGTGGACATAAGACTTTAAGTGCATCTTAGGGCAAGAGACTCCATCGTACAAGACAAAAGTAGAGATTTTGAACTTTGGGGGAATGACCACTCCAGAAACCAAACCCATGTCTCCTAAATCCAAGCCGGGTATCTGTTGAATCTCCATAGCACTGAGGCGATCCTCCAACTATTTGTATTTGTCATAAGTGGGAGGATATTGTTCCTCAGAGTAGTTAGCTTCGGTTTCACCAATCTCCCGACTGTTGTCTTCTTCATGACTATCTCCCATGTTGGATGGAGTTGAAAGATCTAGAGCTCTCTTGACTGGTCTTCTAGGTCTTCTTCTCAAGTTCAGGACACCTACTGACTTCTTGGACTTCTCCCTCTTGTCTTTGAGAAGGAGAGTTTTCAGATTCTCTTGCCCCTTAGCCATAGCCAGGAACATTTGTTGGAATTGAACCTTTTGAGCTTAGAGATCTTTCACCGTTTATTCCATATCCATCTTACTGAAATAAACAGTAAGAAGATAAGGAGACCTGTATGGGAGAAACCTTTCATGATATGATGCATGATATGTGGATGCATGTTTTCAAGGATCTCGCGGGGTTATTAGTCACTTACAGTTTTTGATTGGAGAACTTTGTATTGGTGGATGTCCTTCCACGAGAATTAAGCTCACCATGTCAAGTGAGTTGTAGCCCTTGACTTCGGTTTGTTTGTACTTTGATTTTTGACGGTGTTTGGTTAGAGGAAAATAAATCCTCTTGTCTCTTGATAGACGTCTGGTTTAACGTGACCCTGCATCAAAGACCCTTGAGATCCTTGAAATGCTATGGTTCAATGTTATTAAAAATGCTATGGTATGATGTTATGATGTTATGTACAAATATGCGAGGTAAGCAAATTTTATATACAAATAATTATATTCACACAAAGCAGACAAGTCCTTAAGTTTAGGCTTGCATGGAGTTTTGTAGGTAAGTACCCTCTTGAAGTTTAGTTGGCTCAACCTGTCATAGTTAATAGTAACCGGGTTCTAAGGGATCTCAATATCACTGATCTTTCTCCCAGATTCGTTCAATAGGCGATTGACTCACAACCAAACAAAGATCAAGAGTCCAACCTCAATGAGTGTAGCATCGAGTATCTATCGACCTTGGGAATACACCAAGGTCGGCCACCTCGCTACGTCCTACTGGCCAAGTTGTGCAACCTAAGGTTCTAAGATCAGTTGATGCTTTATGACACCATGCGGCGGCCCCGTACTCTCCTTGATTGACTCAAGGGTTACCAGTACCAACCAAAGTGCCACATCAACGTAGCTACTACTTCAACCGCGTCGGTATACCCCGCACAGTTCCCTCATAGTTTATTGTTACTTACCTAAAAGGTGTCCCCAAATCCGAGTGTAGGATTTTTAACAGTAACCCAAACAAGGACCCGTAATGTAAAGAAAACAAATCAAACAATGTAAGCAAGTAAATATGATCTAACCCTAAGGTAACCTCACTTTTAGAAATTCCCCAACAGAGTCGCCAGTTCTGTGATACGGTGGGAGAACTGACTTGGGTGTTTGTGTTTTATCGCAAATGTTGCAGTTTAGCAAGAGTCGCCACCGACTTTTCTTTTATCCAATAAGGAAAGGTGAAAAAGCACAGGAAAGACCTTTAGAGATGTTTTCTTGAGTTCAGGGGGTAGATTATGAAAAGGGAAGGTATTAGCACCCTTTTCATCCATGGTTTTCCATGGGCTCTTAGTTGCTTGCTTGATCACTTGTTTTGTTTGAATGTGTGCTTGTGATGTGGGTTTTGAAAGTATTTTGAAAATGTGACTTTGTAATGATTCTCGTCTCTATAAGAATGCATACAAAGTGTTGTTTTGAAAATAGTTCAAAGAGGTGTTTGTGGGACGTGTTTTTGAAAGTGATTTTGAAAAGGGTATCCTTTGTAATGGCTCTCGTCTCTATAAGAACACATACAAAGTGTTATCTTTTGAAAATGTTTCAAAGTGAGAGTGTTGGTGTATAGAGTGTTTTTGTTGTGAGTAAGCGAGCAACTAGGAGTGAATCTACCTACTCAAAATGTCTTAAGAGTTCTTTTCCTCTTCCTTTAGATGTTGCTATCTTACCATTGTTTTGGTAAGAAGCCCCATCGTTGGATGTGAAGGGACGAGTGTGGGACGTTTATATAGTCATAGAAGGCAACCTATGGTACGTTTTAGCAATGCCATTTTAGGGACTAGATCGTTTACCGAAGGCAACATCGAGGGTATTTTGCTAAAACGCCCATGTTCGAGGGACATGACTATTTTTCTGATAAGCAACAAGTGAGATTACCCTAAGGGTGCATGTGTGCAAAGTGTGTTTAATTGCATGCATTTTAGTCTTGATTAGGGTGATATATTTGTCAATTTCATGTCTTTCCATACACACCCTAGTTACTAGAATTTACATTCAAAAGCGATAAATTGCAGAAATGTAAAGTCCTACGCTATTACAATGTTTTAGGGATGGGGGTACATATTTACAAATAGGGGTTGCAAATAAAATTAAATCCTAAGTTACTATTACAACCATATTGAAATGTACAATATAAGAAAGAAAAAGGACTTGTTTAGAAATTTGTTTTTTATCTTAATGAAAAAAAGAAATAAATTAATAAAAGAAAAATATTTTTATGTCTTTTTATGCTAATATTAAAATGATGAAAAGGAAAATAAATGAAAGATAGAAAAAGCGTGCTGCTGCAAGAAAAACAACAAGGATCAGAAGTTCTGAAGCCGGGCGCGTGATGACTCAGAAAGGAACGTCAGTGGAATCATAAGTTCTGGATTGGTACACTCTGAGGCCCTGCAAGACACGTTAGAGGGAAAACACAGAAGTTCTGGATTGCTATGTGTTGCACTTCTAAATGTTAGAACAATGAGAAAATCTTAGAAGTTCTGTATATTAAAACAGTGAAGATAACTCAGAGGTTCAGTTTGTGCTAAGACAGTGAGTGGACATCAGAAGTTCAATGTGCATTAACAATGAGTGAATATTAGCAGTTCGGTGCATTATCAGCATGTAAGAATCAGAAGTTCAGTTTGTGTTAAGACAATGAGTGGACATCAGAAGTTCAGTGTGCATTAATAGTGAGTGAATATCAGCAATTCAGTGCGTTATCAGCATGTAAGAATCAGAAGTTCAGTTTGTGTTAACAGTGAGAAAAATCATAGAAGTTCTGTATGTTAAAACAATGAGGAGAACTCAGAAGTTCTGTGTTATGCTAAAACTGTGAGTGAACATCATAAGTTTTATGCCATACTTCAACTCTTAATCATCACATCAGCAATTTATTCAGTTCTTAATAAACAGCAAATCAGAAAGATAATTGTACAATAGTTTATAGAAGTTCTAATCCTAAATCTGAGTCTAGCCCTAATCAAGAAGTCCTGATCCACAGTTTTTCTACTTATGCAATGATATGTACAACATTAATACTATGATATTTATATATTAATGATGTTCTGAATGAAAAAAAAATGCAAAGTCAGAAAGACTTACCTTGAATCCGGAGTGTGGGCTTGGAGGTTTGAGCTGCTGCCTTCAGATGTTCTGGTGTCAGCGAGAGTGATAGAACAATGGTTGTGTTCTTTGATTCAAAAGGGAGGAACAAAAGGTTTTGTTTTGGACTTGCGAAGGTTTTCCCTGTTTCCTCTTCTCTCTTTTGGCCAATATCTCTCCAAAAGGCCAGCCAGCCCCCCTTGAAAGTGTGATGGAGCAACTTATTTATAGATGGATTTGTTGTGATTTTTGTGGGGAAAAACAAATGGGATTTGAACCTTTTTGGCATCTTGTTCCCTTGCCTTTTGATCACAGTCTCCGTATGCTAGTTTGGTGCGATTATGGGATGCAGGCGTAGGCTGAATTATCTGTTGGTTATAGGTCTGCAGTGGGTTGTATAAATAATGTTTTGGGATTTGGTCAAGTTCTGACCAAAGCGTTGAATATAGCCTTCATATGCTAAGGTGTTGCCTTGTTCTTGAAGCAAGTATGGTGGTTAGCAGCTTTTAGCCATGCTTAAACTGGATTTGTCAACAGGATTTAAGGAAAAGCAAAAGCAACACATGGGCCTAGCACACTTTTGCACCAAAGTTTTCTATCCTAAGACAGTAGAGGTACGCGTGGGGGAAATCCCTTGGATAAAGACTCAAAAGTGGTTGTGAGAATTAAATAATGATGAGATTGATCAACCCAGAAATCCTGCAACGTAATATTTTGCATCATTGCTTAGTTCTGGATCAGAAGTTCAGCTTCAACGTGACATCCAACCTCTGATCTTTGTATCTCCTTGCTCCAGCATGTTCTGAAGGAGCTCTCATACTTTCTAGGAAGCTTGAAGCACGCTTCTTAACCTTCTTTGAATTACCCTGGCAAACTTTGACTGAACCTTTGTGAAAACTTTCCCAGAAGTTCTGACCAAACTCTGTCTTGAAAGTGTCCAGAATTTGTTAAGTGTTTCAGTTTCAAGAACGTGTCTTTGAGGAGTTATAACTTGAAATCCCAGCATTTCTAGGAGAAGTTATGTTCTGCAATGTTTTAGATCTCGTTAAAATCTATAACTATTGAATCATAAGTTCTTCCAGAATCAGCTTGCATCATGGTGAAAATCTGGCCAGAAGTTCTGAGCTTGTCATATTTCCTTAAACACTTAGAAAAAATTCTAAGTATTTAGAATTTTGACTTCTCCAAAGTAGTTTTGACTTTTGAATCTCTTGATGAAACAAACTTCATATTTCAACATGTCTTGATGAAATATGATTCTTGAAATTTGATTTTGATCCAAAAGTCAAAGTTTGACTTTTCGATGTGTAAATGACCATTTTACCCTTGTGAGTGATTTTCTTGGAAAATTTGTAGTTCAAGGCTTGGAATTGGATGGAAGAAAACTTGAGGATCCAGGGTGATTCTTTGAGAAATGAGAGGGTAAATTTTGGGGTGCAACAATATCCTCATGTGTTATACTCCTCTTTTGGCAATATGGTTTATTTCGCATCTTCCCTAATCTGTATTGAAGAACGAACAAGGTTCAAGGTTATTACATAGGTTGATGACACTCAAACATTCAGACATTCATTGGTGTTCCCGATCTATAGAGAATGTTACTATCGCGACCATTGTGGAGAATTCCCTAATGTACCCTTACTTGGCATTAGAGGAGGTATCACCTATAACCCCTTCTTAGCCTTAAGACAGTTTGGTTACGCTCGAAGGGATGGTCCACATGAGATAGTCATTCAAGGTCTGGTATTTGACTACGAGAACGACGATCAAGGTCACCGCCAAAGGTTTATCCGAGCTTGGAGGATGTTGAACAAAGTAGATAGCAATACATTGGGGCACAAGAATTCCATCCCTCTTGAGCCTTACCTCAAATGGGTACGAACTCATGCTCAAAGTCTTATGATGCCTTACCCCTCTATTCTCCCGGTTATCAAGGAGCATGTTATGGAAGGAGATGTTCCATACACTATCCTGCATCCTGACATGCCCACCTCTCTCGGAGACTTACAAAGGGATTGGATACAGCTTAAGGGGGAGCGAGATACTTTCGAGGCCCAATTATATGCCAGCGAGAAGAAGGTTCTGGAACTCACCAAAAAGCTTCAGGAGGAGCGGAGTCTGAACGCCTACATCGCACCAAAGAGGATGCGTACAACTTTTTTATCTTAGAGTTTTTGTGTTTCTTTTTAAGCCCAAAAGAGGCATGATGTACTCAAACTTTGATTTATTATATAACGTGTGTTCCTTTTTGGTCTAAAGCAAATTTAAATCTCTAATTTCCTTGAAATAATTGCACATGCATCTATCATTCATCATAACATAAGCAGGTTTCTTATAACAAGTCTCCTCATCTTTCTACTGTTTATTTCAGTAAGATGGATATCGAGCAGACAGTAAAAGTCCTCCAGGCGCAGAATGCTCAGTTTCAACAGATGTTCTTGACTCTAGCCAAAGGACAAGAGGATTTGAAAACTTTGCTGATTGAAGAAAAGAATAAGAAAGCAAAGAGAGTAATCGGTGTTCTGAGTCTAGGAAGAAGGTTCCCAGGGGCAGCCAGAAAGATCTTAGACTTCACAACATCATCTAGTGAAAAAGACAACCAAGAAGGGAAAGGCAAGGAAGAAACTGCCCAACCAGAATCTGAAGAGGAAGAAGAAGAAGAGGATTACTCTGAAGAGCAATATCCCCCGACCGACGATAAATAAAAACATCTGGAAGAACGTCTAAGTGCAATGGAGATTCAGAAAGTGCCCGAGATGGACTTTGAAGAGCTGGGTTTGGTGTCTGGGATTGTTATTCCACCAAAATTCAAGGCACCAGTATTTGCTAAGTACGACGGGGTTTCGTGTCCCAAGATGCATCTCCGATCTTATGTGATAAAGATACAACGTCATACTGTCGACAAAGATTTATGGGTCCACTTATTTCAAGACAGTCTATCCGAGACTCAGCTAGATTGGTTCTATCAACTGGAAAGGGCCAATATCCATAATTGGGAAGACCTTTCCGCTGCTTTTTATAAATAGTATCAATACAACACAGACCTTGCTCCCACCCGTACTCAACTCCAGAGTATGATTATGGTTTCAAGTGAAGGTTTCAAAGACTACACTCAGAAATGGAGGGACTTGGCAGGAAGAGTTCAGCCTCCCCTTTTTGAAAGAGAACTAGTAGACATGTTTCTGGGTACCCTGTCCGGTCCTTTCTTTAATCATTTAATTGGAAGCTCCTCAGCAGGATTCACTGAATTAATCTTGACCGGGGAAAGAGTGGAATCTGGGATTAAGAGTGGGAAGATCCAAAAAGACGCATCCTCTATCGCTGTAAGAAAACCATTTATTGGGAAGAAATAAGTTGGTTCTGTGTATCCTCAAAGGAATCAAGATAGAACTAAACTCCGCCCAATGGTAGGGGTTGTCATGATCCTTAAGCCTGCACCTATTCAACAAAGGATCAATCAGCCTAGAACAGAAAGACCAGTAAGACAGTTTACCTGGATAAATATGACACTATCTCAGGTTCTTCCACATTTATTAAGATCTAATCTGGTAACTTTGAAGGAATCCCCGAAGAATCCCAAAACCTCATCTCCTTATTACCATCCTAATGCTCGCTTTGCTTACCATTCAGAAAGTCCAGGCCATGATACTAACAACTGTTGGGCTTTGAAAAACAAGGTGCAAGACCTTCTTGAAGCGAAATAAATTGAATTTCATGCTCCTGAAATCCCAAATGTTATCACTGCTCCTATGCCCAAGCATGGCCGTGATGTTAACGTTGTTGAAGATGATATGTTTGTTACTACTGTTGATGAACTTGTTACTCCTCTCCTGACTGTCAAGAAGAACCTATTGAAGGCCGGATTATTTCCGGACTATAATGAAAGCTGCCACCTCTGTTTATCCCTACCAATTGGTTGTCATTTATTGAAACCAGGTGTCCAGCGCCTAATGGATGACAAAGAGATTTTGTTTGAAAAAACTCCCATTACAACCATTTCTTACAATGCTGTTTCAATAGTAACCATTTCCGCCAATTCTTCCAGGGTCTCCACTAAAAGACCCGTTAGGATTACATCAGTTCCTAAAGTGGCTCCACTGATAATTACTATGCCAGGACCAATCCCGTACTCATCAGATAAAACTATCCCATGGAACTATAGGGGCGATGTCTACTATCACGGTGTTAAAGACGATTGACTGGCTGATGAAGACTCAATTTTTGAGAAGGCTGACCCTCACATCAGCAACATTGCGGGAACCAGCAAGATAACCCAAAGTGGCAGAATATTCTCTCCTGAGATTTCTCCTCCGAAGACTGTTACCTGTCTTGTGATCATCCCTGCTTCTGTTCCCGTTGACACTACTACTACAATTCCCATGGTTATCCCTACTGACACCCCTACCGTCGACCGAGACTCGGGGCAAAGACATTCTGGTTGAGCCTGTCCGGATGAAGGCACAATCAGTATCTATCCCTGAAGCCTCCCAAAAGGAGATGGAAGAAATTTTGAAAATTATAAAGAGAAGCGACTACAACGTAGTCAGACAGCTAGGGTAGACTCTGTACAAAATTTCCATGTTGGATCTATTGTTATGCTCCGAGGCTCATGCGAAGGCCTGAGTGAATTTTCTTAAAACTGCCCATGTACCACAAGAAACCTCTACTAATCAGTTCCAAGACTGTGTGGCCAGTTTAACCGCTGACAATGGTTTAGGATTTTTTTGATGTTGACTTGACACCTAGGTGGAGGAAGCACAACGAGGCGTTGCATGTCTCTGTCGAATGCCGGGGCACAACTTTGGCCCATGTCTTGGTTGATACTGGTTCATCTTTGAATGTTCTGCCTAAGAAAGCTCTTGATAGACTCGACTGTGAAGGTTTAACCTTAAAACCCAGCAACATAGTGGTAAGGGCCTTTGACGGTTCAAAGAGAATGGTGCATGGGGAGGTGGACATCCCCATAAAAGTTGTAACTCAAACCTTTGATTCAACTTTTTACGTGATGGACATTCGCCCTTCCTATTCTTGCTTATTGGGCCGACCATGGATTCACAATGCTGGTGCCGTCACCTCTACATTACATCAAATGCTGAAATATCCAATCAAGGGGAAAATCATTATTGTCCATGGAGAAGAGGAATATATGGTCAGTCACTTAAACTCCTTCAGATACATGGAATTGGATGGTGAATTCATTAAAACTCCGTTTCAGCATTTCGAGGAAGTCCCATAAACCGTGGCAGTAACTAAGGATGTTTCCCAAGCCCCAAATATTACAAGACCTCCGTTAAAGATGTCTTCTCTGAAAGATGCCAAGGCAGTGATCAAGGAAGGTGGGTGTACTATTTGGGGCCAACTCCCAGATATCCCATACAAATCTAACAAATTTGGTTTGGGTTTCACTTTAGGGGCCCAGAAAGCTGTACGCCGTGCTCGTGCCGGAGGACCACCTTTGAAGATCAGCAATCACGAAGTCAACACTGTAGAGGATGATGATGATGGCAGTTGTGACCTAGAAGACTGGATTTTCCCAACCATCAACGGAGGACTCAGAAATTGGGAAGCTAAAGATTTTGTCCCAATTACTTTTATCCAATAGTAATTTTCTTTAAATTTTTGTGAGACATGTAATAATTAAATAAATTCATACTTTTAAAACTTTGTGTTTTACCCGAGGCACAACGGTCCATTTGTAAGGGTTGTTACCTCATTTTCATATGTCATCAATGAATCATGGATGTTTTTTGCATACAAACTTTGTGCTCTTTGTCTTTCTTTTTCTACATTTTTATTTCTTTCAAAGATAGATATACTCTTACACACACTCACATTCAAAATGCAGATCTACATCCATTCGGGATCCCATGGGTAACAATTCTGCTATGGCCTTTTGTGACTCTGAAAATCTAATCTACCAAGCCGAAGATGAAGGTGAGGAAGATTGTGAAGTTCCAGGGGAACTAGCCAGGTTACTACAACAAGAAGAAAGGACCATACAACCCCACGAAGAGCCAGTGGACACAGTTAACCTAGGTACCAAAGAGGACAAGAAAGAAGTCAAGGTGGGTGCCAATCTGGAACCCAGTGTCAAGAAACGTCTAACTCAGTTGCTACATGATTATGTTGAGGTCTTTGCTTGGTCGTATGAAGACATGGCAGGACTTGATACTGATATCATGGTCCATCGTCTACCGGCAAAAGAAGACTGCCCTTCAGTAAAATAGAAAATTCGTCGCATGCGGCCAGACATGTCAGAGAAGATCAAGGCCGAAGTCATGAAACAATTCAACGCCGGATTCTTAGCCGTTACCTCCTATCCATAATGGGTCACTAATTTTGTTCCCGTGCCTAAAAAAGACGGCAAGGTACGAATGTGTGTGGATTACCGATATTTGAATAGGGCAAGCCCTAAGGATGATTTCCCACTTCCCCACATCGACATTTGGTTGACAATACCGCATAGCATAAGGTGTTCTCATTTATGGATGGTTTCTCAGGCTACAACCAGATCAAAATGGAGCCTGAAGACATGGAGAAAATGACCTTTGTCACACAGTGGGGCACATTCTGTTACAAGGTTATGCCATTCGGGTTGAAGAATGCTAGGGCAACCTATCAACGTGTCATGGTAGCTCTATTTCACGACATGATACATCACGAAATAGAGGTCTATGTGGACGACATGATAGCCAGATCTCAAACTGAAGAGGAACATCTTGACCATTTGCAGAAACTATTTGAGAGACTAAAGAAGTACAAGCTAAGGTTGAACCCGAATAAATGAACATTTGGGGTGAGGTCCGGTAAACTCCTAGGCTTCGTCGTCAGTGGTAAAGGTATCGAAGTGGATCCTGCTAAGGTGAAAGCAATACAAGAAATGCATGCTCCTCGTGCTGAGAAGGAAATCAGAGGATTCTTAGGGCGACTAAACTACATTTCCAGATTCATTTCTCACTTAACAGCTACTTGTGAACCAATCTTCAAACTACTGAAGAAAGATCAAGTAGTAAAATGGAATGATGAATGCCAAGATGCTTTCGACAAGATCAAAGAGTACCTACAAGAGCCTCATGTTTTAATGCCACCAGTCGAGGGAAGACCCTTGATCATGTATCTAACTATTTTGGAAAATTCAATGGGGTGTGTGCTGGGGCAGCATGACGAGTCTGGCCGAAAAGAGCATGCTATTTATTACCTGAGCAAAAAGTTTACCGACTTTGAAACCAGATATTCACTGCTCGAGAAAACTTGCTACACTCTGGCATGGGCTGCTTGCCGGCTAAGACATTATATGCTTACCCATACTACCTTATTGATATCCAAGATGGATCCAATAAAATACATATTCGAGAAGCCTGCCCTCTCTGGGAGAATAGCAAGATGGCAGATGATCCTGACTGAATATGACATTCAGTACACTACCCAAAAGGCAATCAAGGGGAGTGTACTAGCCGATCATCTTGCCCGTCAGGCTGTAAATGACTACTAGTCTATGAAGTTCGAATTCCCAAATGAAGACATCATGATGATAAACAACTGTGAGGAACTCATACCATATGACGGACCTGAACAAGGATCCCGATGGACCCTGGTTTTTGACAGAGCGTCCAATGCACTCGGAAATGGCATAGGTGTTGTACTCATATCCCCTGAAGGATGTCATACTCCCTTCACCGCAAGACTTTGCTTCAACTGTACCAATAATATGGCAGAGTACGAAGCATGTATTTTTGGTCTCAAAGCGGCCATAGATTTGGGAATCAAGTCCTTAAGTGTATTTGGAGATTCAGCCTTGGTCATTAGTCAGATCAAAGGAAAGTGGGATACAAAACACCCTAACCTCATCCTCTACAAAGAACATGTGTTGACATTAATCCCACATTTCGAGGAAATTACCTTTGAGTATTTTCCACGAGAGGAAAATCAACTAGCAGACGCGCTAGCCACAATGTCATCCATGTTTAAACTCAAGTGGGGGAACGAGGCTCCCCAGATCACCATTGAACGGATGGATGAACAAACTCACTGTCACGAGATCAATACTGAAGAAGTAGTGGACTGGCCTTGGTTCCATGAAGTCAAGAGGTATCTCGAGGCTCAAGAGTATCCGGAAGGAGCTCTAGTCAATGATAAGAAGTTCTTAAGGAGATTCTCTGCTAAGTTCTTCCTTAGTAATGGCATTCTCTACAAGCGCAACCACAACTCTTTGTTGATTCGTTACGTAGACAAGGTTGAGGCAGAAAAAAATCATGGCTGATCTACATGAAGTCACTTTTGGCACCCATTCTAGTGGGTATACGGTGGCTAAGAAGATCCTACGGGAAGGTTATTACTGGTCTACCATGGAAGCAGATTGCTACCAGCATTCACGGACCTGTCACAAATGTCAGATCTATGCTGACAAAGTGCATGTGCCTCCAGTGCCTCTAAATATCCTAACTGCTCCCTTGCCATTGGCGATGTGGGGCATCGATATGATTGAAGAAATCAAACCTACGACTTCTAATGGGCACCACTTCATCTTGGTGGCCATTGACTATTTCACGAAGTGGGTTGAGGCAGCTTCTTTCGCTTCCGTTACCAAGAATGTCGTGGCCCGTTTCATCAAACAGAATCTCATCTATCGGTACGGCATCCTAGAGAGAATCATCACATACAATGGTACGAATTTCAACAATACTATGATCATCGCACTATGTGCGCAATTCAAGATCCAACACCACAATTCTTCCCCTTACCGGCCAAAGATGAATGGTGTTGTCGAAGCCGCAAATAAGAACATCAAAAAGATCATACAAAAAATGAAAGTAACCTACAAGGACTGGCATGAGATGCTACCATTCGCTCTCCATGGTTACCGTACCACGGCGCGCACATTAATCGGGGCAACACCTTACTCTCTGGTATACGACATGGAATCTGTCTTGCCTATTGAAGTCCAGATCCCTTCTCTGAGAATCATGAAGGACGCATGGTTAAATGAAGAGGATTGGATCCAAACTCGACTTGACCAGTTGAACCTAATTGATGAAAAGAGGCTTACGGCTGTTTGTTACGGTCAAATATACCAAAAATGCATGATCAAAGCCTTTAACAAAAAGGTCAGATGTCAGGTATATCAGGTTAGTGACTTGGTAATCAAGCGTATCATATTACCACAAGGTGATCCAAGGGGAAAATGGACTCCTACATATGAAAGACCATTTGTGATCAAAAGCATATTCTCTGGTGGAGCAATGATCTTGACCACTATGGATGGCGACGACCTGCCGCACCCTGTGAACACGGACATAGTCAAAAGATACTACGCATAAGAGATCCGCTAGGTTGACACACCTAGGAAAAACAAGGGCATCCCGACAACCAAAAAGGTTCGGGCAAAAATTAGGGATAAAACAAAAAAAATTTGTACACCTAGCAAGTTGAAAACCCGAAAGGGCGACTTGGGCAAAAAAGGGTATCCCGGTGGACTGAAAACCCGAAAGGGCGATCCAGGCAAAAGTTAGGGAATTAATGCATATGACTATGTCCTATTGGATCACCTTACAGACAACCTTTAGCTTCGACTGGCAGGCTCAATCAATCCAATCAACTTCGGTCAAGGAAGCAAGTGGACAAGACGCTCATAGACACGAAGGCTATAGTAGAATGGAAACCCCATGGGATTATTTCACATAGCTATCTTTTCTTTGTATCAAACTTTCATTTTTTTCGACGAGATTCTCTTACTAGAATGTTCGTCTCATTGTACAAAAATACTTATTCAAAGTTAATAAAAAAAATGTTCCTTTGAAAGTGCAAAACTATCTGTTTTTCCTTATGTCTATGTTGTGTTTACAAAAATGTCCAATGATTTATTTTTGAGCATATGCATTTGAACGTAACTACTGTTTACAAATGAGCAAAAGGAGAACAGAAAATAGAAAGACAAACACTAATGGCTTTAAGAAATAGGATACTATCTTTAGACTATAAAATCTCCCACAGTGTGCAGCTTAATGATATCAAGCTCTCTCACATCCCCGGCAGAACAAAACTTCCAGTTATCACTCCCCAGTAAAATTCGCCCAATTTCTCAGGATTCCCCAACAGGATTTCACAAGCAATACACGGCGTTTCCCTTACAATAGATTTTATTTCTCTAACAAATAGAAGCTCATCAACTCATCAGCACTTCAAAACATGAAGACTTACACTCCACATCCCCAGCAGCAGCCAGGGATTTATTTTCCCTAAATCCAACAACATTACAACAGATTAGCTTACATGCCCATACATCGCATCCATACGTCATGACATTGACATCACAAATACATACGACACAATCTCATTTATTTTGAGAACATCATTACACCATGAATTTCATACATTATGACATTGCATACAACTAACCTTTCATCTTTTTCAGGAAAGATCAATCAACAAAAAATTATCGTCAAGATTTCAACAAGTCAATTACAGGTCAATTCCCAAGAAAGGATTGGTCAACCATCCACACAACAGATGTTTCTTTCAGACTCCTGCAGGTTCAGTTTAAATCTCTCAATGATTTATTCTAATTCTTTTCCCGCAACTATCTTCTCTGGTTCAGATAAATCTCTCCATGATTTGTTCTGATTCTTCTCCAGATCCCTTTCGGGTTCAGAAAAATATCTCAACAATTTATTCTGATTCTTTCCCACAGACACTTTCTCTGGTTCAGATAAAATCGCACAAAGATTTACTCTGATTCTTTCTAGTTAAAGAATATTCAAGACCTCTTTTGTTTCAGTTTAAACCCCTCAACGGTTTATCCTGATGCTTTCCAAAGGAACCTTTCGGGTTCAGATAAATCTCTCAATGATTTATTCTGATTCTTTCCCGTAGGCACTTTCTCTGGTTCAGATAAGTCGCACAAAGATTTACTCTGATTCTTTCCAGTCAAAGAATATTCAAGATCACTTTTGGTTCAGTTTAAACCCCTCAGCGTTTTATCCTGATACTTTTCAAAAGAATACTTTGGGTTCAGATAAATCCCTCAATGATTTATTCTAATTCTTCCCAGTCAAACAACATACAAGATTTCTTCTGGTTTACATAAGTCGCTCCAAAGATTTATTCTGATTCTTTTCCAGTTGAATTCAAGTTCAAACTTAGTACAGTCTCTGTCAACAGTCACCTTAGGATGGTGTGATACGGTGGGAGAAATAACTTGAGGTTTTGCGTTTGTTTTCGCAAATGTTTCGGTTGAGCAAGAGTCGCCACCGACTTTTTATTTTATCCTAAGGAAAGGTTAAAAAGCACAGCAAAAAACCTTTGAGATGTTTTTCTTGGGTTCGGGGAGTAGGTTATAGAAAGGGAAGGTATTAGCACCCTTTCTATCCATGGTTATCCATGGGCTCTTAGTTACTTGCTTAGATCAACTTGCCTTGATTTTCAATTGTTTGAAATGGTGCTTTGTGTGTGGATTTTTGAAAATGTTTTGAAAAGAGGCCAATGTGGTGGCAACCTTTGTAATGATCCATGTTGGGATGTATACAGAGGTGTATGTCTTTTGAAAAGTTTTCAATGTTTTTGAAAGTTGTTTTGAAAGTGTGTTGTGATGTGTGTTTTGAAAAATGGCAAGTGTTTTTGCAAGTTTGATCAAGTAACTAAGAGTCGTCTACCCCTAAATTTACTCAAAGATTTTTTTCTATGTTTTTAACCCTTTTAACAATTTTGTTCCACCATTGTATTTGGTGGACAATCTTGTGTTAGGATGTTAACGGGACGGGTGCGGGTCATCGTATAGACCATGATAGCAACGTTGCAAAGCATCTTAGTTTTCTTTTGAGGGACTGAGATCATTTTTATAAGGCAACTTTCGAAAGCGTCATCGAGGGACTATGATCTTTTGATTTTGTTTGTTTTACTAAGATACTTTGTATGCGTAACATGGCCCATTTTTTGAAAGGCAACAGGTGGATGTAACCCTAGGGGTGTTAGTGTGCAAGTGTGTTTTATTGCATACAAGAGTTTATCTTTGAATTAGGATTTTCTATTTCATTGATTTTATCTTGCCATACATATCCTAATTACTAGCAATAAGAAGCGGAAATATAAAATCCTACGCTATTACAACAATTAGGGAGTGGGGGTACACGTTTGTACATGGGGGGTTCAACGAGAAAAATAGACAAAAAAGAAAATAGAAAAAAACAAGATAGAGAGAAAGAGAGAGGGAGCCAGCGCGCTGCTGAGAGGTCATCAGAAGTTCTGACTCAGACCCGCTGCCAGATGATCAACCTTTTGGTTAAACTGTATGAGTCAGAACTTATGACTCTGGCACCTGCAAAACAGAAACCTGTTAGTGGGGAAAACAGAAGTTCTGACCCCTCTGCGCTGCAAGACAACAGTTTGTTAGTGGGGAGACCAGAAGTTCTGATCCTGTTGGAAATACAATAACTCTCAGAAATTCTGATATCATTGTCAGCAAAACAGGCTTCAGATGTGCTAACGTCAAAGTCAGCACTTGGCTCCTCCCTGTACTAATCAGAACATCTGCAATTTTGTTATTATTCCATAAAACAGGAAACATATTTGGAACAACTCCAGCAAATGTCAAAGTGTTTCAGAGGGCAGAATCAACAGGGTCCCAGGCAGGTTCTACACTGGCTCAGAACGTTCTGAGGTATGAAAATCCTCAGAACATAAACAGCAACAACATGATATTTACATTATGTTTATTTGAGCATGCACAGCTGATGATGCTTAGCAGCGTGATGAAGGTCAGCAGGTGCTTACCTGGCTGTTGGAAAAGTTTGTGGATGAAAGCTAGCTTTTGGCTCTGGTGGTATTCTGGACAAACTCTTTTTGAAAAGGGTAGGTGAAGGTGTATGCGTATATAGGGTCAGAAGTTTGAAAAGTGGATTTTTAGTTCACAAAGAAAACTGGGTATTTGATGAAGTTTGAAGGTAAGAACTTCAAAGTTATGAAACACTAAAGATTTTGGCAGAGTTTCACAACACTTTCTTGCTAAAGATTTCTGTTTCTCTCTTAGCAATTTTTTCTGTTTCTTGAACGCCTCTTTTCAGTGGACAATGATTCTCTATTTATAGGCAAAAACTCTTGTGGATTTCTTGGTCATTAAAGGCGCCAACAGAGTTTGAATTGTTCTTTGACAGAAATTCCTGGGAAGTTGTGATAACAGATAGCCTTCAGCCTAGGCTGCAGCAGCAGGCGTGGATTGGAGAGAAGTGACCTCTTAGGTGGACGGTGGCGTGTAGACCCATGCCAGAATCTGCATAAAGGCGTTTTCCAAGCCACACGTGAAGGGATTACTTGGATGAATGTTCAGGAGTGGTTGGGAGCATTAATGAGCATTAAATGGTGATAAGACTTATCAACATCAATATTCTGGTAGTAGAAACAAAATTTTGAACCAGCAGATCTGTTTCATCAAGAACAACGTAAACCATGCTCTGGTCTTGGCCTCCTGTTGTCTTAGCAAATTCTGGGGATTCTCCTGATTTTCTGACACGTTCCTTGGATTTTCTTCTGGTAATCCTGGGCTTAGAGATTATGTATCAGTGTAACATCTACTCTTCTGACCTTTTCATCTTCTGATTTCAGCATGTTCTTGTTTCTTTTGCATTCCTTTAACAAACTCTGGCTGAACTTGCGTAACTGCTGAAAGAGTCATGCTCTGTCTGGGGCTTACGTGTTGAACCACGTTTGCAAATTCTGATTGAGCTGATGTAGCTGCTGAAGAGCCAACTTCTGACTGCGTTGAGCCAAGCTTGAATCTTCTGACCGTTTCCATCTGAAGTTTGGTCCAGAAGTTCTGAAGCGCTACTTTCTTCTTGAACACCCATTTTTAGAGGAAAATTCCAAATGCTTAGAATTTAATAAAAAAAATTTTTTTCAAGATTAAAGCGTTGTCTTTAGAGCTTGTGTGATCATTTGCTCTTGTAAATGGTTTGCTAGGGCAAAAATGACAATTCAGGACTTGGATTTGTTTCAGAGGGACTCTGAGAATCCAAGATGATTTCCTGAAGAAAGAGAGGGCAAATTTTGGGGTGCAACAGTTGCCCCTGTTCAATCTTCTTGAACCTGAAGAGTTAGATTGGCAAGTTTGCCTTTCGCGACTCGAAGGTAAAAAGGAGATTGGACACTAGAGTGCCCGAAAATTTGCACTCGCATAGTGGAATATCAGCAATGTGATGGCGGGAACGGGCTTATAGATGCCATTCGGAGAGATGGTGGATAGGAGGATGGGCTTATAGATGCCATCTGGAGGCGTGACAGAACCTTGTCGGGAATGGGCTTATAGATGCCATTTGGAAGTATTGATCGCATAAGAGATTCCTTAGCGAGAACTTGCGTATTTTGAGAAAGGAAGATGGTTTCCTGGCCTGTTACAGGTGTTGATCTTCAGTCTCTTCATGCAGATATGCCCTGGCTAGATACAGGTATCGAATCTACAATTGGTTGCTCACAGATGTGCCCTGGCTAGATACAGGTGTTGAATCTGGGAATGTTATCTACAGATATGCCCTGGCTAGATACAGGAATTGAATCTGGAATTGTCGTCTACAGATATGCCCTGGCTGGATACAGGTATCGAATCTGGAATTGTCGTCTACATATATGCCCTGGCTGGATACAGGTATCGAATCTGGAACTGCAAAAGGTTGGTAGAGATAGCTTTCCTGGCTGGATACAGGCGTAGACCTCTGACCTGAGAATGAAAGATAATTTCCTGGCCTGTTACAGGTGTTTGATCTTCCAACTCTTCATGTAGATATGCCCTGGCTAGATACAGGTATTGAATCTACAATCAATCACTCACAGATGTGCCCTGGCTAGATACAGGTATCGAATCTGGAATTGTGATAGTTGATAGTAATCATCCTTGGATTGACTTTTCCTGAAAAGGCAAAACATTAGTTGTATGAAGTGTCATGATGTATGAGATGCATGATGTCATGATGCTCAAAATGAGACAGTGTTGTATGCACTTTATCATGTATGCAAGCAGGATGTATGAAATGCGAAATGTTTATGAATGTATTTTCGTCTAGGAAAATAAATCCTTGACGACCGGCCGGGGAATCAAATCCTGGGCTGATGTTGAAGAGTAGAGTTCTTCGTTTCTGCGGGGAAGGATGGTTGCAAGAATAAACCGGTAGGAAAAGATGACTCCGTTGGGGAATAAACTTGCTGGAGAGATTACTCCGAGGGGAATTACTCTGTGGGAAAAGATACTTCGTTGAGGTTTTGATGAGAGCTCCGCTGGGGATTTTAACGATAGACTCCGCCGGGGATTTTGCTGATAAGTTATGTTGGGGAACTTTTGATGAACTCCGCTGGGGATAGGAAGAAATTCGCCGAGGACGGACTTTCCGTGGTAATTAGCTGAGGATAACCCAGTTATACCCTGGTGAGGAAAATAATCTTTGACCCAAGTCGGGGAGAGACGTTCGTACTCTGCAAGGGATAAGCTTCAAGACCTGCTGGGGATATGGATTCCACTTTCCTGGGGAAACTTTCAGACTGTACTGGGGTGTTGGTATTCCGCCGGGAAACAATCTTAGATTAAGACTGTCGGGGATGCTTGTTGAGGAATGTCTATACTTCGCTGGGGATTGTTGATACCCAACTTCCTTAAGGCTGACAGTAGACTGATCCTGCTTGGAGAGTATTGCTGACTTGCTAGGGGAATATTGTGCCTTTCCAGGGCTGATAGGAAACCAACTCTGCTTGGGGAAAGTATTGCTGAATCTTGTCTTACTTTGTGGGGAGTTGAAGTGACTTGGTTACATTCTTCAGCCGAACCTACCTTGGTACCTTGGTGGACAGAGCAACTAGATCGCTTAGACAATTCTAAACTGCCCATGTTTCTGATGTCATCTGTAATTAGTCTTTTGTTTCGCATGCAACTACTCGTGATTAGCAATTAATGTCAAATTCATATATCAAAAATGAACATTGGACGTTCTTCGCAAAACAAAACAGAAAAAGGAAAAACAATGGATAATTTGTCTGAAAAAATTGAACTTGTATTGATTTTGAAATTTGCCTGTAAATAAGCGTTTTTGTACAAGAGGCTGACGTCCCAGTAAGAGAACGCCACCAATCAAAATAGAGTTTATACAAATTTGTGAAAAGGAAACAAAACAGCTATGTGAAAAATAATCCCACTAGGTTCCAACTCTGCTATTGCCTTTATGTCTTCAAGCGTCTCATCACTTTGCTATTTAGTTGAAGATGAAGCTGATTGATCGATGCCGAAGTCTGAGCCCGATAGTTGATTCCGAATTCTGGATGCAAGGTGATCCAATGAGACATAGTATTACGCTTTATCCCTAACTTTTGCCTGGACCGCCCTTTCGGGTTTTCAGTCCACCGGGATACCCATTTTTGCCCAAGCCACCTTTTAAGGTTTTCGACTTGCCGGGTGTACAGATTTTTTCATTTCATCCCCTATTTTTGCCCGAACCCTTTTGGTTCGCCGAGAAGCCCTTATGTTTGCCTAGGTGTGTCAACCTAGCGGGTCTTTAATTCACGCGTAGTATCTTTTTACTATGTCTGCATTGGCGGGGTGAGGAAGGTCGTCACCATCCATAGTGGTTAGAATCATAGCTCCTCCTGAGAAGATATGTTTAACCACAAATGGCCCTTCGTACGTAGGGGTCCATTTGCCCCTGGGATCACTTTGAGGAAGAATGATGCGCTTGATTACCAGGTCTCCGACTTGATACTCTTGTCGTCTGACCTTCTTGTTAAATGCCCTGATCATCCGTTTTTGGTACGTTTGACCATGACAAATAGCAGTGAGTCTCTTTTCGTCAATTAGGTTTAACTGATCAAGCCGAGTCTGGATCCAGTCATCTTCGTTCAAGTCTGCATCTTTCATTATCCGGAGAGAGGGTATTTGGACTTCAATAGGCAAGACTGCCTCCATGCCATAGACCAAGGAAAAGGGAGTTGCCCCTGTCGACGTCCGTGCTGAGGTGCGGTAACCATGAAGAGCAAACGATAACATTTCGTGCCAATCTTTGTGGGTCACCGTCATCTTCTGCACAATCTTTTTGATGTTCTTATTCGCTGCTTCTACAGCCCCATTCATCTTCGGCCGGTAGGGAGAAGAATTGTGGTGTTGTGTCTTGAATTGCTCGCAGAGCTCAATGATCATCTTGTTGTTAAGATTGGTACCATTATCCGTGATGATCCTCTCAGGTACACCGTATCGACAGATCAGGTTATGCCGAATGAATCGTGCCACGACGCGCTTGGTTACAGTAGCATAGGAGGTTGCCTCAACCCATTTTGTGAAGTAATCAATTGCTACCAAGATGAAGCGGTGCTTGTTAGACGCCGTAGGTCGGATCTCGCCGATCATATCAATGCCCTACATTGCAAAAGGCCAAGGTGCTGTTAAGACATTTAGAGGAACCGGAGGAATGTGCACCTTATCAGCATAGATCTGGCATTTATGACAAGTTCGCAAGTGCTGATAACAGTCGGCTTCCATTGTGGACCAGAAATATCCTGCCCGAAGGATTTTCTTTGCCATGGTATGTCCACTGGAATGCGTTCCGAATGTACCTTCATGAAGCTCTGCCATGATCTTTTCTGCTTCAGTTTTATCCATACAGCGCAGTAAGGTTGAATCATGGTTGCGCTTGTAGAGAATGCCGTTGCTGAGGAAGAATTTTGCTGCGAACCTTCTCAGAAACTTCTTGTCGTTAACGGATGCACCCTCGGGATATTCTTGATCTTCCAAGTACCTCTTCACTTCATGATACCAGGGTTTTTCAATTACCTCCTCAACCTCAAGATCACAGCAATATGCAGGCTCGTCCAACTTCTAAATGATGACCCGGGGCGCCTCGTTATCCCATTTGACTTTGAACATTGAAGAAATTGTAGCTAACGCGTCCGCCAACTGATTCTCATCTCTTGGGAAGTGTTCAAAAGTTATCTCTTCGAAGTGGGAAAGCAATGTTAGCACATACTCCTTGTAAGGAATAAGATTTGGGTGTTTCGTATCCCACTCGCCTTTGACCTGATTGATCATGAGAGCGGAATCTCCGAAGACACTCAAAAACTTGATCCTTAGGTCAATTGCAGCCTGAATACCCATGATACATGCCTATACTCCGCCATGTTGTTGGTGCAGTTGAAACATAACCGAGCGGTGAGTGGAGTATGAGTGCCTTTGGGGGATATGATCACAACGCCGATACCATTACCCAAAGCGTTTGAGGCTCCGTCAAAATGCATAGACCAGCAGGATCCTTCCTCAGGTCCTTCATCCGGTTCAGGTACTTCACAATCAGTTACTACCATGATATCTTCGTCTGAAAATTCAAAGTTTAACGACTGGTAATCATCCACCGGTTGGTGTGCCAAATGGTCTGCCAATACACTTCCCTTGATTGCTTTCTGAGTCGTGTACTGGATGTCATATTCCGTCAAGATCATTTGCCATCTTGCTATTCTTCCGGACAGAGCATGTTTTTCGAATATGTACTTGATTGGATCCATTTTTGAAATCAAGAGAGTAGTGTGAGTCAACATATACTGTCTCAGCCGGCGAGCAGCCCATACCAGAGCGCAGCAAGTTTTCTCGAGCAGTGAGTACCGAGTCTCACAGTCGGTAAACTTTTTGCTTAGGTAATAAATAGCATGCTCTTTTTGGCCAGACTCGTCATGCTGCCCCAGCACACACCCCATTGAGTTGTCAAGTACTGTCAAGTATAGGATTAGAGGTCTCCCTTCAACCGGTGGCATAAGAAAGGGTGGTTCTTGGAGATACTCTTTGATTCTGTCGAAAGCGGCTTGACATTCATTGTTCCAACGTACTACTTGATCTTTCTTCAGCAGCTTGAAGATTGGTTCACAGGTAGCAGTTAGATGTGAGATGAATCGGGCAATATAGTTCAGCCGTCCTAGAAAGCCTCTGACTTCCTTCTCTGTCTTGGGAGTTGGCATCTCTTGTATGGCTTTTACCTTGGCAGGGTCCACTTGAATACCTTTGTCGCTTACGATGAAACCTAGCAATTTTCCAGATCTCACCCCAAAGGTGCACTTGCTTGGGTTCAACCTCAGCTTGTACAACTTCATACGGTCAAACAGCTTCCGTAGATGGTCAAGGTGTTCCTCCTCAGTTTGGGACCTTGCAATCATATCATCCACATACACTTCTATTTCGTGATGGATCATATCATGAAATAAAGCAACCATGGCACGTTGGTAAGTTGCCCCAGCATTTTTCAATCCAAATGGCATGACCTTGTAGCAAAAGGTGCCCCACTGAGTAACGAAAGTGGTCTTCTCCATATCTTCAGGAGCCATCTTGATCTGATTATAACCGGAGAAGTCGTCCATGAAGGAGAAAACTTTATGCTGAGCAGTATTATCAACCAGAACGTCGATATGAGGCAGAGGGAAATCATCCTTGGGGCTGGCCCTGTTCAAATCCCTGTAATCAACACACATTCGGACCTTACCATCTTTCTTCGGCACTGGAACCACGTTGGCAACCCACTGAGGGTAAGAAGTCACTGCTAGAAACCCGACGTCAAATTGTTTCATAACCTCACCTTTGATTTTCTCGGACATCTCTGGATGCATACGGAGGACCTTCTGTTTTACCGGAGGGCAGTCTTCCTTGGTAGGCAGGTGATGAACCACAATGTCGGCATCCAAACCAGGCATGTCTTCGTAAGACCAAGCAAAGATTTCCATGTAGTAATGCAGCATCTGAATCAACCGTTGTTTCACATTGAGCCCTAGGTTGGCACCAATCTTGACTTCCTTTCTATCTGTCTCAGTACCCAGATTTACCGTTTCCACTGGCTCTTCATGTGGCTGAATGGCCCTCTCTTCCTGGAGTAGCAGTCTTGCAAGTTCACCAGGCACTTCGCAATCATCTTCACCTTCGTCTTCGGCCAAGTTGATCGGATTTTCGAAGTCATAACTGGCAGTAGCAGAGTCGTTACCAGTGAGATCCAGAGTGGATTGGAACCTGTATAAGTGAGTGTGTGTAAATATAGCTGTTTTGCAATATATGATAAAGAAAGAAAAGGAGCACAAGATTTGAAATGCAACAAACGTCCAATGTTTTGATTAATGATATATGAAAATGTCATACAAAAGCCCTCACAAATGGAGCCCTGGTGCCCCGGGTAGGACACCGAGCCATAAAAGTTTCAACATATTGTTTGTTACAAATTGAAAACAAAAGAGTTCATTACTGAGTGACAAAAGTAATAGGCGTGAAGTCTTTGGCAGTCCAGTTGCTTGGTCCATTTTCAGTTGTTGGGTAGATCCAGCTGTCAAATTCGGATTCCTCCGCGTTGTCCCTAATAGCATTCACTCCTGGGTTGGTGATGAACACAGGAGGTCTTCCAATCCTCGCCTTACGAACAGCCTTCTGAGCCTCTGCAGTGAAGCCCAAACCAAACTTGTCGGTCTTCGGAGTAAAGTTAGGAAGTCGGCCCCAGTTTGCGCACTCACCCTTCTCAATCACAGCCCGTGCATCCTTTAAGGAAGCCATCTTCAAAGGAGGGTCTTCACTCAAAGTTTCAGCTGACGCCAGCGTCTGAGGCACCTCTTCAAAGTGTTGAAAGGGGGTTTCGATGAACTCCCCGTCCATTTCTATGTATCGGAACGAGTTTAAGTGGCTGACCATATACTCCTCTTCCCCTTGAACTGTAACAATCTTTCCTCTGACTGGGTACTTAAGCTTTTGATGTAGTGTGGAGGTCACAGCTCCAGCCTTGTGGATCCATGGACGACCCAGCAAACAAGAGTAGGATGGACGGATGTCCATCACATAGAAAGTAGAATCAAACACCTGAGAACCAACCCTGATTGGAATGTCAACTTCACCATGTACCATTCTCTTCGAACCGTCGAAGGCTCGGACAACAATATTACTAGGCTTGAGCTCCAAACCCTCATAATCTAACCTGTCCAGGGCCTTCTTGGGCAATACATTTAATGAAGAACCAGTGTCTACCAACACATGGGCAAGAGTAGTGCCCCTGCATTCAATAGAGACATGCAGGGCATCATTATGGTTCTTTCCTTTTGCAGTCAGATCGGCGTCAGAAAAGCCCAGACCATTATCAGCAGTCAAGTTGGCCACACAATCAGTAAATTGATCAGCATACGTTTCTTGTGGCACATGGGCCGTTTTCAGGAAGGAGATCAGGGCCTTGGCGTGGGCCTCTGAACATAACAACAATGATAGCATAGAAATTTTTGATGGGGTGTGCCCCAGCTGCTCAACAACATTGAAATCACTTTTCTTGATAATATTGAGGATCTCCTCCATCTCTTGCTGGGAGGCTTCAACAGCGGTTGTCTTAGGTGCCTCCGTCAGGGCAGGCAAATCAGTAGCAATCCTTTTGCCCCGAGCATCAAGGGACTCGGCAGCAGGGATAGAAACAGGAACTTGATTAGGAAGAGGAACATGCACACTTGCGGGTGTGATGATAAGGGGTTTATGAATAGCTGGTGGAGCGATATCTAGCAAAAACAATCTACCACTGCGGGTAATCTTGGCAGGCCCGATGATGTTACTGACACTGGTACTTGTATCAAACTCTTGCTTCACTCCAAGCACATAAACATCTGCCCCATAGTGCCATGGGACAGCTTTGTCGGATGTATAAGGGAGAGGCCCCGGAACAGTAAGGATGATGGGAGCAACTTTCTGAGTGGACATAATTTTGACAGGCTTCTTTGAAGGAGCCTTGGGAGGTTTGTTGAAAATAGTGACAATAGAAACTTCTTCGGCAGGGACAGCAGGAGAGGCAATCTTCTCGAATAAGATCTCTTTGCTATCCATCAGGCTTTGGATACCTGATTTTAGCAAAGGACAACCCAAAGGGGAAACAGCACATAGAAGGCAATCTTCACCACATCCCGGAAATAAACCGGCTAACAACAGATTCCTTTTAACAGTTGATAACGGAGTAACAATCTCTTCCACGGAGGCTACATATCGGTCTTCTTCCACGGCGCTCACTCCATGCTGGGGCATGGGAGCAGTCACAACATTGGGCCTTTCAGGCGCCTCAAACTGTATTTCCTTAGCATCAATAAGGTCTTGAACCTTATTCCTCAGAGCCCAACAATCGTCCGTAGTATGCCCGGGGCTATCAGAGTGATAAGCGCAACGGGCATTGGGGTTGTACTTCGGAGAAGCTGTGTTCACTACCTTCGGAGCTTCCTTGACAGTTACCAGGTTGGTTGACAGCAGATGCGGCAATATCTGAGAGAGGGTCATGCTGAGCCGAGTGTACTGCCTTTTGGGCCTCTCAACTCTTGGCTGGTTGTATTGCTGAGGAGCAGCAGCAGGCTTTGAAATTACCACCGCGTTGACAGCTTGGCGGCGTTCCGGTTTGTTCTGTCTTCTGGGACCATACACAGCACTAGCTTCCTTCTTGAAGGGCTTCTTTTCAGTACTTGAAGAGGCACCTTTCTGTATTTCCCCCGATTTGATACCAGCTTCTATCCTCTCACCAATCAAAATCAAATCTGTAAACCCAGCAGAAGAATTACCAATCAGATGGTTAAAGAACGGACCAGACAAGGTCCCTAAGAACATGTCAACAAGTTCACGATCAGTCAAAGGTGGCTGCACCCTGCAAGCCAGATCTCTCCACTTTTGCGCATACTCCTTGAATCCTTCGCCCGTCCCCAGTGACATACCCTGAAGTTGAGTACGCGTAGGAGCGAGGTCAGAATTGTACTGATATTGTTTATAAAATGCGGTGGCCAAGTCTTCCCAGTTTCGGATACTGGCTCCATCCAGCTGATAGAACCACTCGAGTTGAGCCCCAGAAAGGCTATCCTGAAAGAAATGGATCCAAAGGTTCCTGTCTGCAGTGTAAGGTTGGATCTTCCTTACATATGATCTGAGATGCATTTTCGGGCAGGACATCCCGTCATACTTTACAAAAACTGGCACTTTGAACTTCGGGGGGATCACAATTCCAGCAACTAATCCCAAGTCTTCGAAATCTAAGCCGGGAACTCTCTGAAGCTCCATAGCTGCCAACCTGTCTTCCAAGCCTTTGTACTTATCATCAGCGGGCGGGTATTGTTGATCAGAGTAGTCTTCGTCCTCTTCAGCCTCCTCTTCTCCAACCTCGGATTCAGAAGGTACCGCAGCCGCATTCCCTTTACTGGTTCCTTCTTCAGATGTAGGGGAAATTCAAGCACTCTTCTGGCTTCACCCTCAAACCTTCTTCCTAGGGTAGCCACCCCGATTCTCTTCTTCTTCTTTTTCACTTGGTCTTTGTTCCCCAGCAGGGCCTTCAGATCTTCCTGACCCTTAGCCAAGGTCATCAGGAGTTGTTGAAACTGTGCGTTCTGAGACTGCAAGTCCTTGACCGTCTGTTCGAGATCCATCTTACTGAAATAAACAGCAGAAAGATAAGGAAACCTGGTGTGGAGACCTGCTTATGCACATGATGAATGGTATGCTTATGTATGCAATGCATTCAAGGATTTAGAACATTCAAAATTGTTGCAAACAAAAAAGAACGCACGTCATATTAATAAGAAGAAATTTGTCAGTACATAAATGCCCCATGGGCCAAATATTACAAAAACTTCTCAAGGTAAAAAGACATTGTGCATCCTTTTTGGTGCGATGTAGGTGTTGAGGGTCCCTTCCTCATGGAGTCGGCGGGTAAGCTCTAGAACCTTCTTCTCACTGGCGTAGAAGCTGGCTTCAAAAGTGTTTCGTTCCTCCTTAAGATGGATCCAACTCTTCTGCATCTCCTCCCACGATGTAGGCATGTCAGGATATAGGATGGTGTAGGGAACCTCTCCTTCCGTAACGGGCTCTTTAATCACAGGGAGAACATGAGGATAAGGCATCATCAGACTCTGGGCTCGGGCTCGTACCCACTTGAGGTAAGGCTCAAGAGGGATGGAGTTCTTGTGCCCTAGTGTCTTGTTGTCAACCTTGTTAGGTATCCTCCAAGCTCTGATGAATCTTTGGCGAAGTCCTTGCGCATCGTTGTCGAAGTCAAAAACTAGGTCAGGAATCAACATATCGTGAGGACCATCCCTCCGTGCATATCCAAATTGTCTCAAGGCTAGACAAGGGTTGTAGGTAATGCCTCCTCTAATGCCAAGTAATGGAACATTAGGGAACTCTCCACAACGATCGACGATGATGACATTCTCTCTGGACCGAGAACACCAATGTACATCAGAGTGAGTGAGGGTCATTAACCGTTATGACCACCTTAAACCTTGGTCATTTTTCAAGACAGATTGTGGAAGGTGCGAAATAAACCACCTTGCAAGGAGAGGAGTACAACACATGAGAACACCCCTCTTTCTCATTGTTCGAGTGTAAAATGAGTGAAGAATGTCCCCAAGCAATGTTGGTATTGGATTTCTGGATAAGAAGATCTTGACGGCGTTGACATCTACAAATTGGTCAGGATTTGGGAACAAGACCAAACCATAGATGAGGAGGGCCACAATTTCTTCAAAGGCTTGTAGGTCCAATGAATTCCAACACTCTTGTGCCTTCTCAAACAAGAATTTTGCTAAGAAGCCTTTGACACCGCTTCTAGTTTCCCAATGCCCCTTGATGTCGGATGTCTGTAGATGTAGTGCTCGAGCAACATCTTCAGGCTTTGGTTCCTTTTCCGTACCGTTGTAGGGTAGTTGATTAAGGATAGGAATTCTCAGGAGTTGAGAAAATTCCTCCAAAGTGGGCACCAACTGGTAGTCGGGGAAAGTGAAACAGTGGTGAAGGGGGTCAAAGAACTGGAACAACACCTTTACCATGTCCTCTTCAATGCTGGTGTTGACTAGGCTGAGCAGTCTACCATGTCTTTCACTGAAGGGAGAGCTTTCCGGAATTCTAGATGTGAGCTCTTTGAGTGGAGGAAGGATTCTCACAAGGTTGACCTGGATAGTTTTCCTGCGAAGAATTTCCATGACCTACAAAACAAGAACAAAGATGAAGATCCAAAACCCTTGAACTGGTTAGTGTATGCATATGATGCTTTATGATGTTCATGATGTATGCACAAAACACATGTACAAGCAATTCACACAAAACCCTAGTTTCAGGCTTGCACGGGGTTTCATAGGTAAGTACCCTCTTGAGTGTAGTTGGCTTAAAAACCTGTCCTATAAATAGTAACCGGGTTCTAAGGAGCTCAATATCACTGGATTGTTTTCCATGTTCATTGTTTTGGTTTAGCCACTTAACTAGCGACCAAAACATTCCAAGAAAACAACCCTCAATGAGTGTAGTATCGAGTATCTACCAACTTTGGACTGCACCAAAGTCGGTCATCTCACTACCCCTAATGAAAGGCCAAGATGGTCAAGTAAGGTTCTAGGTCATTAGTGCTTAGTGACATCACTCAGCGGCCCCGTACTCTCCTTGATTGAACTCAAGGGTTACCGGTACTCACAAATATGTCGCACTAATATAGCTATTGATTCAACCGTGTCGGTATACCCCGCACAGTTTCCACAACGTATTGCTATCTATGAATGTTTCCCCAAATCCAGGTGTAGGATTGCAAACCCAAACAAGAGAGCCAAGATATAAAGCAATCAGAACAAACAATTAGTCATGCAAGAGGGTGATCTAAGCCCTAAGGTTACTCCACTTTAAATACTTTCCCCAGCAGAGTCGCCAGTTCTGTGATACGGTGGGAGAATTGACTTGAGGTTTTGCGTTTGTTTTCGCAAATGTTTCAGTTGAGCAAGAGTCGCCACCGACTTTTTATTTTATCCTAAGGAAAGGTTAAAAAGCACAGCAAAAAACCTTTGAGATGTTTTTCTTGGGTTCGGGGAGTAGATTATAGAAAGGGAAGGTATCAGCACCCTTTCTATCCATGGTTATCCATGGGCTCTTAGTTACTTGCTTAGATCAACTTGCCTTGATTTTCAATTGTTTGAAATGGTGCTTTGTGTGTGGATTTTTGAAAATGTTTTGAAAAGAGGCCAATGTGGTGGCAACCTTTGTAATGATCCATGTTGGGATGTATACAGAGGTGTATGTCTTTTGAAAAGTTTTCAATGTTTTTGAAAGTTGTTTTGAAAGTGTGTTATTATGTGTGTTTTAAAAAATGGCAAGTGTTTTTGCAAGTTTGATCAAGTAACTAAGAGTCGTCTACCCCTAAATTTACTCAAAGATTTTTTCTATGTTTTTAACCCTTTTAACAATTTTGTTCCACCATTGTATTTGGTGGACAATCTTGTGTTAGGATGTTAACGGGACGGGTGCGGGTCATCGTATAGACCATGATAGCAACATTGCAAAGCATCTTAGTTTACTTTTGAGGGACTGAGATCATTTTTATAAGGCAACTTTCGAAAGCGTCATCGAGGGACTATGATCTTTTGATTTTGTTTGTTTTACTAAGATACTTTGTATGCGTAACATGGCCCGTTTTTTGAAAGGCAACAGGTGGATGTAACCCTAGGGGTGTTAGTGTGCAAGTGTGTTTTATTGCATACAAGAGTTTATCTTTGAATTAGGATTTTCTATTTCATTGATTTTATCTTGCCATACATATCCTAATTACTAGCAATAAGAAGCGGAAATATAAAATCCTACGCTATTACAACAATTAGGGAGTGGGGGTACACATTTGTACATGGGGGGTTCAACGAGAAAAATAGACAAAAAAGAAAATAGCAAAAAACAAGATAGAGAGAAAGAGAGAGGGAGCCAGCGCGCTGCTGAGAGGTCATCAGAAGTTCTGACTCAGACCCGCTGCCAGATGATCAACCTTTTGGTTAAACTGTATGAGTAAGAACTTCTGACTCTGGCACCTTCAAAACAGAAACCTGTTAGTGGGGAAATCAGAAGTTCTGACCCCTCTGCGCTGCAAGACAACAATTTGTTAGTGGGGAGACCAGAAGTTCTGATCCTGTTGGAAATACAATAACTCTCAGAAATTCTGATATCATTGTCAGCAAAACAGGCTTCAGATGTGCTAACGTCAAAGTCAGCACTTGGCTCCTCCCTGTACTAATCAGAACATCTGCAATTTTGTTATTATTCCACAAAACAGGAAACATATTTGGAACAACTCCAGCAAATGTCAAAGTGTTTCAGAGGGCAGAATCAACAGGGTCACAGGCAGGTTCTACACTGGCTCAGAACGTTCTGAGGTATGAAAATCCTCAGAACATAAACAGCAACAACATGATATTTACATTATGTTTATTTGAGCATGCACAGCTGATGATGCTTAGCAGCGTGATGAAGGTCAGCAGGTGCTTACCTGGCTGTTGGAAAAGTTTGTGGATGAAAGCTAGCTTTTGGCTCTTGTGGTATTCTGGACAGATTCTTTTTGAAAAGGGTAGGTGAAGGTGTATGCGTATACAGGGTCAGAAGTTTGAAAAGGGGTTTTTTAGTTCACAAAGAAAACTGGGTATTTGATGAGGTTTGAAGGTAAGAACTTCAAAGTTATGAAACACTGAAGATTTTGGCAGAGTTTCACAACACTTTCTTGCTAAAGATTTCTGTTTCTCTCTTAGCAATTTTTTCTGTTTCTTGAACGCCTCTTTTCAGTGGACAATGATTCTCTATTTATAGGTAAAAACTCTTGTGGATTTCTTGGTCATTAAAGGCGCCAACAGAGTTTGAATTATTCTTTGACAGAAATTCCTGGGAAGTTATGATAACATATATCCTTCAGCCTAGGCTGCAGAAGCATGCGTGGATTGGAGAGAAGTGACCTCTTAGGTGGACGGTGGCGTGTAGACCCATGCCAGAATCTACATAAAGGCGTTTTCCAAGCCACACGTGAAGGGATTACTTGGATGAATGTTCAGGAGTGGTTGGGAGCATTAATGAGCATTAAATGGTGATAAGACTTATCAACATCAATATTCTGGTAGTAGAAACAAAATTTTGAACCAGCAGTTCTGTTTCATCAAGAACAACGTAAACCATGCTCTGTTCTTGGCCTCATGTTGTCTTAGCAAATTCTGGGGATTCTCCTGATTTTCTGACACGTTCCTTGGATTTTCTTCTGGAAATCCTGGGCTTAGAGATTCTGTATCAGTGTAACATCTACTCTTCTGACCTTTTCATCTTCTGATTTCAGCATGTTCTTGTTTCTTTTGCATTCCTTTAACAAACTCTGGCTGAACTTGCGTAACTGCTGAAAGAGTCATGCTCTGTCTGGGGCTTACGTGTTGAACCACGTTTGCAAATTCTGATTGAGCTGATGTAGCTGCTGAAGAGCCAACTTCTGACTGCGTTGAGCCAAGCTTGCATCTTCTGACCGTTTCCATCTGAAGTTTGGTCCAGAAGTTCTGAAGCGCTACTTTCTTCTTGAACACCCATTTTTAGAGGAAAATTCCAAATGCTTAGAATTTAATAAATTTTTTTCAAGATAAAAGCGTTGTCTTTAGAGCTTGTGTGATCATTTGCTCTTGTAAATAGTTTGCTAGGGCAAAAATGACAATTCAGGACTTGGATTTGTTTCAGAGGGACTCTGAGAATCCAAGATGATTTCCTGAAGAAAGAGAGGGCAAATTTTGGGGTGCAACAGATGGCATCTACAAGCCCTTCTCCGACAAATCTCCATCATTCCTCCAAATGGCATCTATAAGCCCATTCCTATTTTATCTTCGAGTGCAAATTTATGGGCACTCTAGTGTCCAATCATCTTCCACCTTAAAGTCACGAATGACAGATCCGCCAATCTAACTCTTCAGGTTTAAGAAGATTGAACATGGGCAGGTGTTGTACCCCAAAATTTTCCCTCTAATTTATCATATATTTTCTCACAAGATCTCCTTTGGTTCAGACTGCACTAGGGTTGATCAGCTCAAGACACCTCCTTAAGCACTGATGACTGAAATTAGGGTTTGAGATTGCACAAGGATAATTGAACTTTAAATTCCTCATATGACTTTCATGGATCATTATGGACCCCAAGATTACTCATGTCAAGTTTCAAGCCTTGGATCACATTTTTGTCCAGTCAATTGACCAGTTGACCTAAAAATCAACTGTATTGGGGAAAAAGTCAACTGTGGCCAATTTACAGTCAAACTTCATAATTTTTGACCCATATCAACATTATAAACTCATATATGTCATTTGTTCAATGTTTGATCACAATTCCTCAAGAAATTTGATCAGATCATCAAAAGGGCAAAATGGTCACAATTAGGATTTTGACTAAGAAAGGGCAATTTCTGATTTTTGACCTAGCAAATGGTTAATTGGTTTGAGGCATGATCTCAATAATTCAATTGCATAATTTTTAACTCATGGCATGACTCAAACATTGCTCAAGTCCAATTAATTGACAGATGAATTTTCAGTCAACTGATCAAATATCAATTGTATACTAAAAAGTCAAACTTTGACTTTTTGGTCAATATCAAGTATCAAAGATCATAATTCATCAAAACATGTAAAAATATGAAACTTGTTCATCAAGAAATCAAAAGGTCATGATTTCATTTTGAAAAGTCAAAGTTTTCAAACTTAGAAATTTTTCTAAGTGTTGAAAACTTCATGTTTTCTCACAACTTTGAGCTAATTTTTCACCATGATGCATGATGATTCAAAAGAAACTTTCAACATGAAAGTTGTAGATCTCCATGAGATCTACAACATTGCTTTACACAACTTCTCCTAGAAATTCTTGGGTCTCAAGTTATTAATCCATGAAGTCATGGTCATGAAACAAAACACTAGTGAAATTTTGAGCATTTTAGGTCAGGATTTTGACCTAACTTCTGACCCAAGTTTCACCTAGTTCCATTTGGATTTTTCAAAAGTTATTCAAAGAGGGGTTGTATAGAACATTACAAGGTTTCTAAAAAGTCCAAGAAATCCTTGAGATCATTTGTGAGCAAGGAGAATCTATGGTCAGAAGTTGGGGTTTCAAGTTGTTTTACAAGGCAAATTTTGTGATGAACAAAATTCAAATCTCAAACCTATGCTGTATAATCTTTGCTTTACAGGCCTCAAACTTGCTAGGCACTCCATAATTAAATGCTTGCACAGCTGTTAGAGGCTTCAACTCAAGCATTCAATGCAATGCCCATGCTTTATGTCCATTTTAGGAAGAAAGTGCACAATGCCATTTTGAAAAAGTAGCTTTATACACAAAACTTGTTCTTGAGCCTTGCAATTGTTTTATTCTGATCATACACGACCTATAACTCAAAAGAAGTTTGTCTCAAGCCTCATAATCACTCAGCCCATGCTTGTACTTCTTCTTTGAACCATACTTTCACTTTTCTTCAAAATCAAGTAACATAGCAATCAGTCTAGAGCTTGTACTTCTGACCCTCTCAAGCACTCAAACCTTCTCATTACTTATGTACAAGTCCTTGGCATCAAAACACACGTATGCTTAAGCCCTCAAAGACATAAAAACTCAGAACTGTATCACATACTTCCATTCTTGCATAACCTGACCAAAAGTTTGAAACTCACATCTCCCTCGTGCGTTTTCAAGCCTTTTGGTTCCTAAAGCTTCTAAACATCATTTAGAACTCATCCCACACCCTGTTACAATACTGTAACACCATTAACGCCATCCTCGATTTTCAAAAATAGAGCTTTGCACTTGGACTTCTCCAGCACGATTCAACCATCTCCAGTATAAACTAAATATTGCATTAGCTTCCTGGGACCTCAGTGGAACTATTCTGATCATCACAATTCCTTGAGGAGTGCTCAAACTCAGAATACGATTTCCAGTTTTTAGGTAAGTTTTCTTAACTTGGAACTCTTCATACAAGCATCATTAATGTTTGATTTGTGAATGAAAAAGGTAGATATCATTGCCCTGAAGCTAACCACGTCCATAGTTTTCATTTATGTTGCTTAAGCTTAGAGAATTTTAAGATTGAAATTTCTGGAAAAGTTAGGGTTCAGATTAGGGCCTTTAAAATTTATGTTTGTCTTTGATCTATAGTTTTAATGCTTTACATTTATGAAATCGTGAGGAAATTTGCCATAAGATTCATGTTTACACTTTTGCAAATGGATGAGAAATAAGCAAGATGCAGGTGTTATGGCCAGACGCGAGGTTGAAGATGAAGTTTGTCTTCAGGAAGAAGTTTCTAATATATATTTATGGTTTGACATAAGTTAACGGATGTATAGCCAGCCTAGTAGTAAGGCAGCGCGTTAGTAACCAAGAGGTCATGGGTTCGAACCTCAGCGCGCTGCTTTTTGCATTTTTTCACATTTTCTAACTTTTTTTTACTCTTGCAGCGCCTGGGCCTCCTTTTGTTTGGGGTTTATTTTTTTTGCTACTTCTGACCCCCCTGCCTTGTTGTTTGCACCCCTGGCCCATTTATTTTTCTTTATCATTTTATTTTCTTTTTTTTTTAATTTCATTTTTATTCTATATTAATATTACTATTATTATTATTATTATTATTATTATTATTATTATTATTATTATTATTATTATTATTTTCATTAATAAAAAAATCCAAAAAATATTTATATTTTATTATTTATTTTCGTTTAGTTTATTTTTTCTTCACAAAAACAAAAGAACAAAAACATTTCTATTACTATTTCTTTAATAAATTAATTCCCCCTTTTTTTAAATACTTAGATGATTAGATTTAATTTTAATTATATTATTTTGTAAATTAAAAATCAATTTAGAATTTAGGATTTTTATTTAATTATTTTTATTTGCCAATTTAATTAAATTCACCAAAACCCTAAAAAACTTGTTTTCTTTAAGTTAATTTATTTTACTAACTTAATATTAATTCTCTTATTTTTAGGTTAATTATTTTATTTTAATTAATTAGTTCAAAAAAACCTTTTCATAGAAAACCAAACAAAGATCACATTTTCTTCTTACATTTTTTATTCTTGCATTTTATCATTATTTTGTACATTTATTCAAAATTCAATATGGTTGTAATAATTATTTTAATTTAAATTCTTGCAATTCCCTATTTGTAATTTGTAAACCCCCTCCCCTAAATCATGTAATAGCTTAGTATTTTTATTTTCCTCAATTTAAATGCTTTATATACAAATGCTAGTAATTAGGATTTTGTATGGAAAGATAAAATCAAATGCTTAGAAAACCCTAATCAAGACAAATCAAGCATGTAAACCAATACACTTGCACACATACACCCCTAAGGTAAATCCACTTTGTCGCCTTACAAAAATGGCCATATTATGCATGTGAGGTGTCTTAGTAAAAACAAGCAAAAATACAATATCATAGTCCCTCGATGATACTACATGTTGCCTCTCAAAATGGTCTTAGTCCCTAAAGGAAAGGCTAGGATATCTTACAACATTGCTAATCATGGTTGTACGATGGCCCACGCTCGTCCCTTTCACATCCAAAGATAGGGTTACTTACCAAATCAATGGTAAGATAACAATGTCAAAGGAAAGAGGAAATAGACATGAAAGACTTTTGAGTAGGTAGAATGTTCCTAGTTACTTGCTCAATTTCAAAACCAAAAAACATCCTTGCTATTTTCAAAAAACCAACAATTTCAAAACTTCTTTCAAACTTGAAAACATTTTCAAAAGATCAAACACTTTGTATACATTCTTACGAACGAGAATCATTACAAAGTTTGTCCAAACGATGGCACCTTTTCAAAATACTTTCAAAAACCACACAAAGCACATCTTCAAACAAAAGCAAGTGATCTAGCAAGTAACTAAGTGCCCATAGAAAACCATGGATGAAAGGGTGCTAATACCTTTCCTTTTCATAATCTACCTCCCGAACTCAAGAAAACATCTCAAAGGTTTTTCCTGTGCTTTATCACCTTTCCTTTTGGAAAAAGAAAAGTCGATGGCGACTCTTTCCAAACTGCAACATTTGCAATCAATTGCAAAACAACCAAGTCAGTTTTCCCATCGTATCACACCAGGTATACAATCTTTTGTTTATATCCCTAAATTTTTCCCGAACCTTTTGGTTTGCCGGGATGCCCTTATTTTTGCATAGGTGTGTCAAACTAGCGGGTCATTCTTTATGCGTAGTATTTTTTGACTATGTCTGCATTCACGCGATGCAGGAAATCTTTGTCGTCCATAGTGGTTAGCATCATGGCACCGCCAGAGAATAATTTCTTAACAAAAAATGGCCCTTCGTAAGTGGGAGTCCATTTACCCCTGGGATCGCCTTATGGAAGAATGATGCGTTTTATTACCAAGTTGCCAGCCTGATACACTTGAGGTTTGATCTTTTTGTTGAAATCCTTGATCATACGCTTTTGATACATTTGACCATGACAAACAACATCCAGTCTCTTCTCGTCAATTAAGTTCAACTGATCCAACCTAGTCTGAATCCATTCGTCTTCGCCTAAATTTGCTTCTTTCATCATCCTTAAGGAAGGAATCTAAACTTCCACAGGAAAAACAACTTCCATGCCATAGACTAAGGAAAATGGGGTTGCCTCAGTTGAAGTTCGAGCTAAAGTACGGTATCCATGGAGAGCAAACGGTAGGATATCATGCTAGTCTTTGTAGGTCACCACCATCTTTTGCATAATCTTCTTTATGTTTTTATTGGTAGCCTCCACTACGCCATTCATCTTAGGTATGTATGGAGAAGAATTATGATGCTTAATTTTGAACTGAGTGCAGAGCTCCGTAATCATAATATTGTTAAGATTGGTTCCATTGTCAGTGATGATCCTTACAAGGATACTGTAACGACAGATGGGGTTATGCTTGATAAACTGGGCTACAACGTTCTTTGTAACTGGGGCAACTGAGGCAGCTTCAACCGATTTGGTGAAGTAATCAATGGCAACTAGGATGAAACAATGTCCATTAGAAGCTGTAGGCTTGATCTCTCCAATCATGTTTGTGCCCCACATTACAAATGGCCACAGAGCAGTCATGACATTCAAAGGAATTGGAGGCACATGGACCTTGTCAGCGTAGATTTGACACTTGTGGAAAGTCTTCGAATGATGGTGACAATTAGTTTCCATAGTCGACCAATAGTAACCAGCCCTCAGAATCTTCTTGGCCATAGTGTGCCCACTAGAGTGAGTTCCAAAGATACCATCATGCATGTCCTCCATGATTTTCTCTGCCTTTGTCCATACAACGGAGCAAATTCAAATTGTGGTTGCGCTTATATAGGATCCCATTGCTTAGGAAGAATTTGGCTGAAAACCTTTGCAGGAATTTCTTGTCTTTGATGGAAGATCCTTCAGGATGTTCTTGTGCTTCCAGATATCTCCTCACTTCATGGTACCATGGTTTCTTCTCGTCAGTGTCGATCTCACAACAGTGTGCAGGTTCGTCAAATCTTTCAATCATAATTCTAGGAGCTTCGTTGTCCCACTTGACCTTGAACATGGATGAAATTGTTGCTAAGGCATCCGCCAACTGATTTTCTTCTCTTAGAAAGTGTTCGAAGGTAACCTCCTCAAAGTATGGGATTAGGGTTAACACAAGCTCTTTGTAAGAGATCAAATTAGGATGTTTGGTATCCCACTATCCTTTAACTTGACTGATTACTAAAGCTGAATCTCCATATACGCTTAAGAATTTGATTCTTAGGTCAATGGCAGCCCTAAGACCCAAGATGTATGCCTCATACTCAACCATATTGTTTGTACAATCGAAGCATAGTCTGGAAGTGAAAGGTGTATGGAAACCTTCGGGAGAAATAATCACAACACCAACTCCATTATCCAAAGCATTGGAAGCTCCATCAAAAACCATATTCCATAGGGATCCTTGTTCAGGTCCGTCATACGGTCCATGCTTTTCATAATCAGTTATTAGCATGATATTCTCGTATGGGAATTCAAAGTTCATGGATTGGTAATCATCAACGGCCTGATGGGCCAAATGATCCTTTAGTGTACTTCCTTTGATGGCCTTTTGTGTAGTATATTGGATATCATATTCAGTTAAGATCATTTGCCATCTAGTTATTCGTCCAGAGAGAGCAGTTTTCTCGAAGATATACTTGATAAGGTCCATCTTAGAAATCAACAAAGTGGTGTGAGTCAATATATAATGTCTTAGCCGGTGAGCAGCCTATGCCAGAGCGCATCAAGTTTTCTCGAGTAGTGAATATCTTGTTTCAGTCAGTAAACTTTTTGCTCATGTAGTATATTGCATGCTCTTTTTAGCCAGACTCGTCTTGTTGGCCCAACACACACCTCATTGAGTTCCCTAATACAATCAAGTACATAATCAGAGGTCTTCCTTCAACTAGAGGCATCAGGATGAGAGGTTCTTGTAAATATTCCTTGATCTTATCAAAGGATGCTTGGCAGTCATCGTTCCATCTGACTACTTGATCTTTCTTCAAGAGTTTAAAGATCGGCTCACAAGTAGCAGTCAAGTGAGATATGAATCAAGCAATGTAGTTGAGTCGACCTAAGAAACCCCTGACCTCTTTATCAATACAGGGAGTTGGCATTTCTTGTATGGCTTTGACTTTTGCAGGGTCGACCTCGATACCTTTTCCACTGGCGACAAACCCTAAGAGTTTTCTAGGTCTTACCCCGAAGGTGCATTTGTTGAGATTCAGCCTTAGCTTATATTTCTTCAATCTTTCAAATAGCTTATGAAGATGATCAAGGTGTTGTTCCTAAGTTTGTAACCTTGCAATCATATCATGAACGTACACTTCTATTTCATGATGGATCATGTCATGGAATAGGGCTACCATATCTCTTTGATAGGTTGCTCGTGCGTTATTCAAACCGAAAGGCATGACCTTGTAACAAAAAGTGCCCCACTGTGTAACAAAAGTGGTTTTCTCCATGTCTTCGGGGGGCCATTTTTATTTTCTTATAGCCAGAGAAGCCATCCATGAAGGAGAAGACTTTATGTTGAGCAGTGTTATCGACCAAGACATCAATATACGGTAGTGGGAAATTATATTTGGGGATTTCCCTATTCAAATATCTATAGTCTACATACATACGGACCTTTCCATCCTTTTTTGGAACGGGGACCACATTTTCCACCCATTGAGGGTATGATGTCACTTCCAGGAAATCTGCATCAAATTGTTTCATTACCTCAGCCTTTATCTTCTCAGACATATCTGGTCGAATGCAACGAACCTTTTACTTGACTGGAGGACAATCTTCCTTCATTGGTAGGCGATGAAATACAATATCAGTATCAAGCCCCGGCATATCTTCATATGACTAAGAAAACACCTCAACATAATTATGAAGCATCTGGACCAACCTCCCTTTGACACTTTCTTCTAGGTTAGCACCGATCTTTACTTCTTTTTTGTTTTCCTCTGTACCTAGGTTTATCACTTCAACTAGTTCCTCGTGTGGTTGAATGGATTTTTCCTCTTGCATTAGAATTCTGGCGAGTTCCCCATGTATTTCACAATCTTCCTCGCCTTCGTCTTCGGCTTGGTAGATTGGATGTTCAAAGTCATAGATGGCAATAGCGGAATCGTTTTCAACGAGATCCGGAGTGGATGAGGATCTGCAAATGCGTGTGTGTGTATGTAAGATACATGGCTATTTTGGAAATGCAATAAAGTGAAAGAAAGACAATGGGCGCAAAATTTGAATGCAAAAGAGTCCAATGTTTTTGATTAAATGATCATATGGCATATGAAAATGAACAAACCCTTAACAAATGGACCAAGGTTCCCCGGGTATGGCACATGGCTTAAAGTCATTGTTTCAATAAAATTACAGACAAAGTTCTTAAATTAATAAAACAATAAATGGCAACTACTCCTTGTTGAAGGAGATTGGAATGAAGTCCTTGTCACGACAGTTGTTGAGCCCTCCATCAACAGTCGGGTAGATCCAATAATCAAATTCACAATTAACATCAGAGTCTTTAAGAGCATCAACTTCATGGTTAGTAATGCGGAGAGGTGGTTTCCCTGCACGAGCACGTCGAACCTCCTTTTGGGCTTTAGAAGTGAAGCCCAACCCAAATTTTCCTGACTTGAAAGGCAAATCAGGGAGTTGTCCCCAAATTGTGCAACCTCCTTCTTCAACAACATCACGAGCATCTTTGAGAGAGGCCATCCTTAGTGTATCTTTAGCAGCTTTGGGAGTGTCAGGAGTGGCCTTGGCAACAACAATCATGGGAGAGACCATTTCGAAGGCTTGACAAGGAGTTTCAATGAACTCGCCATCCATTTCAACATATTTGAATGAATTTAGATGGCTAATCATAAACTCTTCTTCACGATAAACGATAACAATTTCCCCTTGACCAGATATTTCAACTTCTGATGTAGTGTGGAAGTTACTGCACTTGCCCCATGTATCCATAGGCGTCCAAGTAGGCACGAATAAGCAGGATAGATATCCATCACATAGAATGTTGAGTTGAAGAATTGAGACCCAACCTTGATATGGAGATCAACTTCTCCGTGGACCATCCCATCGAAAGCCCTTACTACAATGTCACTAGGTTTCAATACCAGTCCATCATAGTCTATTCTATCCAAATCTTCTTCAGGTAAGACATTGAGAGAAGATCCAGTATCCACTAATACATGTGCCATGGTAGTGCCCTTACATTCTATGGAGACGTGGAGAGCTTTGTTGTGATTCTTGCCCATCGGGCTCAAATGTGCGTCAGAGAACCCTAAACCATTGTCGGCAGTCAAGCTTGCTACACAGTTTTCAAATTGGTCGGCCGTAGTTTCTTGTGGGACATGTGCATTTTTTTAGGAACTTTATCAATGCTTGGGCATGCGCCTCGGAACATAGTAACAAAGACAGCATAGAAATCTTCGAGGGTGTTTTCCCCAACTGTTCCACTATCTTGTAATCACATTTTATGATGATTTTTAGAATCTCCTCCATCTCTTGGGTAGATGGGTCCTTAATGGTGATATCTTTTACGGGCGCCTCCATCAGGTCAGGTTCAGTCATTTTTTCCTTTCCTCGAGTATCAGCAGCAGGTTTAACAGCAGCAATACGAATGGGTATAGTAGTTGTACCCAAAATTTTTCCCTCTCACTTATCAAGAATTTGCTCACAAGATCTCCTTGGGTCCAAGACTGCACTAGGGTTTGATCAGCTCAAGACACCTCCTTAAGCATTTATGACCAAAATTAGGGTTTGAGTTTGCACAAGGATTTTTGAACTTACAATGCCCCATATGACTTTCATGGATCATTATGTACCCCCAAGATCACTCATGTCATGTTTCAAACCTTGGATCACACTTTTGCTCAGTCAATTGAGCAGTTGACCTAAAAATCAGTTGTATTGGGGAAAAATTCAACTATGGCCAATTTACAGTCAAACTTCATAATTCTTGATCCACATAAACATTTTAAACTTATATGTATCATTTGATCAAGTTTGGACCACAACTCCTCAAGAAATTTGATCAAATCTCCAAAGGGGCAAAATGGTCAAAATTAGGGTTTTGACTAGGAAAGGGCAATTTCTGATTTTTGACCTAGAAAATGATCAATTGGTTCAAGGCATGATCTCAAGAGTCCAATTGCATCATTTTTACCTAATCACATGGCTCAAAACATTGCAAGTCCATTGGATTGACATATGAATTTTTCAGTCAACTGATCAAAAGTCAATTGTATACTGAAAAGTCAAACTTTGACTTTTTGGTCAAATTCAAATACCAAAGATCATAATTCATCAAAACATGTCAAAATATGAAACTTATTCATCAAGAAATCAAAAATTCAAGATTTCATTTTGAAAAGTCAAAATTTCTAAACTTAGAAATTTTTCTAAGTGTTGAAAATTTCTTATTTTTTCATAACTTTGAGCAAAATTTTCACCATGATGCAAGATGATTCAAGAAAAACTTCCAACATGAAAGTTATATATATCCATGAAATCTACAACTTTTATTCACACAACTTCTTCCAAAAGTTCTTGGATCTCAAGTTATAATTTTAAGAACATGTGGTCATGAAACTAAACACTTAGTGAAATTTTGCCCTAATTTGGTCAGGATTTTGACCCAACTTCATGGCACTCTTTCATATAGTTCCAATGGGAATATTCAAAAGAAATTCAAATATGGGTTGTATATCACATTACAATCTTTCCAAAATGTCCAAGAACTCCTTGAGATCATTCTCGAGTATGGAGAATTGAAGAGATGAAGTTAAGGTTTTATCACTTGATTTACAAGGCATTTTGTGATGAACCAATTTCAAAATTCAAACTATGCTGCATAAACACTACTTTGCAGGACTCAAAATTGTTAGGAACTCCATAATTAATAGTTTACACAACTGTTAGAGGTCTCACTTCAAGCATTCAATGCATGGACATGCTTTATATCCATTTTTGGAAGAAAGGTTACTTTGCCATTTTGATAAAGTGACTTTTTGTACAAAACTTATTCTTGAGCCTTGAACTTGTTCTATTCTGATCAAACAAGTCCTAGAACCCATAAGAAATGGTTTAGACACTTACAATAACCCAACCCATTCTTGTACCTCCTCTTGAAACTTGTTTCCCTATTTTCTTCAAAATCAAGTAACCTAGCCAAAAGCTAAAAAACTTGTACTTCTGACTTGCCAATGCACTCCAATCCTTTTGCTTATAGATACACAAACTATTTGCACCAAACAAACGAATGCTCATGCACTGAAAACACTTAGAACTTAGAAACACATCTCATACTTCCATTTTCACAAAAATTGACCAAAAACTTGAAACTCATAATCTACTCGTGCGTTTCTTGGCCTTTTGGCTTTTAAAGCTTCTAAACATCATATAGAGTTGATCCCACATCCTGTTACAGAACTGTAACACCATTAATACAATCCTCCATTTTTAAAAACATAGCTCTGCACATTGACTTCTCCAGACCATTTCAGCCATTCATTACTCAAGCTAATCAATGCATTAGCTTCCTGGGACCTCAAGGAAGCTAACCTGGTCATCACCATCACTTGAAACAAGCTCAAACTCAAAACACGATTTCCAGTTTTGAGGTAAGTTTTATAACTTTCGAACTCTTCATACATGCATCACCAATGATTTATTTGTGAATAAAACATGTAGATATCATTGCCCTAAAGCTAACCATGTCCATAGTTTCCATTAATTTTGCTTGAGCTTAGAGAATTTTAGGATTGGAATTTCTGAGATTTTTAGGGTTCAGATTAGGGCCATTAAAATTCTTGCTTATCTTTAATCTATAGTTTTAATGCTTTACATTTCTGAAACCGTGAGGAAATTTGCTACAAGTTTCATGTTTAAAGTTTTCATTTTTGATGAGAAATGAGCAAGTTACAGTTGGTCTGGCTGGAGGTTGAAGATGAAGTCATCAGGGCGCATTTTGCCTCATATATTTATTAATTTACCTATGTTAACGGATGTATAGCCCCCCCCAGTGGTAGAAGCACGCGCCTGTAACCTTTGGGACCTGAGTTCGAGCCCCAGTGGTACCCTTTTGGATTTTTCACATTTTATTGTTTTCTGATTTTCTTTTTTGCACATGCTGGGCCTCCTTGGGCCTGTTTATTGTTTTTTTTTCTCTTTCTAACCCCCTGCAGGCTGTTTGCACCCCTGGCCCAGTTTATTTTATTTTCTTATTTTATTTTTATTTATTTTCTTAATATAATTTCTAAATACTAAAAAATCATAAAAATACAAAAAATAATAGATTTATATTTTGACTTAATTTATTTTATTTCTTTCACAAAAAATATTTTATTTAACTATATTTTATCTATTTTTACTAACTAGCCTTGTAAATTTAATTTTAAACTAAGTTATTTATTTTCTCTTACATTAATTAAAATATATTATTTTTTATATAAAAAAAAGACTAAAAATATTTTATAATGCTATAAATATGTTCAAGACAAAAATACTAAAAAAAACACTTTTCTTATAAACTTAATTTCTTTTATTTTAATTAATAGGTTTAGGGTTTTGTTTAAAAATATTTTCTTAACAAATTTAAGGTTTACTTTTAATTAATTATTTTTTTATTTTAATTAGTTATATTAAGACAAAATCCCTTTTCTCTAAAAAATCCAAACAAATATCCATTTACTTCACATTTTGCATTTTGGTACATTTATTCATTTTGTACATTGTATTCATTTAATTCCTTGTACATTGATACCAATTCAATATGGTTGTAATAGACTAACTAGGTTTACATTCTTGCAATCCCCATTCAATTTGTACACCCCCTCCCACAAAAATTGTAATAGCGTAGTAACTTTAAATTCCGCAATTTATCGCTTTATATATAACATGATAGTAATTAGGGTTTGTATGGAAAGACTAAAACCAATACTTAGAAAACCCAAATTCAAGACAAAATCAAGCATGAAAACAATACATTTGCACACAAACATCCCTAGGGTTATTCCACTTGGTTTCCTTATACAAAATGGCCATATTACGCATGTAAGGTATCTTAGCAAGAACAAGCAAATACAAGATCATAGTCCCTCAATGACACTATCTAAGTTTCCTTTCAATTGATCTTAGTCTCTAAAAAACAATGCTAAGATACCTTGCAACATTTCTAGTCATGGTTATACGATGAACCACGTCCGTCCCGTTTACATCCAAAGATATGCTTAGTTACCAAATCAATGGTAAGATGACAATGTCAAAGGAAAGAGGAAATGAACATGAAAGACTTTTGAGTAGGTAGAATGCTCCTAATTAATTGCTCAATTTTAAACAAAACATCCTTGCTATTTTCAAAAACAAGCACCTACACTTTCAAAACATCTTACAAACTTGAAAATATTTTCAAAAGATCAACATCTTTGTATACATTCTTACGAACGAGAATCATTAGATTTCCTAAACAATGGCCTCTTTACAAAATACTTTCAAAAACACACAAAGCACAATTTCAAACAAAATCAAGTGATCTAGCAAGTAACTTAGAGCCCATGGAAAACCATGGATGAAAAGGGTGTTAATACCTTCCCTTTTCATAATCTACCCCCTGAACTCAAGAAATAATCTCAAAGGTCTTTCCTATGCTTTTTCACCTTTCCTTTTGGATAAAAGAAAAGTCAGTGGTGAATCTTACTAACCGCAATATTTACGATCAAACGTAAAACCTTCAAGTCAGTTCTCCCACCGTATCACAAAACTGGCGACTCTGTTGGGGAGAATTCTAAAAGTGGGGTTACCTTAGGGTTAGATCACATTTACTTGCTTTCAATTGTTTGACTTGTTTGCTTTACATTATGGTTCTTTGTTTGGGTTTGAATCCTCTACCCTGATTTGGGATACCTTATAGGTAAGTAGCAATACATTGTGGAAACTGTGCGGGGTATACCGACACGGTCTAAGCAATAAATACGTTAGTGCGACATATTTGTGGGTACCGGTAGCCCTTGAGTTAATTAAGGAGAATACGGGGCCGCTGAGTGATGTCATGAAGCACTAATGAACTTTTAGAACCTTTACTTGACCAACTTGGCCATTTAGGATGTAGTGAGATGACCGACTTTGGTGCAGTCTGAAGTTGGTAGATACTCGATACTACACTCATTGAGGTTTGGTTTCTTGGGATATTTCGGTCGCCATTAAAGAGGCTTGTGCTGAAACAATGACCAAGGAAACAAACCAGTGATATTGAGCTCCTTAGAACCCAGTTACTATTACTAGGACAGGTTTGAGCCAACTAAACTTCAAGAGGGTACTTACCTATGAGACTCCATGTAAGCCTAAACCTAAGGACTTGTTTACTTTGTTTGTGTATATATATATATATATATATATATATATATATATATATATATATATATATATATACTTGTACATAACATAATGAACATCATAACATCATAAACATTCACTAACCATTTCAAGGATCTTGGGATTTATCTTTGTTCTTGTTTTGTAGGATATGGATTCTCTTCGTAGGAAAACTATTCAAGTCAATCTCGTAAGGATCCCCCCACAACTTAAGGAGCTAGCTTCAAGGATTACTGAAAACTCTCTATTTACCGAGAGACATGGTCTCCCACTCAACTTGGTCACCTCCAACACAGATGAGGACATGATGAAGGTGCTCTTTGAGTTCTTTGATCTTTTACACCATTGCTTCACATTTCCCAATTATCAACTTGTGCCTACTTTGGAAGAATTCTCTCAACTCTTAAGGATTCCCATTCTCAATCAACTACCTTTCAATGGTACGGAAAGAGACCCAATCCAGAAGAGATTTCTCAAGCTCTACACTTGCACTCATCTGATGTCACAACTCATTGGGAAACAAGGAGTGGTGTCAAAGGTTTCCTAGTGAAGTTCTTGTTCTAGAAAGCCCAAAACTATTGGAATTCTTTGGATTTGCAAGCCTTTGAGGAAATTGTGGCTCTCCTCCTCTATGGGATGGTTTTGTTTCCAAATCCTGACCAACTCATAGATGTGAACCCCGTCAAAATCTTTATATCCCGCAACCCAGTGCCTACTTTGCTAGGAGACATCCTACACTCTTTTCACACTCGCACAATGAGGAAAAGAGGTGTCCTTATGTGTTGCACTCCTCTCTTGGAAAGATGGTTTATTTCGCATCTTCTCCAATCTGTATTAAAGAATGAGTAAGGTTCAAGGTGGTAACAAAGATTGATGACGCTCAAACATTCAGACATTCATTGGTGCTCCCGATCCATAGAGAATGTTACTATTGTCGACCGTTGTCGAGAATTCCCTAATGTCCCTTTACTTGGAATTTGGGGAGGTATCACCTACAACCCCTGCTTAGCCTTAAGACAATTTGGTTACGCCCGAAGGGATGGCCCACATTAAATGTTGATTCAAGGTTTGGTATTTGACTACGAGAACAATGATCAAAATCTTCGCCAAAGATTTATCCGAGCTTGGAGGATGTTGAACAAGGTAGATAGCAAGACATTGGGGCACAAGAATTCCATCCCTCTTGAGCCTTACCTCAAGTGGGTATGAGCTCGTTCTCAGAGTGTCATGATGCCTTACCCCTTCATTCTCCTGGTAATCATTGAGCCTGTCATGGAAGGAGATGTTCCATATACTATCCTACACCCTGACATGCCCACGTCTCTTGAAGACTTACAAAGAGATTGGATACAACTCAAGGGGGGAGCGAGATACTTTCGAAGCCCAATTCTACGCAAGTGAGAAGAAGGTTTTGGAACTCACTAGGCTACTTAATGAGGAGAAGAACCTGAATGCTTACATCGCACCAAAAAGGATGCGTACTACCTTTTTATCTTAGAGTTTTTGTATTATTTTGCCCAAGAAGGCATTGATGTACTCAAGCTTTAATTTATCAATATAACGCGTGTTTCCTTTTTGTTTAAAACAAATTTGAATCTTTAAAATCCTTGAATTCATTGGATATGCATTTACCATTCATCATAACATAAGAAGATTTCTTGCAACAAGTATCCTCATCTCTCTACTATTTATTTCAGTAAGATGGATCTCGAGCAAACGGTGAAGGAACTCCAAGCTCATAATGCACAGTTTCAACAATTGTTCTTAACTCTGGCCAAAGGACAAGAAGAGTTGAAGACCTTGCTGGTGGAAGAGAAGAAAAAGAAGACGAAGAAAATAACCAGAGTTTTAAACATGGGAAGAAGATTCCATGGGCAAACAAGAATGACCCTAGACTTTGGAACGACATCTGGTGAGAAAGACAATCAAGATGGGAAGGAAAAATAAACAGTTGTCCAGTCAGAGTCAGAAGAGAAAGAGGAAGAAGAAGACTATTCTGAAGAACAATACCCTCCAACTGACGACAAGTATAAGCATCTAGAAGAACGGTTGAGTGCAATGGAAATCCAAAAAGTGCCTGGCTTGGACTTTGAGGAGTTGGGGTTAGTGTCAGGGATTGTCATTCCTTCAAAATTCAAAGCACCTGTGTTCGCCAAATATGACGGAGTCTCATGCACCAAAATGCATCTCCGGTCCTATGTGAGGAAGATCCAACCTCATACCACTGATAAGGATTTATGGGTACACTTCTTCCAAGACAGTCTGTCTGGAACTCAACTTGATTGGTTTTATCATCTAGAAAGAGCAAATGTTCATAATTGGGAAGATCTGGCCGCCGCCTTTTACAAACAATACCAATACAACGCTGATCTTGTGCCTACCCGTACTCAACTCCAGAGTATGGCCATGATTTCAAGTGAAGGCTTCAAGGACTATGCGCAAAAATGGAGGGACTTAGCAGGAAGGGTCCAACCTCCCCTATCTGAAAGAGAATTAGTAGACATGTTCTTGGGCACCTTGTCCGGTCCCTTCTTTAATCACTTAATTGGGAGTTCATCGGCAGGTTTTACTAAATTGATATTGAACGGAGAAAGGGTGGAAGCGGGATAAAGAACGGGAAAATTAAAAAGGATGCATCCTCTGCTGCTGTAAGGAAGCCATTCATTGGAAAGAAAGAAGTGGTTGTCGTATATCCTTAGAGAAATCAAGATAGGACCAAACGTTGTCCAATGGTGGGGGATATTATGATTCCTAAACCTGCGCCTGATCAACAAAGAAACAACCAACCCAGAATGGAAATACTAGTTAGACAATTCACCAGAATTAACATGACCCTATCTCAAGTATTACCACATTTGTTAAGCTCCAACCTAGTGACTTTGAAAGAATCTCCAAAGAACCCTAACACAACCTCTCCTCACTATCATCCTAATGCCCACTGTGAATACCACTCTGAGAGTCCCGGCCATGACACTAACAACGGTTGGACTCTAAAGAACAAAGTACAAGACCTCCTTGAAGCCAAAGAGATTGAATTCGATGCGCCAGAAAATCCCAATGTCATTTCTGCCCCTATGCCCAAACACGACCATAATACCAACGCCATTGAGGAAGATATGTTTGTTACTTCAGTTGATGAACTTATGACCCCACTCCTAACTATCAAAAAGAACTTGTTAAATGCCGGTGTATTCCCAGGCTGTGATGAAAGCTGTCATTTCTGTTTGTCCTTACCAACCAGTTGTCCTTCATTGAAAGAAGGCGTTCAATGCCTAATAGACAACAAGGAAATTTTGTTCGAGAAGAATTCAATTCCAAATATTTCTTATAATAATGTTTCCATCGTTACCATTTCCAACAATTCTTCCAGGGTCTCCGCCAAAAGACCCGTTAGAATTACATCAGTTCCAAAAGTAGCTCCTTTGATAATTACAATGCCTGGACCAATCCCGTATTCGTCAGACAAAACCGTACCATGGAATTATGGAGGGCATGTCTACTACCACGGTATCAAGCAAGATTGGCCAGCTGCCGAAAATTCAAGTTCTGAGAAGGTTGATTCCAATATCAGTAATATTGTAGGGACTAGCAAGATTACCCGAGGCAGAAGATATTCTCTCCAGAAATTGCTCCCCCAAAAGCAGTTTATGGACCCGTAATCATTCCTGTTATTGTTGCTCCTCCAAAGGTTGTTCCCAGTCCTACAATCATTTATGCTAATACTCCTGCTGACAAAACTGTTACAATCCCTGTTATCACTCCTACTGACATTCCTGCTGCCGAGTCAACCGAGACTCGAGGTAAAGGTATTCTGGTTGAGCCTGTCTAGACGAAGGCATAATCAGTGGCTATCACTGAGACCTCCCGAAAGAGATGGAGGATATTCTAAAGATCATAAAAAGAAGCGACTACAATGTAGTCGAGCAACTAGGGAAAACTCCATCAAAAATTCCCATGCTGGCTTTATTACTATGTTCCGAGACACATGCAAAGGCCTTGGTAAAATTCCTGAAAACTTCCCATGTACCCCAAGAAACATCTGCCGATCAGTTCCAAGACTGCGTAGCCAGCTTAACTGCAGATAATGGTTTAGGTTTTTCAGATGCTGATTTAACGCCAAGAGGGAGGAAGCACAATGAGGCATTGCACGTCTCAGTTGAATGCAGGGGCACAACCTTGGCTCATGTCTTGGTTGACACCGGTTCGCCTTTGAATGTATTGCCTAAAAAGGCTCTTGATAGGCTTGACTGTGAGGGACTGAGATTGAAGCCAAGCAACATAGTAGTGAGGGCCTTTGACGACTCAAAAAGGATGGTGCATGGGGAAGTGGACATCCCCATAAAGGTTGGAACCCAAACATTTGATTCAACTTTTTATGTAATGGATATTAGCCCTTCATATTCCTGCTTTCTAGGCCAACCGTGGATTCACAATGCTGGCGTTGTTACCTCTATGTTGCACCAAATGCTGAAATATATGATTCAAGGGAAAATCATCACCGTTCATGGAGAATAAGAATATATGGTCAGCCATCTCAATTCCTTCATATATGTAGAATTAGATGGTGAATTTATTGAAACTCCATTCCAACATTTTGAAGAAGTCCCGCAAGAGGTGGCAGTGACTAAGGTTGTGTCTCAAGTTCCCAAGATCACAAGGCCTCCACTCAGGATGTCATCTTTGAAGGATACCAAGGCGGTGATAGAAGAAAGTGGGTGCACTATTTGGGGACAACTCCCAGATATCCCATACAAATATGATAAGTTTGGTATGGGTTTCACTTCAAGTGCCCAGAAGGTTGTACGTCGTGATCGTGCTAGAGGATCACCCTTGAAGATCAGGAACCACCAAGTCGGTGTCGTGGAGGATGATGAATACAGCTACAACCTGGAGGGTTAGATCTTTCCAACTGTCAGTGGAGGGCATAACAACTGTGAAGCTAGAGATTTTGTCCCGATCACATTTATCCCATAGTAATTTGTCTTTACATTTTGTTGGATCTGTAATATTGAAACAATTCAGACTCTTAAAACCTTGTGTCTTACCCGAGGCACAATGATCCATTTGTAAGGGTTATCATCTCATTTCCATATGACATCAATGAATCATAGACGTTTTTGCATACAAACTTTGTGCTCATTGTTTTTCCTTTTTAAATTTTCATTTTTTTTCAAAGACATTTATACTCTTACACACACTCACACTCACAATGCAGGACTACATCATTCAGGATTCCATGGGTAACAGTTCTGCTATGGCTTTCTGTGACTCTGAAAATCTAATTTACCAAGCCGAAGACAAAGGTGAGGAAGATTGTGAAGTACCAGGGGAACTCGCCAGGTTACTACAACAAGAAGAGAGGACCATTCAGCCTCACGAAGAGCCAGTGGATACAATCAACCTAGGTACCGAAGAAGACAAAAGAGAAGTCAAGGTGGGTGCCAACCTGGAACCCAGCATCAAAGAGCGTCTGATTTAGTTGCTACACGAGTATGTTGAGGTCTTTTCCTGGTCGTATGAAGATATGCCAGGACTTGATGCAGATATCGTGGTACATCGTCTACCAACAAAAGAAGAATGTCCACCGGTAAAACAAAAGGTCCGTCGAATGCGACCAAACATGTCAGAGAAGATTAAAGCAGAAGTCATGAAACAATTCAACGCTGGATTCTTGGCCGTCACCTTTTATCCGCAATGGGTTTCCAATGTTGTTCCCGTGCCTAAGAAGGACGACAAAGGACGAGTGTGCATAGACTACAGAGATTTGAATAGGGCAAGCCCTAAGGATGATTTCCCACTCCCCCACATTGATATTCTAGTTGATAATACGACACAACACAAGGTGTTTTCCTTCATGGACGGATTCTCAGGCTACAACTAAATCAAAATGGCGCCTGAGGACATGGAAAAAACAACCTTTGTCACACAGTGGGGCACATTCTGCTATAAGGTTATACCATTCGGACTAAAGAATGTTGGGGAAACCTATCAACGTACCATGGTAGCTCTATTTCACGACATGATACATCACGAAATAGAGGTCTATGTGGACGATATGATAGCTAGATCTCAAACAGAAGAAGAACATCTTGATCATTTACAGAAACTGTTTGAGAGACTAAAGAAGTACAAGCTGAGGTTGAACCCAAATAAATGAAAGTTTGGAGTAAGGTCTGGTAAACTCCTAGGATTTGTCTTCAGTGTTGTACCCCAAAATTTCCCCTCCCATATTTCCCAAGACATTTCAAGAATAACTCCTAAGTTGCTCAAGATAGCTCAAGAGTTGGACAGTCAAATCACCTCCTAAGGCAGTCAACCTCAAATTAGGGTTTTGTGTTGCAACAAGGTCCTTGCATCCAAATGGCCTCAAGTTCTCCCCAATGTCCTAATATGCTCTCAAGTTCATCCATGTAAAATTTCAAGCCTTGTAGAGAAAGTTTGGCCAGTCAATTGCTCAAGAAGCCCAAGAATCGACTGTGCTAGGGCAAAAGTCAACTGTGAACTACAAATAGTCAAACCTCAAGATTTTTTGTCAACATTATCATTTTGAAGGATAATTCATCATTTGATCAAGGGTTGATCATGATTCATCAAGGATTGCTCAAGATTCATCAAGATTCAAAAGTTGCTAAATTAGGGTTTTGTAGGAAAAGTCAACTCAACTTTGACCAAGCATAACTTTCTCATACTTTATGAGAAATGACACATCCAAAGCTCAGTTTGAATAGGATGCAATTTTATACAATCCATCTTCACACCCCAAGATCAATAAATGCACTCACAAAAAGTTACAAATTTGGACATTATAGGTCATTTTTGAAAGTCAACAAAAACACCTTTTTTATCAAAGCTTATAACTTGAGCATGGAACATCAAAATGAGATGAGACCAAAAGGGTTGGTTAGAGTACATCTCAAGGTTTCTAAAAAGTCCAAGAACACCTCCAAAAGTTCAAAATTGAAGAAGTTATGCATTGTTGAAGTTGGACATTTTTTCAAAATTGCCAAAAGTCAACTATCCCCAAAACTTCAAAATTTGACAAATGGGCCCACTTTTTTCCACTTGATTTGATCTTGTCACACCACACACGTGCCCTATCTTCAGTTTCATGGCCAATTATTAATGTTTCTATTTTATTTGATTTTTATTGATTTAATTCATTTTAAATCAATTTAAAATCAAAAAAAATCCAAATCTTAATCAATTGGAATCTTTTTGATCATTACAGGTCTTAATTGACATTATGAACACAATCAAATTCGTACCAAGGCATATCATGCACAAAATATTGGGTTTGGACATTTTTGGAAGCTTTGTTAATGGAAGATCATATCATATCTTGAAACATCAATGCTCATGGATTCAAGCCCAAATTTTTAACCTAATACAATCCTTGTTACATATACAACATGAAGGACACAAGAACACGACCTGAAAGCTGCACAAACGGCTAGACCAAAACTGGAAAAAAGCTTGAAAAGTGTGGAATCAAAATCCATACTAGAGGCAAATTCAAGGCAAAAACTCAACGTGTTGTTCTTATTTACCATCCACTGAAGCTAAAGCAACCATTCACAAGCCCTGAAACATCTCCAAACACACTGTAAGTCGCTTGAAACTCCACCCTGTACATGAAATCGTAACCTTGGATTCTTGCATCTTTTTGATAAATCATGGGCATATTCTTGATTCTTGCATAATTTCCAAGCTATCTGCAATATTTGATTTCATTTTTAAGGCCTGTAATGTAATACCCGAACCTAGGGTTTCCGTTTCTTGTTTTTAGGCGTTTGCTTTGCAGGTAAAATTAGGACCAATAATGGACATATATGAACTCAGGAGGAAGAGACGACCACGTCCATGTTCTTGGATGGTATTTATATGGCTTAGAATGAGTTTTAGAAGCAAGCCACAGATCTTGCTGCGGATAAAAATCCGCAGGTAAGAAAACCAGTTTCACGAAGAAGACAAAGGCGTGTCTTCTTCCCATTGGTCAATTCAAATCAGCGTGCTTTTTATTTTTTTCCCAGACATATTGCTTGTTTTAATATATAATAATTGATGTGTAATATAATAACCAAAACAACAAAGTGATGCAGTGGCAAAGGAAGCGTGTCAAAGTCCAATGGGACCTGGGTTCGAATCCCAGGTCCCCCAAATGCTTATTGTTATTTTGTTACAGGTATTCCAATGCATTTCCATAGCGTGGTCCACCATACACCACAAAGCTCCAGGCGCCAAATGGCCTCCAGGCCAAATCCAAAGGCTAAGGTTGAGTGTCCATCATGGTCTCAGGTCAATGCACGCACGTGGAATCTGGAAAGTCAAACGAGGCTTGCTGCAAATGGGTCTCAGAATTGCAGATTTCACCTCCTCTTGGGCCCAACACCCCCTTGGTTTATTTTCTTTTTATTATATTTATTTATTTGCTTTATTGCTTTAATTAATTATTTTTATTAAACTAACCAATTAAATTTTTCCTCATAAATCAAAATCACAAAAATATTATTTTTATTTATTAAAATTAAATTCATCACTTTTATTTTTGTAAATAAATATTAATTAATTAATTTAGTGTTAATTAGGTTAACTTTTAATATTTTTGCAATATTTAAAATCAATTTAGAATATTAGGTTTTATTAACATTAATCGAATTTATTTTATTTCCTTAATTACTCAAAAATCCAAAAATACCTTTTTTAATTAATTAATTAATTAATTCAATAATTAGCCTAGGTTTAATTCCATTTAATTCAAAAATAACAAAAAAGACATGCTTTCTTTCAAAAAGGGTCAAAACCCTAAAAAATGCGTCGTTTTAATTTTCTCGCACGCGATCCATATTTCCAATATTGTAATTGCTTCCGGTATGTAATAGCTTTAATTAGGACTTTAATTATTTATCGCTTTATTTTACTTTCCGCAATTTAAATTAAAGGGTTTGTTTTTGGTGATGTAAATACCGGACGCCTTATAATAGTTTAGATTTAATTTCCGCAATTTAAATTCTGCAACTATACACTGTTAGATGTTTGATAATAGGGAATGCATGACAAGATCAAATCTTTAACCTAAAATCAACATAGCTCACCCATGACATGTACAAAGATAATATTAACCGAAATAACACACTCGCACATGCGCACTCTTAGGGTACACCTCACTTGGTTGCCTCTGAAGGTGGTCATTGAGTATAGAAAGTTTTAGAGGTCGCCCTCTTGTCCAAAGATCATAGTTTCCTCAAAACGGTTGCCTCGGAAAAATGATCTAAGACATTAGGGTTACCGCTAAGGCGTCCTAACATTGCTTTAGTGGCCACACGTCCCTTAATCGAATTGACCCTTAAAACTCCAACGACGATGCTACCTACTCATCAATAGTGGGCTAGCATTGTCTAAAGGACATTAGCACAGTTTAATTCCCTTTTCGAGTAGGTAGATGGTTCTTAAGTACTTGCTCTCTTTTAAAAACAAAACAAAACTTTTCGCACTTACACCTTTCAAACAAAAACTTCTTTCAAACCCACAAACACAAAGAAAAGCAATTTTGAAAACACTTTGAGCAAGTACCTAAGAGCCCGTGGATAACCACGGATAGAAAGGGTGCTAACACCTTCCCTTTCTATAATCTACCTCCCGAACCCGAGAAACATCTCGAAAAAGGAATTTTTCTGTGCTTTTTACCTTTCCTTGTTGGATAAAATAAAATACGGTGGCGACTCTTGCTTACCGCGACATTTTGCGAAAACAAACGCAAAACGCGAACCAGCATTCCAAAAACAGTCAGTTCTATTCCCACCGATCACAGAACTGGCGACTCTGTTGGGGATTTTCATAAGTAAGGTGTACCTTAGGATTAGATCATTGTGTTTTCAATTGTATGCTTTGTATGATTTACATTTGTGGGTTTGTATCGGAGTTCTATAGATCCTAACCCGGATCTGGGGATACCCTTTAGGTAAGTAGCAATAAACTGTGAGGGAACTGTCTGGCGTAGACCGACACGGTTGAAGCAGTAGCTATGTTGGTGTGGCACTTTAGTCTGTACCGATATCCCTTGTGTTGGAACGAGGAGAATATGGGTCTTCTAAGGGGTCATTAAGCACCAACTGACCTTAGAACCTTAAATTGACCAACTTGGCCATAGAACAGTAGCAGTATGCTACACTCATTGAGACTAAATCTCGTAATGATTCTGGCCGCAAGAAAAGGTTGCTAAGCTGGAATTATGACCGATTGAGGGTAGTCAGTGATATTGAGATCCTCTAGAACCCGATTACTATTTTTAGGACAGGTTCAAACCAACTGAACTGAAAGAGGGTAGTACCTAAGCTCCTTGCCAACCTGAAATCTAAGGGCTCTTTTGTATGACTTGTGTGCCTTTACCATGTTTGTTATTTGTGGATACTTGTGGTGTGCCTACTATCATGATATCATGACATCATAACACTGCATACATCTTGCATTGGACTAACCTATTTCAAAGACAGGAGGGATTCATCTTTGTTCTGTTTTGTAGGTCATCATGATGCCCATGCGTAAGAATACCATCTGGATCAACTTTGTCCAAGTCCCTACCTTACTTAAAGAGTTGGTTGCCAAGATGCCTGACACTACTTCCTTCATCAGGAGGCATGGTTCTCTTCTTAGTTTGGTCACCTCCAAATTGGACGAGCAGATGATGAGTGTCCTGGTCCAATTCTATGATCCGCTGTACCATTGTTTTACATTCCAGGACTTCCAGTTGGTTCCTACCCTAGAAGAGTTCTCTGAGCTGCTCGGCATCTCTGTTCTGGAGCAGACCCCATTTACTGGTTAGGAGAAGACCCTTAGGCCCGAAGAGATTGCTGCAGCCCTTCGTTTGACTAAAGAGGAGGTAATGGCTAATTGGGAGACTAGAAGTGGAGCAAAGGGATTTCTGACTAAGTTTTTGGTTGGTAAGGCTAACTATTTCTGGGATGGTCTAGACTTCAAGGCCTTCGAGGATATTATGGCTCTTCTGATTTATGGATTGGTATTGTTTCCGAATCTTGACACTTTTGTTGATGTGAATGCGATAAAGATCTTCATCTCTCAGAATCCTGTTCCCACTCTCTTGGGTGACATTCTTCATCAGCTTTATGCTCGTATTGCCCGAAAGTGGGGAACCTTAATGTGTTGTGCTCCATTATTATCGAGGTGGTTTATTTCGCACCTCCCCAAGTCAGTACTGAAGAACAAAGAAGGAATGGGCTGGGCTTATAGGGTGATGTCTCTCTCTCATAATGACATCATTTGGACTCTCAAGGGTATGGACGAGGTGACTATCATTGATCGCTGTGGGGAGTATCCTAATGTCCCAATGATAGGAACCCATGGAGGAATTTTTTACATCCCATGCTTACATCCCATCCCATGTGGGGAGTATCCTAATGTCCCAATGATAGGAACCCATGGAGCCATAAGAGAAGGACCTCACGAGCTGCTAATTCCTAATATCATCTTTGATTTTCAAGGGGATAGCGACGAGCAACGTCATAGATTCATAAGGGCTTGGGATAGAGTTCACTAATCTGATCCACATGAGATGGGCCCAAAGACTTCTCTACCAATGGAGCCATATCTCAGATGGGTCCGCATCTGTGCCCAAAAGCTAGGTATGCCATATGAAGTCGTCCAACCTGTCACTCTTGAAGTTGCTAATGAAGAAGGGGTTCTTCCAACCATCCTCCATCCTTATATGCCCACTGACATTGGGGCACTGAAGAGATCTTGGATGCAACTGCGGGAAGAACGGGATTCTTAACGGGAGAAGTTCAATGAGCAGAAGATCCAGAAGCTGACTAGGAAGTTGGAGAACGAGCGAATTCTCAACGACTATGTCCGCACTGAGAAGAAGAGACCATGGGAGCATTGATGGGCTTTTGTTTATTACTATTTCAGTCTTATTTACTTTTCAGTATTTCCTTTCGTGTAACGCCTTAATGGCATCTGTTGAACAATTTGAATTACAAAGTTTATCTAATAAAGTGTGTTTCCTTTCTGGTTTACAAATTTGAATCTCCCGATTGTCGTTGAAATCATAATCATACGCATTTCATACCATGCACTTCATAAACAGGAACCCATTACAGGTCTCTTATCTTCTTCGCTGTTTATTTCAGCACTCATCATGTCAGTTGAATCTTCAACTGAGCAAGCTATCAAGGCCATCCAGGCCCAGAATGCCCAATTTCAAGAGTTGTTCATGAATCTAGCTAAGGGTCAGCAAGACCCGAAGACCTTGATTCTGAAAGAGAAGAAGAAGAAGAAATAGAGGACCATCCTGTTTAACACAGGGCACAGGTTTGGCAACAGGCTATAGAATGAAGTTGATCTGACCACCTCATCTGGAGGGAAAGGTAGTCAAGAGGAAAGGAGGGCTCCTAGCCCTGTGGTCTCCGGCAACGAGACGAACTACGATGAAGAACAGTATCCTCCTGCTGAGGATAGATACAAGCAACTGGAAGACCGGTTGAGTGCTATGGAAGTGCAGAAAGTACCTGGCCTAGATTTTGGTGATCTAGGTCTATCATCTGGGGTGGTGATTCCCCACAAATTCAAGGCACCAGCCTTTGCTAAGTATGACAGAGTTTCTTGTCCGAAGCTGCACCTCTGGTCATATGTGAGGAAGATTCAGCCATACACTGCTGATAAGAACCTATGGATCCATTTATTTCAAGATGGTCTCTCAGGGACTCAGCTTGAGTGGTTCTATCAGTTAGACGGAGCCAGTATCCGCAGTTGGGAAGATTTGGCTACCGCATTCTACAGGCAGTATCAGTACAACTCCGACCTCGCTCCTACGTGTACCCAACTCCAGGGTATATTAATGGGAATGGGTGAAGGATTCAAGGATTATGCTCAAAAGTGGAGAGACCTCGCCGGAAGGGTGCAACCGCCTTTGGCTGATTGGGAGCTTGTGGACATGTTTCTGGGGACCCTGTCTGGTCCATTTTTTAACCATCTAATTGGAAGCTCTTCGTCTGGGTCTACATAGCTTATTTTGACCGGTGAAAGGATAGAAGCTGGTATTAAGGCTGGTAAGATACAGAAGGGTGCCTCGTCAAGCACCGAAAAGAAGTCATTCAAGAAAGAGTCCAGTGCTATCTACAGTTCAAGAAACTAGAATAGACCTGAACGCCGTCAAGCTGTGAATGCGGTTGTTATTTCAAAACCTGTTGGTGCTCCTCAGTACAGCAATCCACAAAAGGATGAGAGACCTCGAAGGCAATTCACCCGTCTCAGCATGACCTTATCTCAGATTCTGCCACAGTTGCTGAAGACTAATCTGGTGGTTTTAAAGGAAGCCCCGAAGAATCCAAATACCACATCACCGAGGTATAACCCTAATGCCTGTTGTGCTTTTCACTCTGATAGCCCGAGGCATAATACGGATGATTGTTGGGTTTTGAAGAACAAGGTACAAGACTTAATTGATGCGAAGGAGATTAAGTTTGAGACGCCCGAGAGGCCTAATGTTGTGACTGCTCCTATGCCCAAGCATGGAGTAAATGCTATAAAAGAAGATTTGTTCGTGGTTTTTGTGAATGATATTGTTACCCCTTTGTTGACTGTAAAGAAGAACCTTTCGCTAGCCGGTTTATTTCCGGGATGTGATGAAGGTTGCCGTATGTGTTCTAATCTACCTAATGGTTGTCCGCTTTTGAAATCAGGTGTCCAACGCCTGATGGATAGTAAAGAAATTCTATTCAAGAAGACTGTTGTTCCCGTAATTCCTACTGAAGAAGTTGCCATTATTACCATTTTCGACAATTCTTCCAAGGCTCCCTCGAGGAAGCCTGTTAGAATTACATTTGTTCCGAGAACCACACCTGTAATCATCACTGTTCCGGGGCCCATCCCCTACACCTCTGATAAAGCTGTCCCTTGGCACTATGGGGATGATGTTTATTTTCATGGAGTTAAGCAAGAGTTGGATGCTGATACTGACATCGGCAACATTACTGGACCTGCTAAAGTCACCCGCAGCGAAAGACTTTTCTCACCTGATATTGCTCCACCAACTGCCCGAAGACCTGTTTTTATTACACCTGCCAGTGTACCTGCTGCCATTCCTGTACGAGTTCCTATTCTTACCCCTGTCGCCGAGTCATCTGACACTCGGGGCAAAGGGATCACCATTGATGTGCCTTCCCAGATGGAGGCACCGAAGACGATTACTGTTGAAGCTTCTAAACAAGAGATGGAAGAGATTCTGAAAATCATCAAGAAGAGTGACTACAATGTAGTTGAACAGTTGGGGCAAACCCCGTCTAAGATTTCTATGTTGTCACTATTGCTGTGCTCAGAGGCCCATGCCAAGGCTCTGATTACCTTTTTGAAAACTGCCCACGTGCCACAAGAGACGTCAACTGATCAGTTTACAGATTGCATGGTCAATTTGACTGCTGATAATGGGTTGAGTTTCTCTGACACCGACTTGACTGCTAAGGGGAAGAATCACAACGATGCCCTGCATGTCTCCATTGAATGCAGGGGCACTACTCTTGCACATGTATTGGTGGATACTGGTTCCTCATTGAACGTATTGCCTAAGAAAGCTCTGGACAGGTTGGATTGCGAAGGGTTGGAGCTGAAACCAAGTAACATTGTTGTCAGGGCCTTTGATGGGTCTAAGAGGATGGTGCACGGTGAAGTTGATATTCCAATTAAAGTTGGTTCTCAGGTCTTCAATTCTACATTCTATGTGATGGACATTCGACCATCTTATTCTTGTTTGCTGGGTCGTCCATGGATCCACAAAGTCGGGGTCGTAACCTCAACACTCCACCAGAAGCTGAAGTACCCGGTCAAAGGGAAGATTATGACAGTGCAAGGGGAGGAAGAGTACATGGTCAGCCACCTCAACTCGTTCCGATATGTAGAAATGGATGTGGAGTTCATTGAGACCCCGTTCCAGCATTTTGAAGAGGTTCCCCAGACACTGGCGTCAGCTGAGACTGTTGTTGAAGATTCTCCTATGAGGATGGCTTCCTTAAAGGATGCCCGAGCTGCTATTGAGAAGGGTGAGTGTGAAAATTGGGGCAGACTCCTTGATTTTACACAGAAGACTAACAAGTTTGGTTTGGGTTTCACTGCAGAAGCTCAAAGGGTTGTTCGGAATGCAAGGATCGGAAGACCTCCTCTGTTCATCAGCAACTCGGGAGTGAATGCCATTGAAGATGATGCGGAAGAGTCTGAATTCGACAGCTGGATCTATCCTACGACCAATGGTGGACCAAGCAACTGGACAGCAAAGGACTTCATCCCTATTACTTTTGTTACCCAGTAATTAAACTTTTGTTTTGAATTTGTAACAGACAATGTTTTAAACTTTATGGCCCTGTGTCTTACCTGGGGCACTATGGTTTCATTTGTGAGGGCTTTATGTGTGTCATTTTCATATATCATTAATAAAAGTATTGGACGTTTCTTGCATTTCAAATCTTGCGCTCCTTGTTTTTCTTTATTATATATTGCAAAACAGCTATTTTACACACACTCACATATACAGGTCCACATCCACTCTGGATCTCACTGGTAACGACTCTGCTACTGCCAATTATGACTTCGAAAATCTGATCAACTTAGCCGAAGACGAAGGTGAAGATGATTGCGAAGTGCCTGGTGAACTTGCAAGACTGTTACTCCAGGAAGAGAGGGCCATTCAGTCGCACGAAGAGCCGGTGGAATCAGTGAATCTGGGTACAGAGACAGACAAGAAAGAGGTCAAGGTCGGTGCAAACCTGGAGCTTAGTGTGAAGCAACGGTTGATTCAGATGCCGCGTGACTATGTTGAGATCTTTTCCTGGTCTTACGAAGATATGCCGGGGTTGGATACCAATATTGTAGTTCATCGCCTTCCTACCAAGGAAGACTGTCCTCCAATAAAACATAAGGTCCACCGAATGCGCCCAGAGATGTCTAATAAAATCAAGGCTGAAGTTATGAAACAGTTTGACGCCGGTTTTCTAGCAGTTACTTCTTACCCTCAGTGGGTGGCCAATGTGGTTCCTGTGCCGAAGAAGGATGGTAAGGTTCGAATATGTGTTGACTACAGGGGTCTAAACAGGGCAAGCCCCAAGGATGATTTCCCTCTACCTCATATCGATGTTCTGGTTGATAACACTGCTCAGCACAAGGTATTCTCCTTTATGGATGGTTTCTCCGGTTATAATCAGATCAAAATGGCTCCCGAACACATGGAGAAGACAACTTTTGTTACTCAGTGGGGCACCTTTTGCTACAAGGTCATGCCTTTTGGGTTAAAGAATGCTGGGGCAACGTACCATCGTGCCATGGTTGCTTTGTTTCATGACATGATCCATCATGAGATTGAAGTGTACATCAGCGATATGATTGCAAGGTCCCAGACTGAGGAGGAACACCTTGACCATCTGTAGAAGCTGTTTGATAGGCTGAAGTTGTACAAGCTAAGGTTAAACCCGAACAAGTGCACCTTCAGGGTGAGGTCTGGTAAGCTACTGGGGTTCGTTGTAAGCGACAAAGGTATTCAAGTGGATCCTGCAAAGGTGAAGGCCATATAAGAGATGCCATCTCCCCGAACTGAGAAAGAGGTCAGAGGATTTCTGGGACGACTGAATTACATTGCACGATTCATCTCGCACCTGACTGCTACTTATGAGCCAATCTTCAAGCTACTGAAGAAAGATCAAGTGGTACGTTGGAATTATGAATGCCAGGCCGCTTTCGAAAGAATCAAAGAGCATCTCCAAGAGCCACCTATTCTAACGCCACCAGTTGAAGGGAGACCTCTGATCTTATACTTGACAGTACTCGATAACTCAATGGGGTGTGTGCTGGGGCAGCATGACGAGTCTGGCCGAAAAGAGGATGCTATTTATTACCTTAGCAAAAAGTTTACCGACTGCGAGACCCGATACTAGTTGCTTGAGAAAACTTGCTGCGCTTTGGCATGGGCTGCTCGCCGGCTGAGACAGTATATGCTAACTCACACTACTCTATTAATTTCAAAGATGGATCCAATCAAGTATATCTTCGAAAAGCCTACCTTGTCCGGAAGAATAATGAGGTGGCAGATAATCTTGACTGAGTATGACATCCAGTACACGACTCAAAAGGCAATCAAGGGAAGTGTATTGGCAGACCATTTGGCACATCAGGCAGTGGATGCTTACCAGTCTATGAACTTTGAATTTCCGGACAAGAATATCATGTTGATAACTGATTGTGAGACACCTGGACCGGATGAAGGACCTGAGGAAGGATCCCGATGGTCTATGTACTTTGATGGAGCTTCGAACGCTTTGGGTAATGGCATTGGCGCCGTGATCATATATCCTAAAGGCTCTCATACTCCGTTCACCGCCCGACTATGTTTCAACTGCACCAACAACATGGCAGAGTATGAAGCATGCATTACGGGTCTTCGAGCAGCAATTGACCTAAGGATTAAGTTTCTAAGTGTCTTCGGAGACTCCGCTCTCGTGATCAGTCAGATCAAAGGCGAGTGGGATATGAAACACCCGAACCTTATTCCTTACAAGGAGTATGTGTTAACATTGCTTCCCCATTACGAGGAGATAACCTTTGAACACTTCCCTAGAGAGGAGAATCAGTTGGCGGACGCGTTGGCTACGATGTCTTCTATGTTCAAAGTCAATTGGGACAACGAAGCTCCCCGAATTATCATCGAAAGGTTGGACGAATCGGCACATTGCTGTGACATTGAGACTGAAGAGGCAGCAGATAAAACCTGGTTTCATGAGGTAAAGAGGTATCTTGAAGCTCAGGAATACCCCGAGGGTGCATCTGTTAATGACAAGAAGTTTCTGAGGAGGTTTGCGGCGAAGTTCTTCATTAGCAATGACATCCTTTACAAGCGTAACCATGATTCAACTTTAATGCATTGTGTGGATAAGAATGAAGCAGAAAGGATCATGACGGAGTTACATGAAGGTACTTTCGGAACTCATTCCAGTGGACATACTATGGCAAAGAAAATTCTTCGGGCAGGATATTATTGGTCCACAATGGAAGCCGACTGATATCAACATTCTCGAACATGTCACAAGTGTCAAGTCTATGCTGATAAGGTGCACATACCTCCAGTTCCTCTGAACGTCTTGACAACTCCTTGGCCTTTTGCAATGTGGGGCATTGATATGATCATCGAGATCAGACCTACGACATCCAACGGGCATCGTTTCATCCTAGTAGCGATCCATTACTTTACGAAGTGGGTTGAAGCAGCTTCCTTTGCTACCGTAACCAAGAACATCGTGGCACGGTTCATTCGGCACAATCTGATCTGTCGATACGGTGTACCAGAAAGGATCATTACAGACAATGGTACCAATATTAACAACAAGATGATCACTGAGCTCTGCAAGCAGTTCAAGATACAACATCACAACTCTTCTCCCTACCGGCCGAAGATGAATGGGGCTGTAGAAGCGGCTAATAAGAACATTAAGAAGATTGTGCAGAAGATGACAGTGACATACAAAGATTGGCATGAGATGTTACCATTCGCTCTTCATGGGTACCGTACCTCAGCACGGACGTCAACAGGGGAAACACCTTATTCCTTGGTTTATGGCATGGAGGCAGTCTTGCCTATTGAAGTTCAGATACCCTATTTTCGGATCATGAAAGATGCAGGTCTGAGTGAAGATGACTGGACTCAGACCCGGCTTGATCAGTTAAACCTAATCGACAAAAAGAGACTTACTACTGTTTGTCATGGTCAGATGTATCAAAAACGGATGATCAAGGCATTTAACAAGAAAGTCAGACGATAAGAGTATCAAGTCGGAGACCTGGTTATCAAACGCATCATTCTACCTCAAGGTGATCCCAGGGGCAAATGGACCCCTACTTACGAAGGGCCATTTGTGGTTAAGAACATTTTCTCGGGAGGAGCTATGATTCTAACCACCATGGATGGTGACGACCTTCCTCACCTCGTCAATGCAGACATAGTGAAAAGATACTACACATAATCAAAGACCCGCTAGGTTGACTGGCCTAGGCAAAAATAAGGGCTTCTCGGCGAACCAAAAGGGTTCGGGCAAAAATAAGGGATGAAAATGAAAAAAATCTGTACACCCGGCAAGTCGAAAACCTGAAAAGGTGGCTTGGGCAAAAAAAGGGTATCCCGGTGGACCGAAAACCTGAAAGGGTGGTCCAGGAAAAAATTAGGGATTAAAGCGTAACACTATGTCTCATTGGATCACCTTGCATCTGGACTCCGGTATCGACTATCAAGCTCAGACGACACTAATCAATCTGATTCATCTTCAACCAATAGCAAAGTGATGAGATGCTCGAGGATATAAAGGCAATAGCAGAACCCAGTGGGATTATTCACATAGCTGTTTTGTTTTCACAAATTGTGTAAATTCTGTTCAGCGGCGTTCTCTTACTAGGACGCCAGCCTCTTGTACAAAAACGCCTATTTACAGGCCCAAACTTCAAAATCAATACAAATTCATTTTCAAAGAAATTTCAAACTGTTTTTCCTTTATCTGTTTTGTTTTGCAAAGAACGTCCAATGTTCATTTTTGATATATGCATTTGACATTAATTGTTGATCATTAATATTTACATGCGAAACAAAGGATGAATTACTGGTAATAGCAGAAACAGGGGCATAAGAAGTGTCTGAGTTGTATAGTTGCCTCGTCCACCATGTATAAAGGTAGATTCAGCTGAAGAATATGGCTAGGATACCTTCACTCCCCGCAAAGTAAGACAATAATGGTAGCTCACCCAGCCGAGACTTGCAACCATGAACGAATCAACAATACTCTCCCCAAGCAGAGTTAGTCTACCATCAACACTAAAGAGGGTCTTAATATTCCCCAGCGGAGTATAAAAATATTCCCCAACAAGTATCAGAGTATCCCCGGCAGTCTTAATATTCCTCAACAGAGTATAAGAATGTTCCCCGGCAGAATGCAAGATACTCCAGTGGAGTCAATTTTCCCAGCACGGTCTGAAAAAGCTTCCCCAACGGAGTTGAATCATCATCCCCGGTAGACTCTGGAAGTTTACCCCCAGCGGAGTACAATAAATCTCCCCAGCCAAATTCAGAGGATTATCCCCACAAGAGTCTAACAGGGTTATCCCTAGCAAGTCGCAACTGAAAGATCATCCCCAGCGAAGTTCTTTCCTTTCACAAACAGGAGATCAATCCTCAACAGATTTAATATCACCAGCAATGGTAATCCATCCCCAGCAGAGTTTATCATTGAAATCCCCAGTGGAGCTTATCAGCGGAATCCCCAGCGGAGTTTATCGTTAAAATCCTCAGTAGAGCATCTCTTCCCCACAGAGTAATTCCCCTTGGAGTAATCTTCTCATCAGTTTATTCCCCAACGGAGTTATACTCTCCTGCAAGTTTATCATCTTCGTTCATCATCCCCAGCGGAAACGAAGAATCCAACTCTATTCCCCAGCAGCTCCGGGACTTATTTTCTCCAGCTAAAACATTACATTTCCATACATCATGATACATGCATGTATGCATCATACAATACAATCTCATTTATATTGAGAACATCATTGCTTGATCCATATCATGCATTGCATATGACTGACCTTTACCTTTCAGGAAAGATGCAGTTAAATTCTCAACCCGTCAATGGAGACAACCCGTAAATGGAGGCAACCCGTCAATGGAGACAACCCATCAATAGAGATAACCTGTCAATAGAGACAACCTGTCAAAAGAGACAACCAGTCAAAGAAGACAATTTTCCTTCGTCATAGTGTGGACGAGTTCTGTAATTTCAATGATATACTACGTTGAAGACCAGACAGTTCCTAGATCTTGATGAAGATGTTTCCCTATGTCATAGTGTGGACAAGTTCTGTAATTTCAACGGTATACTACGTTGAAGACCAGACAGTTCCTAGATCTTGATGAAGATGTTTCCCTACGTCATAATGTGGACGAGTTTTGTAATTTCAACGGTATACTACGTTGAAGACCATGCAGTTCCTAGATCTTGATGTTTTCCTCCGTCATAGTGTGGACGAGTTCTGTAATTTCAACGGTATACTACGTTGAAGACCAGACAGTTCCTAGATCTTGATGAAGATGTTTCCCTACGTCATAGTGTGGACGAGTTCTGTAATTTCAACGATATACTACGTTGAAGACCAGGCAGTTCCTAGATCTTGATGTTTTCCTCTGTCATAGTGTGGACGAGTTCTGTAATTTCAACGGTATACTACGTTGAAGACCAGACAGTTCCTAGATCTTGATGAAGATGTTTCCCTACGTCATAGTGTGGACGAGTTCTGTAATTTTAACGGTATACTATGTTGAAGACCAGGCAGTTCCTAGATCTTGATGTTTTCCTCCGTCATAGTGTGGACGAGTTCTGTAATTTCAACGGTATACTACGTTGAAGACCAGACAGTTCCTAGATCTTGATGAAGATGTTTCCCTACGTCATAGTGTGGACGAGTTCTGTAATTTCAACGGTATACTACGTTGAAGACCAGGCAATTCCTAGATCTTGATGTTTTCCTCCGTCATAGTGTGGACGAGTTCTGTAATTTCAACGGTATACTACATTGAATACTAGACAGTTCCTAGATCTTGATGAAGATGTTTCCCCTCAATTGAATTATGGACAGGTTCTTAAGACTCAGCCGAGGCATTCTCTCAGTTGAAGTACAGGCAAGTTTCTAAATCTCAACAAAAGTTAGACTTCCCCAGCGAAATCTTCTACAAACAACAAATATGAAAGTTCTCGCTAAGGAATCTCTTATGCGATCGACACTCCTGCAGATGGAATCTGTAAGCCCATCCTCCTACCAACAATCTCCAAATAGCATCTGTAAGCCCATTCCCGATATCACAATGCTGATACTACACCATGCGAGTGCAAATTTCTAGGCACTCTAGTATTCAATTATCTTCCACCTTCGGATCACGAAAGGCTCGAAAGCCAATCTATATCCTCAGGTTTAAGAAAATTGAACCGGGGAAACTGTTGTACCCCAAAATTTTCCCTCCCATATTTCCCAAGATATTTCAAGAATAACTCCTAAGTTGCTCAAGATAGCTCAAGAGTTGGACAGTCAAATCACCTCCTAAGACAGTCAACCTCAAATTAGGGTTTTGTGTTGCATCAAGGTCCTTGCATACAAATGGCCTCAAGTTCTCCCTAATGTCCTAATATTCTCTCAAGTTCATCCATGTAAAGAATAATCCGCACAATTAAAGTAATTAATCAGTGAAACCTAATCTGATATGAATTTCCAAGCAACTTGTATAGCTATCAAAAAAGAATAATCCACATAAACGCTGTCAAAAGTTAAGAGTGCCTGAATCTAGGCAAATATATATAAATTACTACCTTCGTCCCTAAATATAAGACCTTGTTGAGTAAATTGCAGGAATTAAGAAAGTTTGTTAGAGTAATAAATTTATTGACTATTTTGTATAATTTTACAAATTTATCTTTAGGAAAGAGAAATAGTTAATGTGCATGTAATTGTATTTATTACATATTACAGACAAAAATGTAATATAATTAGTGGTATGTTTGGAAGAAAAAAAATTTATAAACTTTGAAAATAGAAGGGGGTCTTATAAAAAGGGACAAGAAAAAAAATTCAAGAGGGTCTTACAATTAGGGACAGAGGTAGTACTATAGTACAAGAAATTCGACTTTTAGTGACAGTCAAAAAGCGTAGGTAAATGTATATTAACCGTAGGTATAGCCCTAAAAGATATACCTATGAAATTTATTTTCGTGACATATAATTAGCTGTACCTACGGATATTTCCATCACCGTAGTGTATAGTTACCTAATCTGGTTTAAAATGTTTTCTATACCTATGTGTTGTACTCTAATTTTTGCCCCTAAGACCCCTTCATCATATCATATCAATTCAATCACAACAAGATCACACATTAGGGTTTGGTTCTTCTCCTTATCTTTAGCTTTGCTCTAGGAGGAATCACCAAGCACCCTGACTTGTACTTTATGATCTTCTATGTTTTGTATTGACTATCCTTTAACTAATAAATACAATGAGTGTTTGCTCCAATTGTTGATGATGTAGGTGAAAGCACAATACATTCCATCAAGATTAATCTATGGACTCATGAGTTCATTTCTATACCTTCCTCAATAAAGCTTCAATGAGATTCGAGACTCGTCATTAAATATGTTTGGAAGTAATATAATGACAAAGTATTTCATGATTCATCATGCCTCAAGTTTCCAAGATTTAGTTCAAAAATACAAGGGTTGACTGAAGAAGTTTGACTCAATTGGATAAGTCTTTGGTTTTAATGATCACAAGTGCACCTCTCCTTCAATTATCAAGATTTGGAAGTGGTTTTGGTTGTAATAGTTTCTCCTTATCATCATCAACAACTTATAATCACATAACAAAAGTATTTGTGCAAGAAGGTTGGTCAAAGTTGCAAAGGTTCCACAAGGCATTTTCTGGCTTTAAGAGCTAGGGTTTTAAACTTCAAAGGGGTATATCTTGCTCATATTTTGGTATTTTTAAGTGATTCTAAATACATACTTCTCTTCAAAGGGTTATTAACAAATCAGTTCAAAAGTTGCAAATAAATTATGTGTGGAAGAAACTTGATGATGAAGAAAGATTACAAGTCCTCCAAATGGACCCTCAAATTCCTTTATGTGACTTCAAATGACCATAACTGGATCAATTTTTATCACCTTGAGCCCATTGTTTTTCCACAATGATCTTGAATATGTGAACTTTAACCTTTCTTTTATGTTCGAAGCTTGAAAATGGATGGAAGATGCCTTAAGGATGCAAAAGATTATAGGTCATTTCTTGAATTTTTGCCAACTTCAACAAGTCATAACTCTCTCAATTTTTGTATATTTTGAATGGTTCAAGTTTCAAAATTCCATTTAAGAGGTCTAATTCATGCCATCTTTTTTGGTCAAGAGTAATCTTCAAGTGGAAGGCCATGTTTGGATGCAAGACATTATAAGTCATTTTTGAAGAAAAACTTAGAAATTTTCTAAGTATGGAAAGTCAACTTCTTTTTCCCAACTTTAACTCATTGCAACTTTCAGGTCAAGCAACCGTTTGATCCCATTATTTGCACATTGCAAAGCTTGTAACTTCATCTTTCTAAAGCTTCAAGAATCATGTCCTAAGACCCCTTGAGTTGAGAATGCCATTGGTGTGAATTTGGCAATTTGAAACTGAATTTTTCACCAAGTCAGGAATTTGAAATCTTTGTTTTGGCCTCTAATCACAAAATTGCTACGTGTTTTTGCTTCTAAACATGTTTAGTGAATTTCCAAAAATGATTAGCACATTAAAACGCAAAGTTTGAATGAGTTTTGATCAAAATAAAAGTCACACTTTTCTTGTTTGCAACTTCACACGATTTCCCTCCAAATTTCATCATTTCATAGGCTTGAGCATTTCATTTGATTCCCTATAAATATAGGGTCATCCCTCATTCATTTCCTCAAGCTTAGAGAGCCAGAATCACCCTGCCAAACTTCATCTTAAATTCAATTTTCTGCAACTTTGAATTTGCTCTTACAACCTTTCTCAATCATTTTTCTTTGTCAATTCACCTTCCTTGATCCTCACTGAAGCTAACAGAAGAAGAATTAAGCTCTAAAACTCCCTGAATCGTGCTAGCCAAGTCTAGTTTCAGAGCTCTGCAACTTAACTTCAATATGTAGATTCCTTCACCAATTCTATCAAACTTTGATACTATTGTGAAGCTCTCATCATCCTGGTTCTAGTCGCAACACTTGTTTTTAATTGGAAGCACGTTTTGACCACGAAATTTCAAATCCCTTTTCAAAACTTCTCTTCCAAATTGTTTGAGCTACATTTTATATAAATTTTTCGCGAAGGTGTAGTTGTATTTGTCTTGATGAGACGAAGCGAATGGTACCGGTCTTGAGCTCTAATTTTACAGTTTGAGCGACCTAGTTTTGAGACTGGCTGGAGGTTGAAGATGACCAACGTGTCATCCTTCAACCAATGAAACAACACCATTTGGATTTTTTGAATTTCTTATTTTATAATTGATTCAGTGCTTTATTTAGTAATGACCATGACATGCATAGCGCGACAGATTCCTTGGATTTGATTACTCACGCGTTTTGACTCTCATCCAATGGTCCACATATTTTTTACTTTATTTTTTATTTTTTATTTTTACATTTAATTGTTTTAAATTTTAAAAATTCATAGAAAATTCATTTTAACTCCAAAAAATCTGAAAAAATTATGGAAAATACTTTTGATTTTTATCTTTCTGATTTTTATTTTTTTCATAATTTTATTTTGTGTTTTGATATTTTTTATAATTTTTCACTTTATTTGAATTGTTTTAAATATTTAAAAATACTTTTATTCATTTTAAAATTCTGAAAAAAATAGGGAAGGATCCAATGACATTGTGACAAATATTGGTGACCTCATTTATTTTTTATTTATGAATTTACTATTTTTCATCATTTTTGGTTTATTTTACCTATTTCTTTTAATTTTAAAAATAGTTTCTGACTTTAAAAAATTATCAAAAATTTTATAAAAATATTTGAGTTCATTTCTGATTTTTCTATGGACTTACTTATTTTTTCTTGATTAATTTGAATATAGTTACTATTTTTCTCTCTTATTTCCGTTTTATAATCATTTTAAAAAAACCATTTTATTTTATTTTTAAATACAATTTTATTTTTGTACAATATTCTGGATGATCTTGGATTGAAATGTTGATCATGAACTTTGTTAACATCATTGGATCTATCGTGTTGAGTCTAACTCCATAAAAATGGATGAATGATTTTAATAATAGTTTGATTAAATTTTTGGTTCAAATGTGGTTTATTCATTTCTCATTCCCTCTTCATCTTATCCCATTCTTATTGTACCAAATTCTATTGGAGCATGATTTACATATCATGTCTCAAAATATGAGGTGCATAGATTGCTATTGACCGGCCTCAAAATATGTGTGACTTCTATATAAGTCCACCTATGATTGCTTAACATAGCGTTAAATTTTGTCCCGATTTGAGAAAATGAGCATTCGTGGCCCAAACCTATATTTGTAAGCCCAAGTATGTTAATTTGAACCCTTTGATCCAATAACCTTGAGATCTATTGTTAGGAGGCTTTGGTTATACCAATCCTCTAATGGAACTTAATCAATTTTGGTCAAAGTGGATCACTTAAACATCATTGATCATTAAGTGTACTTTGAGATTCTTAAATGGATGATATACTTGACAAAAAGCAAATGCAACTTGTTGTTGAGAGGTTTTGGTCCTACCAACCCTCTAATGAGTTCCAAATGAAAGTTCTAAGATGGTCATCCAACTAACCACTAATTCCTAACAATTGACTTTATTTTATATTTTTATTTTATGCTTTTACTTTATGTACCATTTACTTTAGCATTTACATTTTATTCTATTTTCATCTTTGCTCACTTGAGCCTTTATATTCATGTCATTTTTATTTTGCTCACTTGAGTTTTTTTTTTTATTTCTTTTTGAAGATACCTAATAATCAACTTAAACTCTAAAAAACATTTATGTTACTTGGACTATTTGGTTACTATCCATGGCATTTTGGAGTTATGGACTTCTTGGACTTAGGAGTAGAAACCTTGACCTATTTTGGAGACCTTGTGACCTTAATTGTTATTTTGTCTGGAGTTCTTGGGGTTTACCCCAAGACGTTGGGTTATTATTTTTTGTGTGCAGTTTATTGTGATTACACACTTTGTCTGTAATCTGGAATTCATCTGTGTACATCTGTTACTCTGCCCAATTTTGTGAAGACTTAAGGCAATTAAAGCTTGTTATTTTTAAGAGGTTTATTAAATGTTTGCTTGGTTTCAAATCTAAAGGATGGAATTCTATATTGACTCAATATGTCAAATGTTGGCTTCTTGTTGGTTAAATGGTTCTTCTCCTTAGCTTTTACCTTGTGCTTTAGGATAGTCTCTTCATCTCCTCTCATCTTCTTTAATTTCAAAAATCTTCTCCCTCCTTTTGAAAAACCTTCTTGTTTCTAAATTTGAACCACTTTCGTAATAAACTTGGATTTATGTCCATGCAATTTCAAAATTATTTTTTAATCAAATTTTAATCAACTTAATAATACCTTGATATTTTTTTGTGGGAAAACTAAAAGTCAATCAATCGCATTCAAACCATTTTGCTATTTTGACTTTTATCTTTAAAAAAACTTTTTTCTCAAAAGATTAGACTCTTGTCAATCCTTGTAGTGATGCAAACAACTATTCTTCTACAATATATAGTGAATAGAGATATTTTCCACTTGGGTGTTGAGTGAGGTTTTGTTGATTTTTTTAATTAAAAAAATCCAAACCATATCCTCCACTTTGAGATGATGCAAATTCTCTTTTCTCATGATTATGGGTAGTAAGTATGTTTTCCACACGGACAATGACAATGATGTCTAATCTTTTAAAATTAATCAACACACTTGTGTTTTAAAATTTTCAAAGAGGAACTACGTGTACTCTAATTCCCTATTGCACGGAAGATGGTACGTAGGCACTAAAGATTCACAATCGCAGCAAATACAAAAATCATATACATAATTGTCGATTTTTTTTACTTATATACACACTTGCTATACTAATCAAATTAGAGACTCAACAATTAAATAAATATGTTTATAAGACAAATTGTAACAAAAGTGTCACACTACATATACATAGAGATAAAGGAAATTAACTCAGTCTTACAAACTTAAAAATAATGATACTTGTATCATGTCAATCCTAGAATACTTATAAGAATTATGCTAATAACAAAATAAAGATAGTTTTGTAATCATGAAATAAATATACAAGTTCCAACTTATAGACAAAATGTGTCCACTTAATATCCTACAACTTTCACTGTCAAGTCTACCAAAGTAGCCTATAATATCCACCTACAAGAAATTAAAATAAAAAAGATGAATAATAAAACAATTAAACATAGATAATGACTTCTAAAAATATATTAACAACATTAGTGAGAAATGATTAATACCCTTTTTACTATCTTAATTATTGTTTGGACTAAAAGAGTTCAAATGGTTATGAGCACTAGAAGCATTAGTAACATGTCTAGTAGTTTGTATTATGTCATTCGCATCTTGTCCATAAAAATTATTTCTTCCAAGGCAAAGAACCTTGCATCATATGGCCTTTCAGAGTTATAAAATTGGTTTCACTATCTTAACATCAGTCAATTACTTTGCCAAAATCGACACTAGACACATTTCCATCACATTGAAATTAATCCAAAAAAAATTATTGATAAATATATTTGTTGTTCTAATTTTGGATTCATAACATAAAAAAACCACATCCCTCATCACTAATTTAGGATTCATAATTTTCTACTAAGTATTGACCATTTTATCTACATCAAAATTTATCCTTGATTTCTGAATATACTTATAGGAAAAAAAATTGACTCCGAGGGAAAGAGGGTTGTAGTAAAATATTTTTTAGATAATTGACCAACAACCAGTTCAAAACTAGCTTTTGAGAAAGAATAATCCATACAACGAAAGTAAATAGCCAGTGAAACCTAACCTGATATGAATTTTTGAGCAATTTATATAGCTATCAAAAAAGAATAATCCACATAAAGACTGTCAAAAGTTAAGAGTGCTTGAATCTAAGCAAATATATATAAATTACTATATTCGTCTCTAAATATAAGACTGTTCTGGACTGGGCCCGCTCCCCCAAACTATCTAGCCGCCCAATTCCAGGAGGTCCCTGTCCCCGCCGGGGCAGACGCCACGACTGAAGCACTGTTCGCGGCAATCAACCAGACAAACTACCTTATCTTTGCCCAGGGGGAAAGATTGAGGGCGCTAGAGGACGACAGAAGACCCCCGAGGAGACACAGGAGACACCTCACGAAGCCCCTCATCCCGAAAACCGGGGAGACGACCCGCCTTGGAGAGAGAACCAATCATTGAAGCCGGAGGGTGCAAACACGGCCCTTTACGGCAAGAACGAAGACATCCTGGAGACAGGCACAGAAGGACGGATCAACGAGCGCACCGCTCGAGGGACGTCCAACACGATCATGACCGTCGTGCCCGACAATACCTCAGGTCCCCGTCCCTTTACCTAGAGAGAAATGATGAGGACGACCCCCGCGGTCCCCTATCACAAGCCATCATAGAGGCACCAATTCCCCCGGGCATGGAGAAGCCCCCTCACCTGAAGGAATACGACGGAGTCGCCGACCCGGTCGATCATATGGACGGGTTCGAAGCTATGTTGCACTACTATAACATTGGGGGATCCATCAAATGCCGGTTGTTCCCCACAACCCTCAAGAAATCAGCAATGGATTGGTACAAGGGTCTTGCCCCGGGGTCAATCACCTCATGGTGAAACTTGAAAAACCAATTCATAAGCTCGTTCACCGCGTCACGACGACATCCAAAGACCAAAGTGGCGCTCGAGGCTATCGTCCAGAGGCAGGATGAAACCTTGAGAGAATTCATCAACCGCTTCAACTGTGAAGCCATCTAGGTCCCCTGCGCGGACCACATGAAAAGATACTTGCTGGAGAGGGGACTCCTCCTGGCACAGAGTTCAGAAAAGTAGTGGGCATCGAACCACCCCGAACGTTCGATGCTCTCCTCGAGAAGGCCAGGGCCTACATGGACTACGAGGAAAGGGAAGCGGACAACAGAGCCCGCGACCTTAGAACTCGCGGATCCAGCAGCAGCCCGCGCCAAGAAGTCGTTCCTCCTCGATGAACCGGGGAGAAAAGAAAAGACGACAAACCCCGAGAAGTCCGAGAACAGAGAGGAACCTCAGGGCGTTTCACAGAGTACACTCTGCTCACGGCTTCCCGCGAGCGCATCTTGGCAGAGTGTGCCAGTACAGATTTCAAAGATGGCGGCGTTAAGCGCCCCCGACCAGCTCCTGCCAAGCCCAGGGTGGACAGGAGCAAATACTGTCAGTACCATAGGAGCCATGGTCATCTGACGGAGGACTGCGTCCACCTTAAGGACGCCATCGAGACCCTCATAAAAGGGGGGAGACTCGCCCAGTACTGGAGAAACGAAGCTCCTGGTCGCGATTCCCGGGAGACAAGAGAACTAGAGGAGGATGCCCGGCCATCTGACGAGTCGGTCCCCATCCAGACCGCCTTCTCCATCACCAGACCCGACGACTTTTATGTCCTGAGCACTTGCAAGAGCCGTTATCAACACACAGTAGGTGGGAGCACTTTCCCTCCTCCATGGTCATCAATGGTGGAGGATTCAACGACCTAACCATAAATTCGGCCAAGAGGAAGTTGGATGAATTGATTGACTCTGCACCTCCTCAGACGGTGACCTTTGAAAGGATGAAGGGTAGATCGGAGCCTATCATCTTTTACCTCGAAGAACTCCCCGGTGGGGCCCCCAACACGGTCATTCCCCTGCTAATAAGAGCGAGAATGGCTAACTTTGATGTACATCACATCCTCGTCGATGAAGGAAGTTCCGTCGACGTAATGTACAGCCAACTATTCTGAACCCTGCAGCTCGACGACTCGCACCTCTCGCCTTATATGGGGTCAGACCTGTAGGGCTTTAACGGCTCGACTTCCAAACCTTGGGGATACGTCGAGCTCATGGTTACCTTTGGCGAGGATACAACAACGAGGAAGGTCAAGGTGCGCTTCCTCGTCATCGACTGCCCGTCCCTTTATAACTGCATTATGGGAAGGCCGACGTTGGCAGAACTGACCGCGATACCCTCTACCGTCCACTTGAAGATGAAGTTTTACACCAAGAGGGCACGGGTCGCCACCATCCAAGAGGACCTGGCTTCTACCCGAAGGTGTTTCAACGCGGCATCCAAGGGACGCGACACGGTTGACACCGATACAAGACCCGCCAAGAGAGCTACAACGACACGACCAGAGCCTCAGAAGACAGAGCCCGTCAAGGCAGAAGAACAAAGAGCTCCCCCAAAGGTCAACTCCATAGCCCTGGACACCCGCTTCGATCAGGATGAGCCTCCTAGCGGCGAGCAAGTCCCCCTCCGACCAATTCCGAACGGAGACTTCGAACTCGTCCCTCTTGGCAAGGACGCGAGCAAAGGAGTGAAGATCGGTACCGGCCTCCCCAAAATGGCGAGGAAGCAGATCAAATCTTGCTTGCGCGAGACTGCTGACTTATTCGCGTGGAGCACCACAGAGATGCCCAGACTCGACCCCGAGGTCGCCTGTCACCGCCTCGCCATAAATCCAGCCACTAGGGCAGTAGTACAACATAGACGTAGGCAGTCTCCGAAGAAAATGGAGACTGCTGAAAAAGCTGTAAAAGACCTCTTAGAGGAAAATTTTATTTCTGAAGCCCGGTATTCAACCCGGCTGTCAAATGTTGTACTAGTCAAAAAGAATAATGGAAAGTGGCGAATGTGTGTTGATTATACTGATCTCAATTGGGCATGCCCGAAAGATGCATTTCCTTTACCCAACATAGATATGATGGTCGACAACTCGGTCGGTTATAAAATACTATCGTTTATGGATGCCTATTCAGGCTATAACCAGATCCCAATGGCTGTAAGCGACAAGCATTGCACTGCTTTCATGACCAACTCGGGCAACTATTACTACAACGTGATGCCCTTTGGTCTAAAAAACGCAGGGGCAACATACCAACATATGATGAACAAAGTGTTCCACAACCAAATCGGAGACATGCTCGAGGTGTATATGGACGACATGATCATCAAATCTCGAGCAGATACCGACCATGCCGCTCACCTCAAAGAAGTCTTTGCTCAAGCAAGACAATGTAAGATGAGATTCAACCCCGAGAAGTGCACATTCGGGATCAAGGCAGGAAAATTTCTCGGTTTTTACCTGACAGAATGAGGAATCAAAGCTAACCCCGACAAGTGTTGAGCCTTCTCCGACCTCCCGACACCCACGTCGAAAAAATCCATACAAGTCATGAACGGCATGCTCACCTCGTTATCCCGCTTCGTCGTGGGATCCGCTCAGCACGCCCTCCCCTTTTTCAAGCTCCTTCGCAAGGAGGCAGCCTTCGAATGGACCGAGGAATACGAGCAGGCGTTACGCCACCTAAAATGAAGCCTATCCCAACCACCCGTACTATCACGGCCCGCCACCGGGGAACCATTGTTCATATACTTGGCCGTCTCGTTCGAAGCCGTCAGCGCGGCTCTCATTCGCGAGACGCCCGACGGACAAAAACCCGTCTACTTTACGAGTAAAGCACTGCAAGGGCCCGAAGTCAGATACCAGCAAATAGAGAAAGTAGCTCTAGCCCTTATCAATGCGGCGAGGAGACTCAAACATTATTTCCTCGCTCACACGATCATAGTAAGAACTGACCAGCTAGTGAAACAACTCTTAGGTCGACCTGACATGGCAGGTCGAATGTTGAAGTGGTCCTTGGAACTCTCTGAGTTCGACATTCAATACGGGAGTAGGAAAGCCCTAAAGGCACAAGCTATGGCCGACTTCATCGCAGAAATGACCGCCCACAACCCCCCCGCAGGGAAAGAACACAAGTGGAGCATCTTCGTCGACGGAGCATCCAGCTCATCCGGAAGCGGCGCGGGGATCCTCCTAGAAAACGAGAAGGGCGTGGTGATCGAGCACTCGCTCACCCTCTCCTTCACAACTTCAAACAACCAAGCAGAGTACGGGGCCCTGCTCGCGAGACTGAGGCTAGCCGAGGAACTAGGGGCACGTGAAGTACAAATTTTCATGGATTCTCAGCTCGTTGCTTCCCAGGTCCAAGGGAGTTACCAGGCTAAAAACAACAGCCTCATTGAATACATGAACTTAGTCAGAGAATACATGAAGAAGTTCGACCGAGCAGAAATATCGCACGTCCTACGTGAGCAAAACACAAGGGTCGACATACTTTCGAAGCTCGTAAGCACAAGAAAGAAGGGCGGGAACAAATCCCTCATACAAGAATCCCTATCGCGCCCAAGCATCGAAAAAACCTCGACCCCTTTTGAGGTGCACGCCATCAGAGACGCTTCGTGTTGGATGACCCCGGTGTTCAACTTCCTAACGAAGGGCGAGCTCCCTTCAGACCGGACAGAGGCGACCGTGACCAAACGATGAGCGTGCTCCTACGTGGTGATCGAGCATAAATTATATCGTAGGGGATTTTCCATCCCAATCTTAAAGTGCATCGACGAATCCATAGCCCCCGAGGTACTACAGGAAATTCACGAGGGTATTAACGCCCAGTACATGGGCGGCAAGTCCTTAGCAATGAAAGCTCTGCGAGCAGGGTACTACTGGCCGGCGATGCAACAGGACACCAAAAACCACGTCAAGAAATGCGATAAGTTCCAGAAGCACGCCGACATGCATCTCGCTCCCCCGCACGAGCTAAACATACTCTCATCCCCGTGGCCATTTGCCTGGTGGGGGATAGATATCCTCGGACCATTCGTACAAGGGACGTACCAAAACAAGTTCCTTATTGTGGCCGTGGATTACTTTACGAAATGGATATAGGCCGAGGCCCTTGCAAAAATCACCTCCCACAACATCCTCCGCTTTTACAAATGAAATGTCCTCGACTGATTCGGAATCCCGAAGGCGCTGATCACAGACAACGGTACCCAATTCACCGATCAAGGCTTTCGGAGCTTCATCGCCAAGATCGGGACCAAACAACATTTCACCTCAGTCGAGCATCCCCAAACCAACGGGAAAGCCGAGGCCGCCAACAGGGTCATCCTACGGGGACTTAATCGCAGGTTGGGCGAGGCAAAGAGGGGGTGGGTCGAGGAACTACATAGCGTCTTATGGGCTTACCGCACCACACCCCATTCAACGACGGGCGAGACCCTGTTTCGACTAACATATGGCACCGAGACCGTCATCCCCATAGAGATCAGGGAACCCTCCAGGCGGACAGAGATGCCTCTCGACGAGGAAATGAATGACGAAGCCCTTAGGGATGAACTCGACCTGGTCGAGGAAATTCGATCGGGGGCAGCCCTGCGCGAGGCCACTTTGAAACAACGAATAGCCTTGCGTCACGACGAGAAAGTCATCAGACGCGAGTTCCAGATCAGAAACCTAGTCTTACGAAGAAACCAAAAAGACTCTCGCGAAGGGAAATTAGCCGCAAACTAGGAGGGACCCTATTGCGTTCAAGGCGCTACAGGCACCGGGGCATATTACCTCGAGCAGTTAAACGGAGAACCGTTACCACGACCCTGGAACGTTGCTAAGCTAAAGCAGTACTATAGCTAAAGCCCTCAACCACTGTGGACTTTTACCGTCGAACATCCACCCTTAGCCAACAAAGGGAAAAGTATCGACCACGTAGGCGAGTCGAGGTACAGACCCGACCTACCACCGAATGGCATACCTTCGTTCACCCAACAAACCAAACGACGATGCCCAATAGGGACACCTCGATCGAGCTCCACTGTTGAAGTACCCACATGGCAGAACATCCAGCTCGCGATGGGCAGTTCACGCCACGAGCGTAGGACCCCGATCTGGGTCATACGTCCAACATGCGGGCTCCACTCTGCATAATCGATGCATTTTGAAGTGTGTCGAGCCATCAAAGGGGTCGAAAGGATATATCCGCTCGAGAACAAAACTTTATAAAAATATTCGTTATGAAAGTGACCGTCGAACATTAGCCTATATACGAGCAGATTACTGCAAAATAAACATCCATCGAAAAAACATGCACAAAACAGATTAATGGTGAATCGGCCAAGAAGGCCAGCGATGTTCAAGGTTACAATACATGGCCCAACGGCCAAAAGAAATCAAGAATAAGTACGGGCACGCAGGGCCCAAAAAACAAACACGGGCACGCATGCCCCGAAAACAAATAAAAACCAATACACGGGCACGCAGGCCCAAACAATAACTAGATGTTAAACACCCCCAGGATCACTGGCATCCACATCAGGAGACTCGGGAGGAGGCACAACCTGACCATCAATAATCTGGGATAGAAACCCGACTCCCTCGGTGTCCATGCCCGGATTTAGGACGGACAACTGACTGACTGCAGCCTCGAACCCGTCAGCTAGGTCACCGATGCAATCTGACTCGAGAAGGTGGATACGAGCAACCAAATCTGAACGGGTGCACAAAGAGGCTATCTCCTCTGGCTCGTCATCAGCAGGAAGCATAACATCTTTCAGCTCCTCGATCTCCTTGGACAACCGTTGGTTGTCGCTCTCCAGCCGTTCCTTGTCAAGTTGGAGGCAATCCCTCTCCTCGAAAGCCTTCTCAGCCTTCTCCTTCTCCCCCGACAGTAGGTCGGCCTACTCACGAAACATCTCCTCGGACCGCTCGAGGGCCGCCTTCAACTTGCGATATTTGGCAGCAAAATCAGCCTTCTCCGATTCTAACTCCCTAACACGGTCCGAGGAATCTGATCCTTCCCCTGCAAGGACCACTGCCATCTCGGCCATCTTCACCACACCGACCATGCTGGCAGAGAGGTGTTTCCTCCGGCCTTCTTTGTCGAGCTGTTTAATAATGTCGACCTCGTTATCAGACACTGTCAGAGGAAACCCCTTGAAGAAATCCTTTTCTACAAAGCAGGGCGGTAAGCCAAAGGCCCGGGCAGCTACAGGCTCATCACCAGTTTCCGCTCTGCTCTCTGTCCGACCCCTCTTCCTGCCAACCAGCTCAGTCTGTTGCTCGGCATCGGGAGAACCCGAGGACCCACTGGACGCATCTCCGCCCGAACCAGTGGGCAGGCCCATCCGCGTGGCCTGCGATGCTCTCACCAACCTCTTGCTTATCTTTTTATCCTGGGTCAACTTCAACAACCTCTCTCGACGTTCCGCCATGTGACATGCAAGAAGAGCGAACCCGGGTTAGCTACAAGCGATTAAAGGCAATGAAAATGGAATAACAATAAGGGCAGAAGCAAGAAACCTAGGAGATCTACAGCCTTCCCGTAAGATTGACATTCAACGAGCGCCTTGGTATTGATAGGGTGCGCCTCGAACGTCAGGTAGCCATCCTCATCGAGAATGTCATCCCCTTCCCTCGTGACCCACCGAGCGGGGAAAAATCCAGCAACAAACTTACAAAGGACAGCATAGGCCTCCTCATCCTCGGCACTCATACTCCCCACAGGGGTATGATAGCGCCCGGTGCCATGCTCATAATGACCCGAGCACCAATGGATAGGGAACCTGGAAACCCGCCCGACTGCAGGACTGCCGTCAGCATTCAAAATAGGCTCCCCGTCCTCGTCGACCAACATTGCCGGCTCGAACAAAGATTCCACGGCCGTCTGGGTGGCCGGCTGCAGTACGTACCATTTGTCTTTAAAATCCCTCACCGAGTCCATATACATCCTGAACAGTCTCTTCGACTGCTTGAGGGATACCCAACTGTGTTTGCCTCCTCGAGACTGGCGTTGCAAATGGAAAACCCTAAAGAACATGGGAATTGTCACCCCGATTCTCAAGAAACGGCAAGTTAGCTCGAACGCCCGGAGAAAGGCGATCGCGTTGGGGTGAAGCTGCGAAGGGTCCAAATTTAGATGATTGAACACCCCAACCTGGAAATCGCTGAAAGGCAACCGAAGATCTAGATCCTTGAAAACAATCTCATACATAGGGAACGCATCCTCAGTGAACTCCGAGCAGATGCGGGCGTCACTCGTCGGCCTCATTATTTTAAAATTTCGTTGAAATCCTTCTTGAGTGTCGCCGTGCTCGATGACGGTATAAGCTCGTCGGCTACGATGGCAGTATGCCAAAGCAATTCCTCGGGGCTCAGCGCCCATCCAGTCCAGTGTGGGGTCGTCGACGGTGTCGACCAGGGTAACATTCTCTTCTGTACTTGCTTATTCGACGTTATTATGTCTCGAGGACTCTGGGTTATTGGCCATCTACCTGCAAAGTACAGGAAACCGGTGAATTCGACAGCAAATCTGCGTGCTCGCCGTAAAAGCGGGGAGAAGTACGCAACATTCAAATCAAAACTAAAGCCAAACACCGACACCCCAGCTCCAACCACGCATCAATCATGGATGGCACGAGCGTAACATGAGCGCCCCGGGCGAATCATGAATCACGCAACCAAGTTCCTGACTTCGCCTACCCGATACTAGAACACTGTGAGGAGACTACCCTATATACTCCCTAAAGGATGAATATCCCGGCCAAGTTCATGAGTATGCCGACCAAATGCATGAGTATCACGGGCAATATCATGAATCATATGCCTAAAACTATGAGTGTCTCGAGCACAGCCATGAATCAGGCGCCTAGCGCGCTTGAATCTACCATGCATTACTTCCAAATACAGGTTTCTAGTATCAAAAATATCATCAAAGCTATCTACAACACAGGGAAGCAGGAAGAATGGATACTTACTTGGAAGAAGAGGAGTGGAAACAACGGTGGTGGGAGTAATCAACGGCGAACGGTGCGACGGTCTTAACGGCGTTACGGAACCAACGACTGTAAACAGAGAGAAAGCAAGGGGAGCGTGAAGAGGAGAAATAGGTTATGGGGCCCAAGGGTCCTATTTATAGAGATGACGTGGAATGTGAAACGTCGCACCGGGGAGACACGAACTTCCCCTGTCCTCGACACCTATCCACCTAGGCAATAATGACCCTATTTACTAGGGGCGGCGTTTCAATTCCCAAGGACTATGCCTCGTGTCCGACAGACGCAGCTTACGCGTCCCCGCGAGCATTCCTCGAGCACGCCTCGAAAGGGAAAGCCCTGAGTCGGGCATGAGGCCCCCGCGAAAAGAGCAAACTGAGGTCAAGTCATAATTCCTGTGCCAGAAACAACGACTTGGGGGGGCCCTGTTCTGGACTGGGCCCGCCTTGACCCAAAGTACAAATAAAGGCACAGATCCATGCAGCTCCTCGAGGAGTACTCAGAATCAGACCACCCCGAGCACGCCCAATCACTGACCTCAGTGGCAATGCCCGCCGCTACCCGTAGCGAGCAACGTCCCCGACCAATGGCACTCCAGCTCGAGTCTTGCTCGAGTATCTTCCCCGTAGGGCAGACTCTGTCCCCTCCGAACGCTGTGGGATTCTTGAAGCTCCGGAAAGACCGCGTCTTCGTTCTCTCTTATTCTTCGCAGTGCACCATCCAGGAAGGGGACCACGTGCGAGTCCCCACTACACACGTAGAACCTGGCAGTCCCTTTATTGGGCCTGTTCTGGTCGGCCCAATAAAGGGACCTTGGCCCAGCGCTGGGCTATAAATACCCTCTGTTCCAAGAGGGTCAGGTATTCATTCATTACACGCCTACATACTTTTTGCCTGCCCATTTCGTCTCTCATTTTATCATCAGAGTGTCTTGCAGGTACCCCCATCTCATTCAAATCCAGTTCGAGCCAGCTGTGACGGTCCAATTCTGATCCGGTAAGATCTAAGACCTTGTTGAGTAAATTGCACAAATTAAAAAAATTTGTTAGAGTAATAAATTTATTGACTATTTTGTATAATTTTATAAATTTATCTTTAAGAAAGAGAAATAATTAATGTGTATGTAACTGTATTTATTGCAGATTGCAGACAAATATGTAATATAATTAGGGGTATGTTTGAAAAAAATAATTAATAAACTTTGAAAATAAAAGAGAGTCTTATAAAAAGGAATAAGAAAAAAAATTCAAGAGAATCTTATAATTAAGGACGGAGGTAGTACTATACTACAAGAAATTTGACTTTTAGTGGCAGTTGAAAGCATAGATAAATTTATATTAACCGTAGATATAGCCCAAAATACATATACCTACGACATTTATTTTCGTGACATATAATTAGTTGTACCTACGAATATTTTCCATCACCGTAGTTTATAGTTATTGAATTTGGTTTAAAATATTTTCTATACCTATGACCTGTAACTGTAGGTATAGACCTTACTAAAAAGCTTATATTTCTAAATCTGCGTAGGTATAGATCTTGATGTGAATTTTTTGAAATTTTTTTATTCCCACATTTAATCTCCATTATATATAAATAAATGTCGATTTGTTTTACTTATATACACACTCGCTATACTAATCAAATTAGAGACTCAACAATTAAATAAATATATTAAAAAAAAATTGTAACAAAAATGTTACACTACATATACATAGAGATAAAGGAAATTAACTAGTCTTACAAGCTTAAAACAAATGATAGTTGTATCATGTTAATCCTATAATACATAAGAGAATTCGGCTAATAACCAAAAAAAGATAGTTTTGTAATCATGAAATAAACATAGAAGTTCCAACTTAAAGACAAAATGTCTTCACTTAATATCCTACAACTTTCATCGTCAAGTCTACATAACTAGCCTTTAATCTTCACCTACAAGAAATTAAAATAAAAAAGATGAATAATAAAACAATTCAACATAGATAATGACTTCTAAAAATATATTAACAACATTAGTGAGAAATGATTAATACCCTTTTCATTATCTTAATTATTGTTTGGACTAGAAGAGTTCAAATGATTATGAGCACTAGAAGCATTAGTAACATGTCTAATAGTTTGTATTATGTCATTCGCATCTTGTCCACAAAAATTATTTCTTCCAAGGCCAAGAACTTTGCATCATATGGCCTTTCAGAGTTATAAAATTAGTTTCACTATCTTAATATCAGTCAATTACTTTGCCAAAATCGATACTAGACACATTTCCATCACATTGACATTAATCAAAAAATTCTTTTCGATAAATATATTTGTTGTTCTAATTTTGAATTCATAACATAAAAAAACCATATTCCGCATCACTAATTTTGGATTCATAAATTTATAGTAAATATTGACCATTTTATCTACATCAAGATTTATCTTGGATTTCTGAATATACTTCCAGGAAAAAAATTTGCATCTGAGGGAAAGAGGGTTGCAGTAAAGTATTTTTTAGATGATTGGCCAACAACTAGTTCAAAACTAGCTTTTGAGAAATAATAACCCACACAATGAAAGTAAATAACCAGTGAAACCTAACTTGATATGAATTTCCAAGCAACTTATATAGCTATCAAAAAAGAATAATCCATATAAACGATGTCAAAAGTTAAGAGTGCCTGAATCTAGTCAAATATATATAAATTACTACCTTCGTCCCTAAATATAATACCTTATTAAGTAAATTGCGCAAATTAAGAAACTTTGTTCGAATAATAAATTTATTAACTATTTTGTATAATTTTATGAATTTATCTTTAGGAAAGAGAAATAGTTAATGTGTATGTAATTGTATTTATTACATATTGCAGACAAATATATAATATAATTAGGGACGGAAGTAATATTATACTAAAAGAAATTTGATTTTTAGTGACAGTCTAACAGCGTAAGTAAATGTATATTAACCGTAAATATAGCCCAAAAAGACATATTATTAGCTGTACCTACGGATATTTCCGTCACTGTAGTTTATATTACCGAATTTGGTTTAAAATATTTTCTTACTTAAGAGAATTATGCTAATAACAAAAAAAAAAAAGAGTTTTGTAATCATGAAATAAAATACAAGTTCCAACTTAAAGACAAAATGTGTCCACTTAATATCCTACCACTTTCATCATCAAGTCTACCAAACTAGCCTTTAATCTTCACCTATAAGAGATTAAAATAAAAAAGATGAATAATAAAACAATTCAACATAGATAATGACATCTAAAAATATATTAACAACATTAGTGAGAAATGATTAATATCTTTTTCACTATCTTAATTATTGTTTGGACTAGAAGAGTTCAAATGTTTATGAGCACTAGAAGAATTGGTAACATGTCTAGTAGTTTGTATTATGTCATTTGCATCTTGTCCACAAAAATCATTTCTTCCAAGGCAAAGAACCTTGCATCATATGGCCTTTTAGAGTTATAAAATTGGTTTCACTATCTTAACATCAGTCAATTACTTTGCCAAAATCGATACTAGACACATTTCCATCACATTGAAATTAATCAAAAAATTCTTTTCGATAAATATATTTGTTGTTCTAATTTTAGATTCATAACATAAAAAAACCATACCCCTCATCACTAATATTGAATTCATAAATTTATAATTATTGACCATTTTATCTACATCAAAATTTATCTTTGATTTCTTAATATACTTACAGGAAAAAATATTGACTCCGAGAGAAAGAGGGTTGTAGTAAAGTATATTTTAGATGATTGGCCAACAATCAGTTCAAAACTAACTTTTGAGAAAGAATAATTCACACAATGAAATTTAATAACTAGTGAAACCTAACCTGATATGAATTTCCAAGAAACTTATATAGCTATCAAAAAAGAATAATCGACAAAAATGCTGTCAAAAGTTAAGAGTGTTTGATTGTGTCGGTGTCGACAAGGCAACGACAATGTCACAATGCAGCAGTGATGTCGCATAACTAAAAGAAACTATAATTAAACATGTTAGATTACCAATACAAAAAAATCAAGCATAAAGATATAATCTAGAAGAAAAACTACAACGAAAGTTGAAATCAAAGCACAAAGATTACGATAGTAACATAGGCTTGGTGTTTGAGGCTTTGAAGTAGATGAGACGATGACATGGAAATCCACCAAATTTTATGATGAATTTCTACCACAATGACAATTTAATTATGAGACAAACAAAGAAAAGAAGACAAGACAAATAATTTTTGCAGAGTTTCTCTCTGCTCACAAACTGTGAAAACTTTCTTATTCACTTTGCAACTGCAAAATACTGTGAATAACTTGCTTGACTTGCTTACAAAAATAAGGGTTACTCCCTCTATTTATAACTGAGCTTACACCTTAAGCCTAAATCCCAAAATATCTTTTTGTTACTAAATCAAATCTAATTTATTCTAGACTTAAATCAAATCTATTTAAATCTAAAACAAATCAAATCTTTTCAACACTATGAATTACAATTTAACACACCACCTAATTCATTGTGTCTAAACTATCTATATTCATCATGACTCTTAGCCTTTTGAATACTTTGACTTGCACTCCCTTCTTCATGATCTCTATAATTTGATTCTCAGTTCTGCAGTGTTCCAAATTCATCTTCCCATCTGCTACCTGCTCTCGAAGATAATGGAACCTTATTTCGATGTGCTTACTTCGATCATGTGCTATTGGGTTCTTTGCCAGATTGATAGCTGACATGCTGTCGATCTTCATGGTAATTGCTCCATGATCTTTCCCTGTTATCTCTTCGACCAAGTTCACCATCCAAGTTGCTTGACATGCACAAAGAGAAGCAACTATGTATTCTGCTTTGCATGATGATAATGCCACTACTGGATCCTTTCTTGAATTCCAAGCAACTGGTGCATCACCTAGCATAAACACATATCCCGCTGTTGACTTTCGATCTTCAGCATCACTACACAAACTTGAATCAATGTATCCCACTACCTTGCTTTCTTTTCCTTTATCAGCTGCAGGAAACAAAATGCCATAATCGAAAGTTCCTTTGAGATACCTTAGTATCCTCTTCACTGCTGCTAGATGTGATACCTTTGGCTTCTGCATGAATCTACTTACCATACCTACACTATATGCTAAGTCGGGCCTTGTATGACAAAGGTATCTCAATGATCCAATAAGTCTTCTGTATTGGGTTGGATCAACATCATCTTTATCTGCATCTTTCGACAGTTGCAGTCTTGGTTCTGTAGGTGTCGAAGTTGGGTTGTATTCTTCCATCTCAAATCTCTTGAGAATTTCTCCTGCGTATCTTCTTTGATGCATCATCAAACCTCTACTGCTCTTATAGAATTCGATACCAAGGAAATATGAAATCTCACCCAAGTCAGACATTTCGAATTCCTTGCTGAGATCACCTTTGAAGTCTCCGATCTCACTCTTGCAGCTACCTGTTATCAACAAATCATCTACATAGAGACATAGTATAAGAAATTTACTCTTGCTTCTTCTTACATATACTCCATATTCAGTTGTGCACTTCACAAATTCCTTCTCCCTTAGGAAACTATCAATTTTCTTATTCCAAGCCCTTGGAGCTTGTTTCAATCCATACAGGGCTTTATGCAGCCTGTACACCTTTCTTTTCTTCGTCATGTTTCACAAACCCAACTGGCTGTTTAACATAGACTTCTTCATCTAAAGGTCCATTTAGGAATGCACACTTCACGTCCATCTGACATATGTGCCAACTGTTTATTTCTGCTAGACTAACAACCAACCTGATTGTTTCGATCCTAGAAACATGTGCAAAAACTTCATTGAAGTCTATTCCTTCTTTCTGTAGAAATCCTTTCGCCATAAGCCTTGCTTTGTGACGAGTTACTTCCCCTTTCGAATTCGTTTTCACTTTGTATACCCACTTGACATCAATTGCCTTCTTGCCTTGAGGCAATTCGACAAGTGACCAAGTGTTGTTGTCTTCGATAGACTTCACTTCTTCGTTCATTGCTTTCACCCACTTTGAATCCTTCAATGCTCCAGCTGCATTAACGGGTTTGACATCTGCATAGAAAGCATAGTGTACCACCTCACCTTCATCACCTATCACATCATCTGATGTAATCACACAATCTTGCAATCTTGCAGGCATGCGTTTTGTTCTTTGAGGTCTGCTTGTACTTGGTATATTTGTTGGTTCCTCTTGTCGAACTTCTCTTTCGACTTGAGTTTCTAGTTCTTCGAATAGGATTCCCACTGAATCTTTATTGACATTATCAGTCCAATCCCATTCTTTAAACTCATATATGATTACGTCCCTGCTAATCACAATCTGCTTTTTCACTGGATCGAACAACTTGTAGCCTCTTATCGAATGATATCCAACTAGAATCATTTGACTTGACTTGTCATCGAGTTTTCTTCTCAACTGATCTGGCACATGTCTATGTGCAATAGATCCAAATACCTTCAGATGACTCAAGCTAGGCTTCACACTAGACCAACATTCTTCTGGAGTAATTCCTTCTAGCTTCTTTGTAGGACATCTGTTCAAAATATATGTTGCAGTCGAAACATCTTCACCCAAAAACTCTTTAGGTAAATTCTTGCCTTTCAACATACTTCTCACCATATTCATGATGGTTCGATTCTTCCTTTCTGCAATTCCATTTTGTTGTGGAGTATAAGGTGGCACCACCTCATGCACAATCCCTTCCTTTTCACACAGCCTGTCGAAGTCTTTTGACACATATTCTCCACCACCATCAGTTCTCAAAATGTTGAGCTTTCGACCACTTTGTCTTTCGATCATAGACTTAAACTTGGCAAATACTTCTATCACTTCACTTTTCTTTTTGATCAGATAAGTTCATAGCTTTCGACTGAAATCATCTATGAATGTAATAAAGTATTTGTTACCTCCCATCGAATCTACCTGGATTGGTCCACATACATCAGAGTATATGACTTCAAGAATAGCCTTCGATTTGCTTCCTGCATCCTTGCTGAAGCTATTCTTGTGTTGCTTCGCCTGCACACATTCCTCACATACTTCGTTTGGAATATCAATTTCAGGCAATCCTGAAACCATATTTCTTCTCTTCAAATCTCTGATGTCTCTGAAGTTGAGATGTCCTAGTCTATAATGCCATATACATTCATCTCTGCTAACTGCAGTCGAAAGGCACTTGTGCTCCATCACATTTAGTTCAATCTTGAAGGTTCGATTCTGAGACATAGGATCCTTCAAGATTAATCTCCCATTTGCATCAACGACTCTCATCATCTTATCTTTGATTGACACTTTATAATTCTTTTCGATCAAATACCCTATACTGAGCAAATTGCTCTTCATTCCTGGTATGTACAACACATTGGAGATTACTAACCTTTTGCCATCTTTCCTCATAATCATAACATCACCGATACCTTCAGCTTCTAGGGTATTGTCATTTTCAAATTTTACCATATTTTTCATTGAGGGCTTTATATTGACAAACCAGTCTTTCCTTCCAGACATATGTGATGAACATCCTGAATCCAAGTACCATTGGTCCTTGAATCTATCTTCATCTCTTGTTGTGACCATCAACATCATCTCTTCTTATTCATGTTTTGCAAGCTTTGCACCACTTTCTTGATTCATTTGTTTTTCTGGACAATCACTCGAATAGTGTCCATACTTCTGACAATTGTAACATTGAATGTGACTCTTATCAGGTTTTCGACCACCACCTCTTCCTCTATTTGTAACACCGCCTCTTTGGTTGCCTTGGTATGACCTTCTTTGATTCGACATGTTTCCTTCGATCTGGTTTCCTCTACCATTCGATTTGTTGTAGCCACCTCTACCTCTGTCGAAACACTTTCCTTTGCCTTTGGTTTCTTTTGTTGAATGTGCCTGTAAGGCCACATCACTCTTCGATTTGCATGCAGCTCTTTCATTCATTATTTGTTCATGAGATTCAAGCGTCCCTTGAAGCTCTTCCTTTGTCAATTTCGACAATTCTTTCCCCTCTTCTATCGCCACCACTATGTGGTAGAACTTAGGAGCTAAAGATCTCAAGATCTTCGAAACAACAGCTCTTGTTGTTAATGTTTCTCCACATATCTTGATTTGATTTACTAGTTTTGTAACTCTAGTGAAGAAATCATATATGCTTTCACTGTCTTCCATATGAAACAGTTCGTACGTCCTTTTGTGAGTTTGCAACCTCACTTCTTTCACCTTCTCAACGCCTCTAAAAGACTTCTCAAGGATTTCCCAAGCTTCTTTTGCAGACTCTGAATCACTAACTTTTTCGAAATTGTTTGGGCTGACACATTGAGAATTATAAATAGTGCTTTAAAACTCAGCTTCTCAGATTCTGTGTATTTCTTCTTTTCTTCTTCTGAAGCATTTTCTCCAAGCACTTCGACTCCATCTTTTACAAGATCCCAAAGACCTTGACACCTGAATAAGACTTTCATCTGTTTGCACCAATTATCATAGTTGTCAACTTTCAGAATTGGTAGCGTTTCTGGATAGTTTGCATTCCCATAACTTGTCATCGTGAATTCTTCAATCGTTCTTGATTGATACTTCCCTTGAATTGAAACAAATCTCTTGATACCAGATGTTGGAAATCCACCAAATTCTATGATGAATTTCTACCACAATGACAATTTAATTATGAGACAAACAAAGAAAAGAAGACAAGACAAATAATTTCTGCAGAGTTTCTCTCTGCTTACAAACTGTGAAAACTTTCTTATTCACTTTGCAACTGCAAAATATTGTGAATAGCTTGCTTGACTTGCTTACAAAAATAGGGGTTACTCCCTCTATTTATAACTGAGCTTACACCCTAAGCCCAAAGCCCAAAATATTTTTTTGTTACTAAATCAAATCTAATTTATTCTAGACTTAAATCAAATCTATTTAAATCTAAAACAAATCAAATCTTTCCAACACTATGAATTACAATTTAACAGGCTTCAAGCATCCAACTCTCTATGATTTGGAACTAAATCTCTGTGATAGGGTTTCTTTTCTTTGCAATGAAACTAGAGCTAATATGATTAGGATTTGAATGTTATGGGTTGTTCGGTGAAGGAATTTGAAGAAACCCTAAAGAATGGGATTTTTTCTTTCGGGAGGAAGAATGAAGAAGTGATGGATGGAAGATTTGGGGAAAGGTTCAATATGGGCGATGGTGAAAATGAGTTATTTGCGCTTTTCAATATTCCATTTTTATTTTTAATTATTTTCATCAATTATTTTTTGTTATTCATGTACGCGAGTTTAAATATTATTTTTTTATTTATGTTTTTTTATTATTTATTTTCAAGTATTTTGTGTACATGACCTCTATACCTACAACAGAGACGAATGTCACTATAAGCTTCTGTAGATAAATGTCAAAATTCTTGTAGTGTATATATATATATATATATATATATATATATATATATATATATATATATATATATATATATATATATATATATATATATATATATATATATATATATATATATATATTGTGAATAATAGAGAGAATTCACTTTTTGGTGAGAAAATATAACTAATAATGAATTTGTAATAAATAATGAAAAGCAGAAGTCAATGGAAAAAAAGATAAGAGAGACGTCACACTCATAATTGTTGGAACGTGTTGGTCTTTGATTTTTTATGGGGGTTAGTTTTCTTGGTTTTTCTGGCTCTGGTTCATTGGGTTTGTCTTCCACTTTGATCAATTCTCAAAATCTCCCTTCCTTTTGAGGGTTTTTCATGAGTTTCTCCAACATTTTCCCATATAAAAACAACAACAAACACGAAGTAGATAAAAGAAATTATGGGTTGTCTCCCATGCAACGCTTTGTTTAACATCGTTTGAACTCAACGATCCCAAGTGTATTAATACTCAGAGTGGTTCTTTTGTCTTTTTAGGGCTCCTTGGCCACTTTTCAATCAATTTATCATACTTTTCACTCCCCATTTCTTTTCTTTTATGGGTGGCAAGTATCTCTCAGACCCTTTTTAGCTCACTTGGTCCTCTTCTTCCTTCTTAGTACTCTTATATTTTCCAACCTTTCCTCCTTTCTCCTTCAACTCATTCTTTTCCTTAGGCATTTCTCGTTCATCTTTAGTCTTGATTGTTCAATTAGGTAACATGAGACCTCCATATAGGAGTATTCCATCATGGTGGTCATTATAAAGTCAAGTCTCTCATTCTCTACTTCCATACTTAAAGTTCGTCTTTTAACATCAATGATGGTACATGCAGTACATAAGAATGGCCTACCCATTATGGTAGGCACATGAGGATCTTCCCTAATATCCATGACATTGAAATCAGTTGGGATATAGATATGTACTACCTTGACAAGAACATCTCCTGTAAGTGTTTGGTTGTTGGCATGTTTTTTGGTAAAACCAGTTGTGTGAATGTCATGACTGATGTCATAACATTCTGGGTTACAAGGTACAGTCTGCAGAAAAAGAATGTCATACAGGAGCTGCTCAATATGAGTGTTTAGCTGATCATTATGCAATGATCATATTTATTGCATTCTACCAAAATCAGTAAACAGGATTCTTGTTGTCATAACCAATGTTAAGACATCATGTACTGAACTAATATTTGTGCAGATTTATTATTTCTGAGAATTTTCAGGAATCTGGTTTATTCAGTCCAGATCAGATTCTCACGTGGACTTAGGTTAACTTTTCTTAACCCTAATCTGGTTGTTAAAGTCCTATGACCAAGTCTTGAGGTTAACCCTAATTAACCCTAGCTATTTTCGTGGAAGCCCTAACTGAAGAATAGTTGCCTATATATTCCTCATGAAGACTGTTGGTGAAAGACACTTTTTGACAGAAGATCAATAAGGGACTGTATAGTTGTAACTACTGTAATCCAAGCAATTATCATTGTGATAAGTGACTTGGAGTAGGATTTGATTGTAAGGGTTGTGTATCACTCAAAGATTTGAAGCATGAGTGTTTGTGTCACTTGATTAAAGCTTTGAAGCAAAGTCAAGTTAGGGTTGTGTATCACTCAAAGCTTTGAAGCACGAGTGTTTGTGTTACTTGATTAAAAGCTGTGAAGCACAATCAAGTGTATGTTCTGAAGAGTGTCTTCATAATTTCATTAGTCAATTGTTTAGTATCACTGCTGTGATTGAGGGGGAGTGAGTAGGAACTCAGGTTTAAGTTGAACTTAGATTGAAGTTGCATTGGGTAGGTCTTAAGTGAAGGAGATAAACTGGTTGGTTTATTCCTGAATTAATATCTCTTATAGTGAATTTCCTCCCTGGCTTGGTAGCCCCCATAGTAGGTGTTGTTACACACTGAACTGGGTAAACAATTGACTGTGTTCTTTACTGCTTTTAGATTTACTTTCTTGAAGAAAGTCAGATACGGTGTCATAACATTCACTATGACATTAAGTATCTGCTGCCAAAATCACAATTGGCATCAGAGCAGGCACCCTGCCTTACTGGGTGAGATCTAGGGATATTATTTTCTGGCGCTATGGACAAAGAAGGAGGTTTTGTAAACAGACCACCCATTCTGGATGGATCAAATTATGACTACTAGAAACCTCGTATGATTGCCTTCTTAAAATCACTGGACAAAAAGGCTTGGAGAGCTGCTGACAAAGGATGGAACCATCCCACCATAACTGGGAAAGATGGGTCAACCAGTCTGAAACCTGAGGAAGAATGGAGCAAAGAAGAAGATGAGTTAGCCCTGGGTAACTCCAAAGCATTAAATTCCTTGTTCAATGGAATTGATAGAAACATATTCAGACTAGTACATCAATGCGAACTGGCCAAGGAGGTTTGGGACACTCTCAAAACTACCCATTAGGGCACATCCAAAGTAAAAATGTCAAGGCTTCAGATGCTGACTACCAAATTTAAGAACCTAAGGATGATGGAAGATGAGACCATTCATGAGTTTCACATGAACATCTTGGAAATTGCCAACACCTCATGAGCATTGGGAGAAAAGATGTCAGAAGAAAAGCTGGTGAGAAAGATTCTCAGATCCTTGCCTAAAAGATTTGCAATGAAGGTGACAGTTATAGAGGAAGCTCAGGATATCTGCAACTTGAAGGTGGATGAACTCATTGGGTCTCTTCAGACCTTTGAGATGGGGATCAGTGACAATGTTTACAAGAAAAACAAGAGCATAGCACTTGTATCTAGTACTGAAGATGAAAACAAGGAAGATGAAGAAGAAAATATTTCAGAAGCTATAGCCATGCTTGGAAGACAGTTCAACAAACTCATCAAGAGAATGGACCCAAAGTCAAGGTCAAATGTTAAGAACATTCCTTCTGACATTAACAAACCCTATGACTCCAGCAGAAGACCAAAGTCTGAAGAGAAGGGAAATCAAAGCAAAGGAATTCAATGCCATGGATGTGAAGGATTTGGGCACATTTGAGCTGAATGTCCAACCTTTCTTAAGAAACAAAAGAAAGGAATGTCTGTTACTTGGTCTGACTGTGACTCAGAAAGTAATTCTGAAGAAGAATCTGCCAAACTAGTTACTGCGCTAACTAGTATTTGTGACTCTGATAATGACTCTAGTGATGAGGAAGTGACATTTGAAGAACTGGCTGACTCCTACAAGAAGTTATGTATCAGAAGTGCTGAAGTCTGTCAGCAAAATGAGAGACAAACAAAACTCATAGTAAAGCTGGAGGCTGAGAAGAAGGCAGGCATTGACACTATAAGTCATCTAGAAGGGGAAGTTCAAATGCTAAACTCAAAACTTGACCAGATGACCAAATCTGTCAAGATGCTGACAAATGGAACTGACAAATTAGAAGAAATCCTTCAGGTTGGACAAAATGTGGGAAACAAGTCTGGTCTAGGATTTGTGGCATCAAAGAAATCTATTGTAGACAAGAAGAAGATCAGGCTTGATAAATAAATGTCAAAGCAGATGTCACAACACAACACTCAACATCGAGAACAGAGAAATATGAAGAAAAAGTATCAAAGATGGAGATGTCATCATTGTGGGAGATTTGGTCACATAAAGCCATTCTGCTTCAGATTATATGGATATCCTAATCAGACCCCAGTTGTCAAACCTAAGTCTAACAAGGCACCATATACTCAACAGTGGAAGAAAAAGGCTACTGCCCTGATAGCTCACACCTCCCTTAGAGTCTCTGCAAAGGAATACTGGTACTTTGACAGTGGATGCTCTAAACACATGACTGGAATCAAGAATCTTCTCAATAATGTTAAACCTCACACTACTAGCTATGTGACTTTTGGAGATGGTGCTAGAGGAGAAATCAAAGGAGTTGGAAACTTGGACTTCCCTGGAGTTCCAAACCTAAATGAAGTATTGCTGGTAAAAGGCTTGACTGCTAATCTTATAAGTATCAGTCAATTATGTGATCTAGGATTCAAGGCCAACTTCACTAAGTCTGAATGTCTTGTAACTAATGAAAAACAAGAAGTTGTAATGAGAGGAGTCAGATCTAAAGACAACTGCTACTTATGGGAGTCTGAGAACACTAATTATTCTTCTGTGTGCTCTATTGCCAAAGAAGAAAAAGAAGTGAAACTGTGGCACCAAAAACTTGGTCATTTACATCTAAGAGGATTATATCCATGGAAGCAGTCAGAGGGATTCCAAGGCTGAAAATTGATGAAGGGAGAGTCTGTGGTGAATGTCAGGTTGGAAAGCAGACTAGAATGTCACATCCAAAGTCAAGACATCTGACCACCTATAAGGTGTTAGAACTTCTACATATGGATCTGATGGGACCAATGCAGGTAGAAATTCTTGGTGGAAAAAGATATGCCTATGTTGTTGTGGATGATTTTTCCAGATTCACCTGGATTAACTTCATTAAAGAAAAGTCTGATGTATTTGAAGTATTTAAGGAACTGTGCAAAAGAATTCAAAGAGAAAAAGAAGGATGCATTGTCAGAATCAGGAGTGATCATGGCAAGGAATTTGAAAACAGTAAGTTTGATGAGTTCTGCTCCTCAGAAGGAATTAATCATGAATTCTCTTCACCCATAACTCCTCAACAAAATGTAGTTGTGGAAAGGAAAAACATGACTATACAGGAATCTGCCAGAGCAATGATACATGCCAAAAGACTTCTTATTCATTTTTGGGCTGAAGCTATGAATACAGCCTGTTATGTCCATAACAGGGTCACCTTGAGAAAGGGAACATCATCCACCATTTATGAACTTTGGAAAGGAAGAAAGCCTGCAGTGAAGTACTTCCATGTATTTGGAAGCAAATGCTATATTCTGACAGATCGTGAACAAAGGAGAAAGATGGACCCTAAAAGTGATGAAGGAATATTCCTAGGATACTCTACCAACAGCAGAGCTTATAGGGTATTCAATTCCAGGACCAAAGTTATGATGGAATATATAAATGTCATAGTTGATGATTACCATGAGGAAACAAATGTACCATATGATGTTGAGACATTCTTTGAGACTTCAACTCAAAAGGATGATATTCCTAAAACTACTTCATCTGAATCTGAATCAAAGGAAGCTAACAAATACCCTTCCATCAGAATTCAGAAAGATCATCCTAAGGAACTCATCATAGGAGATCCTAACAGTGGAATCATTACAAGATCTAGAGAAATCATCTCAAACTCTTGCTTTGTATCTAAAATTGAACCAAGAAATGTTAAGGAGGCTTTAACTTATGAATACTGGATTGGAGCAATGCAAGATGAATTGAACCAATTCAAGCAACATGAAGTATGGGAGTTAGTGCCTAGACCAGAAGGAACAAACATCATTGGCACAAAATGGATCTACAAGAACAAATCAGATACTGAAGGAGTTGTCACCAGGAATAAGGCAAGACTTGTTTCTCAAGGATACACTCAAGTTGAAGGGGTTGATTTTGATGAGACTTTTGCTCCTGTAGCCAGACTGGAATCAATCAGACTCCTATTGGGAATTGCTTGTCTCCTTAAGTTCAAGTTATTTCAGATGGGTGTAAAAAGTGCCTTCCTAAATGGGTACTTAAATGAGGAAGTTTATGTGGAACAGCCTAAAGGATTTGTGGATCCAAACTACCCTGGTCATGTCTACAAATTGAGGAAAGCTTTATATGTCCTGAAACAAGCCCCTAGAGCATGGTATGACAGGTTGACAAAATTCCTCTCTGACAAAGGATACAGGAAAGGAGGCTTGGATAAAACTCTTTTTGTCAAAAATGAAGGAGGAAAGATAATGGTAGCTCAAATCTATGTTGATGACATAGTGTTTGGGGGAATGTCAGATAAAATGGTTAAACATTTTGCTGACCAGATGCAAGCTGAATTTGAAATGAGCCTCATGGGAGAATTGACCTACTTTCTTGGACTGCAAGTCACACAGATGGAAGACTCAATTTTTCTGTCTCAAAGCAAGTATGCAAAGAACATTGTCAAGAAGTTTGGGATGGAGAATTCCAGTCACAAAAGGACTCCTGCACCTACTCACTTAAAGTTGTCCAAAGATTCAAGTGGAGTCAAGGTGGACCAAAGCTTATACAGAAGCATGATAGGAAGTCTGCTATACTTAACAGCCAGCAGACCTGACATTGCGTTTGCAGTTGGAGTATGTGCAAGATACCAGGCTGAACCCAAAGTAAGTCATATCAACCAAGTGAAGAGAATTCTGAAGTATGTGAGTGGAACCTACAACTATGGCTTGTTGTACTCTCATGGATGTGAACCAACTTTGACTGGTTACTGTGATGCTGATTGGGCTGGAAGTGCTGATGATAGAAAGAGCACCTCTGGAGGATGTTTCTTCTTAGGAAATAATCTTGTATCCTAGTTCAGCAAGAAACAGAACTGTGTGTCTCTATCTACTGCTGAAGCTGAATACATAACAGCTGGTAGTAGTTGTTCTCAAATGATCTGGATGAAACAGATGCTTACTGAGTATAATGTCACGCAAGATGTTATGACATTGTACTGTGACAATCTGAGCACTATCAACATTTCCAAGAATCTTATTCAACATAGCAGGACCAAGCATATTGACATTAGACATCACTTTATCAGAGATCTTGTAGAGGAGAAGACGATTAAACTAGAACATGTTGCCACAGAACTACAACTGGCTGACATTTTTACCAAGGCACTTGATGCAAATCAATTTGAAAATTTGAGAGGCAAGCTGGGTATTTGCCAACATGAATATATGTAGCAATTAATTTTGCTTAAAATAAGGGATGAGAGAGATCTTTTTGTTAAGTCTACTCTGATTGGGCTAATCATCTACTTCTCTATTTCTTTCCAAGATTTTAAGAAGTTGAATAGACATTCATATATCTCACTCCTCTCGCGTTTCTGCAACAATCTTCAATCTCTCAAATGAAGACTGCACTATTACTGCTACCTGTTTTCTGAAACTCTCAAAATGTCTCAACTATCCATGACATCATCCTCTTCAAAGGTGACTGCTTCTTCCGCATCCTCTGATCGAGAACCTAGGGAAATCACAAACTGTATGGATTCTGATGTTCTGGAGATAACTCCTCTTCTTGAACTGGCAGCTGACCCCACTAAGGTTAAGAAGTTGCGAACCAGACATGCAAGAAGGTCACAAGCTTATTCATCTGGTAAACCCTCTCAACCATCATCTTCTGTTCCCTCAGAAATAGCAAATAGGGAAGGCTCAGTTTATGTTCATCAAGCTATAGCTAGACTTGTCACTAGGATTCTAAATGAGAATCACTTTGTACCTGGCATTTCTGTACCTTTGAATCAAGAATCTGCTAGTCCAAATGTTGAAATGAATCCAGATGTCACTCAGAATGTTGAGACACCGGATGACAACATTAGGAAATCTTCTGAAAATCTTGATGATCACCAGAACCCTACTGAGAAGGATGTTGAACCCCCGGTTATTGATGTTGATGAAGAATACTCTAACAATGACTTAATTGCAAATATCAACCCTAGCATAGCTAGAAGGATGATGAACAGAAAAGGAAAGCAGGATGCTTCCAAAAGCCTCTCCAAAGAGAAGACTGTTGATGTTGTTCATAAGAAAACCAGGTCTGAGAACAAGACTGGAGTAGAAACTGTGAAAGCTGGATTGTCAAAAGGGAAGGTGAAAACTCGAGTACCTGCTGGTAGTCTCTCAAAGCCTGTGAGACAACCAATAGCTTGCCCTGAGCTAGAGGTTACTGACAACCAAGTGTGCCAAACCATCACTACAAATCAAGTCAAGAGCTGGCCCTTAAAAGGGAAGCTGAATGCAAGCAAGCTGAGCATGAAATTTTCCATTCTGCACAAAATTGGTGCAGCTAACTGGGTTCCCACCAACCATAAATCAACCATCTCCACAGGCTTGGGAAGATTCATTTATGCTGTTGGAACCAGGACAAACTTTGACTATGGCAAGTATATCTTTGATCAAACATTAAAACATGATGGAAGCTATGCTATTAAAGGCCCTATTGCCTTTCCCTCTCTCCTATGTGGTATAGTCCTTGCTCAGTATCCTGACATTCTAGTTGAAAAGGATATTGTATGCAAAAGAGCCCCTGCTCTTGGGTTTCACTATAAGCTATTTCAGGGAACACATGTTCCTGACATTGTCATGACATCAACTGAGACATCAACTGTCAAGTCTCATTCCAAGAAAACTGATGTTATAGTTGTGCTGAAAGAAACCTGCAAAGAGCTTGATACAAGGAAAAGGACTCTTGAGGACCTGATTGCTAGACTAGAACAGGAGGAGATTGAAGGACAAAGAAGGGAAGAGGATGTTGCTGAAGACCAGCTTAATGCTGAAGATAGTGCCTCCTCTGAAGATGACAGTGCTTGAAGATCAGTGCAGTTGAAAAGTTTGCTGCTGGTACTTGATGCTGCAAATGACTTTTGATTTTTTTCTCTTTGTGTTTTTATTATTCCTTTTGGATGACTGTATAACCTAAAAGTACAATTATCTTTGGCCTATTTATGGCTAAAGAGGGGGAGAAGATTTTGTGATAATTTTGGTAGAATTAAACTTGGTAGATATTATTAATTCTGTTGCTATCTAATCTCTGATTGTTTAGGGGTTTTAGCCAAAAATTTGCCAAAGGGGGAGTTTGTAAGTGTTTGGTTGTTGGCATGTTTTTTGGTAAAACCAGTTGTGTGAATGTCATGACTGATGTCATAACATTCTGGGTTACAAGGTACAGTCTACAGAAAAAGAATGTCATACAGGAGCTGCTAAATATGAGTGTTTAGCTGATCATTATGCAATGATCATATTTATTGCATTCTACCAAAATCAGTAAACAGGATTCTTGTTGTCATAACCAATGTTAAGACATCCTGTACTGAACTAACATTTGTGCAGATTTATTATTTCTGAGAATTTTCAGGAATCTGGTTTATTCAGTCCAAATCAGATTCTCACGTGGACTTAGGTTAACTTTGCTTAACCCTAATCTGGTTGTTAAAGTCCTATGACCAAGTCTTGAGGTTAACCCTAATTAACCCTAGCTATTTTTGTGGAAGCCCTAACTGAAGAATAGCTGCCTATATATTCCTCATGAAGACTGTTGGTGAAAGACACTTTTTGACAGAAGATCAATAAGGGACTGTATAGTTGTAACTACTGTAATCCAAGCAATTATCATTGTGATAAGTGACTTGGAGTAGGATTTGATTGTAAGGGTTGTGTATCACTCAAAGCTTTGAAGCACGAGTGTTTGTGTCACTTGATTAAAGCTTTGAAGCAAAGTCAAGTTAGGGTTGTGTATCACTCAAAGCTTTGAAGCACGAGTGTTTGTGTTACTTGATTAAAAGCTGTGAAGCACAATCAAGTGTATGTTCTGAAGAGTGTCTTCATAATTTCATTAGTCAATTGTTTAGTATCACTGCTGTGATTGAGGGGGAGTGAGTAGGAACTCAGGTTTAAGTTGAACTTAGATTGAAGTTGCATTGGGTAGGTCTTAAGTGAAGGAGATAAACCGGTTGGTTTATTCCTGAATTAATATCTCTTATAGTGAATTTCCTCTCTGGCTTGGTAGCCCCCAGAGTAGGTGTTGTTACACACTGAACTGGATAAACAATTGACTGTGTTCTTTACTGCTTTTAGATTTACTGTCTTGAAGAAAGTCAGATACGGTGTCATAACATTCACTGTGACATTAAGTATTTGCTGCCAGAATCATATCTCCTAATATCCCGACCAGAAACGTGATCGATTTATCTAACATTTGCAGAGTCATGCTTGTAGGTTTTATTATTATTACCGGTCCTAATTTTCTGCATTTGTCTAGGGGCATCATGTTGACGCTAGCTCCTAAGTCACACAGGGCTTTATCTAATTCATTATGCCCGATAGGCAGGAGATTGAAAAACTTCCAGTGTCTTTTTGTTTTTGCGGCATATTTTGTATAACCACACTGGTTGTGGCTATCATAGCTATTATTTCATGCTCTTCCAACTTCCTTTTTTGAGAGGATTTATTTCAAAAAATGTACATATGTTGGCATTTGTACCAAAACCTCAGTAAATGGCACATTCACGTAAAAAATATTATCACTTCAATAAACTTAATGAATTTGGCATCTACCTTGGTTTTGATGATCCTTTGAGGGAAATATATCTTAGGTTTGTAGGGAGGATGAGCAACATATGGTACTTCCTTCTCAAACTCTTCGACTACCTCCTGTTCGGGAGGCGTCAGAACTTTAACTCAAACTTACTCTTCCTTTTCACTCTCTTTTTCTTTTAACACTTTCTAAATTGTCTTTTCAAAAATCTCTACCTTAACCTCACTTCTGTTAGGATTTTCTACTAGTTTTTCACTTCTAGTGACCACTGCATTAACATGACCTCTCATATTTTATTCAAGTTGCCCTAGAAAAGATCCTTGGGGGTACAAATGTTGATGCTTGTTATTGTTCTATTTGCAAAATTTAAGTCTCTAACATCTTGTTATGGGTGGTCATAGACTCAACTTTAGAGACCATTTTCCTTAGCACCTCATTAGTGTGGATGTTTTGATTCCTAAAGTCGTCATTATGTCGATTTTGTGTTGCCGCAAAACTCTCCGTCATGATTTCTAGGTTTGACTTTCTATGTGCTGCCCCTTGTGGGACACCAGTCGGTCCAAAGGCATTCTGGTTATTTTTGTAAGAGACGTTGGGGTCATCTTGCCACCCAGGGTTGTAGGTATTCGAGTATGGATTTCCTCTTTGATTGTTAACATAGTTAACAATTTCCGAATTTTTTACTCCTTCCAAAATAATGTTGCCCTCCCTAACAAGATGTCCATTTATCCCGTAGACCTCACATATGGGTCTTGCAGGGGTGGTAGGAGTAACAACAGCTACCATAGTAGGTGTTGATGAAGCAACAACTAAACTCTCAAGTTTCTGATATAACGCATCCACCTTTGCATCCATATGGTCAAATTGGCTAACTTCGTACATACCACCCTTTTGGAGGGTTTTTGCACTTTTATCCCTGACGAAACCCCATTAGTGGTGGTTTTTAGCCATATCTTCAATCAAATTATATTCCACGTCATGCGGGTTGTTCATTAGCGTACCACTGGTGGCCACATCAAAGTTCATCCTTGTGGAGTAAAGGAGATCGATATAAAAAGTATGTATTATCAGCCATTTATCCAAACCATGGAACAAATAGAGTCTCAGCAGGGATTTAAAATGCTTTCACGCCCCAAAGAGAGATTCTCTGTCATCTTGTCTAAAATTATTGATTCCACTTTTTACCTGGGCCTTTTTGCTTGGTGGGAAATACCACACAAGGAAAGAAGCTTTGAACTCGACCCACAAAGTTATAGAGTTTACTGGAAAAGATTGCAGCCAAGCTCGGGCTCTATCTCTTAGAGACAAAGGGAACTGTCTTAGGTAGATGACATTTTGGTCAACACCATTAGCCTTCAAGGTCTCGTAATTATCAACAAAAATCAAGAGATGTAAATTTGGGTTCTCATTAGGTATCCCAGAAAATTGGTTTTGTTGAACAATGCCTACAAGTGAAGGCTTGAGTTCAAAATTATTAGTCGATATTGCTGGATGAACAATGATGCTATGTGGTTCCTCATCAGTGTCATAATCTTAGATTGGCTTTGTATCCACTATCCCAACCATTTATTGTAAGGAGAGGAGTTTGCATCTTTCCTGAAGAAATTGCTCAATCTCGTTAACCGATTCAACCAAAGTCATGGTCAAACGAGTCCTTCACATACAAGATTAGAACAAAGAAAACAAAAAAAATAAAAGTACCTTAGTCTAAACAGCATTAAAATAAAATTTGAATATCACAATATCTCCCCAACAATGACACCAAAAACATGGTGTATGTGAACTGCAATTGCACGATTGTGTCAAGAAATACAAAAATTTCAATCCCATAGGGAGATGTTTGTTTACCAAATTATATCTCAACTATGCTTATCTAAGATGGTCATAAGTGGTTTGTTTGATTGCAGATTGAAAAATAAAGTTTTAACATTTAACATATAACATGACTATTATGATTCATCTATCTAAACTCACCCCTACAATTGTGTATATTTTGAATTATGAGAAGTTCTAAGCAATTTTTTATAGAAAATAAGATAAATATGTGTGTCACCCATTTTCGTGGCGTGCACATCTAAACGTGTTTCATGCACAAGTAAGTAAATCAATCAAGAGCGTTACTCTTGTCATGTGATGACGCATCTTGATTGTTTCACAATTGAGATTAAGTCATCTTGTCAATAGCATCTCGAACTCAGTTTTTTAGCAACTCACTTTCAGATGTCGATACATTATCTTTCGATACATAAACGACATCTCTAATAACTTTGCTTTCACAACCATTACAAACGTAAAAATAGTACTCGAGTTCTAAAATAAATAAAGCCTAAACTTGTAATTTCAAAAATATAGATTTAGTAGAGATTTGTCATAAGATGGACTCGTATAACCCCATACCCTTAAGAATATACTCACCCATGGTGACAGTGGCGAAGCCAGAAAAAATATAAAGCCTAGGAAAAATTTAAAGACCACAATTTCATTGTGTATAATGTATAAATAGTCATCAAACAAAATAAAAGAGATGAAACATAACCTTACAATAGCGTGTTAAATAAAATCACGAGGCAAATGTCCTTTCCGATACTTCTTTACGGTGAATTTTTGAATAATATCAATATCATCAAGTGACTTGAATATCTCCCGCTCAGTGTAACATACCATCAATTCATTGAACCCCACATAGGTGATCTTATTGTGCAATTTAGACTTAATAATATTCATTGCTAAAAAGATTCTTTCAACGGATATTGTCGACACCGGTAATATCAAAGCTAACTGAATAAGTTTGTAGACCAATGGAAATACCAAATGTTTCTCAGTTTTAACCATCTTCATAGCCAAACTTTGAACATCTTCACAAGTGGAAAATGAAGCATTTATTTTCATTTTAAGAACATAAGTGTCAAGTTTATGCCTTATTGTTCCATGGTCATCATCAGAAAATTCTTCATGATAACTATCAGCAAACGAGCAAAATTATCAACATCAAACTTGGAGAAAGAGTTCTTGGGGTAAATATATGAGAAACAATCAAGGATAATTTTACTTCCTTCACTAAATAAGTTGTGATACGGTGGGAGAACTGACTTGGTTGTTATGCGTTTTATCGCAAATGTTGCAATTAGCAAGAGTCTCCGCCGACTTTTCTTTTATCCAAAAGGAAAGGTGAAAAAGCACAGGAAATACCTTTGAGATTGTTTTTTGAGTTCGGGGGGTAGATTATGAAAAAGGAAGGTATTAGAACCCTTTTCATCCATGGTTTTCCATGGGCTCTTAGTTACTTGCTAGATCACTTGCTTTTTTGTTTGAAAATATGCTTTGTGTGGTTTTTGAAAGTATTTTGAAAAGGTGCCATCGTTTAGGCGAACTTTGTAATGATTCTCGTTCGTAAGAATGTATACAAAGTGTTTTGATCTTTTGAAAATGTTATCAAGTTTGAAAGATGTTTTTTTGAAAGTGTTGGTGTTTGTTTTGAAAATAGCAAGGATGTTTTTGTTTTGAAATTGAGCAAGTAACTAGGAACATTCTACCTACTCAAAAGTCTTTCATGTTTGTTTCCTTTCTCCTTTGACATTGTTATCTTACCATTGATTTGGTAAGTAACCCTATCTTTGGATGTAAAAAGGGACGGGCATGGGTCATCGTATAACCATGATTAGCAATGTTGCAAGGTATCTTAGCATTTTTCTTTAGGGACTAAGATCATTTTGAAAGGCAACTTTTGATAGCGTCATCGAGGGACTATGATCTTGTATTTTTTGCTTGTTTTTACTAAGATACCTCACATGCATAACATGACCATTTTTGTAAGGCAACCAAGTGGATTTTACCCTAGGGGTACTTGTGTTCAAGTGTATTGATTTTCATGCTTTGTTTAGTCTTTGATTAAGGTTTGTTACTTGTTGATTTTATCTTCTCATACAAACTTTTTATTACTAGCATTTATATAAAGTAATAAATTGCGAAAAGTAAAATTACTATGCTATTACATCATTAGGGAGGGGGTGTATAAACTTACAAATGGGGATTGCAAGAAAATTAAACCTAATTATCTATTACAACCATATTGAATATTGTACAAAATTGAAAATAAAATGCAAGAATATAAATGTAAAAAGAAATGATTTTTGTTGTTTTTATGAAAGGGTTTAGTTTTGACCTAAATAAAGGAAATGATTAATTAAAATTAAATAAAATTAACTTAAACTAATTAAGAAAATAAACTAATTTGAAAAGGATTTTTTAGGTTTTTTTTTTATGAAAAAAGGGTTTTAAATTAATGAAAAAAAATGAAGATTAATTAATTAAAATAACCTAAGTTCTAAATTAATTTTAAATAAGAAAAGAAATTAATATATTAATTTAACCTAAGTCTAAAAAATAATTATTTAAAAAAAAAGGAAATTAATTTATTTAAGAAAATGTTTTTTTTAATCTTTTTGTTTTTTATAAGGAAAAATAAAATGTATAAGTATAAATAATAAATAAAAATAAATTTGGATTTTTATGATTTATGAAAATAATAATAATAATAATAATAATAATAATAATAATAATAATATTAATATTAATATTAATAAATATAATAATAATAATGAAGAAAAATAAAATAAAAATAAAAATATAAAGAAAAGTCAGGGGGTTAGAAAATGAAACAGGGAGTAAAATAAGCAAAAAAGATTAGGTCCAGCAAAGGGAAGCCCAACGCTGCAAAAATCCAAAAACTGTAAAAATGTGAAAAAAGAAAAAAAAAAGCAAAAGGTAGCGCTGGGTCTTGAACCCGTGACCTTAAGGTTACCAGCGTGCTGCCTTACCACTGGGGTGGCTATACATCCGTTAATATAACTGAAACGATAAATATATAATACAAAACGCGTCCTGATTACACTTCATCTTCAACCTCCACCCAAAGAACCTGTATCTTCTTCATCTCTCAACAAAAATGAAAAGTTCAAACATGAAAGTTGTGACATTTCTTCCCACGAATTCAACCATGTAAATAACTTAAGCTAACAGTCAAAGATGAATGAGAATTTTTCTGGCCCTAATTTAAAACCTAAAAATTTCAGAAAACTTCAACTCAGAAATTCTCTAAGCAAACAATGGATATGTACAACTTCGTGGCAATGATGTCTACATTTTATCTTCACAAATGTAAGCCTAACCATGCCTAAATATGAAGATAGAATTTCAAGAAAAATACCTCAAAACTAGAAATTGTGAAATGGATTTGAGCTTGTTTCAGGCAGTGCTGATGATCAAGTTAGCTTCCTTGGACCTCTAGGAAGCTAATGTAATGGCTGGCTTGATCTGAGGGTGGCTGGAATGGTCTGGAGAATTCCAACAGTGATGCTCTGTTTTTGAACTTGGAAATGGATGAAGATGGTGTTACAGTCGTGTAACAGGGATATGGATGGCTTATGTATGATTTTTGGAAGCAAAAGGTCAAGAAACGCACGAGTGAAATGGAAGTTTGAAGTTGTTGGTCAGAATGTGCAACAATGGTGGTTTGTGATGTAATCCCGAGTTTTGGCTAGTTTTTGAGCTTGTATATTCGTGTGTTATGTTGTAATATACTTGTGTATAAGTAAGGAAAAGGTTAGAGTACTTGAGGAGGTCAGAAGCACAAGATGTAGAGTTATGGCTATGTTACTTGATTTTGAAGAAAAGTGAAAACATGGTTTCAAGGCATAGTACAAGCATGACCTGAGTTTATGGGAGGCTCTAGACATGTTTCTTTTGCCTTTGACATTGCTTGTGATCAGAAGGAACAAGTGCAAAGCTCTATGCATTGACTTTGTGATTAAAGCTTCTTTACAAGAATGGAATGGTTACTTTCTTCCAAAAATGGAAATGCAACTTGGATAATGATTCAAATGCTTGGACAATGGCTACATATGTTGTGTAAACATTTAATTATGGAGTGACAAACAAGTTTGAATCCTGCAAAGTGAATATTATGCAGCATAGGCTTGGATTTGAATTATTGTTCATCATGAAATGGCTTGTAATTCAAGTTTGAAAACCCTAACTTCATCTCTTCGATTCTCCTTGCTCACAAATGATCTCAAGGAGTTATTAGACATTTTGGAAAGCTTGCAATGTTATCTACAACCCATCTTTGAATCACTTTTGAAAATTCCCCTTGGAACTATATGAAAAAGTGTCATGAAGTTAGGTCAAAATCCTGACTAAAACTAGGACAAAATTTCACTGTGTTCAATTTCAAGACCATGACTTTATGAATTAATAACTTGAGATCCAATAATTTTTAGAAGAAGTTGTGTAAATAAATTTTGTATATATCATGGATATCTACAACTTTCATGTTGAAAGTTTCTTCTGAATCATCTTGCATCATGGTGAAAAATTGGCTCAAAGTTATGAAAAAACATGAAGTTTTAAACACTTAGAAAAATTTCTAAGTTAGAAAACTTTGACTTTTCAAAATGAAATATTTACTTTTTGATTTCTTGATGAATAAGTTTCATATTTTCACATGTTTTGATGAATTGTGATCTTTGACATTGAATTTTGACCAAAAAGTCAAAGTTTGACTTTTCAGTGTACAATTGACTTTTGATCAGTTGATTGAGAATTCACTATCAATCTAATTGATCTTGAGAAATGTTTTAGATCATGCCATTAGGTCAAAAAGATTCAATTGAACTCTTGATATCATGCTCCAAACCAATTGACCATTTGCTAGGTCAAAAATCAGAAATTGCCCTTTCTTAGTCAGAACCCTAATTTTGACCATTTTGCCCTTTTGATGATTTGATCAAATTTCTTGAGGAATTATGGTCCAAACTTGATCAAATTATACATATGAGTTTATAATATTGATGTGGGTCAAAAATTATGAAGTTTGACTGTAAATTGTCCATAGTTGACTTTTTTCCCAAAATAGTTGATTTTTAGGTCAACTGCTCAATTGACTGAGCAAAAGTGTGATCCAAGGCTTGAAACTTGACATGAGTAATATTGGGGGTCCATAATGATCCATTAAATTCATATGAGGCATTGAAAGTTCAATTATCCTTGTGCAATCTCAAACCCTAATTTTGGTCATCAGTGCTTAAGGAGGTGTCCTGAGCTGATCAACCCTAGTGCAATATTGAACCAAGAGAGATCTTTCTGAGAAAATATTTGGTAAATGAGAGGGAAAATTTTGGGGTACAATAAAATTGATACATCTCCACACATATTTTGTCAATAGCTACATAAAAAATCTTTGCACGGTAATGATGAAGATTAGTGATAGTCTTCCCTTCTTCCCTTGACCGACCCAAAATCGGTATTTCGTCATCCATATTTGGTATCAGAATACCTTTAGCAACAAAAAATTCATGGACATCAGTAAATAAATTATCCCAACCCCTCTCTCTCTCACTGTGGCCAACCGAGCTTTGACAACTTTAACTAATTCCATGGCATTCACAATATTAAGATCTTTTCTTTGCAAGACATTTGAAAACTTGTTTGTGATACCAAAAAACTTTAGCATTAACTTCAAAATAAAAGAAAATTTAAAGATATCCATTTTTTATACCAAACCCGCTACTTGAGATGGTCCACGTCCATCTTCATCAACCATATTAAGCACCTTTAACACATATGACCATATTTGATCCAAACGAAGCAATGTAGTATGATGTGAACCCTATCTAGTGTCCCCGGTTATAGTGAGACTAGAGGATTTGTGCAACCCCCTTCCTTTATACATCTCACCCCTCTCAATTTTATTTAAAATATCTTGGTGTTATGGCTCTGTCAAAGCATCCCTCCTCTTACAAGATGCATTAACATAAAATCATTAATAACTTGTAAACAAAAAAAAATCAACAAGTAAACAAAACAAAAAATGGAAAAATTACAATTTGTAAAACTTGTGAAAACATTGAAAACAAACAACAAGTAAACAAAAAATGGAATAAATTATACCTGTGAGTGAAACCTGTGAAAAACATTGAAAAATCCTCAATCTGGTTGTTTAATCCCTGTTAATTCTCTATTTCGGTGGTTGGCATTATGTTTGGTAAAAAAACTTAGTAGAAATATGTTGAATGAAAAAGTTCTATCAACTGATGCAACACGTCGAATAAGATGTCCCAACTAGAAGTATAGGACATCACATTTTTGTACAGCTGGAATGTTAGTTATTTTTAGTTGTTACAGGTGCAGAATATTCTGGAGTATTATGCTATCCCATGTGAAACGCAAGTTGAAGATTGAAAAATATTCTAGTTGAATACAAGGAATATTATTAGTTTCTAAATTAGGAGATAATTTAGGAAATTAATGACTGAAGCCCTAATGTGTGCAGAAGATTCTGCTGAGTTTTAGCAGCTGATTTGTTGCAATTGAAAAGCACAATCCAATCCAAAGGATGGCTTTAAATAGAATGTTACTAACCTGGTTTAGTGTGGAACTTACTGTGTATTTTGATTAGGGTTTGTGTGCTTATTGTGAGCCTCTCGATTATCATGTTGATAAAAGAGCAGGACTGATTTTTTAAGTTGTAAGTTTTATCAATCATTCCAAAGCTTTAAAGCAATGAATGCTTGTGTGTCTTTGAAGTGTGAATTAAGTGTTTGTTCTAAGTGTTTAGAATTGGTCGATCACTATGACTATGATTGAAAGTTTGTTGTGGGTCTACGAATTTATACTATCAAGTTAACTTGGTCCTTGACTTGGTAACCCCTAGAGTAGGTGTGTTGATTCATCGAATTGGATTAATAATTTTGTGTGTTATTTACTTTTATGAGCTGTGTTTATTGTTCATATTGTTCATTGTGTGAAAGTTCAGTAAAAGGTGTCTCGACATGTTTTAGGATATCTTTGATCTAAATCCCAGAATTTTAATTGGTATCAGAGAAAACATCCCGATTTGAGTCTGGGTGAGGTTCAGGGAAGTTACTTTCTGGTACAATGGACAAGGAAGGAGGATTTTTAAATAGACCACCCATCCTTGTGGAACCAACTACGACAATTGGAAAGTATGAATGGTGGATTTTATAAAATCTGTGAACAACAAGGCTTAGAAACTTGTGGTCAAGGCATGGGATCCACCAACGGTTATAGGTATGAATGGTAAAGAAGTTGTGAAGCCTAAGGAATATTGGGATGATAAAGATGAAAAATATTCAGAGGGACATTCTAAAGCATTGAATGCATTGTTCAATGGAGTGGATAAAAACATTTTTAGACTGATAAGTACTTGCACAGTGGCCAATAAGCATGGGAGATTTTGAAGATGGCTCATGAAGGAACCTCCAAGGTAAAAATGTCAAGAATCAAAATTCTTACTACTCAGTTTGAGAACCTAAGAATGAAGGAGGATGAAAGTATTCATGACTTCCACATGAATATCATCGAGATAGCCAATGCCTCAGGTGCCCTAGGGGAGAAGATATCAGAAGCCAAGTTGGTAAGGAAGATTCTCATATCTCTTCGAAATATATTTGACATGAAGGTCACTGCTATTGAAGAGGATTAAGACATAAAAAACATGAAGGTTGATGAGCTCATCGGATCCTTACAAACTTTTGAGGTAGGGATCAGTGAAAATTTTGAAAAGAAGAAAAGCATAGCCATTGTCTCTAACACTAATGATCCTAAAGATAAGTGTGACTTGGATACAGAAGAAGGGATGTCCAATGTTGTTGTGCTTCTTAGAAAACAATTCAACAAAGTGTTGAGGAAGATTGACTGGAAATCAAGATCAAATGTTAGGAACAAGTCATCTGACAAGTAATTTGACATCAACAAGAACCAGAACTTTGAAGAAAGAGATGGAACAAATGAAAAATCTATCCAAGGAAGAGTTGTATGATGTTATAAATGTGAAGGATTTGGGCACATAAGATCTAAGTGCCCCACCTATCTCAAGAAGCAGAAGAAAGGTCTATTTGTGTCTTAGTCAGAAGATGACTCTGACGGTGATAGTATAGAAGAATATGCCAAACAAGTGATTACCTTGTCTAGGATCTGTGAGTCAGATAGTGAAACTATTGTTGGAAACCTGACTGTTGAAGATCTGGTTACCTTTTACAATGAGTCATTCCTCAAAAGTCAAAAAGAGGTTCAGTTGGAAAAAAGGAAAGAGAACATCATTTCTCAACTAGAGGCTGAAAAAGAAGAGAAATAGTCTATTATCTCTAGTCTAGAAGCTGAAAAAGAAGAGCAATTGTTTATTATCTTTGTCCTGGAAGTTGAAAAAGTAGAGCATTTATCTTCCATAACTGATTTGAAAGGTGAAATTCGTTTGCTCAATTCATAGCTTGATAACGTGCTTGATAAGATTATTAAGTCTGGAAAAAATGCTGGAACACTTCAAGGGGATGGATATATCAATCAGACTATGAAGAACAAAGTAAAGAAGGATGAATTTAAGGTGGTTCATTCAAAACTGAAACAGAAGATGTCAAATAAAATGTTCCAAGATCAGGATGGAAAACATAAGAATCACTTAGGAAACAATGACTTTACTGTTCAGGGTGAAACAACTATTCTGATTGAGAAGAATATTGTGAAGGTTAAAGGTCTTAGAGGAAGGCCTGGGGTGAAATATGTTTTCCTAAAGAAGAAACAAGGGCAGAAGATGTGGAACCACATGCCTCAACATCAGTAGAGACATCAGAAAAATTACAATGGAGGCTATCAGTAATGGAGATGTGATTATTGTGGAAGGTTTAGACATCTAAAATCCTTCTACTACAAATTATATTACTATTCCAATCCTGTTTAACAACATAGGAGGATAAAGGAAAATGTCAAAGTCAAGCCTAAGAGACCTTTCGTGGATGACATTTATGAACTCGTAGGTCACGCCTCTTTCAGAGCCTCTACAAGGGAAAATTGATATTTTGATAGTGGCTGCTCTAGACACATGACTGGTGTCAAGAAATTTTTTGTGAATATTAAACCCCTTTCTTCTAGTTATGTCACCTTTGGATATGGGTCAAAAGGTGAAATAAAAAGGTTCTTGTAGGATGAACTCCATTTAATTTCCATATCTCAATAAAGTGTTGTTTGTTAAGGGGCTAATGACTAATTTCATAAGCATTAGTCAACTGTGTAATCAAGGACTCAAAGTCAACTTCACTGCTTCTTAATGTCTGGTAACTAATGAGAAGAATGAAGTGATCTTGAAGGGAGTCAGATCAAAATATAATTTTTACTTATGGATTCCTTAAGAAAAAAATTGTTCCTCCACATGCTTGATGCCAAAAGAGGATAAGATGAAGGTGTTGCAGAAAAAACTTGATCAGTTACTCCTGAAAGATGTGAAGAGAATAAAATCAAAGGAAAAATCCAGAGGTATATCCAAACCCGTGGAAGGAAGTTCATGTGGTGAAGATCAAGATGGAAAGCAACTTAAGATGCTCTCTCAAAAGTTTCATCATCAGATTAATTCCAAAAGGATGGAAACTCTTCATATGGAGCTGATAGAACGAGAGCAAGTCGACTGTTTTAATAGGAAGAAGTGTATTGATATATCTTTATAGAAATTATAGCTGCGGAGGAGTGCTACAAATTCTTTATCCCTTATCTAGGTTGTTGCGATTGGAACTGCCAAAGGAAGGAAGAAAAGGTCCTTGCAAAGGGATGTTTTGAATGATATCTTTACTGAGGTGGTGAAAAGTGGAGTTTGTAATGTCACTCTTAATGCTCGTGACATATTCAATGAGTGTATAAGGCTATTTGATAGGGGCAATAGGTGGAGGATCATCTGAATACAATTATGACTGTCAACTTTCCATGGCTATAGCGTGGTTCTTCTACTACTACTGATGGAAGTGTATGTGTGTGAAAGATGTCCTATCAAATGCTACGACATATTTTATGATGTTTGAACTTGAGATGTTCATATTGGTTTATTGCATCTTTTTATCTCTTGAAAGGAGAATGATAGATCACTAGTGTGAAGAATACATCTTCTACAAGTGATTCATCATGACATATGTGGGACTTCAATGTCTATTGAGGACTTATGGATGAAACTCTCAGACTGATGTTGGGACATCCTCTTAACATCTTAAAGCTTCAGAAGCAAGGAAGAGCTCTATGTGTGAAATCTCTAGTCAGAACTACTTTCGTCAGAGAGAACATATTATTGTCTAATTCCTCTCTTGATGGAAAGATAGTAGTTGGTAAAACGGATGGAGTATATGTGTGGTGCAGTAAATGGAAAATTATTCTTCGTGACTTTGTGTATGACTATAGCCTACTTGTGTATTCTGAAGGTAGTATGGTTCTGAAGTTGTTTGAAGCTTAACCGAGTGCCATATCAAGTGTCAGTTGACTCTGACGTATGAAACAAGCTTTGATGAAAAAGGAAGATGTGGTCTTGAAGAGTGGGTGTAGGCTCTAGTGGTATGTCTGCCTACCTCTAGGATCACGTGAAGAAGTCATTAGAAAATCTATGCAGTCAAGACTTTAAAAATGCATGCATTGACTGTTTGTGTCATTACAAATAAGGCAGCGATACAAACTGTGGAAATTCTCTTTGGATTTCTTTAACCTTAATTAGTGTGTTTTCTTTTGGATAAAAAGGGGGAGAAGATATGTTTGCTAATGTGATGTTTGCTAGATGTGTTGAATGTTGTTTCTCACTTCCTTGGGGTGCAACAATTAAGGGGTAGAAAGTTTCTGATTTGGAATTAGAGTTTGCTCTCCTGAGTCAACATCAACCTATGGTCATTATGTATCAAGTATTGGTTCCAAGTTTGAGGGGGGTATCTTGGATGGTTCTGAAGATGCAAAAGAATAAAAACTGACTAGTGTTGTAACTTGTTGTTAAGGTGGAGATTCATCGAATTCTCTTATGCTCTTAGCAGTGTTGGAAGAAAAGGTTATGATGGGCTGTCTTAAAGAAACGTCACACAAGATGTCTTGACATGTTGAGAATTTTTTATTCTCTTGATTCTTATGTTGAGTAGCTTCCACTAGCTTATGCTGGTACTGTGATTAGTGTTGAGACTCTGATATGTACTGGACTGACTTCTACTGATTTCTTCTGTTGCTGATGTATCTCTGATTTTGGTTCATGTGTGCTTGATCTTGCTCAAACATGTACATATGTTCAGTTATTTATGTGTGGAAGAAGTACTAAGTTGTTTTAGCCAAAATAAGCCAAATGGGGGATTATTAATTCTCTATTTCTATGGTTGACATTATGTTTGGTAAAACGAACTTAGTAGAAACATGTTAAATGAAGATGTTCTATCAACTGACTCAATATGTCGAATAAGATGTCTCAATCAGAAGTATAGGACATCACATTTTTGTACAGCTGGAATGTTAGTTATTTTTAGTTGTTACAGGTGCAGAATATTCTTGAGATATTATGCTATCCCATGTGACACGTAAGTTGAATATTGAAAAAGATTCTAGATGAATACAAGGAATATTATTAGTTTCTAAATTAGGAGATAATTTAGGAAACTAATGATTGAATCCCTAATGTGTGAAGAAGATTCTGCTGTGTTTTAGAAGTTGGTTTACTGCGATTGAAAAGCCCAATCCAATCCAGAGGATGGCTTTAAATAGAATGTCACTAACCTAGTTTAGTGTGGAACTTACTGTGTATTTTGATTAGGGTTTATGTGCTTATTGTGAGCCTCTCAATTATCATGTTGATAAAAGAGTAGGACTGATCTTTTTAGTTGTAAGTTTTGTCAATTATTCCAAAGCTTTGAAGCAGTAAATGATTGTGTGTCTTTGAAGTGTGACTTTAGTGTTTGTTCTAAGTGTTTAGAATTGGTCTATCACTGTGGCTGTGATTGAAAGGGATTTGAGAAGGGTCTCATACCTAGGCGAGTCTTAGGCAGAAGTTAAGAACTGGTAGTGATTAAGTGGGTAGATTGTAAACTAGGTGAAAGTTTGATGTGGGTTTACGAATTGATACTATCAATTTAACTTGGTCCATGGCTTGGTAGCCCCCAGAGTAGGTGTATTGATTCACCGAACTGGGTTAACAATTTTATGTGTTCTTTACTTTTTTGAACTGTGTTTATTTTTCATATTGTTCATTGTGTGCAAGTTCAGTAAAAGGTGTATCGACATCTTTTAGGACATCTTTGATCTCAATACCAGAAATTCAATCCCTAATTCCCAATTCCCACACAAGACACAAACACAATCTATAAAAACATTTAAAAAAATTGAAACATGCGACGGAGTACGGACGGACCGCAGACAGACGAACGGAGGGGAAGAAAGTGACTGCGACACAAGGACGGAGCTAGGAGGGAGGCGACGTGACGCAACTACCAACATATGGATAGAGGCGACATGACTTCTTCTTTGTTTTTCCTTTTCTCTTTCTGCTTGCAGTTTTCATTTTTTCTTTCTTCTTTCCGAACGTTAACGCAATATTTTTTTCTTCTTTTTTTTTTTTAAAAAAATTGTTTTTATTTTTAAAAACTGAAATACCAAAAAAAATTAGACCTGAGCCTAAGTATGTGCCCACCCTGGCCGGGCCAGGAATCGCCTATGCATGGTGAGATGGATAACAACAATAATAATATAAAAAATAGTAAGACTGCATGAAGAGCAAATGATTAAAATTAAATAAAGTAAATTACAAAATAAAAATATTATAAAATGCTCAAAGTTACAGTGTAACCAAGCTTAAAGCTAAAAGACTTAAGAAAATAACAAGTTTTACAGGAATTTCCAGTACGAAGTGATGAAAATGAAGGATCATAAGCCCCTATTTATAATAATTCTAGGTTATTTGCACTAATATCCCGTTTAATAGATATTTAACAATAATTATGAAGAAAATGAAAGTTACAAAAGCCAAAAAGTCACATAAACTGTCCAAAAACCAAAAGTTTGTAACTACCTAAGTACTGACACAGATGGTGTTAGGCAACATGGTCAACCTCAGGTTTGGTGTATGGAAGGGGCTTCGAGTGATAACATGACTCGTGTAAGGGGACACTGCCAGGCTATGTTGTCCTCGAAAATTTTGCATTGGAAGTAATCCCATTTCAACAATTTGTATGTTTTCCCTTTCATTTGACCCACTCTGATGAGAAGTTTGTAAGCATGTAAGTCTATGCACTATGCCTAGATCAATTATGTTGTGAAACATGATACCTTTAAAACAAAATATAATAGGTTTATTTATGATCAAGAAACAATTAGGGTAGAAAAGAATGAAGAACAACAAGGATTGGTTATAACTACTATTATTTACTTTTTCTTTAATCAAGATTACAAGTATTACAAGAATAACAAATAACCCTCTCACCCTAAATTAGAATTTACAGTATGCAATGATGAGAGACTAGTATGCTATTTATAATAAAACTAACATACTAAACTAATTGGATTTTTCATAAATACCCATTAAAATCTAACTTAGGATACAAGCTAACCTAGACAATTGGACATAACAAACATGTCCAATTTGAAATACTAACAACCCTGGCATTTCGACTCCCACATACTAGAACACACTTAGACTACAGTATGTGGGTCTTCGACATCAGTATGTGAACATACTTCAAAGGCATACATAAATCTTGTCGAACCAAAAGCTACTCTTCGACCCAATAGAGTTTGGAACAAACTTTATTATCAGAGAACAAACTAGATTTCTTCATGCAACTTTATCAACTGCATACAGTGAAAAAACTTGCAACTGGGCAATGTTTTGGGGATCATATCAGCAACATTATGATCTGTCGAAACCTTCAACACTTGGACTTCTTCATGCTTGATTATCCCTCTGATGAAATACAACCTCACATCGATGTGCTTGGTTCGCTCATGATAGGCTGAGTTCTTAGACATGTGTATTGCACTTTGACTATCACATTTAACAGTGATAACTTGACCTTGAAGTTTTAGCTCCTTAGTAAAACCTTCAAGCTACAATGCTTCATTCACAGCTTCAATGAGGGCAATATATTCTTCTTTAGTGGTTGATAAGGCAACAACATTCTGAAGTGTTGCTTTCCAACTTATTGTTCTGCCAAACATAGTGAAAACATATTCAGAAATAGATTTTATGGAATCCATACAACATGCATAATCAGAGTCGACATATCCTTTGATTACTGCTTTACTATCTTCACCCAAGGCTCCATCATAAATTAAGACTCTGTTTAGAGACCCATTTATGTATCTTAGAATCCACTTCAATGCTTGCTAGTGAGCCTTTTCAAGATTCGTCATGTAACTGCTTACAAGACTTACTGTATATGCTATGTCGAGTCTAGTACAGACCATAACATACATCAAAGAACCCACTATGTTAGCATATGGGATACTATTCATATAAGCTCTTTTGATCTTAGTATTGGGAAACTGATCTATACTCATCTTGAATTTAGGGTTTGTTGGAGTCACAACAGAATTTGAATTTGATATACCAAACTTGTCGAGAATCTTTCGTAGGTATGCCTCTTGAGATAAGCATAATTTAGACTGCTTTCTATCTCTTCAAATGTCAAACCCAAGAATCCTGGACGTAGCTCCCATATCCTTCATGTCGAAATCCTTATTGAGTTCATCCTTCATCCTCATTACATCTTCGATATTGTTGCATGCTTTAAGAATATCATCAACATAAAGCAACAAAGTAACAAATGAATTACCAGGTCAAAATCTGAAGTAAACACAGTGGTCAAACTGACTTCTAGTGAAACTTATGTGTTCCATGAGAATTTTCTCAGCCCATATAAAGATCTATTCAACTTGCACTCATAATCTTCCTTTGCCTTTTCGACATACCCTTCAGGTTGCCTCATCAAGATTGTCTCATTTAGATCACCATACAAGAACGTAATCTTCACATCCATTTGTTCAAGTTCAAGGTTGAACTATGCCACCATAGCAAGCAACATTCGAATGGACATTTGCTTCACAATAGGAGAAAACACATAATTAAAGTCGACACCTTCTTGCTGAGTGAAACCCCTTGCGACCAACCTTTCCTTGTATCTTTTCGATGCCCCTCCTTCGATTCCTTCCTTAACTCTGAAAATCCATTTACAGTTGACTAACCTGGCTCCAGCAGTTTTCTTGATCAGTTCCCAAGTGTTGTCATCATGAAGAGATTTTATCTCATCATCCATGGTATTCAGCCATTCAGTCTTATTTCGACTCCTCATAACTTCCTTATGATCTCTAGGTTCTTCATCTAGAACCTCACTTGCAGAGATTAAGACATAAGCTATAAGATCTGCATAGCCAAGTCTCTGAGATGGCTTGATGACTCTTCTTATCCTATCTCTTGATAATAGGCAGTCATCGACAGTTTTATCAACTTCCTTAACATCTTCTGCTTCTTCGTCGACTTTATCTAGGATACGCACTTCAGCATCAACATGCTCCACCTCAACAGGAATCTCTCCCTGTTCCAGCTCTTTGTCAGATATTTCAGTACTTCCATCAACATCATCAGTTTTCTTGAAAGCCATTTCAGCTTCATTGAAAACTATATCTCGACTAGTGATACACCTCCTTTGAATCCTTCAGGGTATTCCCATGAACATGCATTTCAAAGCTCTAGGTTCGACCTTGTCTTGCCTAATGTGAGCATATGCTACACATCTAAATACTCTCAGTTTGTTGAGATCTGGTGGATGTCCCGACCAAACTTCTTCATGTGTCTTTATATCTAACATATTCGAAGGACATCTGTTTATCAAATATTTTATTCTCAAAACAGCCTCAGCCCAAACCACCTTCTTTAACTCATCACTAGTCAGCATGCATCTAACTCTCTCCAAAGTAGTTCGATTAAACCTTTCAGCCAAACTATTTTGTTATGGAGTACCTGCAGTAGTTTTGGGCCTTATAATACTAGAGGCAACACAAAATATGTCGAAAGCCTTATTGCAAAATTCAAGGCCATTATCGATTCTCAACCTCTTGACCTTTCTGCCAATTTGATTTTCCATCAGAGTCTTCTAACTTTTAAAATTCTCAAAGGTTTCATCTTTAGTCTTCTGGAATAATCATCTATTATGGATAGAAAATACCTTACTCCTGAATATGATGGACACCTTGCAGGCCCCCAAAGATTGACATGGATATAGTCAAGGGATCCATGTGTTCTTTGTTTGCCTTTGTTGAACTTCACTCTACAAGATTTTCCAAGTACTCAGGGTTCCCAGAATTTCAACTTTTCGACTTTGTCTCCGCCAAGCAAATTTTGTTTCCCTAATTCAACCAAAACCCCTTCACTGACATGGCCCAATCTCATGTGCCAAATTTCTTTCTTCGACAAAGGTTTCGTGGATGCAACATTTGTCAAACCACTTACAACTTCAGCCTCAAGGGTATACAAGCCTTACTTCTTCACGTCTCTCGAGACTTCCTTCGACCCCTTCATGATTCGTAGGATACTTTTCTCTCCTTGAAAAATATATCCTTTCTTGTCGAATTCACCAAGAGAAATCATATTTCTCTTCAAATCAGGTACATACCTTGAAGGTGTAAAAAACACAAGAAAGGGGATGGGTGAATTGGGGTTTTCTCCACTCTTGATAATAACAATAATTAAAAACAAAAAGTAAAAAACAAGGTATGTTTATACTAATTCACTTGAAAACTATCAAGCTAGTCTAGTCCACCCACCAAGGTAATTTCGCTTTATAAACAAGGACTTAATCCAATAATCCAACTGGTTATTACAATGCACAAACTACCCGCAAGTGACTAACATCAACTTCTAAGACACACTAATCTTTGACTTCTTAAGAATACAGACCTAACTGATCCCTTAAGGAAAATCAAATCTCTAAGACACACTAATCCTAAACTTCTCAAGAATACTAACTTAATCGGTCTCTTAAGGAAATCAAACAACTGTTTGAATACAAGTTTTGTTTACAAGAATATTGCTTCTACACAAGCTGAATATGTAAACTATTTTAAGAACAATAAACTAAAAAATATATAAAAGCTATGAACAACACTTATGCGTGGATATTGACCGAAAACAAATATAAAAAATATGACCAGGGTTACCATTATTAGAGGTAAGGAAAACAAGACCATAATAAGCCTTTAACTCATAGGACCGTTCGCTGGAAAACAAATGCGGGAGCACCGTTTCAGAGGTTGGGCTCTAACAAACTCTAACTGCCACAACCACTTCTAACTAGTCTCTAACTTACTTTCTAATAAAAGAAAACTACTTCTAACTAACTTTTCAAAATAATACTTGTAATAGATAATTATGCCCCGATCAATAGTTAGAAATTATACCACTGAGAGGAACCTTAAAAGAGCTGCTGCATAGTCATTGTATGTATCAAATGGTTGTAACAGCACATGTTCCTATTTCTTTTTCAAAGGGTTAAATTATTTTCGTATAAAACAGGTGATGTAAAGAATTTATTCATGTATCAACGGTCATAATATTGTGTTGTATCATATGGTTCACATAGTTATAAACAGCACATATTCCAATTACTAATAAAGCTTCTAGTATTGAATTGAAATTGGCTAATAGGAATAGTAATATATTTCTTGTTCCTTGAAAAACCAAAGGAAAAATTAGGAGCAATGCATGTGGAAGAATTGAAAAACCAGAAACATATCAATGTTCATATGGTTGCATTACAATCTGTTACAACTGCTATCACTTGATTGATCCAAAGATACACAAAAAGTAAGTCATCAAGATATTAAAAGCTAACATAAATTTATTTGTTTTTTCTGTGTAGAAATAATGACCTCATTAATCAATGAATATTGAATTATACAATACCAATACTTGATCAAGTAGCCTAGTTAAAGTTCTTGGAAATTACCTAATCTTCCACTTCCCAATTATTTCAGTGTATTTTCCATGCACCTTCCCATTTTCCAACTTTTCTTCTAAAAGTCTTCTTATAGTAATAATACATTCACTTTCTATGCCTATAAAAACTGCTTTTTGACTAACTACATCCACATTTTCAGTTCACTACAGAAAACAACATTTTCTTCTTTTGTTCTCTACTCTAAAACTCTCAACTGTCATGGCAGCAACCAAAAGAAAAGCCATAGGCATTGATCTTGGCACAACCTATAGTTGCGTGGCAGTATGGCGAAACAATCGTGTTGAGATCATTCCAAACGACCAAGGATACCGCATCACCCCGTCTTATGTCGCCTTCACTGAAACCGAAAGGTTAATAGGCGATGCTGCCATAAACCAGTTAGCCACTAATCCACACAACACTGTTTTCAATGCCAAACGTTTGATAGGTCGTCGATTCTCCGACCCATCAGTCCAACAAGACATAAAGCTTTGTCCTTTTAAGGTTGTCCCAAACAACGAAGACAAACCAATGATTGTGCTGACTTACAAAGGCGAAGAGAAACGTATTTCACCTCAAGAGATATCTTCGATGGTGTTGTCAAAGTTGAAGGATGATGCTGAAGCTTATTTGGGATATGAAGTGAAAGATGCTGTTATCACCGTTCCTGCTCACTTCAACAACTCACAGAGACAGGCTACAAAAGATGCAGGGAAAATCGCCGGTTTTAACGTGATGCGGATCATCAATGAGCCTACTGCAGCTGCTATTGCTTATGGTTTTGACAAGATAAAATGGAGAGAAGGTGAGAAGAATGTGCTTGTGTTTGATCTTGGTGGTGGAACTTTTGATGTTTCCTTGGTGACCAATGATGAAGGAATGTTCAAGGTTAAGGCTACACTGGGAGATACTCATTTGGGTGGTGTTGATTTTGATAACAATTTGGTGAACCGTCTTGTTGAACTGTTTCATAGAAAGTATAAGAAGGATTTGAACATCACTGAAAATTCCAAAGCTTTGGGGAGGTTAAGGTCAGCATGTGAGAAAGCAAAAAGATTACTTTCTTCAACTTCAGTTACAACCATTGAGCTTGATTCTCTATGTGAAGGGATTGATCTACATGTAACTGTTACTAGAGCTTTGTTTGAGGAAATAAACAAAGATTTGTTCAGAAAGTGCATGGAGACTGTGGAAAAGTGTTTGAGTGAGGCAAAGATTAATAAAAACCAAGTTCATGATTTTGTTCTTGTAGGAGGGTCTACTAGAATTCCAAAGATTCAACAACTATTGAAGGAAATGTTTAGAGTCAACGGCGAAATCAAAGAGCCTTGCAAAAGCATTAATCCTGATGAAGCTGTGGCTTATGGTGCAGCAGTTCAAGCAGCAATATTGAATGATGAAGGAGACAAGAAAATCAAAGACTTGTTGTTGTTGGATGTGATGCCTTTTAGTCTTGGTGTTGAGACAGATGATGGTGTCATGTCTGTTTTGATTCCAAAGAATACAATGATCCCTACAAAAAAGGAGAGTGTTTTTTCTACTCTCTCTCATAATCAAGATGGTGTTTTGGTCAAAGTGTATGAAGGAGAAGGAGTTAAGACTGAGGATAACTTTTTGCTTGGGAAATTGGAGCTACAAGAATTCTCTTCAACACCTAAGAAGGTTCCAAATATCAATATTTGTTTTGATGTTGATGTGAATGGTATTTTAGAGGTTACTGCTGAAGATAAGACACAAGGGTTGAAAAAGAAGATTACTATCATCAACAAGGAGGGAAGGTTGAGTTGTGAAGAGATGAGGAGGATGGTGAGGGATGGAGAGAAGTATAAGGTAGAAGATGAGGAGGCGAGGAAGAAGGTGAAGGCAAAGAACTTGTTTGAGAATTATGTTTATGAAATGAGGGAGAAAGTGAAGATGCTTGAGAAGGCTGTGGAGGAAATTATAGATTGGTTTGATAGAAATCAATTGGCTGAAATTGATGAGTTTGAGTTCAAGAAACAGGAGTTGGAAAATACTATCAAGGTTCTTCAATTTAAAAAGATTTAAGAACAAGTTTAAGTTTGAGAGATTTTGAAGTAATGTAAAATTATTTGACATCAACATCAAAGCTTTATTAATCAATTTGCGTGTCTATGAGTTACTCAATTCACATTAGTGATAAGATAGTTCTTGCATATTTTTATGCAATGGAAATTAGTATATGTTTATTTTTAAAAACAAAACAAGAAATTAGCATGTGTAATCATTTTTCTAAGAAGTGTACATTATTTTGTGTCATGTGTAAGAGATATACATTTTCTTTGTAGATTATGTTTAGATTTCATAAAACGAAAGTAGTAGTGAAATGGAGAAGAGGATAGTGGCACAGAGTTGAGTAAATTGGAAACAGAGTTGAGTAAAGTGGAATGAAATAAAGATGTTATTTCACTATTTGAATATTTTCTGTTTGAAATTTTAATTACTATTAACTATTTGAATTTTTAAATTATCATAATAAAATTGTGAATTTTGCAAATATTCGGATGAACCCGTTGTGTGATTGGATTCACCCAAATAAAAAAAACCATGGGCGAAAAACATCTGAAAACTTACTTTGAATTTCCAAGAATGAATTAACTGAAAGTATCATTTGTTGAATGAGTGTAAAACACCACATATTGATGTACCAAATGGAAGGACCAACTCTATAATTTATAGTGGCATGGAATGCCAATACCAAACTGTGTTGGTCGTGGAGGATGTCATACCCCAAAAAATTATATAAAATATAAAAACAATAAAATCACATTATTTATCATTTTCTGATTGGTCACATGTTGATAAAATTGATTTCTAATTGATCAGAGTTTGTAGACTTGCTGACCAAAATAGAATCTACAAAACTTATACTTTTTATGTTGGATAATTTCCTTTTTAGTGTTTTTAACCTAATTTCTGATTCTATAAATAAGATTCTTTTCACCATAATTTATCATCAACAATTACATTAACAATTTTTTTATCTATCTCTCACAAATATTCTTTCTACGCAATTTTTTAGTTTATTTTAGGATTTTGAACAGAACACCTAAAATTTTTCTATCAACAATATTTGATTCGTTGTCTTGAACAGACAACGGCCTAAAAACAAACATCTATGAGCTCTTTTTTATATTGTCTTTCCAGATAGATAACTGAAAGATCAGCTTCTTTCAGACATTCGTGTAGTAAGTAAGTGGTTTCTTCTCACTTTATAAGGTATTTTCAATTTTAGTTTTTGTTTATTCTTTTCACATCATTATTATTATGAAACTTAATTATATTTATTTAATTACTTACTTTATAGAAGTTCAATTTAGAAATATACATCTCCTCCTGCATAAATTGGGCCGAGTTCAATTTTTGAACTTGTACCCTTACTTTCCACACTCCTGTAAATTATTTTCTAGTTATAAAATGCCCCCTTCAACCATTTGGGCTCAAAATTTCTTTTGGTCAAAATATTTTTCTAGTACACCCCTAAATTTTAGTCTTGCACACTCTTTAATTAAATTAATTTATTTATTTAATTGTATTTTCTTGTTTTAATTGATCTTATTTTCTTATTTTTGTTTAAATATCATATCTTTTTTGCATTTTTGCATTAAATAATTTTTACATAATTATTAAATAATTATTAAAAAAGTTTATTAAAAATACTTAACATATTTTTTAATAAATTATAAAATAGTTATTTATTAATCAACTTATTATTAAAACACTAATCCTATTTTTAATTACACTAAACTTTTTGTTCATTCAAATTTATTTTCTCATGTTGTATACATATTTAAAATAGCTAACCAATCAAACACTAACATTTTTCTAGTGACCTAAAAAATCAATATATTTTCAAAAAGGATTGTGAAGGCCTATTTTATTAACTGTGGACTGCGTCTACGATTCTGACATTTTCAAACACAAACTTGGTTCAAGGATTAATTCAAAATATTTCCACAATCCATAAAAAATACAACCAAACACTACGAACTACGAATTGGAACTTTGATTCCTCATAAGAGTATACGTAGGCACGCGACTTAAAAACCAAGGCGAGTCCCCTAATTAAAAAATTAAAACCATATCATACCCTTTTAACCTAAACCCTAGGACTTCCTTGAGAACAAGGTAGATGGAGGGTTCCTAACACCTTCCCTTCGTCTAAAGCGAATCAAGAACTTAGAATCTCTATCAATTTATGGTTATTCTATTATTTACCCATCGTTAGGATAAAAAATAGTGGTTACGATTCATTATTTTTTTCCGATTACGACAGAAGACACGTGTAATACTCAAAGATAATATAACCCAATTGCTTGCAGTAATTACAAAAGTTCTTATTGTAGCTGCATATAATATGTCAAAATGGTTCCCAAGAAAAACATTAAACATGTCTCATATCAGGATGTTTACCTCTATTTTTAGTAGCATATGCAACTGTTACATGCTCGGAGGAATTGTCAACTCATGAGACATGACTCATAGAGTAATAAGATATTATTCACCCCTTTAGAAGTTATCCAACACATGTATCTAAAGAAGGAATGACTTTCCTATTCAACAAAGCACCTCCGACAACTTTAAAATTTGGGCAAAACTTCATGAGAAATTGATTTTGATTATTTGTGTTGTAGACCTCTTGGATTACTGCGAGAGAAGTCTTGAAAATACCAACATGTATAATAGCATAGTGTTATGAGTAATTGAAACCGCACCAAATAATAAAAGATATTAATAGGGGTTTAAGGTATACAGGTCCAATCGGGATTCAATCGGTAATAATTAAATAGAAATTTTTAATTTAGTATCATACAATAGAATAAAGTAAGATGAGTTTTTTTGACAATTTTGACACTTGACAAACTATCTGTCATTCTACCTTTTTTACGTCTTGCTAAAAGAGGAAACTTTATTATTTAACTAATAAAAAACTCGTGCTTTCACACGGGTCCCGTCTAGATTCACATCACATGTCTACCAAATCATCATTTGTAAAATTTGAATTCATTTTTCAATTGGTTAGCATTCACATAGTTATAAATATAGGCTAATAATATGCATCGATTTTTATGAATTGGTTCGTACTTACATTAAACCGTACAACTGACTCTCTAACTTCAATTATATAAAACAGCAGCAAAAGAAGAATTTAAAAGATTGACATTAAAATGAACGACCTACAACTAGTATCTCATAGATACATTCACATCTACATGTAGATCTAAGTCTGCAAAGACCTTCAATTGTTAAATTGAAAAATAAAAAGATGAACATTAAAATGAACAGTCTACAACTGATATCTCATATATACGTTCAGATGTATCTGGATTTATACCCGTAGATACGTTCACAACTGATTAGCTTGTTTAACTAATTAGCTTGTTCCTACAAAACACTTATTTTTGGTAGTATTTTTTCAGGGTGAATCCATTCTATTTGTAGATATATTTTTAAAAATATTTGTAACTTACTCACATTTGTAAAAATAATTGTAACTTATCATCATTTATAAAAATAATTGTATCAACATGTAAAAAAAAATTGTTTAAAGTGTCTTGAATCCATGTACCAATTTATAAAAAATATTTATAATTTATTTTCGTTTATAAAAATAATTGTATCAATTGTTGAATTTTTCCCGTTTATCTTATTCCATTTATAAAAATAATTGTATCAGCATGTAGACTTTTTTCATTTATAATTGTCTTAAAACAGTAACAAAAATATTCTCTTGAAAAATATAAATAAAATATTATAAAATCAAACTATCCAAATTTGTCTTCAAATATTATCTATTTATAGAATAATTTATTTTTTGGACTAAAAATTATATTATAACACATATAAAATAAACTCTCTTGAATTATAATATTTTAGATAAATAAATTTTGTAAATTTTTTTATTGTTATTGAAAATATTTTCTTGTTTTTTGTTGATTAATATTTTTTTTAAATATAAAAACTAATTTACCTAATTATTTTATAAAATATTTGTCAATAATTTATAGTTTTTTGTTAATGAATAAAAAATATTATTAATTTATTTAAAAATAATATAAAAAATGCATGTGCAATAACATACAATAATTTGTGACAATAATTAAAGCACGAGTTTTCCGATAAAAGTTATGAAAATAATTTTTTAATCATATATAAAATCATTTTGAAAAATATTACCAAATTAAAAAAATTAATATGTTAATATTAATTGTATGATGAATAAAATAGATAATTTAAAAATATTTATTCCATCAATATAACTTAACTTAAAAAAAACTAGAACTCAACTTTAATATTGAAATAAAATTAATAAATAATAAATAATAATTGAGGCATAATAAAATCAAACTCAAATAACCTATATAAAACAAAACAAAATTAGCAGAAAAAGATGGAGCACTGTGTGCTCGAAGTAGGATAGGAAAACTATGAACATTTCAATATAAAAAGCTTCTTACTAATTTCCTTCTCATGAACCACAATATAATTTTCTCAAACCTGAAACATTCTCTCTGCGTGTTCAATATCTAAAAGATTAATTGATTTATAAAAATGAAATTTTATTTATGTAATGAAATTATAATTATAAAGTTAAAATTAATATTTAATAAAATGTTAAAAGTTTTGAATATATATACTATGTGTGATACGGTGGGAGAATTGACTGGGTTGTTTTTGCATTTTATCGCAAATGTTGCGGTTAGTAAGAGTCGTCACCGACTTTTCTTTTATCCAAAAGGAAAGGTGAAAAAGCACATGAAAGACCTTTGAGATGTTTTCTTGAGTTCGGGCGTAGATTATGAAAAGGGAATGTATTAGCACCATTTTCATCAATGGTTTTCCATGGACTCTTAATTACTTGCTAGATCACTTGCTTTTGTTTGAAAAATGTGTTTTGTGTGGTTTTTGAAAATATTTTGTAAAGAGACCTTTGTTTAGGCAAAGTTTGTAATGATTCTCGTTCGTGAGAATGTATACAAAGTGTTTGATCTTTTGAAAATGTTTTCAAGTATGAAATGTGTTTTGTAGGTGTTTGTTTTGAAAATAGCAAGGATGTTTTTGTTTTGAAATTGAGCAAGTAACTAGGAACTTTCTACCTACTCAAAAGTCTTTCATGTTCATTTCCTTTTTCCTTTGACATTATTATCTTACCATTGATTTGGTAAGTAACCCTATTGTTGTACCCCAAAATTTGTCCTCTCGTGTTTTCAAAGGTCCTCCCTTACATGGTTGGTCACAAACACTTGCCTAACGAAAATAAAGTTTTTTTTAAGATGAACAAAGTGTCTTTCGATTGGCATCTGGGAAAAGTCTTCGATTGGGTATCAAAAATCCTTCGATACAGGCTTGACTCACCAGTCTTCGATCGGGCTTTGATTAGTAAGCTTTGATTAGGTGTTTGGAACCCTTCGATCAAGCATTGGTCCGCAAGTCTTCGATTGAACGCTGGACCCCCTTCGATCAAGTCAATTTCACAATGCTTCGACTACGCATTAACTACTTCAGGCTTACCTTCGACTCACGAGGCAAGAATCTCCTACAAGTTTGTTTCGATTCACAAAGGAAAAGGCCCCTCAACTTGCCAGCACACCAGGCAAGAGGCTCATTCGAAGAACATGTAAATGACTCATTCGAAAAACATGTAAAGGTCCATTCGAAGAAGCATTCAAAGAGTCCATTTGAAGAACATGTAAAGGTCCATTCAAAGAAGCATTCAAAGAGTCCATTTGAAGAACATGTAAAGGTCCATTCGATGAAGTATTCAAAAGGTCCATTTGAAGAAGCATTCAGAAGGCCCATTCGAAGGGTACATAAGAAGTCCATTCGAAGGAGGCAACTCAAGACCAATCGAAGAGCATGGCCTGAAGGTATTCGAAAATCAAAGGTGTCCAGGTTCATTCAAGATTCCAAAGAGACATGAATATTTCAATAAAAGGAAATCTTTTAATATGTCTGATTCTTGTCTCATGGCTTTAAAGGCCTGGTTAAATGGATGTCCCTTGCCATTTTCATGCACCCTCACACTCCTATAAATACGAGGCCAGTGACACATTACAGGGGGACGAGGACATTTTGAGATACGCTGCCCACAAACCCACCAAAGGTTGTCAACATTTTCATAAGTAATCCAAGCCAAAGCAACCCTTCAACAAAAGTATCCACGCCCAGAAATCCCAGATCGTAGGTACCCACATCCAGAAAGTGCCAAATTGAAGGTTCCAACTACTGGTAAGAGAGGGTAAAATGTCAAACTTTGTATTTACATAACACATCCATATTTGTTGTTTCATTCGATTTGTCATTCTAAACAGAATCAAAGGGCTTGGGTTTGACACCCAGGTCATGTTTTTTGTTGCTAACACTTGCTACAGATATAGCCTGAAAAGACCCAGCGCGCGCAGGATCGAAGGACCTGGGTTTCGATACCCAGGTCATGCGTTTTATTTTGCTAACATATTTTTGTAGATGCAGTTCCTCCACAGGTGATCCTTCAGGCCTTTCCAGCAACACCCTTCATAGAATCGAAAGGCAGCCTTCTTCCTCTGCGTCGAAGCCCCCCCTTTCTCCCTGCAGTCGAAGTTTACCCATATCCTTCCCAAACCCAATCGAAGGAGGCAGGAAAGGGTGCAAATCGAAGCTTTCCCCGTCAATTCTCAAGCCCAATCGAAGGCTACTCACACCCATTCCCTAGCTCAATTGAAAGAATGCCAAAGAAGGGTGAATCGAACGAGTCCATGGCATGGATCGAAGAAGTCTTTTCTTTTCTTTATTTTTACTTTTTACTTGTCTTTCGATTTAGTTGTAATAGTTAATTAGGTCTTTACTTTTATCACTTTATTTTCAAAGGGTTTGTTTTTGGCTATGTAAATACCCGGAGCCTTGTAATAGCGTAGTTTAATTTCCGCATTTTAAATTCCACGAAATATCAAACTGTTAGATGTATGAATAATTAGGGTTTGCATGACAAGAATGTATGGTAAACTTTAAAACAGTTAGATAACCTTAAAATGTGCAAAGATAAATAATATGAAATTGAATCACTCGCACATGCGCACTCCTAGGGTACACTCCCACTTGGTTGCCTTCGGTAAATGGTCATTGAGTATAGGGTGCTTTAGTGGTCGTCCTTTTGTCTAAACAAAGATCAAAGTCTCGATTCGGAAAGTTGCCTCAGAATTATTGCCTCGAACAATTGATCTAAGACATTAGGGTTACTACTAAGACGTCCTAACATTGCTTTAGTGACTGTACGTCCCTTTCGAATTGACCCTCAAAACTCCAACGATGGTGCTACCTACTGACTAATAGTGGGATAGCACTGTCTAAAGGAAACGAACATAGAACGATTCTTTTTTCGAGTAGGTAGATTAGCTCTTAAGTACTTGCTCAAATAAAACAAACCTTTTTCACACTTACACTCCTTTTCAAACGAAGTTTCAAAAACACTTCATTACACTCTTAAAGACAGAAGCAAGAGTTAAATCGAAGTCAAAACAAAAACTTTTCAAAGCACACAAACACAAAGAAGCAATTTTGAAAATGATGAGCAAGTACCTAAGAGCCCGTAGATAACTACAGAAAGGGTGCTAATACCTTCCCTTTCTATAATCTACCCCCCGTATTCAGAAATATCTCGAAAAAGGAATTTTTCTGTGCTTTTTTCCTTTCCTTGTTAGATAAAATAAAAGTAGGTGGCGACTCTTGCTTACCGCGACATTTTGCGAACAAAAAAGCAAAACACAAACTAGCAAATTTCCTTTAAAAGAGGGAAACACGTCCTGGTTCTGGCCACCGTATCCCAGAACTGGCGACTCTGCTGGGGAGTTAATAAGTTGGGTGTACCTTAGGATTAGTTGATCATATTGTTTTCAATTGTTTGATTTGATTGCTTTATCTTTGTGGGCTTTGTATCGGAGTTACTATAGATCCTAACTCGGATCTGGGGGATACCTTTTAGGTAAGTAGAAATAGATTGTGAGGGAACTGTACGGCGTAGACCGATACAGTTGAAGCAGTAGCTATGTTGGTGTGACACATTAGTTGGTACCGATATCCCTTCACTACGCCAAAAAAGACCTACGAAAGCGCTTTTTTTTGCCTTTAAAAGCGCTTTCTAAGGTGGCGCTGCTATAGGTTTTAGCAGCGCTTTTTGTTTAATAAAAAGCGCTTTCGTATGTCTACCTAAGACAATGCTTTTTCTAAAAAGCGCTCTCTTAAGTAGGCTTTTGGCAGCGCTTTTTTTAAAAAGCGCTCTCTTAAGTAGGCTTTTGGCAGCGCTTTTTTATGAAGAAGCGCTTTCATAGGTCTACCTAAGGTGGTGCTTTTTTCTACAAAAGCGCTTTCATAGGTGGTCTTTTAGCAACGCTTTTGCCTGGAAAAGCGCTGTCATATGTTTACCTTAGACAGCACTTTTTGTGAAAAAGCGCTTTCATAAGTTACCTAAGGCAGCGTTTTTCTTGAAAAAGCGCTTTCATAGGGTGTTTTTTTTAGAGGTATAATTTATATAATTCATATACCTGCATTGTTTGCAGCATATTATTTATATAAATCCATTGCCACAACCTGTAATTCATAAACCGCGGTAATACATTGTATACCATTGTAATCCAAAATATATATACACCATTTTTGTACCTCAAAATATATAAAAACCATTGTTATCAGCATTGTAACTCAAAATCAGTCTTACAAAATCAACCCTAACAACAACTAAACCAGTCCTAATGTATGAAAGAAACACTGTCAATTATGTATTAAGGTCCTGGTCCTGCGAGGTTTGAACATAATAACACGGTTAATATGGTATTCCATGTTCACATGTAACGTATTCATAACACTTAATTTTCACATAATAATGTATTCATACCTTATATGATTCTCTGCTCAATAAAATATTGACACAATTCCTCTTTGATTTCTTCCAACTGAAGTTTCGTGTAATATGCACATTTGTATTCATCGAAGTACTACATAACAAAACATAATATGCATGATTTAGTTAAAAGTAGAAAATTATATGAAATATCCGAGAAATGATAAAACAAATCCTAAGTTATAAATTCATACCGTGACTGGAATCTCTATTTGATTCAGTTGAATGATTTCTTTGATAAACCGCATAATGAAGTATCCGCAATCTATACCGTTTTGCTATTGAGGACACTACATAGAAAAACAAATAAGAATATATAGTTGTATTGTTTTATCAAATAGCATAAATATTATAAGCAAAATAGTGGAAATTAATATACCTGCACTTTGATCCAATTAATGTTGTTTGATTTAGACCGTCGTACCCGAGCTGCACTTTGACACCGGAATACTTGTATCGCTCTAACAAAATAAAAATATATATTTAGAACAATGTCACAGAAATAATTAAATATATAAATACACACAAATATTTAGAATAATCTCACTTACGTATCAATCATTAACTTCATATCCGGATAATTTGTCCAATCACCATCAACCGAATTCAGATAATAGACCACTTCTTTTATAGGATCGATAGCAACAAACAACTAGTGACGTCTATAAATTAAAACAACAGTTTAGAAGAAAATTTTCTACGCAAAAATTACAAATATTAAAATGAACTTAGAATGAAAATCTAACCCTGTAGGAATAGTATTATACGCCCAAAGATATAAGCTTTCTGTACTGCCAATTGCCATGAATCTTTCGACTAAGTGCTCTCTTACTGAATTCGGTTCCCTACCAATTGTCGCTCCGCTGACACGGGAGGAAGACACGAAATGATATCTGTTTGACAATTGATTCCCGCGCATCAATTTGTCATATAACAGCCTTAAATAAAAACATAATTAATATTAGACTATATTCATTGAAATGTTTAAAAAAAATCAGCTAATTACATAATATAAAGATGGGGTTACCGGATGTATGTGTGCATAATACTGACGCCTAATTCTTTATGACGGAAAATCTGTTCCACGTCCTCATGTCCAATTATTTCGGTGCAAGGAAAACCAAAGATACCTTGATCCATATACATTTGATGAATACCACCATCCATCAAATCTGTTGTTCCCACTATTGTTTCAAGACACTGCCGGTATCGAGGGAAAAATCTAGTAGGAACCCTTTTCTTGGGTGGTACGCCAACGATTTTCTGGCTCACTTGTTGTGACCCTTGAAAAGGTACCTAAAAATCATATAGACTCAGTTAAATTATAAAATTATGCAGTTTTTTATTCGGATCATATAATTAACACTTTAAACATACCTCTTTTTGTGATACATCAGACTCGTCGTGCCGCAAAATCCCTTTACCCTTAGATGTGGGTGTTGTAGGAGTCTATAATTACCGTGGAAATAACTGAGGTCAGAACTGACAGTTGAAGACTTAAAGATTCATAATTGTTTTCAACATACCTGATCATCTATGAAAATGAGGTCTGATGGCCATGCAACAAAAGATCCTATTGCATCTCGCAGCAATGTGGTCTCAGCAACAATGTCAGGTACCGGCAGCAACGCATCCATATCTAAAGCAATGTCAACTGATACTTTCACGTGTCCATCCGGAAGCGGTCTATGGTGAAGTAAATCTCCCTAAGTGTTATGGACTTTTCCCTTGCCAACTAGTCAATAAGTCGGCGACGATAGGTATAGCTGGCAAGATGAAATGCCCTAAACCAATAACAACCGTTAGAAGTGACTAAAAATATTCTATAATAATAACGGATATATATTGAAAATTACCTCGAGAAATTTATGCTGACATTTGATACTAGCTTTGTCACTAGTTTCTTTCAATTGTGAACTGCTCTTTTCCGCCATATATCTCTCTTTATCCTTCTGCAATTCACGGACTTGAGCTTGTAAATCCTGCAATGTTTGCATCACTTCTGCATTGCTAGTATTTCTTCTCCTTGGATGCTTATACAAAGAGGTTGGAGTCACACCATGACCTTTACCCCTCACCCGACCCGGATACTCAGCAATATTTAGTGCTCGACTAAGTACGCTCCTGGTATCCTGATGATCCTCACCTGGGGATACCGATTGCGACAAGGTCTCCTGTAATTCATTTACATATTGAAAATTATTAGTGAAGATAAAAAATTATTTAAATATTAATAAACATTTGATTTAACTAAAGACACAATCTTATACTTACACATTCATCATACACATGTTGAATATCGGGATTAACAGCTTGATCCTTGCCCACACGAGCTTCCTTCCACAACAAATGTGCCGGTAGTGATGTTGCATCACTTTTCGTCTCTTCTAACTACGCATTGACACAAGTCTTAAGATCATTAATTATAACACATTGAGAGAATTAATAAGATCGTAGAGTTTATATTTACTTACAATTTTTTCCTCTAAGCGAGCATATCCCAAACGCCCTTTTTTGTATGGATATGCGGGTTTTGACGCTCTCTCGCGATTGATAGCACTCACTTTCTTGAAATTCTCGTCTCTTCTTTGGCCTACAAAAACAACCCATTCTTCAGGTGTAATGAAGTTCTCATATTTCTTTGGACGTTTCGGATCCTCTTCAAGAAAATTTCCTTCATCATCTTTAAGATACTTGTTTGTTAAAAATGTTCTCCACCCTCTGTGTCTTTTTCCAGCCAAACCCATTATATACTTTTTACGGGTATCTTCAATGTTAAAAGACCTCTACAAAAAAACATACGCATAAAGTGTGTTAGTAAAAGCAATTTAAACACATATTATCGTCAAGATAAAGCAAATAACAAAAACCATATATGTCCCTTTATCTCAGTCCAAACTTTCTCTTTAGCCTCATCCAACTCTCCTCTTTTCCATCTAGGAGTGGTGATCGAAATGTGTATACAAACAAGTGTATCAATGTAGCTTGTCAACTTTGCAGCATTAGACCCAATTAGTTGGTCATTATCATTCCAATCTACATTATATGTTACTCCTCCATCTCTATCATGGATGATTCCCCTCATAATAGTTATACCTCGTGTAATATCTTTTTCTGAAGTCTTTTCTGAAGTATTTTCTGGAGTATTTTCAGGAGCATTTTCAGGAGCATTTGCATCTTGTGAGTTTTCTTGATTACTAGCCATTTGACCTGTAATAATGAAAAAAATAAAAATGAAATGACAAATATAAAAATGAAATGACAAATATAAAAATGAAATGACAAATAAAAATGAAATGACAAATAAAAATGAAATGACAAATTAAATTTTATTGAATGATATAGGCTATAATTATATATACTATTACCCTTTTCACTAAGGTCTCTTTCTTTTCTTGGTAGGAATGTGTTCTACTCGTCTCTTAACAAAGCGGACAGTTGGATTGATCCAAATACCCTCATTATGATCATTTCTAATACATGATTCATTATCATTTTGATCAGTTATGGTTAAAGATTCAATGTCAACACCAATATCACTTTGATCTCCAATGCTTTCATCAATTACTTTGTTAGATAATAGCACTATAGACCATTTCGTACTTGTCGGATCATTGACATAGAACACTTGTTTAGCTTGAGAGGCTAGAATGAAAGGCTCATCTTTGTACCCCACCCTATTAAGATCCACTTGCAAAAAACCTGACTTATCCATTCGTATGCCATTATTATTTTCAACCCACTTGCAACCAAATATAGGAATCTGAAACTTCTCGTAATCAAACACCCAAATGCGCTCGATAACCCCAAAATATGACAGATTTGCAAATTTTGGGTTTAAGTCCTTCACACTTGATATATGCATTGCTTCAGCGATCAAGGTGACACCACTATTTTGCATAGTACTTTTGTCATCCTGTTCTTTGGTATAAAATGTGTTTCCATTAATTGCATATGCGCTATAAGAAAACACAACTAAACTTGGACCATATGCTAAACATCTCAATCTTTCTATTACTGAAGCATGATCTGAACGATACTTTGAATAAATATGTTCCTTAAACCATGGTATGAAACTTCGATTGTGCTCTCGTACAATCCAATTCTCATTTCTATTCGGATTTAAACCTCTAAGAACACCCTTGTGCATTTCAACATACGGCTCAACTTCAAGCTCATTATGCAGAACATACAAATGCACTTGATCCCGTTCGACCATTGATATTGTCACAACTTTATTTCCAATTAGCTTCTTACCTTCTTTTTTTTCAACAACATGAGATTTGGGGAGTCCAATTGATTGAACATTTGACAGATATTCAGTACAAAACTCAACCGCTTCTTCAACAATATATCGTTCAGCAATACAACCCTCTGGTCGACTTCGGTTTTTCACATACCCTTTTAATATTTTCATATAACGTTCAGTAGGGTACATCCATCTCATATAAGCTGGTTCGCACAGTTGTGTCTCTTTGACAAGATGAACGACAAGATGAACCATTATGTCAAAAAACGAGGGAGGAAAATACATTTCAAGATCACACAAAGTAACAACTATTTCTTTTTGCAATGTTGGTAAGATCTCAGGATCGATCACCTTGCTGCAAATTTACTTGAAGAAAAAACACAGTTTAGTTATTGCGCTTCTTACTTTTTCTGGAAGAATAGAACGTATACATATCGGTAGAAAATGTTTCATTATAACATGGCAATCATGCATCTTTAAACTCTTTAACTTGAGGTCTTGCATAGACACAAGTCTTCTAATATCTGATGAGTAGCCTTCTAGAACTTTAACCTCACTTAGGAACTTACACAATATTTTTTTCTCCTTTCTGGATAGAGTGTAAACAGCAGGTGGTAGATATGTTCGTCTTCCTTTTTTCACGGGTCTCAATTCAGTTCTTATTCCCATCTCTACCATGTCCTCCCTTGCTTTAAGACCATCCTTAGACTTCCCTTTTATATTGAGTAACGTACCAATAACACTGTCAAATACATTTTTTTCAATATGCATAACATCAAGAAAATGTCTTACGTACAAAGATTTCCAATATGGCAATTCAAAAAAAATTGACCTCTTCTTCCACCCACCTGTGAAAACTTTATATGCAAAAGGCTTGCCAAACTGAATACTCACATCTTTCACCTTTTCAAATAATTGATCACCTGTCAATCCAGGCGGAGATCTACGTGGTTCGGTATCTCCGTTGAATGCTTTTCTCCATCCACGATATTGATGTTTAGAATTTAAGAATCTACGATGACCGAGAAAGACATTCTTTTGACAAAGTTTCAATCGCATCGTATCGGTTCCATCTTCACAGATAGGACAAGCTTTTTCACCTTTAATGCTATACCCGGATAGATTTCCGTAGGTTGGAAAATCGTTAATTGTTCCAAACAACATCGCCCTCAAGTTGAAACTTTCTTTCCTATACCCATCATAAACCTCCACACCGTTCTCCCACAAAATCTTCAAATCTTAGATTAAAGGTTCCAAATATACGTCTATGTCATTTCCTGATTGTTTAGGCCCAGAAATTAACATAGATAACATCATGTACTTACGCTTCATACATAGCCACGGAGGTAGGTTATAAATCATAAGAATCACAGGCCATGTGCTATGCGAGATACTTTGAATACCGTGTGGGTTCATTCCATCAGTAGACAATGTCAAGCGAAGGTTTCTTGCTTCTTTTCCAAATTCAGGATCATCATTATCAATTTGCATCCACTATGGTGAATCTGCCGGATGTCGAAACTTTCCATCAACAATTCTTTCATCTGCATGCCAAGTTAAGTGTCTTGAATCGGTTTCACTACGATACATCCGTCTAAATCTCGGAATTATAGGAAAATACCATAAGAGTTTTGCCGGAGACAACTTTTTCTTATATCGAGGGGCACCGCATTTAGGACACTCATTTAAGGATGCATACTCGTTTCGAAACAAAACGCAATCTTTTGGACAGGCATGTATCTTGTCATAGCTCATGCCAATAGAGTACAACATCTTTTTGGCCTCATACGTTCGATTGGGGAGAACATTATCCTCTGATAGCATATCTTTCATAAGGGCTAATAACTCTGTGAAACTTTTATCCGACCATCCATTGCCTGCCTTTAAGTTATACAACTTTAATACCGCAGACAATCTTGTGAATTTTGTACAACCATTATACAACAGTTTCTCTGCATCGCTTACCAACCTCTCGAACATTTTGGGATAATCATTAAGATCTTCTTCAAGCGCTTCTACAATCTCTTTAACTCGATCATAATCGTATGTATCTGTTCCATTGTCGTTTGAAGCATAGGTCCTATTATCCCCCGATTCATCATTCCCGTCACTTTTCTCACCATGCATATTCCAACATGTATAACTTCTATCAATTCCATACCGTATTAAATGCGATGCCAACTGAACCGCGTCAACCCGATTCCCATAACAGCAACCCAAACAAGGACATGTCATTCGACTGGGGTCTTCGGCGTGCGCAACAGCAAACTTAACGAATTCTGATACCCTGTTGTCATACTCTTTCGACAATCGATTGGAATACATCCATGTCTTATCCATGGTTTACGGTTTCTGAGTCAACCTGAGCTAAATGATAAATTCGAAAACAAAACCAATACTCAAAACTTGCACTTGCTCTTGCACAACCATATAACAAAACTAATACTCAAAACTTTTCACTAAATTCATTTTATTCTATCAACTACTTTAGTACACAAGTATAATACATTCCTACCAAGAAAAGAGACGAGTAGAACACATAAACAAGAAACCATCATTGCTCAAAATCAATCATAAAAAGCACACGAAAAAAACAATATATTAATAGAGTTAACAATATGGCTACCTTTATTAAATATTTTGTTACGCTCTCTATTATTTCTCTCTTAGCTTGTTTTACCAATGCACAACTTGTTAATATAAATGATGTTTGATAAAATAAAAAGCACATGAAAATGTGTTGTTTTCTATTAATATCAGGACCATAGAATTTAATCGGATTAGAACAACACGTAAGGAAGCAAATTAATTGTATGTAAATATAATAAATTAGAATCAAAGCAAGCATAGAACAATTTATTCATACAAAACTATACTAGAAATTGAAATACCTGGAGCTGAGTTGTGTAACTTTGTGTTGTATATTGTTGTGATTTCTGATGCAGCAAACTTTGTGATTTAACCATGCGGTTCTCCTGTGGCAAGCGGTGGTCTTGTTGTTTTCTTTTCTACAAATCAAGTGGTAGTCGTTGTTCTCTCTGCAGATGCTAAAGGAGGCAGAGGTCCTGAAGAAGTCCTGAAACTGCCCCGGTAGTCCTGAAACAAGAAGACGTAGAGGATACGAATAGAAAAGTGGTAGTCATTGATCGTGAAGAAAATCTGATTTAGGGTTTTGATCGTGAGCTCTGGTTTAGGGTTTTGATGATATCGTGAAGAACAATAGAAAAGTGATGATACAAATTTTTGATATTTATTCTAAAACTACCTACGAAAGCGATTTTAAAAGCGCTTTCTAAAGGTCACCTATAACAGCGCTTTTTAATGTAAAAGCGCTTTCGTAGCATATCCTATAGCAACGCTTTTAAAAGCGCTTTCTAAAGGCCAGCTTTAGCAGCGCTTTGGAAAAGCGCTTTCTAAGGCTGACCTTTAGCAGCGCTTTTGAAAAGCGCTTTTTTAAGGTACCCTCTGAAAGGCACCCTTTAGCAGCGCTTCCCAAAAAGCGCTTTCTAAGGGTGACCTTTAGCAGCGCTTTTGAAAAGTGCTTTCTTAAGGCACCCTTTGAAAGCGCTTTTTTTAAGCGAATTTTTTTTTAAACCTACAGCAGCGCTTTTTTCTAAAAGCGCTTTCTTTTATGTGCTGCTAAAACTTATTTTTGGTGTAGTGCTTGTGGAGCAACAAGGAGAGTATGGGGCTGCTAATGGGTCATTAAGCATCAACTGACCTTAGAACCTATAATTGACCAACTTGGCCATAGAAAGTAGCAGTATGCTACACTCATTGAGACTATACTCTCGAGATGATTCCGGCCGCAAGAAAAGATTGTGTGACTGGAATTATGACCGATGGAGGATGGTCAGTGATATTGAGAACCTCTAGAACCTGGTTACTATTATTAGGACAGGTTGAACCAACTTCAAGAGGGAAATACCTAGACCCCATGCAAGCCTAAACCTAAGGCTGTTTGTGTGACTTGTGTGCTTTCAACTTAAACTACTTGCACTTTTTTTTATTATCTGACAACATGAGTTCCTTGCAGGTTTTGTTTAACAGTCCTTATCCAATAACTTGGATTTCTTTCTGGATTTACTTGTTTACATCACCTCACACTTTTGCTTAAACGCATAGCATACACATCATAACATCATGCCTAAGCATTTCCTTAACTATTTCAAGGGTCTCAAGGGTTTGTGATGCAGGTTATGGTAAATCATACGTCTAGCAAGGGTCAAAGGGATTTATTTTCCTCTAGCCAATGTCGTATAGAGAATCAAAACACGTTAACTTGAGTCAGGGGCTATGACCCACTCGATATGGTGAGCTTAACTCTTGAAAAAGGACTCTTAACAACACGAAAGTTTCTTCAATCAAGCTGCATTCAAATTCTAACAGTTTCTTGTTTACCCCGCGAGATCCTTGAAAACATTGCATACATATATACATATCATTGCATAACCGGTCTACCATTACAGGTTTCTCATCTTCTTCGCTGTTTATTTCAGCACAACATGTCTTCTGAAACACCTACTGATCAAGCTATTAAGGCTCTTCAAGCTCAAAATGCTCAGTTCCAGGAAATGTTCTTAAACTTGGCCAAAGGTCAACAAGATTTGAAGACTTTTATCTTGAAAGACAAGAAGAAGAAGAAGAAGAAGAAGAAGAAGAAGAAGAAGAAGAAGAAGAAGAAGAAGAAAAAGAATAAGAAGAAGAAGGTGGTCATTCTAAACATGGGTCACAGATTTGGGAACAGGTTGAGACAGGAAGTTGATTTATCTCATTCATCTGGAGGAGGAGAGAATCAAGAGGAAAGGAAGGGTCCTAGCCATGTGGTTTCTGACAATGACACTGACTTTAATGAAGACCAGTATCCTCCTGCTAAGGATAGGTATAAACAACTCGAAGATCAGTTGAGTGCAATGGAGATCCAGAAAGTACCTGGGTTGGACTTCAAAGATTTGGGTTTGGCATCTGGGGTGGTGATACCGCACAAGTTTAAGGTTCCAGCCTTTGCTAAGTATGACGGGGTATCTTGTTCGAAGCTACACCTTCGTTCATACGTCAGGAAGATTTAACCATATACTGCTGATAGGAACCTTTGGGTTCATTTCTTTCAAGATAGTCTGTCAGGGACTCAACTTGAATGGTTCTACCAACTGGAAGGAGATAACGTCCGCAACTGGGAGGACCTTGCTGCTGCTTTTTACAAGCAATACCAGTATAATGCCGACCTTGCTCCCATACGTACTCAACTTCAGGGTATGTCTATGGGTAAAGGCGAAGGCTTTAAGGACTACGCTCATAAGTGGAGAGATCTTGCTGGAAGAGTCCAACCCCCTCTGTCTGATAGGGAGTTGGTGGATATGTTTCTTGGGACTTTGTCTGGTCCCTATTTCAATCATTTGATCGACAACTCGTCAGTGGGTTTCACCGAGCTGATTCTGACTGGAGAAAGAGTAGAAGCTGGGATCCTGAGTGGTAAAATCCAGAAAAATACCTCTTCGAGTACAGAGAAAAAGTCATTTGGTGGCAAGAGGGAAGCCAATGATGTGCATGGCCAGAAGAGGCGTAGCAAGACAGACTACCACCAATATGTGGGGGCAGTGTTGATCTCTAATTCGACACGCACACAACGACCACAACAATGAAATAATCAGCCAAGGGGGAAGAGACTTCAAAGGCAGTTCACCCAAATTAACATTCCATTGTCACAAGCATTGCAACACATGTTGGAGATGAATCTGATTACAGTGATAAACCTTCATCCGAACCCTAAGACTTCTTCTCCTAACTACAACCCGGATGCAAAGTGTGCTTATCATTCTGGTATCCCGGGGCACGATACTAACGATTGTTGGGCGCTGAAATACAAGATTCAGAATATGATTGACGCCAAGTAGATCGAATTCGACCCTCCTGAGACTCCCAATGTGATCACTGCTCCCTTGCCAAAACATGGCTAGGATTGAAAGCATTTTTGTTCATTTGAATTCTGAAGTTGTATTTTCTTTGCTTATTCAAACAATTATTGTCATGTCAAACTTTCTTATTTCATTAATGCATTACATGTGTATGTCTTGAATTAATTTTTTTTCATTATGCTTAAATTGCTTTATATTTCCTTTTTGTGATATTCAACTCTCGATTAAAAAGCTGTAAGCCTTTGGAGGGAGGATGACGAAAACGATACCACGATCTCTACTGTATGATTTTGAACGGACCCCGCTGACGATGTACAGGTGTTGTTTCAAATCCTAAACAGTGGAGTTATAAGGAAGATAATCCCTAGTCAACCCCTTTGAGCCAAAGAAGTTGGAGTTTTTCTTTTCACAAATTAAAACCCTTAATTATAACCTGGGGCAAGGTAGTTTTCTCAATTAATCCAGGTGCACCATGAATGGCTTCAAAAACGTCCTTCTGAAACAAAAGACGATGATGGTTCCCTATAATCTTCAAAACAGGCAGTCATTATCTCTCAAAAATAAAAGCCCATTAAGTCAAAACCTATGAAGGAGACTTAAGAAAAACAGGGGCATCCAGCTGACTGTAATCACAAAAAGAAATAGTTCAGGCAAAAGACAGGGATAATAAAATCAAAAAGAAAGAGGTCATACAAACCCTAAACAAAAAAGGAAATGATTGCCTATTCAAAATAATTTGTCAGTATCCGAACCATCACCGGAACATCAAGGACAATATTCCAGAACTCAACTGGGATGTAAATGCACAATTAGTTGAGTTTAGGATCGAAGAACATCACGAAGAACGGGTGGGTACAAATAAAGTTTGAGCCTTTATCCTTTGTTTCTTAAACCGTGAACTAGGTCACGTTATAACCCTTAAAAGTCCTAGCTGAAGCATGGGTTAGTTCGAAAGCATACTGTTACAAAAGGTATCTTGACTCCTGTAGGACTTGCTATAAATCCTGAGTTGACATCACATTTTATAAAATTTGCTTGTTTTATTGAAAAACGCATTTTCAAAACTTCAAGACAGACGTAAGCTTTGCATTCTTAAAATAACATTGTTTGCATATGACTATTTGTTCAACAGCAGAGAAATTCGCATGACGAATATCTAGTGAACAAAAGCCTTCTCAATAAAAAGGATCACCTCAAGTGGAAAAAATACTTCCAACCAAGGGGAACAGCATGATCATTGTCTATCATCTGGGTCAGTCAAGTCAAGATTCAAGGAATCTCTCAAAGATGCCAAATAGCTAGGGACAGATCTCCATCTGAATCACTTGGGGCATTGGACATGAATTCCAGCAACGAATCTTGTATGATCAAACGAACATCTTCTAGTAGTGTGGCAACACAACACTACCGACAGTGACAACTCCCTACACCCTGAGAGCGTGGACATAGTCAAAAATACTGCGCATGAACAAAGACCCGTTAGGTTGATACACCTAGGCAAAACAAGGGCGTCCCGGCGAACCAAAAGGTTCGGGCAAAAATTAGGGATAAAAAAAAAGATATGTACACCCGGAAAGCCGAAAACCTGAAAAGGCGGCTTGGGCAAGAAAGGGTATCCCGGTGGACTGGAAATTTGAAAAGACAGTCCAGGCAAAAGTTAGGGATTAAAGCGTACGACTATGTCCCATCATCTTGTCACTTGCCTACCAGAAGAAGGTTGATCATTTCGATCGAAAGTTACCAAGCACCTCATAAATTGGGATAACACTCGATCCACAAGGCCTCCGCAGGCACCTTCTCCAACAGATACAAGGGAAGAAAGGTCTCGATACAAAATCATTGTCATATCCTCAGCATGCGTCCCAGTAACATACACTCCCCGCAGACTAAAAGACACCCAAAAGACAGTGGTGTCAACCCTCCCCAGCTGAGGTTCGCACTCGCGAATGAGTTGGCGATATTCTCCCCAAGCAGAGTTTATCTATCACCAGCACTGGAAGATTATCCCCAGTGAAGTTCGGAGAATTATCCCCAGTAGAGTCTGGAAGATTGTCCCCAGTAGAGTCTAAAAGATTATCCCTAGTGAAGTGGCCACTGAAAAATCATCCCCAGTGGAGTCTAAAAGATTATCCCCAATGAAGTCGCCACTAAAATATTATCCCCAGCGGAGTTCATTTTTCACAAACAGAAACTAAATCCCCAACAAGGTTCATTATCACCAGCAACGGTAATTCATCCCCAGCTGAGTTTATTTCTCCAAATCAGTGGATCTTCTAGCAGAGTATCTCTCTTCCACACAGAGTCATTTCCTCGCCAGTTTATTCTCTTGCCAATTTATTCTCAGACCAGCTTCGATCATTATCCCCAGCGAGAACGAAGAATTCAACTTTTGCACTCTCCAGCAGTAACCAGGGATTTATTTTCCCAAACTCGGACGTGCCACAATAGCATTTCATGTTCATACATCATGACGTGCGCATACATATTGCATACAACATAATCTCATTTATTTTGAGAACATCGTCATACAATGCATGTCATGCATCATATACGATTAATCATGTACCTTTTCAGGAAAGATGGTTATCATCAATAACTTTCAGCAAGTTCAAGATTAACTCCGGAAACTAGACAGAGTAATTATCTGCGCGATCAAATGCAGCTTTACACGGGTTCGTCACGAAGAAATCTTACACGGGTTTCTCCTAAATGCAACTTCACACGGGTTTATCCTGAAAAATCTTACACGGGTCCTTTCTCACATATTTTTGAATGAAGTTTTACACGAACTCATCCCAAAGTAACCTTACCCAGGTTCCTCCTGAAGTTTTACACAAACTTATCTCAAAGTAATCTTACCCTGGTTCATTCTGAAGTTTTACACGAACTTATTACAAAGTAACCTTACCCAGGTTCCTCCTGAAGTTTTACACAGACTTATCCCGAAGCAACCTTACCCAGGTTCCTTCTCGGTCCCGATGTAGTTTCACCCATACTCATCCTGAAGCAACCTTACCCAGGGTCCTCCTTACAATTTCCCGATGTAGTTTCACCCAAACTCATCCTGAAGCAACCTTACCCAGGTTCCTCCTTATAATTTCCCGATGTAGTTTCACCCAGACTCATCCTGAAGCAACCTTACCCAGGTTCCTCCTTACAATTTCCTGATGCAGTTTTACCCAAACTCATCATGAAGCAACCTTACCCAGGTTCCTTCTCGGTTCAGATGAAGTTTTACCCAAACTCCTCGCAGAGCAACCTTACCCAGGTTCCTTCTCGGTTCAGATGAAGTTTTACCCAAACTCCTCGTAGAGCAACCTTACCCAGGTTCCTTCTCGGTTCAGATGCAGTTTTACCCAAACTCCTCGTAAAGCAACCTTACCCAGGTTCCTTCTCGGTTCAGATGCAGTTTTACCCAAACTCATCATGAAGCAACCTTACCTAGGTTCCTTCTCAATTCAGAAGCAGTTTTACCCAAACTCCTCGCAGAGTAACCTTACCTAGGTTCCTTCTCGGTTCAGATGCAGTTTTACCCAAACTCCTCACAAAGCAACCTTACCCAGGTTCCTTCTCGGTTCAGATGAAGTTTTACCCAAACTCCTTGCAGATCAACCTTACCCAGGTTCCTTCTCGGTTCAGATGCAGTTTTATCCAAACTCACCATGAAGCGACCTTACCCAGGTTCCTTCCTATAAGCCCTACTATCCAGGTTCCTTCTCATAACCTTACCATCCAGGTTTCTTTTCTCTTATCTCCAGACAGCAGTCCACAACACTATAAAACCCGGACCTATCAAACACGATCAGTTTCACCTTTCCCTAGTAGGTCGCAATGCAGCCTATACACGACTAGATACGCAGTTCACTTCCGCTTCCTCAAGCTGGAGTTAATTCCTCAGTAGAATAACGGATGATCGAAGTTCCTAAAATTCAACAGAGATGATTCCCCAACAAGAATAACGGACGACCGAAGGTCCTAAAATTCAACCTTTATCAAAACAAAGATGATACCCCAGTAGAATAACGGACGACTAAAGCTCCTAAAATTCTATTTTTCTCAAGATAGAGATCAGTATTCCCCAGCGGAATCTTCCTCAACAAACAGGCATACAAGCTCTCGCTAAGGAATCTCTTATGCGATCGACACTCCTTCGGATGGCATCTTTAATCCCATCCCCCGTCAGCAATTTCCAAATGGCATCTATAAGCCCATTTCCGATATCGCAAGATGGACACCACTTCATGCGAGTGCAAATTTCTGGGCACTCTAGTGTTCAATCCTTTTCCACCTTTGGATCACGAAAGGCACGCAAGCCAATCTACATCCTCAGGTTTAAGAAGATTGAACAGGGGAAGCTGTTGTACCCCAAAATTTACCCTCTCATGTTTTCAAAGGTCCTCCCTTAAATGGTTGGTCACAAACACTTGCCTAACGAAAATAAAGTTTTTTTTAAAGATGAACAAAGTGTCTTTCGATTGGCATCTGGGAAAAGTCTTCGATTGGGTATCCAAAATCCTTTAATACAAGCTTGAATCACCAGTCTTCTATCGGGCTTTGATTAGTAAGCTTCGATTAGGTGTTTGGAACCCTTCGATCAAGCTTTGGTCCACAAGTCTTCGATTGAACGTTGGACCCCCTTCGATCAAGTCAATTTCACAATTCTTCGACTACGCATTAACTACTTCAGGCTTACCTTCGACTCACGAGGCAAGAATCTCCTACAAGTTTGTTTCTATTCACAAAGGAAAAGGCCCCTCAACTTTCCAGCACACCAGGCAAGAGGCTCATTCGAAGAACATGTAAATGACTCATTCGAAGAACAAATAAAGGTCCATTCGAAGAAGCATTCAAAGAGTCCCTTCGAAGAACATGTAAAGGTCCATTCGAAGAAGCATTCAAAGAGTCCATTCGAAGAACATGTAAAGGTCTATTCGATGAAGTATTCAAAAGGTCCATTTGAAAAAGCATTCAGAAGGCCCATTCGAAGGGTACATAAGAAGTCCATTTGAAGGAGGCAACTCAAGACCAATCGAAGAGCATGGCCTGAAGGTATTCGAAAATCAAAGGTGTCCAAGTTCATTCAAGATTCCAAAGAGACATGAATATTTCAAAAAAGGAAATCTTTTAATATGTATGATTCTTGTCTCATGGCTTTAAAGGCCTGGTTAAATGGCTGTCCCTTGCCATTTTCATGCACCCTCACACTCCTATAAATACGAGGCCAATGACACATTACAGGGGGACGAGGACATTTTGAGATACGCTGCCCACAAACCCACCAAAGATTGTCAACATTTTCATAAGTAATCCAAGCCAAAGCAACCCTTCAACAAAAGTATCCACGCCCAGAAATCCTAGATCGTAGGTACCCACATCCAGAAAGTGCCAAATCGAAGGTTCCAACTACTGGTAAGAGAGGGTAAAATGTCAAACTTTGTATTTACATAACACATCCATATTTGTTGTTTCATTTGATTTGTCATTCTAAACAGAATCAAAGGGCTTGGGTTTGGCACCCAGGTCATGTTTTTTGTTGCTAACACTTGCTACAGATATAGCCTGAAAAGACCCAGCGCACGCAGGATCGAAGGACCTGGGTTTCGACAGCCAGGTCATGCGTTTTATTTTGCTAACATATTTTTGTAGATGCAGTGCCTCCATAGGTGATCCTTCAGGCCTTTCCAGCAACACCCTTCATAGAATCGAAAGGCAACCTTCTTCCTCTGAGTCGAAGCCCCCCCTTTCTCCCTGCAGTCGAAGTTTACCCATATCCTTCTCAAACCCAATCGAAGGAGGCAGGAAAGGGTGCAAATCGAAGCTTGCCCCGTCAATTCTCAAGCCCAATCGAAGGCTACTCACACCCATTCCCTAGCTCAATCGAAAGAATGCCAAAGAAGGGTGAATCGAACGAGTCCATGGCATGGATTGAAGAAGTCTTTTCTTTTCTTTATTTTTACTTTTTACTTGTCTTTCGATTTAGTTGTAATAGTTAATTAGGTCTTTACTTTTATCGCTTTATTTTCAAAGGGTTTGTTTTTGGCTATGTAAATACCCGGAGCCTTGTAATAGCGTAGTTTAATTTCCGTATTTTAAATTCTGCGAAATATCAAACTGTTAGATGTATTAATAATTAGGGTTTGCATGACAAGAATGTGTGATAAACTTTAAAACAGTTAGATAACCTTAAAATGTGCAAAGATAAATAATCTAAAATTGAATCACTCGCACATGCGCACTCCTAGGGTACACTCCCACTTGGTTGCCTTCGGTAAACGGTCATTGAGTATAGGGTGCTTTAGTGGTCGTCCTTTTGTCTAAACAAAGATCAAAGTCTCGATTCGGAAAGTTGGCTCGGAATGGTTGCCTCGGAATTGTTGCCTCGAACAATTGATCTAAGATATTAAGGTTACTACTAAGACGTCCTAATATTGCTTTAGTGACCGTACGTACCTTTTGAATTGACCCTCAAAACTCCAACGACGGTGCTACCTACTCACTAATAGTGGGATAGCATTGTCTAAAGGAAACGAACATAGAACAATTCTTTTTTCGAGTAGGTAAATTAGCTCTTAAGTACTTGCTCAAATAAAACAAACCTTTTTCACACTTACACTCCTTTTCAAACGAAGTTTTCAAAAACACTTCATTACACTCTTGAAGACAGAAGCAAGAGTTAAATCGAAGTCAAAACAAAAACTTTTCAAAGCACACAAACACATAGAAGAAATTTTGAAAATGATGATCAAGTACCTACGAGCCCGTAGATAACTACGGATAAAAAGGGTGCTAATACCTTCCCTTTCTATAATCTACCCCCCGTACTCAGAAATATCTCGAAAAAGGAATTTTTCTGTGCTTTTTTCCTTTCCTTGTTGGATAAAATAAAAGTCGGTGGGGACTCTTGCTTACCGCGACATTTTGCGAACACAAACGCAAAACGCAAACCAGCAAATTTCCTTTAAAAGAGGGAAACACGTCTCGGTTTTGGCCACTGTATCACACCTATCTTTGGATATAAAAAGGGACGGGCGTGGGTCATCGTATAACCATGATTAGCAATGTTGCAAGATATCTT